>CM060409.1:177560495-178760495 GCA_030545235.1 Helianthus tuberosus
CCATTTTTATGTTAACGTTATTTACGTTTCACGCGCCGGTTTTTTACGTTAACGTTTTTTTACGTTTTACGCGCCGGTTTTTTTACGTTAACGTTTTTTACATCTTTACGTTTTACGCGCCGGTTTTTTACGTTAATGTTTTTTAGGTTAACATTTTTAAATTCAGGTTTTTTACTTTAACGTTTTTTACGTTTTGGTAAAAAAATTTTACGTTTTTACGTTTTACCTAAACTTTTTATGTTTTACGTTAAAAAGTTTACGGTTTACGTCAAAAAGTTAACGGTTTAATTTTTTTTTTACAAAAACTTTTTTACGCAAAAACGAACGCACCCAGAAATCGCAAACTTACGCGCCGGTTCTTACGTTAACATTTTACGTTTTACGTAAAACTTTTTACGTTTTACGTTAAAATTTTTACATTTTACGTTTAACGTAAAAAGTTTTACGTTTGACGTAAAGCTTTTTACGTTTTACGTAAAAAAAAGTTTACGGTTTACTTTAAAAAGTTTACGGTTTAAGTTTTTTTCTTTTTCAAAAACTTTTTTACACAAAAATGAACGCACCCAAAAAATCGTTACTCGGTAGGTGTCTTAGATAGTTTGCTATCATCATCATCATTCAAGAACACATATCAAAAGAACACAGGCCAAGAATCACCAGAAGAATCACCAGCCACTAACCCACTGTTAGAACCACCACCGCCGCCGACCAACCAACACCGTAGCCGTAGAACCACCGCTGCCGACCACTGCCGACCACCACCAAGCCGTCGAACCGCCACCACCACCACAATATCAAATCGGAGCTCACTACCCCCCCAAATCGGAGCTTGGAATTATTCCCCATCTCGTTTTCAGTCCCCCATCTCGGTGAACAGTTGTTGGGGTTTTGTAACAGTTGGGTGGTGGTGATTAATGTTGAGACGGAAGGGGGGGGGGGTGTTTTGGCAGCGACCAGACAGATAGAGAGGTGGCGGAGGAATTGGGCGGCGTCAGCAGCGCCATGGGGACGACCGGCAACGAACCGGAGATGACATTTGGGTGGGTTTTAAAAATGGATCGGTGATGGGGGATTGAAAGAAAGCTGCATCTTTTAAATAGAAGATGAGAGAGGAGAGAGGATAGAGGATAGATAGATTAGACATATGGGGGTAAATGACCATAATACCCTTTGGGTTGTCAAATTCTGATTGGTTGAGAGTGGTTCTCGCGGTTCTTACAACTGGAGGTGGTTCTCATTCTAGCGGCTCCCTGTATATATATATATATATATATAGGGGATGGTTCAAATGAAAACCACTTTTATTGTGAAAACTCGAAAACTAGCTAAAAAAAGGCTAAAAAACACACAAAATTTTTTTTTTTCAATTTTTTTTATAAATTTCGCTGGTTTTTATATATGAAAAAAAAAATTCAAAAAAAAAAAAAATTTTTTTTTTGGTTGTACTGCACATGTGTAGTACACTAATACAGAAAGCCTAAACCACTTAACCCACCCCCCACCGACACCCCCCAAAAACCTAAACCCCCCACCCCCCAAAAACCTAAATTCACCTTCCCACCAAAAGCCTAACCCCCACCCCCCAAAAACCTAAACCCCCCACCCCCACCCTCCAGAAAACCTAAAATTAAACCCTAAACATAAACCCGAAAAAAACCTAAACCCCCCACTCCCACCCCCCAAAAACCTAAACCCCCCTCCCCCCCACACCCAAAAACCTAATCCTAATCATAAACCTCCAAAAAAACTAACCCTAAAAGCTAAACTAGACTCAAAAAACTAATTTTAAGCATGTAATGCAATTGTAGTACATGTTATATTGCACATGTGCACTACTTTAATAATAGTATTGAAAACAAGACGACACCATAAATCTTTTTTTATGTCATAAAAAATATGCTCGAATATACTTGAATGAAAGATACAAAAATTTGTGATCTTATGGTGCCATTTTTGTTTTAAAATGATAACGTATGGAGAAATGGGAAATGTTTGAAAAGTTACATATTTTTTTTTTCCAATTTTACCCCTCCTTCATTAAAAGTCTCACCCCCCTTCTTTTTAGTGGTTTTTAATTAATTTTCAAGTTTTCACAATAACTAGTGGTTTTCATTTGAACATTCCCCCTATTTATATATATATATATATATATATATAGGGGATGGTTCAAATGAAAACCACTTTTATTGTAAAAACTCGAAAACTAACTAAAAAAAAGCCTAAAAAACACACAATTTTTTTTTTCAATTTTTTTTTATAAATTTCGCTGGTTTTTATATATGAAAAAAAAAATTTCAAAAAAAAAAAAAAATTTTTTTTTTGGTTGTAATGCACATGTGTAGTACACTAATACGGAAAGCCTAAACCACTTAACCCACCCCCCACCGACACCCCCCAAAAACCTAACCCCCCCCCCTCAAAAAACCTAAATTCACCCTCCCACCAAAAGCCTAACCCCCCATCCCCCAAAAACCTAAACCCCCCCACCCTCCCGAAAACCTAAAACTAAACCCTAAACATAAACCCGAAAAAAAACCTAAACCCCCCACCCCCCAAAAACCTAAACCCCCTCCCCCCTCACACCCAAAAACCTAATCCTAATCATAAACCTCCAAAAACTAACCCTAAAAGCTAAACTTGACTCAAAAAGCTAATTTTAAGCATGTAATGCAATTGTAGTACATATTATATTGCACATGTGCACTACTATAATAATAGTATTGAAAACAAGACGACACCATAAATCTTTTTTTATGTCATAAAAAATATGCTCGAATATACTTGAATGAAAGATACAAAAAATTTGTGATCTTATGGTGCCATTTTTGTTTTAAAATGATAACGTATGGAGAAATGGGAAATGTTTGAAAAGTTACATATTTTTTTTCCAATTTTACCCCTCCTTCATTAAAAGTCTCTCCCCCTTCTTTTTAGTGGTTTTTAATTAGTTTTCGAGTTTTCACATTAACTAGTGGTTTTCATTTGAACCTTCCCCTATATATATATATATATATATATATATATATATATATATATATATATATATATATATATATATATATATATATATATATATATATATATATATATATATATAACAAGAGTTAATAGTTAGTGATAGCCGATTCATATTATATGAATGTTGAAAATTATTTTACACTACTACCCAAATATTAGTATTGTGGAGAATTCAAAAACATAACATTAATATAACTTTATTACTGTCATGAAACAATTAACATGGTCAAATTTCTTACTCCCATGATCCTCTATACACCCATGATGGATCATCATATGGTTTCAATTCTGTTTCTGTTGATAAATAATACCCATCTTGTTTTAATAGCCAAAAAATATTTGTGAAATCAGCACCTGGGCCAACAGCAATTTTTGCAACCTCTTGGTCATAAAGATGAAAATGTGCCGATCTTGAATTATTTATTTATTTATTTATTTTTTTTTTTTCGACCAAAGATAAATTTTCATTCCAATCATCAGGGCAAATTACATAAGAATAGCAGGTAGACGAGCAACAAACTGCGCCGCCATCCCTTTCTGAATAGAAAACCCTCCATGAAAAAATCTCCCATGAAAAGAGTATTTCCAAAAATACTTTCACAGAAATGAAATTTATACCCATCACTTAACGTGATGTTGTGATGGCCGAGATCGTCGTCTCCAGATTTCACATGAACATCGATTGTTGAATCTGGGATTCCATTGCATAGATAAACGGTAATATAACTGGTGAATGGACAATAGTTGTCATCAGGATCGGCAATGACGAAGCACGTGAAATAGCTCAATACAATGAAAAGGGAACAAAGCTTCTTTGTATCGTAAATGCTCATTTTTTCAAGCTTTGAAAAGTGAGTATTCTAATGTGTTGCTCTACACATGTATTTATATAGAATGCATGTATACAAAAAAAAAAAAAAAATTTAGTCTAAAAAGTGTAGGAAACAATCTAGACCCTTTATCACATCATTTAATGATTAATATTAATTTGGTAGCATTTCAATAATTAAATGGTAGTTTGAAAAAGGCAAAAGTAAAATGATAAATTTGACCTCTTGTGTTGACTTTTTTTTTAAATTAAATACTATTTTTACTAATATTTAAAACTCAAATAACTTTTATATACTTCACTCTATTTTATTAGATTATACCATAAATCCAGCTTGTTTTCTTCTTTTTAATACATGATGAATAATATTGATTTACTTTTTATAAAAACTTATTTTTTTTAAATGCAATACATTACACGAATAATTATGTTATACCATTTTATACGATGTTGTTACATACCAAGATTCATTTATAAATGCATATTTTTTGTTGACATAAAAGCACAATGTAAAATGTGATAACGCCACCATATTTATCGTAATTAAAAAACACACTCAAGACATGGGCACATAACAACAAAAAAAAAACTTATATTTTTATAAAAATGTTATATCAATATTATACATATATCAAAGAGAAAAAGAAAATGCTCGATTTTATGGTATATATATAGGGTATGGTTCTAGAGTGAACATTAGGTTGAGAGTAATTGTGTGAACTAATCTGAGCCATTAATTGTTTAGATCTTGGAAATTTTAATAATGACAGTTTTGTAATTATTTTTATATGTAAAAAATAAATGAAAAAGGTATAAAGGTAAATTGTTAACTACTTCTCTGTCCAATTAAATAATTAATTACATTCTCTCTCATTTTTTAATCTCACCAATTAAATAATTTTTTAATTCTAAAAAATATAAACATTATATAATATATTGTTCCATATAGAACATGATTAAAAACACTATAGAAGTGATTGTACATATATGTATTATACGTATTCACAATTTAAAAACGTATGTACATATATGTACATTAACAAATGCTGTTCCATTCGATCATCTTCTTTAAGTGTACATGTCCGATTTGAAATGAGCACATACCGACATTCATAATACACTTCTAAAAAAGAAGTTAATGATATGGTTGTTCAACATGGTACATATGTGTATAACAAGTCTCTGAGATGATTGTTCGGCATTGTATATATGTGTACATAACAGTCTCAACACGTATATACATATATATACATTAACAATTCATATTCTTAACACGTATGTACACATATGCACATTATCACACCTACGTTCAGAACAAGTGTACATTATCATACAAGATTCATGATGAGTACATGAAAAATAATCATGGATATGCAATTGTAAATAAAAATTGAATATTTAATCCAAAGATAAAAAAATATGTAATCAAACGTTCTCTAAATAATCAATTCTTACATGAATATGCAATTAAAAAAAGAATAAATAACACAAACAAATGAATTCATTTATAAAAAAATAATACTTCTTAGTCTTGTGTGAATATAATTATCCTTTATCAAGGGCCTGCTGAATGACATGAATGTATAGAGAAATGGAAAATAAAATTATTTTGAATTAAGCGAGATAGAGAAGATAATTATGCAATTTAAGAAAACTACCAAAAATTAAAAATTTAACTGAAATTCAATGATTAAAATAAAGATTCAAAACTAATTTATTGTATAATTACAATCCTACTCTTAACAACTAAAAAGGAAATCAATGGTCCTGATTAGTTCACACAGTTCACTATGAAGACGTTGTTCACAAATGAACCTAAATATATATATATATATATATAGTGAATTAGTTAATTGAGATTTAAAAAAAATGTGGACATGTAAATGAGCACAAATATCCTTACCCATATAAAACCCTCATAAGTACACTTGTTGGCTCCTCATTGCTTCTTACGCTGTATAAAAGGAGTCGTTCATATGTGTGTTCCTGTGTGTGAGAGAGAGATTTACAAACTTTGAATATCATGTTTTCGTTATATTACCTATCATATATCATTATTCAAAAAATATGAAATAATTTTGAATATGATTTTCTATACTAAGTGAGTTATATTTGCTTTTCAATAAATCAAAATGTTTATTTCAAGTGATCAATGATCATTTAGTTTTGTTACAATAAATATATAACATGTGGAAAGTTAATTTTATTTATTTGTATCTCTTTGAGATAATTTTTAGAACGAAAATACTCACTTCTCTCTACATCTAATATTATACCACAACCTTTTTGTCCACCACGGGAATTGAACCCTTACAACTTGGAAAGGTAGAAAGCTTATCCAACATCGTGGCATCATCAGACCAAAGGCGCTTTGATATTTAAGCAATATTAAAAACAATAAATGACTTGACTGGACTGGAAATACCTTAAACCTGGGATCTCACTAATTTAATCTTCGGAATGTTGTTCTTAAACAAGAATTTCATATATAAGCAATGAAAACATTCAAGACAAAACAAGTCTTAACATCAAAAACTGTTGTTGGTGCATATCGTATGACAACAACTTTGTGAAAAGGTCTTTGGATATCTTGTCAACATTGGCGAGTTTAGAAAACTTGAGGGCTTAGGTAGCAAGTGGTCTTAACAGATTAGCATGGTTAGCTAGTTAGCGGGTTTAGCTATCTAGCGGCTTTAGCTAACGAGCAGGTTTAGCTGGTTAGTAGTGTTAACATGTATAGCGGGTTTAGCAAGTGAGTGGCCTTAGCAGGCTTAACCTATATGGCGGGTTTAGCGATCTGATGTATGGGCCAAGCCCAGTCCGCAAATGTGTGTGATATATAAACATGTTTGCATGTCGGGTTTTGGATAGGGTCCAGAATCGCGAGTCAGAGAAATTTTGAGAGGTTTTATGTTCTTTAATGTATTGAATTGATTGTAAACTTGTTGATAGATAATCAATAGAAGACTAGTTTACAATGATCTCGTATTTGCTTGTTTGATAAAGTTTTTTGTTGTTATCGTTTGATCTACTAATAGGATTCCAAACTCTTAGTTAATTATCAGTCTCGTTAGGATCCATCTAAGGGACCTACAATCTGTATCAAAGCAATAGGCTCTGTATTGTCTGGTTTAAGATTGCTTTTCTACAAAAATAAGTGTTTTTTTTTTCTTTTGTTTCACGTATGAACAAGTGTTTCTTAGGTTGTTCTTGTTTGATAATTTGTTCTTTGGGATTCTTGAACTGTTCTGGGTTGTATTAACCAGTTTTTGAATTCGTTTGAGGTTACTAAATTCTACAGGTTCATAAGAATTAACAGAATTAACAGAATTAACAGGTTTATCGCTTAGGGTTTCAACATTATCAACGGGCTTAACCTCTAGCGGGTTTGGCTATTTGGCGGGTTTACTCCAAATAACGTGGTTATCCTTTAGTGTGTTTAACCTATTAGAGGGTTTACTCGATTAGCGGGGTTGCATTGTTCACCATGTTTGCAGACTTAGCGGGTTTACCCCTTATAGCGTACTTGCCTATTTAGCGGGTTTACACACCTGGCATGTTTTTACTTTAGCGGGTTTATCACCCAGTTAGTGGATTTACCTGTTAGCGTGCTTACAACATTAGCGAGGTTACTGGTTGTCAGTGTGGTCAAGGATTGTTTGGCATGTTTACTTGGACTGTTAAATTGTTACTGTTGGGTTTTAATCATAGTACTTAAAATTAATTAAGTTAAAAATGTTATCTATGGCTAATTTAAATGAATGACTTAAAATGGATCGTGAAGCTAATAAACCATCAAAACTACTAAAGTTTTACAATATGTTGATTGGAAAGACAAGTTTGAATCCTTTGCACAGTATCAGGATGCACGTATGTGGATTTGTGTCACTAATGAGTACGTATCTCCAACACACGACGTTGAAGGTAGACACCGTGTGGCGTCCTATGTGGGAATGGGATAATAGGATAAGCGAATGTGTGACGTAGATAAGAAAGCATTAGCTACCATTAATATGTCTTTACCACATGAAATTAAACATACGTTTCATAGGTATACTACAACAAAGGAACTTTGGGTGTAACACCCCAACCAACGGCGGAAACTTCAAGGCGATACACAAACTGTCAAAAAGCTCAAGATCGTAATATTAAAATTTAAATATTACCAAATTAAAATATTCATACATTAAAGAAAAATAACTTGTTTACAAAATGAACATAAATCTAGATGAAACTAAATCTAAGTCCAAAGCTCCTATATGTAGCAAATTCTTGGAAATAACATCAAACACTGTTACCTCAAACATATGTAAAATCAAGTGTCAATTTCAAAAAGTTGGTGAGCAACATAGGGTATATGTATATATGTATAAATGAAATGTGTACAACTCATATAGCATAGTAATCATCTAAGCAATTTGTTAATCTGTCACATCCTATATTTCCCGGTGGGCCCAGACTTGGGGTACATGACGAGATTGGTACATATATACAAATAGCACAACGGAAGTCTTGGGAATTAAAATACTATTACAAATTAAAGTGTCCGAATGTTCAAAAATAATTATATAGACTGAAGTATTCAAAAGATCCACAGGCGGATCAAAAATAACAAAATGAATACATAAGTAGACTACTAGGCTTCAATGCAAGGAGTTGCAAATTCCTCTTAAGAATTTACCGCGTAACTTCCAACCTATTTACGTATCCTTACAACCTGCGCTTAGTCTTTTGAATATACGTCAGTTTTCAATGGTAAATACAAATAACCGACACATTTTGAAAATATTTCAAAATCATTTTAATTGCACTAGTTACATGTATTTTTATAAATAACTTGGGAAAATATAAAATATATCTTGTATACAGATATATTTCAAAATCATTTTAAGCGCACTAGGCACATGTGCTTAAAAGTCTTACAATCCAAGATAAAAATATAAGCACAACCGATATAACAAATAACTTACCACGGTAGCAATCTACTGGACGCCCTAGTCTGGAATGAATGGTATAATAACCAATTAGAATGTTAACGGGTCCTAGCTTTTGCGCAAATGACGCGTTAAAGTAGAGTAGACTACCTTAACGGGTCATAACGGGTCATAAGCACTTAGGATAGGTTTCGATTCAGAATGTAGGCTTTGTTAAACCATGTCATATGAGTTCTAACACTCATTTGGTTTACGAGACCTCATTCTACCCGATCTCCCGATTTAGGTGCCGATTTATTAACATAGTGATCCGATACTAGGTACCACTTGATTCCTTGACTGCCCGAGCTTGTTAGTTCACTTAAATCGAGGATACCTTGCAATCTCAAGTGAGTACATAGTTCCCCTCTTTTACAGCTTTCAATTGTTTTGGGGTGATTCATATATGCTAAACGATTACGAGTTTACTAAAACAAATGCTATGGTTTATATTAAACACAATGATTTCAATAATGTGAACGAACTTATTGGGGCGTTGGTCGAAAGACATCGAATGACATTCATTAACTATGATCAAGCCGACCAGTAGTATGTTATGGTACCATAGGATCTGACAAATCCCGTTATCGGACTATCACCATGGTTATGGGGGTAATGTGGGTAACGACAGAACCTGATGAATGTTAACTAACCCTTTGGTGGTTTGTTAATACAACTGAATGATGAACGAATCACACAGGTTTGAATGTGTTTAACGAGAACGACCAAAAGTTAGTTTTCACAATTAAAACACGAACGATTGGAATGACTTGAACTATTTGAACTATTTGAATGATTGGAACTATTTGAACTATGTGAACGATTTGAACTATTGAACGATTGGAACTATTTGAACGAATCGAACGATTGGTTTATGGTAAGTGATTAGGTAACAGGGTGGGTGTAATGTGATAAAAGCATGGTGGATACGCCCTTGGTATTTCCTATATATAAGTGCTTTTAACACATTACATGTCATTGCATTATCTAGATCACTTGGACGAATGTTTTCAAAATGAAGTTACACTATAAGGTTTACTTAAAGATATAAACCATACAATGTTTACTTTCAAAAACAATTTACTACTTGGTTTACAAAGACAAATGTTTTCAGTCAAGATTCATGGCTACAATGAATTTGGTTTACACATATATCAACTTGTAAAGTTGATAAAACATACTGCAATATCAAACACTTTTGATTTCAAGGTACACACTCGACAACTCTCGTAGTTAGACGAGGTATTGCAACATGGACTCAAAGCCATGAATCTGACACACTCACAAAACTTATGTACTTGCCGGCATGTTTATGCTGACTTATTTTCACATATGGTTCAGGTACCGTTGTATGATAATGTTTGATGATGTTTATGATGCATGCTCACATAGGAATGGCCGAGGCCTTAGTGACTCAATAACAATGAGAGACAATATATTCGTGTTTTGTTTCTAATTTCAATACAATGTAATAAAGTTAATTAAATAAAACGAAACTTCAATCCATGTGTTGTGAAACAATGATTCTGTTACGACACTCCCCGACGTTTCCGCCGTGATTTTGTTGTTTTAACGCGGTCGGGGTGTGACAAAAGAGTTGGTATCAGAGCTCATGGTTATAGGGAATTAGGTTATTAGTAATGCTTTGACCTAGACTATAACCTTCCTAGGACCCTAACACAAGTTATCTTATGTTTAGATCTTAAAACAATACCATCGCCTATCTTTAGGTGACAACCACAACAAGAACACAAATTAAAAATCCGTTTTGAAAATCAATCATCTATTCATAGATGATTTGTTTTAGGCATTTAGCCTTCAAAATTTTCAAAATCTCGTCAAAGTTTGGGTCTTATTAATGTGAACACGTGCAATCTGGAAGAGTGGGTGACTGTATCCTGAGTTTTCTGTCTAAGGCTAGAGTGTTCGTACAAATCCACATAATCGGACCAGTCACTCTTACCTGGGAACCCCTGGGATGAGTGTCCACTTATAGGCTAAAGCATGTCTTCGCGATACATTATAAAGACCTATTTACTTTGATTAGCCACTGGGTGTCATTTGTTTATTCGAGGTAATGAACAAATGATCCCTTTCCTTATGTTTCGTCGACATCTTCAATACCTCTTTTGTCTATCCAAATGTCAATCTCACTCATTTCTCATGTTTCCTTGTTCTTTTTAGAAAATGCCTCCTAGACGCGATCAAACTAAGGATGCTGCCCTCGCAGCGCTAGTCGCTCAGCAGATTGCTGCTATGATTCCGAACCTCATTACCCAGATAAACCAAGCGAATAACAATAAAAACAATAACAATGCTCAGTGTAGCTTCAAAACGTTCAATTCAGCTAAACCACTGAAATTTTCTAGGTCTCAAGGAGCAACTGCGCTCCTACAATGGTTCGAGAGTCTAGAAAGCACATTCCGACATCTTCAGTGTCCAAATGAGCGAAAGGTTGAATTTGTATCTAGTGTTTTTGAGAAATGAGCATTAACATGGTGGAATGGTGTGATGAGAGACAGGGGTGCTGATGTGGCATTGGCTCAAACCTGGGAAGAGCTTCGAGCTCTAATGATGAAGGAATTCTGTCCTCGTCATGAACTGAGGGCACTGAAAAGGGAATTCGACGATCTTAAACAAGATAGCGGTGAACATTGAGCCTACACGGACCGATACGAGGAACTAAGTCTGTTATGTCCAACTATGGTTACGCCTTTGGATAAGGCAATTGAAAAGTACATTGATGGCCTCCCAGACTCAGTTCAGGTCATTGTTACTGGTAGCAACCCTACCACAGTTAGACAGGCCATTGAGCTATCCGCTACCCTGACTGAATCTCAGATCAGGAAGGGTAAACTTTTCTGAAAAGGCGACAAAAAACCATCAGATTAGACAAAACCAAAGGATAAGAAGACCGAGTCCTCCAAGAAGTCAAAAAAGCGTAAGGCTTCCTAGAACTTCGCCGTGGTTACTCAAAACAATCAAGATATCCCTAACCAACCAGCTCAACCCCCTGCTAAAAACCCATACAATGGAACTGCACCTCTGTGCAACCAATGTAACCTTCATCATCACGCTAATGTACAATGCCACAAATGCCTAAATTGTAGACTTGTTGGTCATACAGCTAGGGTTTGCCGAGCCGCGGCTACACAAAATCAAGTTGATAACAACCCTGCTCAAGCTCGTTTTCCACCAGGTTCTTGCTACAACTGTGGAGAGATTGGCCATTTCAGATACAATTGCCCAAAGCTTGTTAATGCAAATCTAGCCCGTGGATGAGCATTCGACTAACTGGAAGACGATGCTGCTTAGAGACATTTGAACTTTATGTATTATTTTCTTTTGTTATCCAAGACTATGAAACAACTATTTTTTTTAAATAAATCTTTATTCGCATTATGATGTACGAAAATAAATGTGGTTACTTGTATGAATGACATATCCCTACGATGCCAACACCAAGGAACCGTGTTCCTTGCAAGACAAACTACTCTCATAGTTCTTCCATTTTTGTGATCGCTCGCTCCATAAAAATCCTAAGTACTCGTTTCTTCTAAGAAATGAAGTACAAGGTACAAGTTACAACTCTGGACAAATACCCCAAAGTACCACTTTAAATCCTTAATTGGATACCTAAGGGTACTTCCGTAAGTCCTTAATTGGTCCTACGCAATATACATATCATATCTTCCTGGTTTCACGATATTTTACACAGCATATGATTTCAAAGGATTATACATGTTTTCAAAAACCTCATACATGATTTCAAAATCATCTCACATGGTTTTAAAACATTTTATAAACATGTTTACCTAATATACCTAGTACATGATTTCAAAAACACTACATAAGGTTTCAAAAACATTAAACATATTTTCAAAGATCCCATGCATAATTTTCAAAGACAATCTGCTCGTATGTTGTCTTACCATACGTAGTACGCGATTTTCAAGAACACTCTGCTTCGTATGTTGACTTAGCATGCTTAGCATAATGATTTCAAGGATCCATTTGCTTCATATGTTGACTTAGCATATCTAGCACCTTGATTTCATAAACACTATACTTCGTATGTTGACTTAGCATACCTAGTACAAGGTTCCTAAACATTTCTCGCTACACGAATTCTGACCACCACCTCTGGTGACCTTCACCTCCGATGACCTTTTGGCTCCTACTATGATTTTGATGAGATGGAATTATGGATGAAGATCTGGGGAAAAGGAAAAGTAATAGGTTTAACTTAGACCACCATCACCAGCGTTATGCAACCACCAATACCGACGATTGAATCACCATCACCTTGCGTGATGAAACCACCATCATGCACGAATAAAAATCACAGTCGCACCATCACCCAAAACCTCCACCCCACATGTTTACTTGAGTTCTAATAGATTATTTTTTTCCAATTTATTATGCTGGTGGCGTTGTGGATTGGGATTACAGGGGAGGGGTAATTGAGATTATCGATATAGGTTTTATATTTTGATTTTAATTTTTTTTATGTATTTTTATATAAACTACACATATAGTCCTTATAATTAAATTAGTCTAATTACAAAAATAGACCCTCTAGTTATTAAAGGGTATTTTCTTCATTTTAATAAGATTTAACAAAAAATTAACAAAGGTTAGTCTTAGTACTCAAGATTGTGACAAACTAAAACGTTAATACATGAGTTTGCAACAAAAAACTATTAGTACCCGACATTGAAATTTGGCAAAAACCACAAGGACCAATGGTGTAATTTTTTCTAAAAATCATGACGGTAATAACTTATCAATTCTATGAAAATGCAAAACGAAGCTATACTGTTATCAAACAACACTATGATATCCATATTAAGTATAATGAGTAAAGTTCCCGTACAAATAACTTTAACGTACTAAACGTACGAATAGCATGAAAAAGACAAAAACACGCGGTGATATTTTTGTAATTATCTGCTTGTAGGGTAACTATCAAAATTACTCTACAAATGAAACTGTAGAGTAATTTTGATCTTGTAGAATAATTTTGTAAAATATTCTTGTAGAGTAATTTTGATCTTGTAGAGTAATTTTATAAAATGTTCTTTTAGAGTAATTTTAATCAAAAAACTATACCTCAACCCCCTCCACCCCAAAAAAAAACCTAACCCCCCCCACACACCCAAACTAACTGCTAAAAACTAAAACATAAAGCTAAACCCCATAACTAAATGCTAAAAAAATTTACAAAATTACTCTACAAGATAAAAATTACTCTGCAGGGTCATTTTACAAAATTACTCTACAGGATCATTTGTAGAGTGATTTTGAATTGTATGTTGTTTGATAAACTTGCAGAGTAATTTTGATTCACTTGTAAAATAATTTTGATGCAGAGTAATTTTGATACACTTGTAGAGTAATTTTGATAATTATCCTACAAGATCAAAATTACTCTACAAGAACATTTTACAAAATTACTCTACAAAGATCAAAATTACTCTACATGATCATTTGTAGAGTAATTTTGATAATTACTGATAATTAAGAAAATGCCACCGCATTTTTTCAGCAAAATCTTCAGTTCGTACGTTTTCTACGTTAAATTTATTTTTATTTGATCTTTCGTCTAATATACGTTTTTGACCCTGGTCGGAAATCTCAAGCTTAGCCACTATTGCTATGAGTGAGTTTTTAGTGTCTGGAATATACTATACTGACTTGGGTTAGCTTTTATAGTCGAAGAAACTTCTAACATTTGGCAACCGCCAACAAAACAGTTGGATCAGTTACCATGCTTACTCATTTGTAAAGGAAGCAAAGTGTTTGTATGGTTTTATTCATGCGAGTATGACTGAGTCAACTAATCATATGTATTTTTTTTACCGAAAGGATTCCATCAAACTTCTATCTCCAATACTAAAGAAAAACATGATTCGGCACATGTCAGCCACTTAGGGCCTTTTATTACCAGCGTGGCAATGTAATATTCTTGATAAATGGATTTTGAGCCTCAAAGCAAGGAACCACTCTCTTTTTCGCTATTTTTCCAGTCCCGTATTTCAATAAAAAAACTTTCCATAAAATTCTTTCATTTCCATAAGTTGCTCTTCACAAACCCTAATCAAATGCTATCATTCCACTTAGGTGATTATTCTTTGCCGAATTCATCTTCTAATTTCAAGTTCATGGATTTCTTCTTCATCTAGGTATTTGTTTTCCGAATCATTACTCTTAGATCCTATGGGTTTCACCTTATCAGGTTATCCAATTCTTCAAGTTTAATTTTTGCCACTAAATGTTTCCGTCAATCTTAATTAGGGTTCGTTTAATTTTTCCTTTTGGTACTAGGGTTTACAAATCTTGAGATGATTACGTAATTACGTAGATCCTGTATATCGATTTGTAAGGTTACTTTCCTTGCTCTTGATCTTTTTAATCTTATACACTCTCATGTCCAATTTATAGATTCATATAATTTTTTTTACAAATCTAGGAAAGCATTTCGTATAAATTCGAATCAACCGACAGACCAGTCATGCTTTCATGAGAATTCTCACAGTGTGTGTCCACTTATAGGCTAATGCATGTCTTCCTAATGTTTTCATTTATTTTAATTAATTAATAAATGATTACGATCCCTCGTGTTACTTATTTTACATTTCAAACTTTCACATATTATTTTGTGTCAATAAAAAAGACTTCAAATGGACAGACGAGGCAGAAGCTGCCTTCAAAACACTCAAAGAGCTCATAGCTTCCCTGCCTACCATGGCAACACCTAAAAAGGAAGAAACAATCACTGTTTACCTGTCAGCGGGTTCAAAGACTATAAAAAACATCTCATTTACTTTACAAGCCACAAGCCCCGTGCTTATAGTGTAACATACTAACAACTCCTTAAAAATACTTGTTCGCAGGTCAAGAAGCCATAAGCTCTGTACTTGTGGTAGAAAGAGGAAGCAAGAAAATCCCGATATACTTTGTGAGCAAAGCACTAAAGGCAGCTGAAATTAACTACTCCCTGATTGAGAAGTTGGTACTAGCATTAGTGCACATGGAAAAAAGGCTTTGAAGATACTTTCAAGCTCACCCTATCCAAGTCATCACCGAGCAGCCGATGCGAACCATCCTAGGAAAGCCCGAAGATTCCAGAAGGTTGGCTAAATGGGTTGTGGGATTGGGGGAGCAAAAAACCGAATATGTCCTAAGGAAAGCATACAAGGGGCATGTGTTAGCAGATTTCTTGGTTGAAATGCCAACATCAAAAGAAGTAAATGAGATAGAAGAGGAAGGATGCCAAACAATAATATCTAGGAAATGGATGTTGTTTTCAGACGTAGCTTCTAGTATAGTAGGTTCTGGGGCAGGCCTCAACATCACAGACCCCAGAGAACCGAGATACTTATGCACAATGTCTTGACTTTCCTTGTATGAATAATGAAGTTGAGTATGAAGCATTGTTGTCCGCGCTTCGACTAGCCAAAACAATGAAGGTAAAGGAGCTACATGCCTTCACAGACTCAAAATTAGTAGCTAATCAAGTAAGGGGTGGGTACTTAGTAAAAGAACCCCCGATGATAAAGTATAAATCTGTTGATACACGATGTCTAAAGCCTACGTCATAAGTCTAGGGTCTAAATATGTCAAGTTTGTTAAGTGTAGGGGTCTAAATGTAAAGTTTAACTTAGTTTATTAGGGTTTCGCTTCAGGGGTAATGATGTAAGCCTCAAGCGAAATCACATGTTAAGGTTTCGCTTGAGGCATATTGAAGCGAAATCTTGTTGCCTATATATAGGCTTGTGTAGTTCTCAGTTGGAACGCATTCCGAGAAGTTGTAACGAAGTGCTGCCGGATTTTCAAGTCATTATATAACAGAGAACAAGTGTTAAAAGTGAATCTATTCTGTTTTCTACTCTTTTCTGTCTGATTCTAAGCTGTTTAGATGTTTCCGCCATCTAAATAGTGTAAACACATTCAAATTGACTCATTTGATCGGTCAAATCGATCCTACAATTGGTATCAGAGCCAGTTATGAGTGTGTTCACTTGAATCAGTTGGTTTTTACTCACAAAAACTGATTTCTGGACGAAAACACGGACAAAATGGACTAAGATTTTCACAGTGTGTGTAAAAGTGTGTTTTAACAAAGCCTTGAGAAATTCAGATTAAAACTCGGACTAAAATTGACAAAAATGACTTGAAAACCAGATTTCGCTTGAGCGAGCAGATTGATTGTTGGTATTTTGAAGCGAAACTGTTGATTTCGCTTGAAATATTCTGATTGCTTGAAGCGATATTGTATATTTCGCTTGAAAAGTTTGTGTTTGGATAAAAATTTGGTTTGAAGCGAAACCATAGATTTCGCTTGAGATCTTGCTGATTGAAGCGAAATCATACTATGTTTGATTTGTGAGTTTCGCTTGAAATCTTATGTGATTTCGCTTGAAGTTTGAGTGATTTCGCTTGAGATTACTGATAGTCCATAGTGTTCGTGAACTTGTTCGATAGTCTGATTTTGTGAAAAGTGTGTGTGTGAAAATTTTAAAACTACTCGGTAAATTTCTAAAAATGGAAAACCAAGAGTTTTATAACTTCTTCTCGGGCAGTGGTATGGTAGCAGGACAAACCTCGGGTAGTGTTATACAAAACGTCAACATGGAGAACGAATTGGGAACAATGCAAAAGCCTCCTAAACTCATGAACATCGACGAATATTCGAGTTGGGCAGGAAGATTTAAAACGTGGGTTCAAGCTAATCATTTTGAGAGCTGGTTGAAGATTGAGGATAAATATGTATCTCCTGTTAATGCTATGGGTCATCCGAAAGTGATTGGAAGTTTGACTCAAACGGAACAAGCTGACTTTAAGGCTGAAAAGAAAATGATGAGCATCCTTCAACAAGCAATTAAAGAAGACATCTTGGTACTGTTACATCACGAAGACAATTCAAAATCTCTTTGGGATAAATTGTTGTTAAAGTTTGAAGGAAGTGGAGAAATGATGAAAAGCAAGAAGGCATTGATAAACAAGCAGTTTGACATTTTCACGGGAATGAAAGGAGAGACCACAAAGCAATTGATTGAACGATACTGTCATTTGGTTTTGGAGATGGGTAGATTGAAGATAACCAAGACAAATGAAGAGTGGATCGACAAATTAGCAGACGCGTTACCTTATGATGAATGGGGAACGTACCTGATGGTGTTGAAGAGCAATACAAATTTTGCTAGCATGAATTTGAGTGGTTTCATTGAGAAAATTGAGGCACATGAATTGGAACTATCAAAGATTAAACAAATGAATTCAGCAAATGTGCAGCAAGACATATCTTTGTATTACAAAGGAAGTATTCCTGTAACAACAAATCAAAGTCCAAAGATACAGACGGGTTTTAGTGCTGATGTAAATTTGGGTGGTTCTACAAACACTCCACAATCAAACAAGCCTTCACCATTTGTGAACTATGATCCAAATTTCAAAGTTCAAGAGCAGTCTTCACCTCAAAGCTCTACAAGTTCAAATAATCAGGCTTATGTTTCTGGGGTGCAGTGCAACATCGCGGTGAATATTAAGAATGGAAATGAAATTACTGAAACTGCCGCGAGACAACACATTGCGGTACTTGCTTCCGTTCTAGAGGCTTATGAAGGCTTAGTGGCGGGTAGGATTGGTAATCCTGATATGACCAAAGAGGATTATGACCAGATTGACCCGGAGGAACTTGAACTGATTGATATAAAATGGGGCATGGCAAGTTTGGTTAGAAGAGCAGAACGGTTTATGGAGATTACAGGCCGGAACAGTTTATCAGGCCCTGATCAGAAGTTAGGGTTCGACAAATCGAAAGTTACGTGCTTCAAGTGTAAAGAACGTGGTCATTTTAAGAGAGAATGTCCGAATCGTGAAGTAAACAATCATCAAAACCCGTTCACCAACGACTACTACAAGCAAGCAATCTATCATCGACCAAATCAACAGCCTACTGTTCAAAGACCACAAATTGAGAATAAACCAGAAAAGGCGATGATTGTAAATCAAGATGATGAGAAGGTAGCTGCAGGTTTCAGCTGGGATAAATATATTCCCAGTAGTGATGAACAAGCAATGATGGCTGAAGTTGTTGAAATTTCCGAAATGGTGTCTGAACCAGAAACAGTTAATGAAAATGGTTTTGTAGTTGTTGAAGAGGTTTCTGTTGAAAATGTGGACAATTTTGGAGAAATAGCTGCTGAAGTTCATTACTCTCAATCTGAGCAGGAGGTACTAGCTAGTTCTTTGAAATCTATCATGCCTCCTAAAATTTTTGAATCTTTTGCAGGTTTCTTTGAAGAACCGACGACTGGATTGTGTCCAAGATATGAGGAGAAGAAAGAATTTGTTGAAGAAATGATAGATGTGACAAAGGAAATGACCGTAGACACTTTGAAAGAAATTGCTGACAAGGCTCTCATGGCGAAACTGAGAGAGGTAGACTCAGAATCTGAGGAGTCTAAGTCTGTCAGTAGTGAGTCTGTCAAACGAGAGGAATCTGGAGTTCAGGAAAACGAATCAGTCAAACTGTCTGAGTCAGAGTCTGAGAATGTCGGTAAACAAGATGTGAAAAATGTTTGTCATGAACAGGTTGTTGAGAAAGTTGTTTCAATTTCTGAAACACCATGCCAGAAGTGTTTACAACCGTGCATGGAGTGTCTTGAGAAAGACACTAAGTATCAGGAAATGAAACATCATGTAGACATGCTAAAATTTGATCTGAGCGAAGTAAAAGAAGCATATGACAAATTGGCTAACTCTATCAAAATGATTCAAGATGAAAGTCTTGAAAATGACAAAGCCACGAAATTGCTAAAATCAACTGTTTTGGATAAACAAAAAGAAATCAATTTTCATTTGGACACCATTGCTTCATTAAAAAGAGAATTGGAGTTAACAAAAATTGAAAATGAAAGAATTGATAAGAAGTTGATGAGTTATGAAGCATCTTCATATGTGATTGAACAGATTGTCCCAAAACAACCTGATGAAACACCAGTCTTTAAGAGTGTTCCACCCCCAATGTGGAATCATTACACACAGAAATATCCAGATGGGGTGGAAGCTGCTTTGAATCTCAAATTGAGATCAATTGAGGATGATCTGCCTGAAAGCATTGATGTTACATTCTCTGCATCCGACACCGACAACGAATCACAGGTTATCAAAACTGTTGTTGATCAGGTGTTAGATGAAGAGATTGATAACTCTGAGAAGTCACAATCTGAGAAAGGTATTACAGATTCTGAAGATGAGAGTAATTTCTTGGAACGGTTTATACCAAAATCGGACAAGAGTGCGAATGATGATTCGATTATGGTAGTATATACTATGATTGGAACAGACAAACTTTATTCCGATTTCGAGTATCCTCTTCAGAATGTGAAAATTGAGAATGTTGAGAAAGTTTTTAGGTTGGTTGAAATGAACATTGATGAGGTTAATAACAAAGAATTCTTTTCAAAATCTAAAAAATCATTTGTTACAACACGTGTCAACAACTTTGGGAAAAAGGAATGGGAAGGTTATGGTAACAAGAAAAATGGTAACAATTTTAAAAACAAAGGAATTGGTTTTGAGAAAAAGATGGCTAAGAAGGTTGTCAAGCCAAAAGATAAAATGAATGATGTTTTTGTTACTGGTCCAAGTGTTGATGAAGAAAAGGAATACATTTTTAGTCAAAAAGCAGTTGACGATTTCAATGCAGCAAAGAAACTGAAAGAAGAGTCGTTCAAATCAAATTTTGTCGAATATGATAAAAGAGTTTGCTATCGCTGCAATGAAATCGGACACATGGCAAGACAATGCAAGAAAGTTTTTGAAAAACCTGTCATTAAACCATTTGTTAAAAAATTTCAACCTAAGTCATCAGTTAACACAAAGGGCAAAAAGCCGATGGTTTCACAAATTCGAATCTTGAAAAGGGGTGAATCATTGAAGCCAGAAGATAAGCTGAAATCAACATTTGAGATTGGCGAATCTTCAAAGTCCCAAATGACTTCAAAGATTTATCCAAAAACGAAAACTTTTGAAAATCAATTTTGGGTTGTAAAATCAAAACCATCGGTTGAGGAGAAAAAGATGGAAAACATTTTGAAAAAAGAAACAAAAGTTGTTGAAACCAAATCACAGTTAGTTGAGGTAAAGAAAATGGAGAACGAGTTAAAGTTTGAATCAAAAGCTTTTAATCCTACTATTCAAAATATTTTTGGAAAAATGGTTGACAGAAAAGTTAAAGGGGCAAAGGAATTTTATGAATCAAAGGCGGGTGTTAATGGTAATCACAAATTTGAATCTGAGCTTGATAAGTTTCTTGCAGAGTTTCCTCCAATCAAAGAAAATATGTTAAAATCAAAAGTGGAACCTGTTGTTTCGAATGTCACATTTGACTTTCCTAAGATTGATGAAAAGTGTGATGTAGTGTTTGGAAGTGTTTCAGAAGTTAAGAAGTCATGGAGTTCATTGTTTGAATGAATTTGATATGATATGTGCAGGGGCTGCCCAAGTCAATTCTATCAAAATGGATCATGGATAGTGGTGCGTCAAGGCACATGACTGGGACGCTTGCTTTGCTCTATGATGTAAAATCCATCAATGGAGGTCATGTAGGGTTTGCTGGGAATCAAGGTGGAAGAATTGTTGGTCAAGGAATTTTGACAAATGGTGTGATATCTTTTGACAAAGTAAACTACATAGTGGAGTTGACAAACAATCTACTCAGTATTTCACAGATTTGTGATAAAGATTTCAGCGTACATTTTACAAAAACTGAATGTGTGGTTTTGAAACCAGGGTTTAAAATCCCTGATGAGATGGTGTTGTTGCGTGCTCCACGGGAGTATGATCTTTATTATCTTGATATGAGCACAGCAACGCCAACGTCTCATCAGAAACAGTGTTTTGTGTCTAAAAACAAAGCAACAGAAAAAGATTCTATCATGTGGCATCGTAAGATGGGCCACATTCATGTTCGCAAAATGAACTTTTTGGTTCATAATGATTTATTTGAAGGTGTAAACTTTAAAAATTTTCATTTAAATGATGATTGTATTGCATGCAAGAAAGGTAAGCAGGTTCGAAAGTCACATCCTTTGAAGGTCATGAATTCAATCAGGTTACCTCTTGAGAGATTGCACATGGATCTCTTCGGGCCTGTCAATGTTAAGAGCATCAGTCGGGATTTGTACTGCTTGGTGGTTACAGATGATTTTTCAAGATTTTCTTGGGTTGTATGCTTAGAACGGAAAGATCAAACATTTGAGTCTTTGATGATACTTTTCAAGAAGATGGAAACTGTATACAAACTGCCTATCCGGAGAATTAGAAGCGATAATGGAACTGAATTTAAAAACAACAGAATGTACGAGTTCTGCAATGAAAAGGGAATTCTTCATGAATTCAGTGCGCCGTATACTCCACAGCAAAACGGCGTAGCTGAAAGAAAGAATAGAACCCTAATAGAGACAGCACGTACAATGTTAGCAGATTCCAAGCTACCTATTTTCTTCTGGAGTGAAGCCGTATCTGCAGCGTGCTATACACTGAACAGAGTTCTTACTGTCAAGAAATATGGAAAGACATGTTTTGAGTTGCTGCATCGTTACAAGCCGAATCTTGAGTTCTTGGAACCTTTCGGATCACCGTGTACGTTCATTGATGAAGACGGAAAGTTTGGGGCAAAATCAAATGAAGGTTTCTTTGTAGGATACGCCAGCCCACTAAAAAGGGTGTTCGTACCATGTCTGAGCAAGGTGATTTAGGTCCTTCATGTGGATTGTCAGAAGCATACTCCGTCACCACAACTTCCCGGACAAAGATTCCTATTTGACTACGATAAACTCTGGGAATCGTTTCATATGCCGTCCGAGCCAAGTGAGGAGGAACTTGCTCTCATGTACTTGTATCAACAAAGTCATTTGCCAGAGCCGGAATCTAGACCGCTAGATGTTCCTACACCCACCGTGGGTACTCATGATGATGAAGCCGGACCAAGTGGAACCGTTCATATACCACCAGAGGAACCAGAGGAACCAACTCCGTCATTTGATGTTTCTGACGACTCAGAGGAGGAACTCGCTCCTACCTTTGACGAGGAACCAAATGAGACAACAGAAGAGGCTGTTGACCAAATCGTTGATCTTGACATTTCAAATCTGGAATCGGAAGTTGTCGTGCCTGATTCTGTGATGCCACGGACCCTGTCTTACCATCCTTCAGAACAAATTATCGGCGACTTGCAAAGTGGTGTCAAAACCCGACACCAAATAGATCAAGCTCTTACTTGTTTTTATTCATCTATTGCTGACATGCAGAAAGAGGTTTCTTTAAAATGTTTTATCTCGCAGATAGAGCCCAAGACATACAAAGAAGCATTGACCGAGGAGAGCTGGGTTAATGCAATGCAGGAGGAGCTACAACAGTTTCAAAAGCTGGGTGTCTGGGAGCTTGTTGATCTTCCACCAAATCAGAAGTTAATCAAGACAAAGTGGGTTTTCAAATGTAAACGAGATGATAGAGGAGTCGTGGTGAGAAACAAAGCAAGACTGGTCGTTCAAGGATTCAGTCAACAAGAAGGAATTGATTACGATGAAGTCTACGCACCAGTTGCAAGGCTAGAGGCAATTCGGATTTTTCTGGCCTTTGCATCATGGAAGAACTTTAAAGTATATCAACTTGACGTGAAATCTGCTTTTCTCTATGGAACTATCAAAGAGGAAGTGTATGTGGGGCAACCGCCAGGTTTCACAGACCCACATCACAAAAACAAGGTGTTTCTACTGGACAAGGCGTTATACGGACTTCACCAGGCCCCGAGAGCCTGGTATGAAACGCTCTCGACATACTTGTTGGACAACGGGTTCACAAGAGGTACAGTAGATAGCACTTTGTTTATTAAAGAAAAAGAAAACCATTTGTTGATTGTGCAGATTTACGTGGACGATATCATTTTTGGATCCACCAACGATGATATGTGCAAAGAGTTTGAGCTAGTGATGAAGAAAAAGTTTGAGATGAGCTCAATGGGCGAAATGAAGTTTTTCCTTGGGTTGCAGGTAGAACAAATGCCCGACGGAATCTTCATTCATCAGTCAAAGTATGTGAAGGATGTGCTAGACAAGTTTGATATGGCCGATTGCAGTCCAGCATCCACTCCCCTTGCACAGAATCATGGGATTTGTCCAGATGAGAATGGAGTAAAGATGGATGAAACATTGTACCGATCAATCATTGGTTCTCTAATGTATCTCACAGCTTCCCGTCCGGACATCATGTATCCGACATGCTTATGTGCCAGATATCAGTCGAATCCGAAGCAGTCACACCTGACAATTGTGAAACGTATACTACGGTATTTGAAAGGCTGCCCAAACATCGGTTTGTGGTATCCTAGACTGGGTGACTTTACTTTATCCGGTTTCGCTGATTCAGATTTTGGAAGCTGCAAGCAGAACGCAAAGTCCACCACTGCCGGGTGTCAGTTCTTAGGAACTCGACTCGTTACCTGGCAGTGTAAGAAACAAACCACTGTAGCGCTTTCTACTTGTGAAGCTGAATACGTTTCAGCTTCCAGCTGTTGTTCGCAGATCCTTTGGATCCAACAGCAAATGCGTGACTTTGGTTTGCAATTCTTAGATACTCCAATTTTCGTGGACAATGAAGCAGCCATTAATATTACTAAAAATCCGGTTCATCATTCAAAAACAAAACACATTGAAATCCGTCACCATTTTATTCGTGATTGTAACGAGAAAAAAATAATTCGGATTGAATATGTGCACACCGATGAACAGAAAGCGGATTTCTATACCAAACCATTTGACAAAAAGAGGTTTTATTATCTTTTAAAATTGAATGGAATGAAAAATCTGCAATCTGGGAGGGTTATTGAATGTGATGCCGAATTGGACGGCGATCTGACGTGAACTTTTGTCGTGTTGTCAAATTTTGTTTGTACAGTTTATTTTCTGCTTTTCGATAAAAACAAAAACACAAAAATATGTTTTTCTTTTTAGGGGGAGAAAGTTTGCAGAAAAATACAAAAACATGATAAAATCTATAAAAACCAAAAACATTTGAAAAAGTAAAAATGAGTTTGTGTATAAAAGGGAAATGATAGTACATCAGCTAGACAGGTGCAGTACGCTAAAGAAATGGAATGTATAAAATGCAATTAAGCAGTCTCACTAAAGATGTGCCGATAGGTTTTCACAAAATTAATAGATTAGTTTGGGATATAAACATAAAATTTACTTGCATCTATGTGGGGAACACCTCCAGGATATATAGGTAACCCCTGAAATCCTGTTTGAAGGGTCCCATATTCTGAGATACTAGGTCTTTATGCTTAGTGATATCTGGGGTATTATCCCGGGACTTCTGATTTTGCGGAAGCAATGGCCTAGTCCCCGGAGAATACTTTACGCTGCTTTGAAATATAAGCCCCCCCTCAGCATAAAAAATGATAACACATTGAAAAATTGTTAATCATGTGCTGTTGTAAAGAAGATCCCCAAAGGGGACCCACCAAAAGTCGAAGCCGTCATCTCTCTGCGTATCGAAAGATCGACCTGAGCTCTCACGGCCCTCGCAATTAACCCCTTACAGATATCATCTAGGTATACTCACCTGTAAGACTGAATACTGGGGTCTGGATACGGGAGTATATACTGAGGTGGGACACATGTAGATGTTTAAGTCCTAAAACACTAATTCTGTATCCCGAGCAAATTGAAAGTTTTGTGAGAATTTAAGAGGATCAATATATCGGTAATCTACGTGAATTGTTTAATGCTTAAAATGAATTAATTGCTTAATGGTGCTTGTATCTTGTTGGCAGCTGATATGATCCCTTGACACGCTCACAAAAAGATTGTGTGTACATAGTTTCAGCTTATTCAGTTTAAAATCCAAAAAGATTTTAATTTCTCTTTTTATTTTTGACAACTGACATTGGGAATCGAAAGTTCAAAGTCTTGTGCAGATCATGTCTGAGATTGATGAGGATTGGGTAAGCTTGTGATGCAGTACAATGTTTGGTACAAGTGTTTGTTGATTAAAATGAGTTTGAAAGATCAAAATGATTCAAAAGTTCATTTATTTGAACTTATTTTTCAAGAAATCCGGTATCTTCATAGTTTGGTTAGCCAAGGTCATTGAGTTGGACTTGGTAGACTAGTCAGTTGACCAAGGTCATTAACTTGGACTTGGTTAATTGGGTGTGACTTTAAAAGATGAAAAAAATCAAAAAGTAAAACAAGTTTTAAGGATTTCGCTTCAAGAAACAAAATTGCGCTTAAATCTGTTTCAAGCGACACCTTCATGTTAACGATTTCGCTTCAAGAGTTTTTAAGTAAGCCTCAAGCGAAATCTTCAGTAGTATAAAAGGATAACAAGCTTCGCTTCAGTCATTATTTTTCAAACAGTTCGCTTCAAGGTCTGTCAAAGCGACTTCAAGCGAACACATCTAAACTTCGTTTTTCTACCGTTACTCTGTCAAAATTTCACCAAGATCTTGTGATTTTAGTTGGCAAACTCAACTATAATCATGGTGAATGTGAGTATTTTCTGAGATTTGTACCGTTTTTCGTTGTTTTTTGATGTGTCGGCGTCAGTTAGGGTTAGAACATATAGATTTAGGGCTTTAACTTGATAAAAATCAAATCAAAATGTATGAGTGTTGTCGGAATCATGTGTAGATGATTGTGTGATGTTTGATTGATTCAGATCTGTGTGTTTAAGAGATTGACGTTTGATCAGATTTTTAATCTTAGATCTAGAACAGATGTGTGGGTCAAAATGAATGAAATTCACATCATGTTGCTCGGAATTGAAAGTAGAACAGAACTGTGAGATCAATTTGATAATATGTTTGCAAAATTTTTTTTGATGTTTGGACAGTGTCGTTTCAAGGGGTATGTTAGTGTCGCTTCAAGGAAATGTTCAAATATTAATTTCACTTGAACAGATCTTATTTGCTCAGATGAGTTTTAAGCGAAATCTTGGATATCGCTTCAAATGATGAGTAAATTTGAAATTTTATAAAAAAATTGTCTAATTTGTTTAAATTTTGTGGTATTTGATGTGCAGCCTTCGAATATTCTGTTCAAAGCTCTTCACAATTCTTGTTGTGATCTTGATGTGACAAGGAGTTCAAAGTTGTCTGAGTTCTCTAGCATTCTGGAATTCATGAGAAGATTGCCAATACAAAAAGCGTTAACAGATAGAAGAATGGTGTATGAGTCACACATCAAACGTTTTTGGAAGCATACTGTGTATGATGAGAAAAACAAAGTAATTACTTCGCTTGTTAAGGTTGCTGATGAAAAGAAACAAATTCTGATAACGGAGGCATATGTTCGTGAGATTCTAGATTTTCCTGATACTGAAAATTCACCAACAGCATTTCCTGAAAGAATGGTGAAAGGATGTTTGCTTAGAATGGGATACATTGGAGATGTGAAAGCTGCTAATGTGTTGAAATCAAAATTTACAAAGCCGTTCAAATTCTTTATTCATTCAGTGTTGATTGCTCTAAGTCATCAAAAGGGTAGTTACGATGCTATGCGTGATTATCACATGAACATGGTAGTTGCTCTTGTTTTAAACAAGAAGTATAATTTCTCTCATATTGTATTTCATTACCTTGTGGAAGAGGTGACATCAAAAAGGAGAAGCTGGATATATCCAAGGTTCATTCAAATGATGATTGATCATGCTTATCCAGGGATTGTTCGAGATATGGAGAATGACTTGTTGGTTCTGGCTCACATGAATAATGATTCTATTGCTCAATTAGCAAGATATCATACAAATCATCCTGAACCAGATAAGGAAGTTGTATTTTTTGGTTTCATAAGCAATCCAGATTATCAAGATCCTGATCCAGTTAATCATGAACACTGGAGGAATGAAGATGAAAGAACTGAAACTGGTTATGCTGATGAGTTGGAGAGGTTGATAAAGTTTAAACCATCAAGAAGTGTGTGGTTTGTAAAAGAACAAAAGAAGAGGAGTAAGAAATCAACTCCTAAAGTGCAAGCTGAAGAAGGTTCATCTTCACAACCAAAGAAGCGTCGTAAGAAGGTTGCTAAAACGCTATTGGTTGATGAACCTGAAGATGAAGTAGTAGTTGAAGCTGTAGCAGAAGATAATGTTGAAACTGAAGCTGAAATCAACATTGAAGCTGAAACTGAAATTGAAACAAATGTTGAAAGAGATATTCGTTTTTCTCCAAGATCTACAGAGTTTTGAAAGGGATTTCTGAATCTGTTCCTGAACAAAGTAAAGCTGCTGAAAATGTAGAGATTGAAGATGTTGATGCAAGTTCTTCTAGTTCTTCTGATGAAATCATTGATGAAGTTGTACGTCAAAGAAGAATTAAAGAAGCAACTGAACAAGAAAAGTTGTTAAAAAAGGAGAAAGTCAAAAAGAAAGCTGAAAAGGAACGTAAAGCTCGAGAAGATAAAGATAGATATCTTCGGGAGACATTTGCTCAAAGGCAAGCTGCTGAAGAAAAGAAAAGAGCTGATGATAATGAAAAGCTTAGAAAGATGTTGTTGAGAAAACCTAAGCCTAGAGAAGAAAAGTTCAAGTCCATGTGAAGACCTAGACTGAAGACTCCGGCTATATCCAAGGGGGAGTTTGTTGATACACGATGTCTAAAGCCTACGTCATAAGTCTAGGGTCTAAATATGTCAAGTTTGTTAAGTGTAGGGGTCTAAATGTAAAGTTTAACTTAGTTTATTAGGGTTTCGCTTCAGGGGTAATGATGTAAGCCTCAAGCGAAATCACATGTTAAGGTTTCGCTTGAGGCATATTGAAGCGAAATCTTGTTGCCTATATATAGGCTTGTGTAGTTCTCAGTTGGAACGCATTCCGAGAAGTTGTAATGAAGTGCTGCCGGATTTTCAAGTCATTATATAACAGAGAACAAGTGTTAAAAGTGAATCTATTCTGTTTTCTACTCTTTTCTGTCTGATTCTAAGCTGTTTAGATGTTTCCGCCATCTAAATAGTGTAAACACATTCAAATTGACTCATTTGATCGGTCAAATCGATCCTACAAAATCAAAGGTAAAAGAGCTCATGGATAGCTTTAAGTCTTGATCATTAAGCTAAGTGTCAAGAACACAGGACAAACAAGCTGATGCCTTCAGCAAGCTAGCTTCCCTAACCTTCGCAAGGTAAATTAGACATTTATAATCATCAGCAGGGTAATTAGATATTTACTATCATCAGAAGAAGATTGCAAGTTTGTTATACCCAGCATCCCTGTAATTATGATTCGTATCAGTTTCAAATATTCACAATTTTTTAAACTATCAATATTGCGGTTAAAGTTGTGAGGTTAGGGTTCCAATCGCTTATTGTTTTTCAATGGATCCACAAAGTAGTACTACACGAAGCACAAAGGATATTGAAATTGAAGATGCTGAAGTCCATAGCGTTCATGATGCGGCTGAACAAGTGCGAAATCCAACATCTGTAAACGTTCTATTAGACGATCTGACCAATAAGTTGTCAATTAAACTTTTGATTGTTAATAATTGAACTTAATTATCGTGTTTTGATGTTAATATGTATGTCGTTCATCATTAGGAGTGTAATTGAAGCATTAGATTTTATCAGAATGTGAAATGGATGTATTTGTGCTTAATACCGCAAGTTTTATATCATATATAATGTAACAGGCGTTTACGTTTGATCGATATGTATAGTTGATATTTTTTGTGCCTAATTTGTATATTTCATAAATTTAACAATCGTTTTTATTTATAAATAATACATTACTAATTTTGAAGTGAGGAAACTGCATGTTGGTTGTTTTGAGAATGAAAACATGCGTGATTAGCTACATTGTTTAATATTTTAAATGCTTGACTTGTCTTTATTAGAAAGCTCATTTTTTTTTCATTTAATATGTGCAGAGGAAAGATTGTATATTCCAGATGTGGATGCATCTTGCATGCCTGTGATAGGAATGAAATTTAGTTCTATTGAGCAAGCATATCTTTTTTATCAGACATATAACAGGAAATCAGGTTTCTTTGTTCGAAAAGGCAGAGAAAATAGTAATGGTGGTATTATTAAGAGTAAGTATTTTGTGTGTTCGAAGGAGGGACATAAGCCACATGTTTTTGATGATCCTTTTTCGAAGTTGGCAAAGCCTTATAAAAGTAGGAAAAGACCGACTATTCGAACCGGATGTAAAGCACAAATTATGCTTGGTTCGATGGATGGGGTGTCGTTCGCAGTTAAGAAGTTTGTTGAAGTCCACAATCATTCGTTTGTGTCCCCTGAATATATTCATTTATTACCGGCCTATACGAATCTTTCTGAAGTACAAGAAGAAATGGTATGGGAGCTTGATACTCTAAATATTGGGCCAATGAAAGCATTCCATATAATGAGAAAAAGATATGGAGGTTTTGAAAATGTTGGCGCTACTGTTGACGATTGCAAGAATTTTAGAGCTAGGATACATAGCTATATAGAAGAGTATGATGCAGACATGGTTATCAATAGGTTAACCGATAAAAAAAAAAATACTTGGTTGATTATTCATTTTTACATTCAGTTGATGAAAACAGGCGGGTAACTTGCCTATTCTTGGCATATGGATTGTGCAAACGTAACTATATGGAGTTTGGAGATGTCATATCCTTCGATGCCACGTTCAAAACTAACAAGTAAGTGTTTATTAGAATGTTTTAACTTTTATTTTTGTATAATATGTGGTTGTTTTTATTCAGTTTATTTCATCATTTGTAGGTATAAAATGGTTTTTGTACCATTTACTGGTATTGATAACCATATGTAACACTTGGAGCCGGGTTGTTAGGATCCGAAAGTATTGAATCATACAAATGGTTTTACAATCATTTTTAGGTTCATTTGGTCACTAGCCGAAGGTCGCCGTCACAGATCAGGACCCAGCAATGAAACAAGCTATTGAGTGTGTTTTCGACAAGAGTAGGCATAGATTGTGTATGTGGCACATAATGAAAAAAGTTGCAGACAAGGTCAAATGTAACTAGTTTGTTACAACATGTGTGATTACTTTAATGCATGCGTGATTAATTGTGAAGATATATTTTTTATATGCATGTTACAACATGCATGATTAATTAGTGGGTATGTGTGATTATTTCTTTGCATTTGTTATTTATAATATTTTGTCAACTATTTTGAACAAGTTGGGCATGAATTGTGTAACAACAACGATTTCAAGAGAAGGATGTGTGATATCGTGTGGACTGATTCGATTGCACCATAAATGTTTGAGAGAGATTAAAAACTGATAATGATTGACTGATGTGCTTAAAATATAACATGTAAATTATATCAAATACGACGTAAAATCAACCATTTTTCAGTACTAATGTTGGAAAAAGCCCGTTTCTTTGTTCCTTTTTAATTAACAGGGTCAAAATAGCTTAAATGCACGAAAGAAGCAAAATAACAGCAAAAACAAACATAAAACACAATAAAGAAGGATTGTGGCAACTTGCCAAGCCCTCGTCCACATCCAAACCAATAAAATAACAAGATTAGAAGCTCTTGCATGGGGCCGTGCCCACCTGGTATGGGCCATACCCAGTGAGAATTCTCTACAGAAGAAAAAGTCAACAACAAAAGACAAATCAGGAACTCAACACGGGGCCGTGCTAAGGCAACACGGGGCGTGGTTAACTATAGGATTCGCAGAATCTGAGAAAGTACAACAAGTGCAAGGTTTGACATTGCAGTTAATAAGGAGGAGAGAGACTGAAGGCCACGGGGCCGTGTCAGGACGGCACGAGCCGTGGTGGACATTCCGTTTTCAGCTATAAATAGGGGTGCTTGGTTTCATTCTAATCCATCCCTTGGCAAACCACTTCTCTCTCGCTTGCCACCACTCCACCTCCACTACAACACCATCATCCACCACCATTATCCATCTTCCATCATTTAGAGTATGTAGTCTCGGGATCCAAGATCGATAGTAAGAGTCTTTGTTAAACAAAGGCCATGCTTGGCTAAACTCTTACATAACTTGGTGAAGACAAATCTTTTATGTATTACTTTTTAATTTCCAATCTTTGGCTCCTTTTTAATTGGGTATGTATTAATAACTTTAATAACTAGTTCTTTTATATTGAAGGTGAATTTATCTAACCATTCTTCATATGTTGTTGATTCACATATTCGTGTCTTTACAGTCTATATAAAGCGCGCTAACTACTTGGAACGGAGTTAGAAGGGTGGTTGTGTAATTCTATGTCTCGTTCAGTGTATAGATCCTGCCAGAACCTGGTTCAAGCTTAGTACTACCCCATGGATTGGCTGGGAATGACTGGCCTGACTTAGAGTAAGAAACCGCTCGAATCCCTTATCTATAAACTACTATTAAAACTTTAAACCAACCCCGCGAGGACTGTATCCCTGCTGACTCAGACCAAAGGGTTGAGGGTAACGTTGCCTGGTAGGGGGCCTACCACTTTTCGCATTGATAACTTACTTAATTATCTTTCAATAATCCGACCTTGCGGGACTGTATCCCTGCTGACTCAGACCAATAGGTTGAGGGTAACGTTGCCTGGAAGGGGGCCTACTACTATAATTTAAAGATAATCTTTTAAAATGCCCAAAGTGCTGAAATCATCAGAAGGATACATAGATGAGGAGTTGGAACCAAGTGATTCCTTCTTGTCTATCTTTTTTTTCCTTGAATTTTATTTTCCTTTTTAGTTTATATTTTTATAGCTTTAAAAATATTTTCTTCAAAATTTGGTTAGATTAGACGTTAACGATAAGCCGGAACTAAAAGCTCTTGTGTCCTTGGACGACCTCGGTATCTTGCCATCACTGTACTACGTCCATGATGGGTGCACTTGCCCTACGTGTGTAGAGTGATAGTAGTATATCATGTTTTATAAACTTAAACTTGAATTTGCAAATAAAAAGAGCAAAAATATATCTAAAAATATATATACACTCTGACACACGTCAAGTTTTTGTCACCGTTGTTGGGGACACAAGGAGTTTGAGAAAGCTTAAAATTAGCGGCCTAATCAAATTCAAACATTTTTTAAAACTGCGCGACAGTTTTCAAAACTTTTTTCTGTTTATAGTAGGTTTAACATGTGGCCGTGTTACTGGGACACGCCCCCGTGTTGCAATTTTTCTTAAAAAACTTTTTAAACGCCCAGATACAGAACTGCCCACGGGATCGTGCCAGTTCAGTACGGGGCCGTGGTCAATCATCTGTTAAATATTTTTTTCTGTTTTCTAATCCTGAGGCTCGTTATTCTTCTGGGTATCTTTCAATACAATGGATTACTACTCAAAAGACTACACCTAATATATTGAGGATGACTATGAGGAACCTTATTGTACCATTTGCAGTGAATCCCATTCGGTACAACATTGTTACCTTTTTAAATCATCAACCTCATACACCACACCAAATTCTTCATACACCACTTATGAAGAACCAAGGTTTGAGCTTCCAAAGTCAAATTTTGACTGGGATGCCAATCCGTTTGAAACCTATGACACACCACCAACAATCAATCCCGAAGCCAAACTTGTAATACAAAGTCTAAAAAATATAGAACTCTTAATTAAGAGATTTCGAGAAAAGGAAGAGGCTATTTGTACTAAAGAGATAATAATCGAAGAGGTAAAAATGGAAGAACAAAATGAAAAACTCACGTATGAACCAAACCAAGAAGAAGGTAAGTCTAAAACTAACGATTTTAAACTAGAATAAACTTTTCAAGAAATTCACGTTTTACAACCTTCTTTTGAAAATCATTGTTTGGTATCTCCTCATGCTAAGTTCTTAAAAGAGTTAAACACTTCTACTAAAATCGAAGAATTAGTAAGCGTCACGTTAACAAACGACCAAACTTCGCTAATAAAAGATGAATACCTTGAACTAAACATAAAACCGGTACCATGCTTTTTTTTTTTCAAAACATCTTTGTTAGTAACGTGCTAATTGATAAAGATCTTTGCGCTAACATAATGCCAAACTATATTTTCAAAAAATTGGGTACTAGTGATTTTTCTCCTCTTAAAATTCCTATTTTTCTCTCAAACTGAAAAACGATTAATGCCATGGGAATGGTAGAGGATGTCTTAATTCAAACAAGCCAAGCGATAGTCCCAACTGACTTTATCATCTTAGATGATACCCCCCCTCGTGTTGGGATAACCATTTCTAAAATCTTATCGAAGCTTGACCTAATGGAAGCAAAACAACCTACCACTTCAATTAGGGCCTGGCAAAAGGTACGTCGATCTTGACCAATCAATGAAATATCCAATTTGTGATGATGACCCCCTAATTGAAGATGAAGCGGAGCCACCTGATATGCAAGACATAGAAGAAGAATTCGTCGAAGAGGAAGTCACCATAGAACAAACCTTTTCGGCCATCGATCTTAATAAAGAAGAGAATAAGCGGTCTCTTGAAGACCCATTGCCACTTGAACTCAAGAAACTACCAAAAGGTCTAGAATACGCATTCTTAGACGAACATGATAAGCTCCCCGTCATCATTTCTTCTAAACTAACACTTTTTGAAAAAGAAAAATTAATAAAGCTTTTGAAAAAATATAAAATTGTAATCGTGTGGAGGCTCATGGATATAAAAGACATCAATCCATCCATGTGCACCCATAAAATTATAATGGAAGATGACTATAAAACGACAATACAATCACTACGAGGAGTAAATCCAAACGTGCAAGAAGTGGTTAAAAATGATTCATCAAGCTGCTAGACGGCAGACTTATCTATCCTATCTCCGATAGCCCATGGGTATGTCTCGTCCAAGTAGTTCTAAAGAAAGGAAGTATGACGGTAATAACTAATGATAAAAATGAACTTATACCAACAAGAACCATCACCGGATGGAGGGTTTGTATCGACTATCGTAAGTTAAATAAAGTAACAAGGAAAGACCACTTTCCTTTACCATTTATCGACCAAATGTTAGAAAGTGTAACACCCCAATCGCGTAATATAACAACACGCGGCGGAAATATCGGGGAGTCACGTTACAAATTGCTTACAACTACTGGTACTAAATTGTTTCAATATCATTAACATCGTTTTACAAACAAAGAATACATGTAATTGTTCTTTTTAGAAGTCTAAGGCCCGTATGCAGTCCTATGCGTTGCATGCTTGAACAGTCGAAAACCTGAAACATATGAGAAAACAGTCAGTATAAAAATGCCGGTTAATACATAGGTTTTATTAGCCAAATAAATGACAAAACATTTGGTATTAATCTTAATTGTGAAAATTCGTGACAAAATAGGTTTGTATATGGCAATATGATATTTACTAAGTCATTTTATGTCTTATATTGAAATCTCGATTAAACCATTGTAAAAACTTGTTAATGTGTTATTAGGAATCCAATCAAGGATTAATAATAACTGTTTTGAAATAAATCAAAACTTATATAAGTATTATATAAATCAAATCAATGAGTCATGATAATACTTCAGATATCTTTCTAGGAATCTAACATATAAAAATATGGGAGATTCTACAAAGATTTTGATAATCAAACATTGAAACAATTGTACACAAAATCCTAAAGTGATCCAGATAACGCTACAAGAATAATAAAATAAGAACACTTATATATAGGAAGTACCAGCGGCATATCCATCATGTTCTTATTTTATTATACCCGTTTCGTTATCTAAATCACAACTACCACATAACACATAGATTGTCAACTTGTACCAACTTGTAAACACGCATTAAAGCACACAATGAATCCAATAAAGGACTCCAATATCAGTACTCTAAACATCCCATATAAGTCTAACTATGAATATAGATAGATACTACAGGGTTCCTAGGTTCTCATAACATTGTCTAACTTAACACGCATTAAAGCACACAATGAATCCAATAAAGGACTCCAATATCAGTACTCTAAACATCCCATATAAGTCTAACTATGAATATAGATAGATACTACAGGGATCCTGGGTTCTCATAACATTGTCTAACTTAACACGCATTAAAGCACACAATGAATCCAATAAAGGACTCCAATATCGGTACTCTAAACATCCCATATAAGTCTAACTATGAATATAGATAGATACTACAGGTAGCCTGGGTTCTGTCACATTGAATCATTGAATCAAAACAATCCTAAATCCTAATGGTGATTCGGGATAACGCCACGAAAGGTAATACAATAAGCACACTTATATATAGGAAGTACCAGCGGCGTATCCACCATGTGCTTATTGTATTATCTAGTTTCGTTATCTAAATCACCAACAATCTACACAAAAACCAACCATCGAGTTGTAAAGTACTTCTTAAAAATCTCACTATGAAGATAGGAAGATCTAAGACTGTACTTCAAATATCCTACATGAATCTAACTATGAAGATAGGTAGATCAATTAAGGATAAAATATTACATTTGCATAAACGGAATAATACACATAAAAGCACTTAGTGAACACACATATGCCATACATTTTGAAAGCAGATCGATTACACATATGAATCACCCCAAAACATTTGAAAACGGTAAAAGAGGGGAACTATGTACTCGCCTGGGGTTGCGTATAGTCCCGGTTCAAAGGGTATAACAAAGCTCAAAAGACCAAGAGTTCAAGTGTTGAAGCGGCTCCTAGGGTAACAGATACTGTGTTAGGGAATCGACACCTAAATCGGAAGATCGGGTAGAATGAGGTCTTGTAAACCAAATAAGTGTTGGAACTCATGTGATAAGGTTTAACAAAGCCTACATTCTAAATCGAAACCTATCCTAAGTGCTTACGACCCATCACGACCCATTAAGGTAGCTTACGCCATTTTAACGCGTCGTTCGCGCGAAAGCGCGTTCAGGACGCCTAACTAGTCCTATGACAAGTATTATATGCCTTAACATATCTAATTATGTTATATAATCAGTTTAGATGTCAAAACATGTGTTACATATGCTTAAAATGAAATTATGCGAAAAAGGGTATTTTGGTCATTTTCCTAAGGCATATAAACTACCTATCATACAACTAACTAAACAAAGTGACCATAAGGTATAACCTCGGAAGGTTATTACCTATACAACTATTGTCACATAATGTGTTTAGTCGAATCCTAATGATTGACCAAACGGGTCGGGTTCGAAAGTCTAAGCGGTTGTTTAGACCGCTTGACTTACAACCCTATATAAGCACAATCCTAAAAGTGATGAGTTAAACATGTTAAAACATGTTTAACGAAGTTAGAAAACAAGTTTGATATCAAAACAAACGGTTTTGATACCCAAAAATAGTTTGGTTGCAAAATACGCATAGACGCGTATTTTGACCGAAACTATGACTCGTCACTACACCTAATCAACGTGGTAATCAGTAGGTATAGTCACAAGTGACTATGACCATCGTGATTACGCTCACATCGCGAAGTTCAAACAAACTTCGTGTTGACCATAAACTGGTCAAAGCTGAAAGTCAAACACTGTTTGACTTTCGTGCTTAAAAACGCATAAAAGAAGGAAAGAAGCTTACAAGAGGTCCAAGCTAGAAAGATCTTGATTTAAATACCCAGGTATGAAGCTTAAAGCTTCAAATTAGAGCATCAAAATCAGATCATGTGTGAAATGAAATGAAAATGGGGTGGGGTATTTATAGGATTTTCAAGACCGTTAAGATCGTTCCTTATAAACCGTGCTTCAATCTGGACCGTCCAAGTGTGCCCATGGTTTTAGAATACCATGGGTACCCCAAAACAAGCCCCTCGTTTCATTAAAACCATGTGCAAATGAGGGGAACAGCTGGAACAAGCTGGAAATCAGATTTTCAACTTTGGTCCCTTCCTAAGACAACTATGGCAGATTGTCAACTTTGGTCCCTGAATGTGCAAAACATGGTTTTTGATGCATTTTTGACACGTTTAAGCCCCGTTAATCCCATTTAAAGGATCTAAAATGAATTTAAAGTATAGGGAACATGAAACATGCTCAAAAATATCTCGGATGTCGGTTCGTTTGGCCGTACGGTTGCGTTGTTCGGTTAATTACGACGAAACACGAACGGACGCGAAAAACGACCCAAACTACGCGACGAATGGAATTTTATCATGCCAATCACTAAAATAAAATATTTATTTTAATGATTACATAAATTTTGGATGTCCAGATATATTCAGAACGTAAGATATGCCCGAAAATGCAAACTTATGCACTTTTTGACGCTTTTAGTCCCTATTGATCAAATAAGTTTATTTTTGCGCACCAAACACCTCAAAGCCTATTTCTAAGCTATGTAAAGGATATTTAGGGCATGTTTAACTTATGATCAAGTTCTGGAATGTTTGATACTATGTGAATCAGCAGACTTTCGCAGTTTGATGCAAATAGTCCCTGAGTGTGAATAAACTTGTTTTTGACACACCAAAGCTTTCAAAACCTATTTCTAAGTTATATAAAAGTTATTTAAGGTATTTTAAACCTATGTAACTATTCCGGAGTGTTTTCCGTATTAAACTGGTTACATTTACGTATCAGTTCGCGTTTAACTTTCCAGAAAGCGATTTAAGGCTTGAAAATGAACTAGAATTAAAATGTGAAAGTGTGAAACACAAATAGACAAATTTTTGAGACCAAAACACATTGTTTCTTTGATAAAAGAGAGTGTCCTACATCATGTGTGTTAACAAAGCACACGTGTCACAGAAAGACTATCCAGTCATAAATTCTATTGTTTTCTCGATGGTTTCTCTGGATATTTTCAAATTCCCGTAGCACCGGAGGATCAAGAAAAAACAACTTTTACATGTCCCTATGGAACTTTCGCTTATCGATGTATGCCTTTTGGTCTATGCAATGCCTCCGCTACATTTCAACGTTGCATGGTGGCTATCTTCCACGATATGATAGAAAAAACCATGGAAGTTTTTGATGGGTACTCCATAGGACAAGCCTTAAGTGGTATAAACGATATTAAAATCCTACATTTAATTGGGTAATTGTCTAGAATTAGATAACTACGGTTGTTTGTGTTCCAGGTACAAATGGAGCTTAAAATGGAAGGAATACGGAGAATAAATGAAAAAAATCAGTTATTGGAATAGAAGAATTAAGAAGATAACATGATAGAGGATGGAATTACGAGAAGGTAGGCAAAACGGTGAAGAAAATGGAGTTGAAACGAAAAAGTTACGCTGAAAAAAAAATTCCAGCATGAAGCCTATTGTAGCTTACGGCGGGGGCCGTAACTTACGGCGCCGACTGGCGTGAAACTTGTAACTGCCCATTTTAATGACTTTTGATGGTGTCTCTTGATGTCCAATCATTTCCATTCGGTTACCAGTGTTCTATAGGCGATTTTGGGTGTTCTTTGGTGCTTGAAGACAATTTCTAATCATTAATTTATGTTTTGAATTGCTATGAACATTGAAACTTGTGTGAGGATGATGATTCAAGTCAGGAGTGGCTAAACTATTTGTGATCATCCTGGATTGAAGGTTTGCTTGAGACATTTTGTGTTTTGATCTTTATTTCTAGAATAATTGTCACACCCCAACCGATGGCGGAAACATCAGGGCGCGGCACTGAGCGAAACAGATTGTCCATGAGTATCCATAACAACTATTAATTACCAGATATTAAAATGTTATGTCCCATACCACAACATATCCAAATAAAACAATTACTACAAATAATTGTCTCAAAAACAAATACTGTTCCGACAACTCAGATTTAAGCGTGACATAACTAGACCCCTAGCTTGATTCCACTTAGCAAGCGTCCTAGCATATAGCATCCTAAACGCATGTCACATACGTTAAAATAAAGGTCAATACACATAGTGTAAAGGTGAGCATACAAGTTTGATATAACATAATAGAGTTCGAAATCGTTTACGCATAACCAACATGTACATGTATAAAGTGAAGGCAAGTAGGTTATCGACAGAGAAATATGCATAGACGTGACTGCGAGTTGTAGAATGCGCAACACATATCCCCACTGGGACACATTAAGTAAAGCCCTTAACAACTCCTGTCCACGACAGGTGCTGAGTCCAAACTATAGTACTATCGTTGCTAAGGTGTCAGGCAACAATCACTGTGTTAACATAACACACAAGCATTCATCGAATAACACGTAGCATGTAATTACGGTTAGCATATAAATAGTGTTTGAGTTGTGTGTCGGTTGTGATTTAGAATAAGTAACGTATGTAACACCCAAAAGTGCGTAAAGCAAAAAGGGATCGAGTATACTCACATATAGCGTTTAATTTAATAAACACTGCCTTGGATTAAAGGGAGCACTAAGAGAGATTAGCCTGAACAGTTAACGATAGCATAAACGATAAGCGGCGCGTAAAACGGTGCAAGAGTAATAAGTGTCGGATGGCAATCCGATCGGATGGCCAGTTGATTGGATGGTCATCCGGTCGGATGGCCATTCGATTGGATTGACATCTTGATGTGTTTGTGTATGATCGTTTGCCTTTTGAAGTTTTCGTTGTAGCATTTTGAAAACAGACAAGTATCTCTACCCTTCAGGTCGATCGATCAAACGGCGGTTCAATCGGGTGACGATCCGTTCGGCGAGGTATTTCTCAGAGAACAAGTTCACAACAGTATTGTCATCCAATCGGATGGTCTACTGATCGGGTGGCAATCCGTTAGAAGTGGTAATGCATTGAACATGTTGAAAATTGTTTAAGTGTTAAAGTTCCAAACATCACATGGTCGGATGGTCGTTCGATCGGATGGCAATCCGATCGGACGACAATTCGTTCGACGTTCGAAACTTGAAAGGTTGAAATAAAAGTTTAAGCGTGGGGCCAAGTGTAAGCCGATCGGGTGGCTGTCCGATCAGATGGCAATCCGATCGGACGACAATCCGTCCCAATGACCTGATCGTCTTAACACTTGATTGTTTTGAAGGTTTGTAGTTTTGATCGAGACGGTGTGATAACGTGCTAAACAACAGAACCTCGTCAAGACCCTAGTGACCCGATCGAACAGGAATCACCCCGATCCGACCCATTCACTGGTTCGTGACGGTTGTTCATGTTTAAACCAGAATCGGTTGTCTCTTTGGTAGAACCCAGATCTTGAACCAACACATCACTAAGAAGGAGTAGAAGATCAGAACAAGCTCCGATTCTATTGGTTTTGAGTGCATTGAGTGTAAAAGTGTTGAAAGAAGTTGAAAAACCATCTTTCAATCCTTTTCACCATGAATATGTTCAGATCTATGCAAGATCCTTGTTCACTCATGTGGAAATCGTCCAGATCTAAGTTGTTCTTGGTGGATTGAAGCCAAAACATGAAGTTCATAAGAACTTCATGATGACATCATCCTAGAACACCTCAAATCCATTGATTTCACGGTTAAAAGTTTAGATTCAAAAGAGAGAATGATGAAGAAGTGCGTGTAGATCATAGAAGTATAAGATTCGGCTTGAAAACTTACAAGAATCACGAGAAATCAAGAGAAAGAAGGCTGGAGTGTGGCTGGGTCGAGTGAGGAGCTGTCACATCAAGTGATGTTACATGTCAGGGTATTTATAGGGTTTCCCAAAAAGGAAAGTGCAATGGGTGAGTGGGTCACCGATCGGATGACTGTCCGATCAGATGGCAACCCCATCGGATGGCAATCCGATCGGTTGGTCATCCAATCAAGCGGTCACTCGATCGAGTGGCTCCGTCGTTTTGAGTTTCGGTGTTTCGCTTTGTGCGTTGGGTTTTGCGATGTGTTTAAGCGAGTTGCGATAGGATCACCCATTAGTTACACAATTAATCCCAACTACTATATCTAACATACAATCACTATAAATAAATGGCGTTTAGCTTTTGTGATTCGATTGCGATAAAGTTGTGATTACGTTTCAATTAATCACCACAACATTAACATAGATAAACATGCACAAGTAACACATAAGTATCACACACACGTAAAACAATATTTAGAACACATAATTCGGGTTGCGAATGCGATTGCGATGCGATAAGTGATAAGGCGATAAAACAGGCGATAAACATCGATTAAACCTCGATTTTTTAACAAATACTCCACATAAGGCAACTAATGCGATAAAATAAACAGATTATCTACAAGTCAAAGAAGTCAAGTCAGTAGTTGAGAAAGAATGACATATCGCAATTAGAAATCTTTTCTTCCTTTAACTTCCATGTTGACTTTGACTTTCGAAACACGGGGTGTTACAGCCTCCCCCTTTTAAGGGAATTTCATCCCGAAATTAGGCTTTAGCCATAACAAACAACTACGGGTACTTCGCCTTCATGTCGCTTTTGAGTTCCCAAGTGAACTCTACACCTCGTTTGCCTTCCCAGCGGACCTTCATGATGGGAATGTATGAGCGCCTGAGCTGCTTGGTTTGGCGGTCCATGATCTCGACAGGCTTCTCCACGAAGTGTAATGTTTCATTCACTTGAAGATCCTCAAGTGGTACGTACAAATCATGCTCAGCCAGGCACTTTCTGAGGTTCGAAACATGGAAAGTTGGGTGGACGTTGCTAAGTTCTTCCGGTAGTTCGAGTCTGTAGGCCACTTTGCCGATCCTTTCCAAAATCTTAAAGGGTCTAACGTATCGAGGCGCGAGCTTTCCTTTCTTGCCGAATCTGACCACACCCTTCCAAGGTGATACCTTTAGGAGTACGTGATCGCCAACGTCAAATTCAAGGGGCTTGCATCGTCTATCGACGTAACTTTTCTGACGACTCCGAGCTTTCAGCAGATTGTCTCGAATTTGGAGGATTTTTTCAGTCGTTTCTTGCAATAGCTCAGGACCGGTTATTTGCGAATCTCCGATCTCGTGCCACACAATAGGCGATCGACATCTTCTTCCGTATAATGCCTCAAATGGTGCCATTTGAATGCTGGAATGATAACTGTTATTGTACGAGAATTCGACTAAAGGTAAGTATACGTCCCAATTTCCACCGAAATCTATGACACAAGAACGGAGCATGTCTTCAAGAGTGCGAGTCGTTCTTTCAGTCTGACCGTCGGTTTGGGGATGGAAAGCGGTACTTAGATTAAGCGTAGCACCGAGAGCAGATTGAAACATTTCCCAAAGACGCGAGGTAAACCGAGCATCACGGTCAGAGATGATGTCGCGAGGCGTCCCATGTCGACAAATGATCTCATTGGTGTAGATTCGGGCTAATTTTTCCACCTTGTAGTCTTCTCGTATCGGCATAAAATGAGAAGATTTAGTCAAACGATCAACGACAACCCAGATGCTGTCGTGACTTGATGGCGTGCGTGGGAGTTTCGTTATGAAGTCCATAGCTATACTCTCCCATTTCCACATAGGGATCTCGGGTTGGACGAGTAAGCCAGAGGGTCTTTGATGCTCGGCCTTGACTTTTGAGCAAGTCAGGCACCTCGAAACATAGAGAGCGATATCTTTCTTCATTCCCGACCACCAATACTTGTAGCGAAGGTCCTGGTACATTTTATCGGCACCGGGATGAATAGAATATCGAGATTTGTGGGATTTGTCCATCAAAATCTATCGCAAATCGGTCCGCTTGGGGATCCAAATTCGGTCCAGGTAATGGAAAATCCCATTCGACTTATTAACTAGCTGGGCTCCATCGTTGAGAATCCTTTCCTTCTTCAAAGTGCGCTCGGTGAAGCAAGCATATTGGGCTTCGTGGATAAGAGTTTCGAGATGATGCTGGGTTTAAACATTACGAACGCTATGCAGATAGCTTCGTCTGCTGAGGTCGTCGGCAATGACATTTTCTTCGCCAGGATGATAACGAATCTCACAGTCATAATCGTTGAGAAGTTCCACCCATCGGCGTTGACGCATATTAAGTTCCCTCTGGCTAAAGATGTGTTGTAGGCTCCTATGGTCGGTAAAGACCGTACACTTTGTACCATAAAGGTAGTGGCGCCAAATCTTCAATGCAAAAACAACCACGCCTAGCTCGAGGTCATGGGTTATGTAGTTCTTCTCGTGGATCTTGAGCTGACGAGATGCGTAAGCGATAACCTTGTCCCGTTGCATGAGGACACAACCAAGACCAAGGTTCGAGGCATCGCAATAGACCACGAAGTCATCGTTTTCGTCGGGTAAAGCAAGGACGGGAGCATTGCAAAGCATATGCTTGAGGGTTTGAAAGGCAGTCTCTTGTCCAGTTCCCCAAACAAAAGGCTTGTCTTTGTGCGTGAGAGAAGTAAGCGGCACAACGATTTTAGAGAATCCTTCGATAAATCGGTGATAATAGCCCGCTAGTCTGAGAAAAGAACGGACTTCAGACGGGTTTTTAGGTGTAACCCAACTCTTAACATCTTCGATCTTCGCGGGGTCGACATGAATACCTTGATTATTGACAATATGACCGAGGAATTGAACCTCCTCTAACCAAAATTCACACTTGGAGAACTTGGCATAGAGTCGATTCCCTTGGAGTAGCTCGAGAACCAAACGTAGATGTTGCGCGTGTTTGGTTTTCGACTTGGAATAGATCAGGATATCATCGATGAACACGATGACGAAGCGGTCGAGAAATGGTTTACCCACGCGATTCATCAGATCCATGAAAACGGCGGGTGCGTTGGTTAAACCCAAAGGTATAACAACGAACTCATAGTGGCCGTAACGAGTGCGAAAAGCGGTTTTGGGTATATCCTCCTCTTGAATGCGTAATTTGTGATAGCCTGAGCGTAGATAGATCTTTGAGAAACATGTAGCACCTTGTAGCTAATCAAACAAATCATCGATTCTAGGCAGGGGATAGCGATTCTTGATTGTCAGCTTATTCAACTCCCTATAATCGATGCACATCCGAAACGACCCATCTTTCTTATTGACGAAAAGGACAGGTGCGCCCCAAGGAGAGGTGCTAGGGCGAATGAAGCCTTTATCAAGCAATTCCTGAAGCTGACTCGAGAGTTCACGCATTTCAGACGGAGCGAGTCGATAAGGAGCTTTAGCAACAGGATTGGCTCCAGGAATGAGGTCGATACGAAAGTCGATATGATGACTTGGCGGTAGCCCTGGGAGATCATCAGGGAACACGAGTGGGAATTCACAAACAACAGGTACCTGGTTTACCGCCTTTTCTTTCTTTTCCTTCTCCGCTACTACAATATTGGCCAAGAAAGCTCTGTATTCTTTGTGGAGATACTTGCTAGCTTGGATGTCACACCCCCAAAATACCACATGCGGTAACCCCGCTAGGCGTGTGATGTACCAGGATCTAGCCACCAATCACATTGAACTATCCACAAGATATTTAACAAAATTCTCATTCATTAAGTTTAAAGCATTCATAAAACATAATCCAAGTCAAATAGTTTCAGTGGTAGCAAATAGTGATTCATTGTTTAAATATTCCAAAACCAAGTGAATAAGAATTCAGTAAAACAAGGCATGCATATCCAAGCAGTGCGACCCATGACCACTCCAGCCATCCAGATAGCAAGTTCCTTATACAAAGCATCTAACGACCTGCGAGCATGCAACAAGTGTATCAGACAATGCTGGTGAGTTCATAGTTTTACGAAAACGTTAGTTACCAAATGTTTAGTTCAGTTCATTGATTACAACGTTGATAATAACTCGAATACAAGACGGCTCCAGATTTATTTTGCCCTTTCCCCAATGTTCCTATCAAAGCATTGGGCATGACTGAGTCATTAGTTCACACCTGTCCTCTAAGGTACGGGGTGAGGGTGCCAAACCTAGATAGCGCTACCAACTAATACTCCATTACCTCTCAGGTAACAAACAAGATGGGACTTAAAGGTGATAGCATGAGTATATTATCCAACATTCCTGATTTTACCCACAAGACATATTCCTCTCAGTAATACCCAATTGATTTACCCAAAAACCTATCCCTCTCAGGGATACCCAATGACTGTCCCACCCACCGGGACGCATGCTCAAGAGGAATGAACTCACCTTTGATTTGCTCGGTATGTTAAATTACCCGTCCAAGTTGGTCAACCCAAACCCTACCGTGGTTACCAATCAACATTAGTTACATAATCAAACAAGTTAAGTATTTGCACACAGTAAGTCACGTATTCGCACACAGTTTGCATCTATCACAAGATCACCGTATATCGTATATCAAATACCCAGTTCTATACATGTTCACATCTCACGTGATTATCACATAACAACCTACAACAGATGGGTGTTTTAACTACACAAGTCAGGTTTCTTATTCTTAGTCCAAATTTATATCATGCATCAAGTAGCTTTTGTAAACACAAGTGTATACCAACCCTAAACATTACATCACTGTTTATTGTTCTGTCCAGCCCAAGGCACGGCGAAGAACCCTGGTGAAGAAGTATATATTCTTCGTTGAAATCACAGGTGACGAAATACCTATCTTTCGTCGAGGTTGTGACACTTCGGGTTTTCCAGAGCAACCTCATTGTTTAGCTTTATGTGTAGATATACTACTAAATGAAGATTTTCGAATTGTCTTGAAGTATTATGTGATGCTTGTATTAAACTATGTGTATGTAATATATATATATATATATATATATATATATGTACGTATAAGTGAACCGAGACCATGAACCCGACTCGAGACCACTCGGTCTCGAGTGAACGACTGGGCCGGTTGGGCCGTGCACCCCTAAAAGCCCACTCGAACCCATTAGGGTGCACTAATTTGGATTGAGTATAAAACCTCATTAACCACCAATTACACCAAACTTTCCTTCACACTCACTCCCACACTCTCCTACTCTTTCCCCCTCGCCCTCACTAAAACCCTAACAACACAACCTCTCCTCTCCTTCTCTCTCTCGGATCAAACCGGCGACAACCAAAGGGCTCTCGGATTAGCTCGAGATCATCACTCGGAACTTGGTTCATCAATCCTCCATACCCTTTCATCTAGCCGGTTAGTTCCTTGCAGTTGTTTGATCAAAAATGATGATTTATGAATGCATAGCCACTGTTTTGATAGTTGGATGTTTGAATGAGTATGTTGCTTATTAGATAATAGATTTGTTATCAATGTTGAAATAACTTGTGTGAAACAAAGTGCTTCTTATAAACCGAATGAATGATTGAAATAATGAGTAATAGATGGATGAGCTTAGTGTGTTCGAATAATGGATTCATGCTAGAAAGTGTAAGAAAATATTATTTCCATAGTGTTTTTGCAAGATTGCCTTGATAGCTAGACTATAAACCTTGAAATGAATAATGTGTGTTTTAGTGTTGAAGGCATGTTATTATGCTTTCAAGATCATATTTTGATGAGCCAAATAAACATGATGATGGATGATGAAAACCCTAAAAAGATGAACAAGGTTGAATGTGAATATGAATATTTGAATATGCCATGAACATTAAAAGATGCCATGTTTAATCTGATTTGTTTGGAAATTAGACAACAAAACATGTTTATGAAATCCTATTGGTTAGTACACAATTACATGAAATCACAATTCTATTGGATAGTACGAGTTGGACAGGTTCTAGAAGAACTTCATGTGCACGTATCCGGGGTTGCGAGTCGAGACCCCCGGTTACGACTCGAGACCAATACGTGACAACTCGAGACCACAGCAGTTGCGGCTCGAGACCTTGACCAAACAACTCAATCAAGGCAGACTTCAAGGACTCGGGGCCGGCAAGGTCTCGACTCGAGACTTCAGGATCTCGACTCGAGACTGGACTCGGGACCTCCGAGGTTACGACCCATGCCGGCATCACTCGAGATCTCATGGTTGTGACTCGAGACCGCACATTCTCGAGTCGAGACTACCTAGTCTCGAGTGGGCTACTTGTTTTCGTTATTGGGCCGCATCTAATGTTTGAGCTGCATGATCTTCCTGTTACTGTTTATCTGGATTAAGTGTTACTGATTAACTGTCCAAGTATTAGGGCAGGCCCAATGCCCTTGTATGTTTTGTATGCTATGTGTTAGATACGTGTACCATATACGTGATTACTTGTGTCTGAGCCTGACCTATACTGGTAACCATATTAGGACGTGGTGACCAGCATACTTAACCAAGTAAACTAAACTGCCGAGCAACCCAAGGTGAGTTCACACACAAAAAGCATGCGTCCCAGGGAGGGACACGCACAAAATCAAGAATAACTTTCAATTACTATTTCCGGGGGAAAATGCGTTTGGGTATTATTTATAAATCACAACTAGCAAAACTAAATGAATCTCTATCATATAAAGTCCCTGCTTACAGTACCGATTAATCGCCGGGGGCGAACGGGTTATTAGTTGATAGCGCTATTAGGTTTGACCACCTCACACCGTGACCGGGGGAGATCGGGCGTGAACTAGTAGACCTTGCATCTCGGTCAATGACGATAGACATTGACCTGGGGCACCAAATCTTCTCGTCAACAGTTTCGGTAACATTAGTTTAGTAGCTTTCATATGGGGTAGCTCCCCATGACGTGATTATAAATGTTTTACCTTAACAACCTACGTTTTCGAAAAGTTAAAACTGGACACCTCGTGAACTCGCCAACATTTTTGTTGACACCCTACTGCATGCTTTGCAGGTACCCAGTAACTCAAGAGCTTGCGGCTTGGGGAAGTGTAGTGGTCGTCTAAACCCGTGTGTTGGGTTCTAATAATCTTGAACTTTGTTTTAAAGCTGTCCGGTTTATGCTTCCGCTGCTTACTTAAACTGTTATTCGAACTTAAACTTTAAAAACTTTAAACTATGATGTTTGCTAACTATTGTGGTTGGTGAATATTTTTACAAATAATCAATGCTCAGTATAATTGGTGGCTGGATCCAGGTTAGTCACGCCTCCAAGCGGTGGTACTCCGCATGTGGATTTTGGGGGTGTGACAGATTGGTATCAGAGCCATTGGTTATAGTGAACTTGGTTTTAAAAAGAAAGTCTTTTTGAGAAAAACCAGACTATAACCCGTGACTCGTGACGACACTACACTCCAAGGGCAAGACTCAACTTATTAGACCTCATAGCTCGGACTTATGTTTACTTGCTTGTTTACTTTATGTTGTTGTTCTACTATACGTACTAGTGTGCCTAATCAGATAGATACGCATCTCTCTTCTATCTCATTCTTGCTATGTTACGACATCACACTCATACTGTGTTTTCTGGTTATGAAGACAATGAGTGGACGCGGAAGAGGAAACGTTAACATGACACAGGCACAATTCACTAACTTGCTCAACACGGTGGCTGCAGCTTTCGCAGCTCACCCTGGAGGTAAACTCGTTACTTTAGGATGTTTAGATCCTACCCCCACATCGCCTTTTCACCTCTAAGCCTATTCGCTTCACTTCTCACAACAGGTCAGCCTGCGCCTACGCAGCCACGTGCTTGTACTTTCAAAACCTTCATGGATGGCAAGCCTCTCCCTTTCAACGGCACTGAGGGTGCCATAGGCCTACTGCACTGGATTGAAAAGGCCGAAGCTGTCTTTGCTATCTGTGAGTGTCCCCCTGCTAGCTGGGTGAAGTTCGCGACTGGTACGCTTGAAGGAAACGCGCTTTCATGGTGGAAAGCACAGATTCAGATGCTTGGTCTGGAAACTGCTATTGCTACTGCGTGGGAGGATTTCAAGGACATGATCAAAGAGGAATACTGTCACCGGGATGACATCCACAAACTCGAAAACGAATACTATGAGCTCAAGATGGTTGGATCAGAGATTGAGACCTACACCAAGCAGTCCAACGACTATGCTACACTTTGCCCAAACATGTCCCGACCTATGTATCGAAGGATCGAATTGTACATCAAGGGTTTGGTCCCAGAAATCCGGAGCCATGTAACCTCAGCCAACCTCAATACCATACAGCCCGTGGTCCGTCTTGCTCATAAACTCACCAATCAGGCTATGGAGGAGGGCAAGCTGCCCAAAAGGATCAGTGCTACTGCCGGAACTTCTAGTGACAACAAACGAAAATGGGATGGAAATCAGGGTAAGGATACTAACTCTACTCAGGCCCCAGCCCAGCAAAGGAAAACTGAAAGCAACAAGGGCCCTCAGCAGCAGGGCGGCTACCAGGGCCATCTCCCCAAATGTAACAAGTGTAATCGACATCACAATGGGCCCTGTGCGAGGAACAAGTGTAAGCGATGCAACTAGATGGGGCACGAGGCCAAGGACTGTAGGAGCCCTCATCCCGCAAGGCAGAACCAACCACAGCAGCAGCAGCATCATGGGAACATCAAGGGTTGTTTCTAGTGCGGGGCCGAGGGGCACATTAAGAAGAATTGTCCCCAGTTAAACCAGAACAACAACCAGGGAGCAGGGAATAACAACAACAACGCCAACAATGCGGGGAATGGTGCAAGAGGAAGGGCTTTTATGATTGGAGCTGGAGAAGCGAGGAATGACCCCAACATCGTAGCGGGTAAGTTCCTACTTAATGATCGTTATGTTTCCGTATTGTTTGATTCTGGAGCAGATGCTAGTTATGTATCCCTACGTATTAGTAAGAAGCTTAAGTCCACTCTTACGCCGTTAAGCTCTAAGCACATCGTTGAATTAGCTAATGGTGGAAACCTCGAGGCCTCACACGTTATTCGTAACTGCAAACTAGAATTGTCTGGTCAGACCTTCCGTATCGATCTATTCCCCATCATTCTCGGAAGCTTCGACGTTGTCATTGGTATGGATTGGTTATCCAAGCATCGAGCTGAAATCCTCTGCCAAGAGAAAGCTGTTCGCATTCCCCGTCCTCCTGGCAAACCCCTTATCGTCCAAGGCGACAAAAGCGGAGAAGTCACAGGCATAATTTCATTCTTAAAAGCCCAGAAGTGCCTACGAAAGGGGCACACCGCTATCCTAGCACTTGTTGCCGACACGCAGAAAAAGGAAAATAGGATTGAAGATTTTCCAGTTGTACGCGACTATCCTGAGGTATTTCCTGAAGAACTACCTGGACTCCCTCCTCACCGTCAGGTCGAATTTCGAATCGAACTAGCCCCCGGAGCAGCACCTATAGCTCGTGCACCTTATCGACTAGCTCCCGCAGAACTCATGGAACTTTCTACTCAACTACAAGAACTACTGGACAAAGGTTTTATCCGTCCTAGCTCATCACCCTGGGGAGCCCCAGTGCTTTTCGTCAAAAAGAAGGATGGCACATTCCGAATATGCATTGATTACCGCGAACTGAACAAGGTTACCATCAAGAATCGTTATCCACTTCCCCGTAACGACGATCTGTTCGACCAGCTGCAAGGGTCGAGCTATTATTCTAAGATCGATCTGTGATCGGGTTATCACCAGCTGAGAGTCCGCGATGAGGACGTCTCTAAGACGGCTTTCAGAACCCGCTATGGTCACTACGAATTCCTTGTTATGCCTTTCGGAATGACCAACGCACCTGCAATCTTCATGGATCTCATGAACCGAGTGTGCAAACCCTACCTCGATAAGTTTGTAATTGTGTTTATTGACGACATCCTTATCTACTCGAAGAGTCAAGAGGATCATGAACAACACCTGCGTCTTATTCTCGAACTCCTTCGCAATGAGCAACTGTACGCCAAATTCTCGAAATGTGATTTCTGGCTTAGAGAAGTCCATTTCCTTGGGCACATCGTCAATCAGGATGAGATTCATGTCGACCCCGCTAAGATCGAATCCATTAAGAATTGGCCTATACCTAAGACTCCGACCGAAGTTCACCAATTCTTGGGATTGGCGGGATACTATCGAAGATTTGTCAAGGGATTTTCTAAGATCGTTCAACCACTTACGACCCTCACTCAGAAGGGTGTTGCTTACAAATGGAGTGAGGCTCAGGAGTCTGCCTTTCAGGAACTAAAGAAGAACCTCTGTAGTGCTCCTATTCTTTCCTTACCTGAAGGTACCGACGACTTTGTTGTTTACTGCGACGCTTCTATTCAAGGGCTTGGTTGCGTGTTGATGCAACGCGAGAAGGTTATTGCTTACGCTTCGCGACAACTCAAGATCCACGAAAGGAACTACACGACACACGATTTAGAATTTGGAGCTGTGGTTTTTGCGCTCAAGATTTGGAGACATTATTTATACGGTACCAAGTGCACGATTTACACTGATCACAAGAGTCTCCAACACATAATGGAACAAAAGGAGTTGAATATGCGGCAACGCCGATGGGTCGAACTCCTAAATGACTACGAGTGTGCAATTAGATATCATCCAGGCAAGGCTAATGTGGTGGCAGATGCTCTCAGCAGGAAGGAAATCAAACCTAAGCGTGTTCGTGCCTTACAGCTCACCATCCACTCGAACCTCCCTAAGCAAATCCGAGACGCTCAGGTCGAAGCACTGAAAGCCGAGAACGTCAGGGCTGAGTCCCTGCGAGGATCAAGGAAACGGCTAGAACAAAAAGAAGATGGTTCTTACTACGTAAACGGGCGTATATGGGTCCCACTTTATGGGAATTTGCGCGAGCTCGTAATGGATGAAGCCCATAAGTCCCGTTACTCAGTACATCCTGGTTCGGATAAGATGTACTACGATTTAAAGACTACATACTGGTGGCCTGGCATGAAAGCCCACATAGCAACCTATGTCAGAAAATGCTTGACTTGTGCAAGAGTCAAGGCTGAGTATCAGAAACCATCGGGCCTACTCCAACAGCCAGAAATCCCGCAATGGAAATGGGAGCAAATTTCCATGGATTTTGTTACTGGCCTGCCTAGGTTTCAACGCGGAAATGACACCATTTGGGTGATAGTGGATCGATTAACTAAGTCTGCACACTTTTTAGCTATTAAAGAAACAGACAAGTTCTCTACCTTAGCAGAAGTATACTTAAAGGAGGTGGTTTCGAAGCACGGGGTGCCGACCTCTATTATTTCCGATCGAGACGTGCGTTTTACTTCTGAGTTGTGGCAAGCTATGCATAAATCCTTTGGCTCACGTTTAGATATGAGCACCGCTTATCATCCACAAACGGATGGGCAGTCTGAACGCACCATCCAAACCCTTGAAGACATGCTTAGAGCATGTGTGATTGATTTTGGCAAGGGTTGGGAAAAGCACCTACCGTTAGTGGAATTCTCCTACAATAACAGCTACCACACCAGCATTCAGGCAGCACCCTTTGAGGCATTGTACGGTCGTAAATGCCGATCGCCTCTCTGCTGGGCGGAAGTTGGTGACAGCCAGATCGCAGGACCAGAACTTGTGGTAGACACTATGGAAAGCATTGCCCAGATCAGACAACGCATGGCGGCAGCTCGTGACCGTCAGAAGAGTTACGCTGACAAGGATAGGAAACCGCTAGAGTTCCAGGTTGGTGACCGGGCTCCAGATAGCAAGTTCCTTTTACAAAGCATCTAACGACCTGCGAGCATCCAACAAGTGTATCAGACAATGCTGGTGAGTTCATAGTTTTACGAAAACGTTAGTTACCAAATGTTTAGTTCAGTTCAATGATTACAATGTTGATAATAACTCGAATACAAGACGGCTCCAGATTTATTTTGCCCTTTCCCCAATGTTCCTATCAAAGCATTGGGCATGACTGAGTCATTAGTTCACACCTGTCCTCTCAGGTACGGGGTGAGGGTGCCAAACCTAGATAGCGCTACCAACTAATACTCCATTACCTCTCAGGTAACAAACAAGATGGGACTTAAAGGTGATAGCATGAGTATATTATCCAACATTCCCGATTTTACCCACAAGATGTATTCCTCTCAGTAATACCCAATTGATTTACCCAAAAACCTATCCCTCTCAGGGATACCCAATGAGTGTCCCACCCACCGGGACGCATGCTCAAGAGGAATGAACTCACCTTTGATTTGCTCGGTATGTTAAATTACCCGTCCAAGTTGGTCAACCCAAACCCTACCGTGGTTACCAATCAACATTAGTTACATAATCAAACAAGTTAAGTATTTACACACAGTAAGTCACGTATTCGCACACAGTTTGCATCTATCACAAGATCACCGTATATCATATATCAAATACCCAGTTCTATACATGTTCACATCTCACGTGATTATCACATAACAACCTACAACAGATGGGTGTTTTAACTACACAAGTCAGGTTTCTTATTCTTAATCCAAATTTATATCATGCATCAAGTAGCTTTTGTAAACACAAGTGTATACCAACCCTAAACATTACATCACTGTTTACTGTTCTGTCCAGCCCAAGGCACGGCGAAGAACCCTGGCGACGAAGTATATATTCTTCGTCGAAATCACAGGTGACGAAATACCTATCTTTCGTCGAGGCTGTGACACTTCGGGTTTTCCCGAGCAACCTCATTGTTTAGCTTTATGTGTACATATACTACTAAATGAAGATTTGCGAATTGTCTTGAAGTATTATGTGATGCTTGTATTAAACTATGTGTATGTAATATATATATATATATATGTACGTATAAGTGAACCGAGACCATGAACCCGACTCGAGACCACTCGGTCTCGAGTGAACGACTGGGCCGGTTGGGCCGTGCACCCCTAAAAGCCCACTCGAACCCATTAGGGTGCACTAACTTGGATTGAGTATAAAACCTCATTAACCACCAATTGCACCAAACTTTCCTTCACACTCACTCCCAGACTCTCCTACTCTTTCCCCCTCCCCCTCACTAAAACCCTAACAACACAACCTCTCCTCTCCTTCTCTCTCTCGGATCAAAACGGCGACAACCAAAGGGCTCTCGGATTAGCTCGAGATCATCACTCGGAACTTGGTTCATCAATCCTCCATACCCTTTCATCTAGCCGGTTAGTTCCTTGCAGTTGTTTGATCAAAAATGATGATTTATGAATGCATAACCACTGTTTTGATAGTTGGATGTTTGAATGAGTATGTTGCTTATTAGATAATAGATTTGTTATCAATGTTGAAATAACTTGTGTGAAACAAAGTGCTTCTTATAAACCGAATGAATGATTGAAATAATGAGTAATAGATAGATGAGCTTAGTGTGTTCGAATAATGGATTCATGCTAGAAAGTGTAAGAAAATATTATTTCCATAGTGTTTTTGCAAGATTGCCTTGATAGCTAGACTATAAACCTTGAAATGAATAATGTGTGTTTTAGTGTTGAAGGCATGTTATTATGCTTTCAAGATCATATTTTGATGAGCCAAATAAACATGATGATGGATGATGAAAACCCTAAAAAGATGAACAAGGTTGAATGTGAATATGAATATTTGTATATGCCATGAACATTAAAAGATGCCATGTTTAATTTGATTTGTTTGGAAATTAGACAACAAAACATGTTTATGAAATCCTATTGGTTAGTACACAATTACATGAAATCACAATTCTATTGGATAGTACGAGTTGGACAGGTTCTAGAAGAACTTCATGTGCACGTATCCGGGGTTGCGAGTCGAGACCCCCGGTTACGACTCGAGACCAATACGTGACAACTCGAGACCACAGCAGTTGCGACTCGAGACCTTGACCAAAGAACTCAATCAAGGCAGACTTCAAGGACTCGGGGCCGGCAAGGTCTCGACTCGAGACTTCAGGATCTCGACTCGAGACTGGACTCGAGACCTCCGAGGTTGCGACTCATGTCGGCATCACTCGAGATCTCATGGTTGCGACTCGAGACCGCACGTTCTCGAGTCGAGACCACCTAGTCTCGAGTGGGCTACTTGTTTTCGTTATTGGGCCGCATCTAATGTTTGAGTTGCATGATCTTCCTGTTACTGTTTATCTGGATTAAGTGTTACTGATTAACTGTCCAAGTATTAGGGCAGGCCCAATGCCCTTGTATGTTTTGTATGCTATGTGTTAGATACGTGTACCATATACGTGATTACTTGTGTCTGAGCCTGACCTATACTGGTAACCATATTAGGACGTGGTGACCAGCATACTTAACCAAGTAAACTAAACTGCCGAGCAACCCAAGGTGAGTTCACACACAAAAAGCATGCGTCCCAGGGAGGGACACGCACAAAATCAAGAATAACTTTCAATTACTATTTCCGGGGGAAAATGCGTTTGGGTATTATTTATAAATCACAACTAGCAAAACTAAATGAATCTCTATCATATAAAGTCCCTGCTTACAGTACCGATTAATCGCCGGGGGCGAACGGGTTATTAGTTGATAGCGCTATTAGGTTTGACCACCTCCCACCGTGACCGGGGGAGATCGGGCGTGAACTAGTAGACCTTGCATCTCGGTCAATGACGATAGACATTGACCTGGGGCACCAAATCTTCTCGTCAACAGTTTCGGTAACATTAGTTTAGTAGCTTTCATATGGGGTAGCTCCCCATGACGTGATTATAAATGTTTTACCTAAACAACCTACGTTTTGAAAGGTTAAAACTGGACACCTGGTGAACTCGCCAACATTTTTGTTGACACCCTACTGCATGCTTTGCAGGTACCTAGTAACTCAGGAGCTTACGGCTTGGGGAAGTGTAGTGGTCGTCTAAACCCGTGTGTTGGGTTCTAATAATCTTGAACTTTGAACTTTGTTTTAAAGCTGTCCGGTTTATGCTTCCGCTGCTTACTTAAACTGTTATTCGAACTTAAACTTTAAAAATTTTAAACTATGATGTTTGCTAACTATTGCGGTTGGTGAATATTTTTACAAATAATCAATGCTCAGTATAATTGGTGGCTGGATCCGGGTTAGTCACGCCTCCAAGCGGTGGTACTCCGCATGTGGATTTTGGGGGTGTGACAGAGGTCACATGAGACAAAGTACCCATCTTTCATCGTGACTGGGGGTGACGAAGTATCACAGTGATCCGTCAAGATCACATAATAACTGCTAACACGTTTTCAGCGGAGTTAACGGATTTGACATCAGTTTCTTTACAAGTTCTACAAACCCTAACTACTGATCAATCATTGACTACACAAGACATAACAGTTTCCTTAAATCATGCAATTCTAATCAAACCCTAATCATTGAAATACATAAGGATCATCAACACATTCATCGTACCAACCCTAATGGCGTGATTAACATCCAAGCAGCCGATCATCAATAGGACATTATATACACAAGATTTTACTCATTCGAACAAACTCATCACAACAAGAATTCACATATAATCACGTTAATCCGATTTACAATCTCAGTTTCCGTGTCATCTTAACTCCTAACTAAACATTACAAAAGAACACAAATCGATCAAACAGTGACTTACTAACCATGATATCAGGTATTTAGATAGACCAAGGTGGAAAGCTTCGAGGTTAAACAATTGTCGCCACACAGGAAGGAAGGAACAAGGGAGAGTTTTTAGGGTTTTCAGTTTACGTCTGACGGTTTCAAGAGTTAAACAATCACAAAACATAACAGTTTGGGCCACTGAGTAGGTTGGGCCGAGGCCCTAATTCGGCGAAAGACCTTCTTCGACGAAGGACCCATTCTTCGTCGAAGTGTGGTTGGCGAAAAACCCTATTCTTCGTCGAAGGAATCTTGTGGCGAAGAACTATATTAATAAACCTTAAATAATTTATATTTAACACTACACATTCATCAACCAATCATTACACATAACACATAAATCATTCAGATAAACTACACACGACGCCATGTAAATCAAATAATAAAGTCAGTGATGTGTATAGGAAAGACCTTAGAATCTCGGGTTGTCACATTGGACACATGACATGAGTTTGAGACCTTTCGAGGGAGTTTCGCCATATACACACAGTCGATCATCATTCACGAGCGAGAATTGAATCATCTTATCAAAGTAAACAACTTCAGCATGGTTTTCACGAAGAAAGTCCATGCCTACTATGATGTCAAAACTACCGAGTTGCATCGGAATAAGATCGATAGGGAAGATGTGATTTTTGAGTTCGAGAGTACAATCACAAAGAACAGAATTGATAGCGACATTTCTTCTGGTGGCAACTTCAACATCGAACGTCGAGGGGAGATGGGAGCGCTTACGATTAAGGAGCTTTTCGAATTCAAACGATACAAAACAGTTATCGGCTCTAGTATCAAACAAACACGAAGCATAAATACCATTCACAAGGAATGTACCATTCACCACGTTATTGTCAGCCTCAGCCTGGCGCACATTGATGTTGAAAGTTCGGGAGCGAGCTGCTTGCTGCTGTTGCTACTGAGGCTGTTACTGGGGCTGCTGCTGTTGTGGCTCTTGCTTCACAACTCGATTCGGGCACATGTTTGCAAAGTGGTTGGGATCACCACGCGCAAAGAAAGCTCTAACATGGATTGCGGGTGCAGGAGCCGCTTGCCGGCCTTGAGGAGCAGGAAGTAGAGCTAGTTGAGCAGTAGCTTGACCTTGGGCTGGAGCTTGAGGTGGACCAGTACGGCAGTTGGCGGTGAAGTGGCCGTACATGTTGCAATGCACACATTATCTGTAGGCGATTCCCACTGGGTGATGATAAGTACAAGTCGGGCAGGCTGGGTGAGGACTAGTATAAGCACGCTTTGCCAGCGGTGCTTGGTTAACCGGTGCCACAACTTGGCGGTATTGAGGCTGCTGTTGAGCTGGTACAGCTTAGAGCGGGGCAGCGATAGTGACAACACAGTTCTTGTTGCTGGAGTTGCTGTTGTTCTTCCTCTTGCGACGAGAGGACTTTGAAGATTGCGGAGCGGCGACGGTTTCAGCGGTTGCGGCAGTGGTAGCTTGATGCAGATTCTTAGAAGCTTTATCCCAGTAACCAGACTTGACTCGCTTGTCGTTTATCTCAGCGGCAAGCAGGTAAGTTTCCTCGATTGTTGCTGGTTTTGAAGCTTGCACAAAGTCTGCGACACAATCCGGCAGAGCTCGGATATACTTCTTGATCGTCACATCGGGAGTCTTAACTTGATCTGAACAGATTATGCTTAGCTGTTTGAAGCGAGCAGTTAATGCAGCATTGTCACCATCCTTCTGCTTAATATGCCAGAATTCGTCCTCCAACTTCTGGAGCTCGGGGGGATGGCAGAATTCTTCCATCATGACATCCTTCAACTCGTCCCACGTCAAACCATAAGCTGCATCATTTCCGCGTTTGTTTCTCTCGGTCGTCCACCAGTGTAAAGCGCGGGACTGGAAGACGCCAGTGGCATTAAGAGTGCGGAGACCATCAGGATAGCCACTCTGACGCAGGGTGACCTCGATCGAATCAAACCATTGAAACAAGGCCGTAGGCCCACTTTCGCCGGTAAACTCTTTCGGGCCGCAGGCTTTGAACTGCTTGAAGCTAAAAACAGGCTTTGGCGAATCAGTTCGGGATTCTTCAGAAGACTTGCTAGCATTCTCGTGTAGGTCGCTAATGATATGTGGGATAACTTTCGCTATCTGTTTAGCGACGAGAGCAGCAAGGCGTTTGTCTTTATAGTTTCGGCGAGCAGTTCGAGAGTGGAGGGATCCAGATGATGACATTGTCTGCAACAGACATTGCCACAGGACTCAAACATAGTATAATCAAATCTCACCTCACACGTCTAACACTACTAAAGCTCAGGAACACAATCATGTAACACATAAACACATAGGCACATAAACACATAGTCACAGAACACATAAACACGTAAGGCACATAGGGCACGTAGAAGCACATAGAAGCAGTCAGAATACAGAAACCTATCACTCAAAGTTCGCGCGTTCGAGTATAGCGATTGCGATTAGCGAGTACACAGCGAGTAACATGGCGTGCGATTATCCATAAGTAGCAACGATTTGTTAATGTTTTGAGATAGATGTATAGTGCGGGTCGTATGTGTCGATCAAAGCGAGAAGTATGGGGTGTTGGTGACTTCCAGTTTTTCGCTCTCGCTTTTAAAACCTTAATACATAGAATCACATAAAACAAATAAAATCCACATAAAAGCAAAAAAAATTTCAGAGTCGGCAGTTGCGAGCTCAGAATCGAAACACAAAAAAATCAAGAATAGATGTCTGCGGCTGATAGACATCGACTACCCAAAAGTGGTTCGACTATTCACAAGGACTTTTGGTACGCACTTTGGCCTTCGGGACTGTGCTCTCACCTCGAATTTGGGCGAATGGCACGCATCCTTCCAGTTTCAGTGTTACTTCAAGTCGTTGGAGTCCGTCGAGACTTTGGTGAGAGTGTTGTAAAACCAGGATAAGAACCGAACAAATCATCAAGGTTCAGGTTTCACCCCTGACTTAACAACTTTATTCCTGTTTTGATAAAAATAGAGGAGGAAATCTGCGTTAAAGTACGGATTTCACTCCTGATTCAACGCAAATTCTCCTGTTTATAGATAAAAATGTGGGTCGAACAAGCAATTTAGTCGAGAGTTTGCGGTTTCCACACCTAATCTCGACCTAATCGCTCGTTCGTTTTCGAAAATTAGAGTGCAGTGATAGTGTAGCGTAAGAGAGAATAGCGAGAAAGCTCGTACAAAACCCCTATAGGGTATGCACAAGTCGGTCTGTTGGTACCTAACTATAGTCTAGGTCGTTTCTGAGACATCGACCCGGACTAGGTCGAGTCTTGCCTAATTCCCTATAGTTATGGCTCTGATACCAATCTGTCACACCCCAACCGATGGCGGAAACATCGGGGCGCGGTACTGAGCGAAACAGATTGTCCATGAGTATCCATAACAACTATTAATTACCAGATATTAAAACGTCATGTCCCATACCATAACATATCCAAATAAAACAGTTACTACAAATAATTGTCTCAAAAACAAATACTGTTCCGACAACTCAAATTTAAGCGTGACATAACTAGACCCCTAGCTTGATTCCACTTAGCAACCGTCCTAGCAGATAGCATCCTAAACACCTGTCACATACGTTAAAATAAAGGTCAATACACATAGTGTAAAGGTGAGCATACAAGTTTGATATAGCATAATAGAGTTCGAAATCGTTTACGCATAACTAGCATGTACATGTATAAAGTGAAGGCAAGTAGGTTATCGACAGAGAAATATGCACAGACGTGACTGCGAGTTGTAGAATGCGCAACACATATCCCCACTGAGACATGTGAAGTAAAGCCCTTAACAACCCCTATCCACGATAGGTGCTGAGTCCAAACTATAGTACTATCGTTGCTAAGGGGTCATGCAACAATCACTGTGTTAACATAACATACAAGCATTCATCGAATAACATGTAGCATGCAATAACAGTTAGCGTATAAATAGTGTTTGCGTTGTGTGTCGGTTGTGATTTAGAATAAGTAACGTATGTAACACCCAAAAGTGCGTAAAGCAAAAAGGGATCGAGTAGACTCACAGATAGCGTTTAATTTAATAAACACTGCCTTGGATTGAAGGGAGCGCTGAGAGAGATTAGCCTGAACAGTTAACGATAGCATAAACGATAAGCGGCGCGTAAAACAGTGCAAGAGTAGTAAGTGTCGGATGGTAATTCGAACGGATGGCAATCCGATCGTATGGCCCATTAATCGGATGTCAATCCGTTCGGATGGTCATCCAATCGGATGGCCATTCGATTGGATTGACATCTTGATGTGTTTGTGTATGATGGTTTGCCTTTTGAAGTTTTCGTTGTAGCATTTTGAAAACAGAGAAGTATCTCTACCCTTCAGGTCGATCGATCGAACGGCGGTTTGATCGGGTGACGATCCGTTCGGTGAGGTATTTCTCAGAGAACAAGTTCACAGCAGTATTGTCATCCAATCGGATGGTCTACCGATCGGGTGGCAATCCGTTAGAACTGGTAATGCATTGAACATGTTGAAAATTGTTTAAGTGTTAAAGTTCCAAACATCATATGGTCGGATGGTCGTTCGATCGGATGGCAATCCAATCGGACGGCAATCCGTTCGACGTTTGAAACTTGAAAGGTTAAAATAAAAGTTTAAGCGTGGGGCCAAGTGTAAGCCGATCGGGTGGCTGTCCGATCGGATGGCAATCTGATCGGATAGCAATCCGATCGGACGGCAATCCGTCCCATCGACCTGATCGTCTTGACACTTGATTGTTTTGAAGGTTTGTAGTTTTGATCGAGACGGTGTGATAACGTGCTAAACAACAGAACCTCGTCAAGACCCTAGTGACCCGATCGAACAGGAATCACCCCGATCCGACCCGTTCACTGGTTCGTGACGGTTGTTCATGTTTAACCCGGAATCGATTGTCTCTTTGGTAGAACCCAGATCTTGAACCAACACATCACTAAAAAGGAGTAGAAGATCAGAACAAGCTCCGACTCTATCGGTTTTGAGTGCATTGAGTGTAAAAGAGTTGAAAGAAGTTGAAAAACCATCTTTCAATCCTTTTCACCATGAATATTTCATATCTATGCAAGATCCTTATTCATTCATGTGGAAATCGTCCAGATCTATGTTGTTCTTGGTGGATTGAAGCGAAAACATGAAGTTCATAAGAACTTCAAGATGACATCATCCTAGAACACCTCAAATCCATTGATTTCACGGTTAAAAGTTAAGATTCAAAAGAGAGAATGATGAAGAAGTGCGTGTGATCATAGAAGTACAAGATTCAGGTTGAAAACTTACAAGAATCGCAAGAAATCGAGAGAAAGAAGGCTGGAGTGCGGCTGGGTCGAGTGAGGAGCTGTCACATCAAGTGATGTGACATGTGAGGTTATTTATAGGGTTTCCCAAAAAGGAAAGTGCAATGGGTCGAGTGGGTCACCGATTGGATGACTGTCCGATCGGATGGCAATCTGATCGGTTGGTTATCCGATCAAGCGGTCACTCGATCGAGTGGCTCCGTCGTTTTGAGTTTCGGCGTTTCGCTTTGTGCGTTGGGTTTTGCGATGTGTTTAAGCGAGTTGCGATAGGATCACCCATTAGTTACACAATTAATCCCAACTACTATATCTAACATACAATCACTATAAATAAATGGCGTTTAGCGTCTGTGATTCGATTGCGATAGAGTTGCGATTGCGTTTCGATTATTCACTACAACATAAACATTGATAAACATGCACAAGTAACACATAAGTATCACACACACGTAAAACAATATCCAGAACGCATAATCCGGGTTGTGAATGCGATTACGATGCGATAAGGCGATAAAACATGCGATAAACATCGATTAAACCTCGATTTTTTAACAAGTACTCCACATAATACAACTAATGCGATAAAATAAACAGATTATCTACAAGTCAAAGAAGTTAAGTCAGTAGTTGAGCAAGGAATGACAGATCGCAATTAGAAATCTTTTCTTCCTTTGACTTCTATGTTGACTTTGACTTTGACTTTCGAAACACGGGGTGTTACAATAATAGAGTTGCAACTTTTGTTTGTTTATTATGGTGTGTTGATATTTATTTGTAAATAGTTAATTGATGCTTTGATCATAGTTTAAACCATACGTTCTTAGTGCCGTTGGCAGTCGAGATATCATGGGAGAGATTAGGATTGGGTATTGATTGATTGGTCATCGGGTAACAACCTCGCATTTTAGGAATCAGAGTACGCCTGTAAACGAACCAAACGTTCATGAACTTGTTCGGCGGGAAGTTCGTTTATGTTCGTTTATTTAATAAACGAACGAACACGAAAAAAAATTTGTTCGTTTAATTAAATGAACGAACATGAACACACCTTTTGTTTGTTCATTTATGTTCATGAACGTTTGTTTATGTTCGTTAATTTATGTTCATGAACATTCGTTTAAATTTTAGTAAATACATAAATAGTTAGATTTATATAAATATTAGGTTTTCTAACTACTTATATAAATGACTAATTAGTATATTTATAAACTCTAATTTAGATGTGTTATCGGATGAATTGTAATATATTAGACTTGTTTGTTCAATCATGTTAATTTATGTTAGTTTATGTTTATTCAAATATGTTCTGTTAAATTTGTTTTGTTTATGTTCGTTTGTGTTAGTTAATATTCGTGAACTGTTCATTTAGGCTTTAAACGAACGAACATGAACGAACACGAACATGCCCGATTTCTTAATGAACGAACACGAACAAAAAAATGTGTTCGATTATATGTTCGTGTTCCGTTAAAGTTAAATGAACGAACACGAACATGCCTATGTTCGTGTTCGTTCGGTTCGTTTACAGTCCTAAATCCGAGTACTTAGTTCCCTTTCATCACGAACACGTAACTACACATGAACCATGTCTATGTGGTTCTTTCTAGTTGGATTAAAACATGAATGTCAATTGAAACCGGTAGTCTAGGATGGTCACTTGTCTCTAAACTATTTACAAACCAAACTTCTCCTTTACAATTTAATTAGTAATCTTAGTTTTAAAATCAAACAATCCAACTCCTTGAATTTATATTTTTGCAATTTAGTTCAACTTAGTTAATTTACACATATATTTAGATAACATACATTCCACAAACTCCCTGTGTTCGATACCTACTTACCGCTATCTAGTAGTATTTGGATTAAATTTGAGTGAGACTTCGACATCACGTCAAATTTTGGTGCCGTTACCGGGGAGTAGTGCGCATCGTGTGTTATCTTGTGTATTAGTTTTAAGTATTAGTTAAAAAAAATTAATTAAAAAAAAATAAAAATAATTAAAAACCCAAAAAGATTTTTTTTATGTTCGTGATCTACACTTGGTAGTTGAGATGTGTTGTGCAAGATGACAGAGCATTACACAAATTTAAGCTTTTCTACGTGTAGATTGTGCGGGGTCCACGTTATCCGTGTATCGGTTGCCACGAGGCCCAATACAGGAGGGCACATGGAAAACCGCTGTCTTATTATTTAGAGCTTCCAGCTCCATCACATTTTGATGATTATAAATCAGAAATGGAGGATGATTATTACTTGGATGGATATGATCGGGACGAGGATGCTTATTATGAGACAAGGATGGATGGACTATGTTTCTATTGCGGTCGTGATCATACTTATGATTATTATGTGTGCACGGTGTATTCGGAAAACCCAAAGTATTGGAATAAAAAAATGATGGATGTGCACATCTTAAGACCGTATCAGGGATATCGACAGTACCATCCTGAGGAATATTCTGAGCCCGAGGGTGTTTATACTTATCAGACCGAGGAGGAGAAAGAGCTTGCTATGTTGGAAGTGACTTTGTCCAAACTCGAGCAGTATTTATTAGCACCCAACCTTTCCGATAAAGATCGAATTAGCTGTTTAGTTTCTAAGTGTCAGAAGTTAAATGAAGATAGAAATAGAACAACGCCTCTCGCCATTACCTGATGATATTAGAGATTATTCTCACATGAAGGAGAAGGTTGTGGAAGATAATACCACACCAATGAGTCCTTTATCTGATGAAGAGTCACTAGTGGATCAGATGGTGTATGCAGATGATGAGGCAGAGCAGTCTGATGGGATGAATGTGTGTACCGAACCTCTTCCCATATCAATCATTCAAATTAACAAGTGTGGGGAAGAGGGTTCGAGGAAAAAGATGAGAAGGGCAAAGCTACAAGACATCAGGGTATATCTCATGAAGTGGATTAACAAAACCAGCAGGTGTTGTCTAAACATGCCAATTATACCGATGAGCTTATGGAGACGGCATGTAAATTTCCAGGCATTCATTGGAAATACATTGGGTAAGTGTGCATTGAGACCACCGTAACACATATCAGGTATGATCTGGCTGAAGATCTAAAACTTAGCGCTCTCTGGAGGCAACCCAAGGATGTAGAGTTGTGTATTGTTTGGTTTTGTTTTGGTGTTGCGTTTGTGTTTTGGCAGGTTACTACGTTTCAATCCTCGCGAATGCAATGATTCAAGTGTGGGGATGTTTAGCAACATCCTCGATGAGATACCAGCGAATCCATGAGATGTTTACGTCCCTGTCAGATCACCGCAGCTGCATCACTACCGACACAACTGATTTACTGATCAGGTCGTGTTTTGCTCCATTTTGTACATTTTTGTATATATTTGTGTTTTATGTTTATGGTTGGGCGGTTGGGTGGTGTTTTGATGTGTTTAGTGACGGGTTGTGAAAGAATGGTGGTGTTTTTAGTAATATATATATATATATATATATATATATATATAAACAAAAAGTAATTTGGGATTTGTGTAAGAAGCGAAAAATTGATGTTTGGTGTTTAAGCGAACTTTCCTTCAAAACCATACATTGGGGACAATGTATCCCAAGTGTGGGGATGAGGGGAAATTTAAGAAAAAATTGTGAAATTTTAAAATCAAGCGAAAAATTGTCCAAAATTGAACATTTGAGTATTAAACCGCATGACACACCGACAACCCATATTCATTTTTTTTCTTTCTTGGTGAGAGTTGAGCCACTTCTTGGATTTATTAGAATATATTTTTCTTGATGAGAGTGGCAAAGGGTGGGGGTGCATTAGAACTTGTGTTTGAATGCAGTTTAAGGCCTTAGCTTGATATGCATGTGAAGATGATAAGGGCAATTAGGTAGCCTCGTCATGGTGAGTGTGAGTGTGGGATTTGGGGGGTTGGACCTCATAAATCATATATATGAGCATGGTAGTGAGAAGGGCGGGAGTTCGGACTTAGTAGCCCATTTGAGCTTGAAGCCGATCATTTGTAACCCGTGCCTAGCTTCCCTAAAAACTAACCCGTATTTGACTCGGTCTATTAGTGTTATCATCTTGTTTAGTATGTTTGTTTTTTATGTTTATGTTTGTTAAAAAAAAGATAAAAAAATAAAAAGATATATGAAAATGAAAAATAAAAAGAAAAAGAAAAAAAAAAGAAGAGGAAAAAACAATGAAAAAAAAAGAAAAAAATGAACCAGATATTTGGTATATAGTTGTTTATGTTATGTTTAGTTAGAAATAAAAGTCCGGGTTGATTCGTTAGTTACTATTCACATATATATTTCCATTTCCTACCCATTTGCCTAGCCACGTTACAAACCTTTAAGTCCCTTTGATTCATGTGCATGTTTAGCAAATTCTTTAGGCGAAGGACCGATTTAGGTACGAGCTTATTGTTGTGCAACTACCCGTTTGCCTTAAGTGTGTTCTAGCTCATCCTTGCTAGTTATTACTTGTCACCGAGGGGAGATTTATTGTGAGAGGTGTGTTATGCGCGGCTTAAAGAAAAAGTTAGTAAATGAGGACATTTGGTTGCTTGGTTTGTGTTTGATCACTTGAGTAAATTATGGTTTGTTTAAATGAGTTGCTTGGGGGCAAGCAAAAGTTAGGTGTGGGGATGTGACGGGTAGTCTGTAGGAAAACCCTTAAGTGGTATAAACGATATTAAAATCCTACATTTAATCGGGTAATTGTCTAGAATTAGATAACTACAGTTGTTTGTGTTTCAGGTACAAATGGAGCTTAAAATGGAAGGAATACGGAGAATAAATGAAAAAATAAATTATTAGAATTGAAGAATTAAGAAGATAACATGATAGAGGATGAAATTACCAGAACGTAGGCGAAAACGGTGAAGAAAACGGAGTTGAAACGAAAAAGTTATGCTGAAAACAAAATTTCAGCATGAAGCCTACCGTAGCTTACGGCGCCGACTGGCGTGAAACTTGTAACTGCCCATTTTAATGACTTTTGATGGTGTCTCTTGATGTCCAATCATTTCCATTCGGTTATCAGTGTTCTAGAGGCAATTTTGGGTGTTCTTTGGTGCTTGAAGACAATTTCTAATCATTGGTTTATGTTTTGAATTGCTATGAACATTGAAACTTGTGTGAGGATGATGATTCAAGTCATGAGTGGCTAAACTATTTGTGATCATCCTGGATTGATGGTTTGGTTGAGACATTTTGTGTTTAGATCTTTATTTCTAGAATAATAGACTTGCAACTTTTGTTTGTTTATTATGGTGTGTTGATATTTGTTCGTAAATAGTTAATTGATGCTTTGATCATAGTTTAAACCATACGTTCTTGGTGCCGTTGGCAATCGAGATATCATGGGAGGGATTGGGATTGGGTATTGATTGATTGGTCATCGGGTAACAACCTCGCATTTTAGGAATCCGAGTACTTAGTTCCCTTTCATCACGAACACGTAACTACACATGAACCATGTGTATGTGGTTCTTTCTAGTTGGATTAAAACACGAATGTCAATTAAAACCGGAAGTCTAGGATGGTCATTTGTCTCTAAACTGTTTACAAACCAAACTTCTCCTTTGCAATTTAATTAGTAATCTTAGTTTTAAAATCAAACAATCCAACTCCTTGAGTTTATATTTCTGCAATTTAGTTCAACTTAGTTAATTTACACATATATTTAGATAACATACATTTCACAAACTCCCTGTGTTCGATACCCACTTACCGCTATCTAGTAGTATTTGGATTAAATTTGAGTGAGACTTCGACATCACGCCATTTTTCATGGATGACTTTTCTATCTTTGGAGATACATTTGACCAATGCCTCTATAACCTTGAACGAATACTATCCCGATGTGAGGAAACTAACCTCGCCCTTAATTGGGGAAAATGTCATTTATTGGTAACGGTGGGAGTAGTACTCGGTCATAGTATCTCAAACGAAGGAATCAAAGTGGATCGGGAAAAAATAGACATTATTTCCCAATTACCTCCACCTTCCTCCGTTCGAGCCATTCGAATTTCCTAGGACATGCCAGATTTTATAGGCGATTTAACAAGGAATTTTCAAAAATCTCTAGGCCTCTAACCAAATTACTTGAAAAAGATGCACCATTCATCTTCGACAAGGAATGCAATAAAGCTTTTCTTGCCTTAAAAGAAATGCTAGTCAATGCACAAATCATGATAGCACCCGATTAGACACTACCTTTTGAAATAATGTGCGATGCAAGTGACTTTGCAGTTGGAGCCGTCTTGGGACAATGAGAAGAAAAACACTTTCACCCAGTATACTATGCAAGTAAAACTCTTAACGATGCTCAAGAAAATTATACAATAACCGAAAAAGAGTTACTAGCCGTAGTATTTGCTTTATATTAATTTTGTTCATATCTTGTTCTTTCTAAAACAATAGTCTATACAGATCATGCCGCCATTTGATACCTTTTTAAAAAACAAGATGTCAAACCACGTTTGATCTGGTGGATTCTTCTTCTCCAATAATTTGACATTGAAATAAAAGTTAAACGAGGAGCCGAAAACACCGTCGCCGATCATCTATCTCGCTTAGAAGATCCCGCTTTAGAGTTCACTCGGGAAGAACTCATTAATGAAAAGTTCCCTACCAAATCCTTGGAGATGGTCGAATATCAAGAAAAACCATGGTACGCCAACTATGCTAACTACCTCGCTTGTGGCATTCTAGTCAAAGGTTGGTCACATCAACAAAGAAGAAAATTCTTTGCCGATGTAAAACACTATTTTTGAGAAGACCCGTATCTTTTTAAAATATGTGCCGATCAACTCATCCGAAGATGCGTCAATGGTCAAGAAGCAAAAAAAAAAAGTCTTCGCCATTGTCATGAATGATCATATGGAGGACATCATGGAGTCGCAAGCACCGCAAGAAAGGTACTCGATTCAGGATTTTATTGGCCAACCATCCATAAGGATGCATACCATTTAATTAAAACTTGTAAATGCATGCCAACGAACAGGTAAAATATCATCAAGAAACGAAATGCCTCAAAATCGCATTCTTATTTGTGAAATTTTTGATGTTTGGGGAATGGATTTTATGGGACCTTTCCCACCGTTAAAATGTAACAAATACATTCTTGTAGTAGTTGATTACATGTCCAAATTGGCCGAGGCCGAAGTTCTTCCAACCAATGATGGAAGGATTGTGGTAAAATTTTTAAAACGATTATTTTCTCGTTTCGGTGCTCCAAAAGCACTAATAAGTGATAGAGGTACCCGTTTTTGCAATCAACAATTAAATAAAATCTTAGCAAAATATGGGGTCTATCACCGTCTTTCAACCGCTTACCATCCTCAAACCAACGGTCAAGCCGAAGTAACAAATCGAGGGCTAAAAAGAATCTTAGAAAAAACCGTAGGTCAAAACAAGAAAGATTGGGCAGATAAACTAGACGATGCTTTATGGGCCTTCCGAACCGCCTACAAAACACCAATAGGCACCACCCCATACAAGCTTGTCTATGGGAAAAATTGTCACCTCCCAGTAGAAACTTCTGACAAGGCCTATTGGGCGTTAAAAAAAACGTAAACCTAGACCAAGAACTTGCCGGTAAAAATTGGTTCTATTAATTAAACAAATTAGATAAACTGAGAAGTCAAGCATACTCTAACTCCTAAATTTATAAGGAACACATGAAAAATATACATGATAAAATAAGGAAAGCTAAAGAATTTCAGGAGGGGGATCAAGTGCTATTATTTAATTCAAGGCTTCGATTATTTACGAGTAAACTTAAGTCAAGGTGGACGAAACCTTTTTCCATCACCCAAAATTTTCCACATGGAGCGGTAGAAATTAAGTCTCCAAACGGAGAACCTTTCAAGGTAAACGGATAAAGGCTTAAACTTTACCGAGACTTCATTGAGGATGAGGAAGTTGAAATGGATCTTCAAGAGGTAGATATGTGATCTGTAAGCGATCATATGTTTATTGTAAATATGCATATTTTCTTTTTAATCATGTTGTAGGAACAATTGGGAAGCATCATCCTTGAAGAGTTGGCGAGAAATAGGTAAGTATAAAAGGAACCTTGGAAAAATGGTCACACACATATGCACAAATGAAAAAAATAAGGTTACTGGCACTTTGAACACGTGGCCATGCCCACCTGACACGCCCCCATGCCCAAACGCCCAAATACACCAACAATAATAAAACACGGCACTGGCCGTGCTGCATCAGCACGGGGTCGTGGCCGACTGACTGACAGGCTATATAAACCTCAGTCTTCACTTTTTCAACACATAACATGACCCGTTTATCTGGAGACCCCGGTTCCTGCCGATTTTCCGCCGGATTTCAACGATCGATCAATCTAATCCAACTAAAAGGTATGATTCTAACATCATAATAGTTAGTCTAACGATTTGCATGTAGTATAACATTAAAAATTCAGATTTAATCTTGGGTTCTTGAACTAGACCCGTGCCAATATTGAATTTTAGTTTAGATCTTGTTAGTAGAAGTTAGCATTAGTGTTTTGGGAAGTAAATCACTGAATATTGTTGGGAAATTGGATTACTTAAACCTTTTTTTAACCAAACCCTTGTTCTTGACCAAAAACCTTAAAATCAAAGGGGTAAACAAGTTTTTTATGCAAAAATGATAGTTGGGGTTTGAATTCCAGGGTAAACCACACCTAATGGACCAAAAATTTTGAATTTTTCGAAGCCGGCTCGAAAATCTTAATTTTTGAAGAAACAGACGATTTGACACATAGTTGTGCTGCTTCAGCACGAGGTCGTGGCCAACTGAGACCCTAGACACAGGTTCGTGTATAATAAACACGAGGTCGTGTCTTGATCGTGTCTTGGACTTTATACTGAGGAGGATGGGCGGAACCGAAATTCACTGAAGCCCTTAGAGAACTACCAGACAACCTACGATAAGCTGCATGGGGAATAATCGGAGATGGCCACTACAACCCGAGCTCCACAAAGAGCACCAAAATCAGGGACCCACTTATCCGCTACATTCATCGGGTCCTTAGTGGTGCCTTGTGTCAAAGAAAGGATAGCGGTGGGGTGGTTAACTTATGAGAGCTTACTTGCCTTTACTGTCTCGTAACCTGCCAACCCATTGACGTCGCCCACATGCTGCTATGGAACATGGCTACCAACGCCACTGCGAACACCCGAACACCCATCTTCTATGGAGGATCTATTCAAAAACTACATTCGGTGAACTCCAATGGTGTTTAACAAGGGTGTTGGTAAAATAAAAGTTGATCTCATGGTGTGCCGAAGTATGAATCTAATCATCGATTGCCCTGACGGATCTATGCGCTTCAAGGATGCAAGTGATCGGGTTTGGAACCCAAATGACCCGGATGAGATCTTGGCAATCGAAGATGTCCCAAATCATCCTCGTCTCGGATCATTCCCGGGATTCTCGTCTCAAGGAGGGAGTGATTTTCCTAACCTCATAAATTTGTATAACATCATGTAGGAAACCCTCCAAGTTTCCAAGAACGCCTATAGCTTGGGTCAAAGCTCGAGCTCCCGGATTAGTAGCATGGAACGCAACATCATTACCATGTAGAACGACATCACGTACATCCAGGACCACATGGTGATGCAAGACGAGGAGGAGGAAGAGGAAGAGGAGGAGGAGGGGCAAGATATGGATTCAGATTACGCAGTGGTAGCAGCAGGTGATGTGCTTGTCGTTCAGGTTAACTCTCCCGATCTTTTGAACTTGATGGTATTCCCCGGGCTACGTCATGTTCATAAAATTTACTTTCCTTAAACAATTTGCTTTTTGCATTTTATTTTATTTTGTTTTGATGCGATGTGGTGGTGAACAACTTAAACGACCGTAATTTAGGTTGCATGTTGGTTATGTTGTGTTCTGTTGTGGTAGTATTGTAGCTCACAGGTACCATGGAAGGCTTTGACACACTAAGCATAGCAGTCCCTAAGCACGAAAACTAGAAGCCAAACGACAAAAACCTGCATTTTTACTTGAAAAAGACAAACAACACGGGACCGTGTTCACCCAACACGCCCCCGTGCCTAGTCCACTGATGCCAAAAAAAATTATACAAAAAGTGACACGGTTCGTGCTCACCAGGCATGACCCCATGCTCGCCAGGCACAACCTCGTGCTCACTTCACGGTAAGTTTTCTGAAAACCTAATTACTGGCACTTTGACCACAGGTCGTGTTCACCCAACACGCCCCCGTGTCCAGTGCCCAGTAACTGTAAACTTTTGTTATTTTTCTTCACTTTTTACACATTTAACCACAATAAACCTTATTTGGGACACATTGAGGGCAATGTGTAATTTAAGTTGGGGGATGTTAAAACCTTGAATCGTTTGTCCTAAAAACCAAGCCTTACACAAAACTCGCATTGGAACACCTAAACACCCCAAACTTTTTTAATTTTTTTTTAATTTTTCTTTTACTTGTCTTAGTTTAGTTGGGTAAAATAAGTTCTAAAAATTATGTTTTTACAAATTTACACCTAATAGCGTAATGATAAAAAGAACCAATTAAGAAAATTATAAAAATGGGCCTAACAAATCCTTGTAAAATTTAATCAATTATATACAATTTATACACTACAACCATTCTTCCATAAAAAGTGAGTTTTGAGCCTCTATCGAGTATAAATACACATCTATACTAATTGCTCAAATTTGTGTTTTTTGTGTGAATAGTTCGTTTGGTTCTTACAAATCTAGAACTTGCCAAAGCAATACGCTCCAAGTCCTTACCGACACCAAACCAAGTAAGTAAATGACAAAGGCATTAGGATTAAACTCGTTTTTCGTTTAAAACCTTTATTTTTCTTGCTTTTCCAAAAATTATTCCCCCTAGATAAAAACCGTGTTGAGCCTTAAACCCTTTCGTTTCTTAAACCCGCAAAAACATATTTTTACAAAAACAACCACCCATCACCCTAAAACCACACCTTTTTATTTTTACACACCTTTTTTTTAGTAAATTGTGGCACTTTTGAAAATTATAAAAGAAGTGACTTAGTAAAAAAATAGATAAATAAAAAAATCCAACTACTTGAAATAAATAAGCAAAAAAATTATTGCTTATAAGTAACTAAGTCACAAGCAATTAAATTTTCCAAAATAAAAGTAGACATTTTACAATTTTAGCCACTTTCAATAAAACACACCTACCCAAACCACAACCACCCCTTTTAAAAGTCCTCTCGATACTCACAAGGATTAAAACGTCAAAAAGGAGGAGGTTGGATTGCTTGTCAATCGTACAGTAGGAGTAATTTCCAAATTGGATACGAGCGTCTTCATTATACATTTTCGGCCGAATGTTGAGTGATTACTCGTGAGGTATGTAAAACGTGTATATAGTTAAATAAAATTTTATGAAGGCATGTTATGCCCAAAAACAAATATTTTTTCTTAAACTGTGTTGTAAATAAATCATGACGAATAAGACTGTAAATAAAATAAAAACAAAAAAAATTAGAACTTGGATTCCCGACACTCTAAAGAAAAGTCCAAAGAACCTTCTTTTCTACCTATTCTGTTTGGGTGTGTAAGCCACGATAAAGAGATTTGCTTGAGGACAAACAAAGATTCAAGTGTGGGGGTATTTGATGTGCTTAAAATACAACATATAAATTATATCAAATATGGCGTAAAATCAACCTTTTTTCAGTACTAATGTTGGAAAAAACCTATTTCTTTGTTCCTTTTTTAATTAACAGGGTCAAAAGAGCTTAAATGCACGAAATGAGCAAAATAACAGCAAAAACCAACATAAAATACAATAAAGAAGGATTGAGGAAACTTGCCAAGCCCCCGTCCACATCCAAACCAATAAACTAACAAGATCAGAAGCTCCGGCACGGGTCGTGCCCACTTGGCATGGGCCATGCCAACTGAGAATTCTCTGCAAAAGAAAAAGACAACAACAAAATACAAATCAGGAACTCAACACGGGGTCCTGCTAAGGCAACACAGGGTGTGGTCAACTCTAGGATTCGTAGAATTTGAGATTGTACAGCAAGTACATTGGCCACGGGCCATGCCATTGACACACGGGGCCGTGTTAGTACAAGGTCTGACACTACAATTAATAAGGATGAGAGAGACCGAAGGCCATGGGGCCATGCCATGAGGGCACAACCCATGGTGGACGTTCTGTTTTCAGCTATAAATAGGGGTGTTTGGTTTCATTCAAATCCATCCATTGGCAAACCACTTCTCTCTCACTTGCCACCACTCCACCACCACTATGACACCATCATCCATCTTCCATCATTTAGAGTGTGTGGTAGTCTCGGGATCCAAGATCGATAGTAAGAATCTTTGTCAAACAAATGTCATGCTTGGCTAAACTCTTACATCATTTGGTGAAGACAAAACTTTTATGTATTACTTTTTTATTTCCAATATTTGGCTCCTTTTTAATTGGGTATGTATTAATGACTTTAATAACTAGTTTTTTTTATATTGAAGGCGAATTTATTTAACCATTCTTCATATGTTATTGATTCACATATCTGTGTCTTTACGGTCTATATAAAGCGCGTTAACTACTTGGAAGGGGTTAGAAGGGTGGTTGGGTAATTCTATGTCTCGTTTAGTGTATAGATCCTACCAGAACCTAGTTCAATTTTACTACTACTCCATGGATTGGCTAGGAATGACTGCCCGACTGACAGTAAGAAACTGCTTGAATCCCTTATCTATAACTACTATTAAAACTTTAAACCAACCCCACGAGGACTATATCCCTGCTGACTCAAAACAAATGGTTGAGGGTAACGCTGCCTGGAAGGTGGGCCTACCACTTTTCGCATTAATAACTTACTTAATTATCTTCTAATAATCCGACCTTGCGGGACTGTATCCCTGCTGACTCAAACCAATAGGTTGAGGGTAACGCTTCATGGAAGGGGGCCTACTATTATAACTTAAAGATAATCTCTTAAAATGCCCAAAGTGCGAAAATCATCAAAAGGATACATAGAAGAGGAGTTGGAACCAAGTGATTCCTTATTGTCTATCTTTTTTTCCTTAAATTTTATTTTCATTTTTAGTTTATCTTTTTATAGCTTTAAAAATATTTTCTTCAAAATTTAGTTAGATTAGACGTTAACGATAAGCCGGTACTAAAAGTTCTTGTGTCCTTGGACGACCTCGGTATCTTGCCATCACTATACTACGTCCACAATGGGCGCACTTGCCCTAACGTGTGTAGAGTGATAGTAGTATATCGTGTTTTATAAATTTAAAACTTGAATTTGCAAATAAATAGAGCTAAAATATATCTAAAAAATATATACACTCTGACGCACGTCGTTGTCTTCGGTCTAACCGAAAATAAATGGATTGACGATATGTTTGTCATGAGATCTTCGTGGATACCGGCTTACTATCGTCATGAGCCTATGTCTCGGCTGATGCGAACCACCTCTAGATCAGAGAGCAAAAACCATTTTTATGTCAGGTGGCGAATTCCCAACTCACTCTTGTTGAGTTGTTTAACCATCAGAAAAATGACCATATTTCAAGACATACAACCGCAGATAACTGGACTAAATCTACTTTAGAAGAGGATATTGCTAAAATATACATGACGTCCATCTTTTATGATCAACAGGTATTGTTATATACAAGCACTGATGAGTGTCTTCCAATGGAGACTAAAATCGAGGGTGAGTTTCTTAGGATATCTATGAAATATTTCATAGCGCATGGTGAAGGATTGCTAGAGGTAACAGTAGACAAGATAAATTCAATGGTCAACTTGTGTTATAACCTCCATAATGTAGGATCGTTTGCACGACCAAACGAGTCGTTCAGAAGAGTTTTTGCTCGATACGAAAGGCGGAAACAGACGTATCAAGTTGTTTCAGCTTGAGATTCACTTTAAACTGCCTTTTGATTGATTTGACAACGATTTACAGTGAGTTGACACTTCGGCAGCAGTTCGGTACTGAAACCGGAAAGTTACAAATGACAAGACACATCAAGTATTTATAGGGTACACTATTTCGTATGAAACAGTTCGTGCGAAATGACCATTGCTATTTCGTACGAAATAACACAGTCATTTCGTGCGAAAGAACTCTGGTCTATTTCGTGCGAAATAGCCTCCATACATATTTTTGACATTTTTCTCGAATAACGTGCCCTGTTCTATCTAATCAAATACAAGACTCGATACAAGACGAAGTCGACAGACATATGCACCAACAGACTCCCCCTTGGATGTTGACGAAGTCTTCAGTGTTGAATCTTCGAAATCTTCAGTCTTTATCAGTCTTCTCGTGCTTTCCAAAGTATCTGACAGTGTAAGCATCCTCAATCTCTGTCTTCTTTTCATCTCCAGGATCTCGACCTGGCTCTTACCTCACTCTAATTCTCTTGATCAGATCTCTTGATTCCTTAAGTTCATCAGCATCATCAACTCTTCTCCCCCTCGGATGTTGATCTACTAGCAGACTCCCCCTTAAATTGTTACGAGATTCAATCCTGGCTCAATTCTGCTCAGGATCAGGAACCTGGCTAACCTGCACACAACTCTACCTCACAATAAATTTCACAAATATAAGATTTTCCAAATTTATATACCACTTGCAGATATTAATCAATCAAAAAATGATTTTTCAAAGTTAATCACTGATGAACCACTTGTAGGAAAACCAATATCAAACACATTTCTTATATCAAACATACTCCCCCTCACTGGTTGTTCATCAAGTTTAGCACTTGGAATTTTGAAAATCAGTTTTTCAACATCAGTTGTCAAAAATCTTTTTGTATTTTTCAAAATTTCATGCTAAAACACACTAAAAATCTTTTTGGATTTTTAATTTTCAAAGAATTGCAGTAAAAATATATTTACAGACAATATTTTTGTGAGTTTGTGTAAGAGGATCATATCAATTTATGAGACAAATCTTCAACACCGTTAAGCTTTAAACATTTTAAGTTCTAAATGATTCACTTAGATTGTCAGTATACTGGTCCACTTAAATTTTCACACAAAGTTCAACTGTTTCGAGATACGAATTAGGTGTTTTAATTGACTTAAACTTATTCACGTGTCCCACCTCAGAATATACTCCCGTATCCAGATCCCAATATTTAGTCTTACAGGTGAGTATACCTAGATGATATCTGTAAAGGGTTAAATGCGAGGGCCATGAGAGCTCAGGCTATTGCTTCCACAAAATCAGAGAGATGATGGCTTCGATTTAAGGTGTGTTCCCTTTAGAGAATCTTTTCTTCAACAGCACATGATTAGCATTTTTCAATGTTTCATCATTTTTTATGCTGAGGGTGGTGCTTTTATTTCAAGCAAGCGAAAAGTATTATACGGGGACTAGGCCATTGCTTCCGCAAAATCAGAAGTCCCGGGATAATACCCCAGATATCACTAAGCATAAAGACCTAGTATCTCAGAAAGAGGGACCTTTCAAACAAGATTTCGGGGGTTACCCATATATCCAAGAGATGTTCCCCACGAGATAAGTAAGCATTTGATATTTATGTTTATATCTCGAAAACAATCTACTAAATGTATAAAAACCTACTGACACATCCTCAATGAGACCGTTTATCACATTTGACTTTCCAATTCTTTAGCGTGCTGTGATAGTTCACTGATGTACTATCATTTCCTCTTTTCACAACAAAACTCGTTTTAATTTTTTAATGTTTTTGGCTTTTATAGGTTTTATCATGTTTTTGACTTTTTCAAAATTTCTAATGTTTTTGGATTTTCTGAGAAATTTTTTACTCCTCCTAAAATTCAAAATCATTAAAAAAATTATGAAAACAAACTATACAAGAAAAGTGACAACTGATATCGAATCGCTTCAATTCGCCATCCACTTGGCAAAAACAATCAGAACTCCCCCTTACAACAAACTATTTTCCCATTATGATTTCAAAACACTTAAGTTTGTTTTAATCAAAATGGTTTTTTTCGGAAAATAAGTTTTGTTGATTTTACCACTTGTAGGCTAGGGGATAAAATCATCACATTGTTCATTTTTAACCACTTGAAGATTTAATCATTTTTATTCTTTATCACCACACTTACTTGTAGGAAAGATAAATCAAGTACAATTTAATGTCCCTGATTAATCTTTGTAAAAAATGATGCCGATTCCTGCTCCACACTTACCAACCTGGAAGCTCCGGCAAGTCAGAATTTTTACATATGAAAAACAGACATCCAAGCCTGACCAAACTTGGATGTTACCTCCTCATCTTCACTTGGGGTATAAGTTCCCTTCTTAGATTCATAAAAATCTTTAACCCCTTTCACCTTCCCCTCGACCATTTTTTCAAAAATCTTTTTAACATTCCCATTGAATGGTTTTTCGACATCAAATTCTTTCTTTTCAGATTAGAATTGATTTGAAATTTCAACCTTACCAACTTTTTGTTTAAAATTTTCAGTCCTCAATGGTGGAAAATTGACATCATCAAATGAAGGAACTGAATTTTCTTCTTTTTTAACAACATGTGGCTCCTCTGACTTTGTGGAATCAGATTCATCGCCAGTTTTCACCTCAGACTTCTTAACAACCCACTTTTGGTTGTCAAGATTCACTCTTCTCTTGTAAAACCTTTTCGAGCATTCACCAACTTCATATTTTGAGTTTTTAAACACTTTGAATTTTTCAGTTGGTGGTTCAGTTTTATCAACAACTTTTTCTTTAAGTTTTTCAGAGAATCCCTGTTTTGTGTTGGTTGCCTTTGGACAGTTCCAGGCAATGTGACCAACTTCATGACATCTGTAACAGGTTCTTGTCTCCTTTCTCTGATAAGTTCCATTCTTTTCAAACTTTTGTCTTTCTGCAAGAAACTCTCTGTTTGATTGCTTCCAGAATGAGCTTTTTTCTTCTTCCTCAGCTGAAGTACCTGAAACAAATACATTTTTTGCATTAGAAATTTTTTCATTTTTATGATTTTCTGGTGGAATAAATCCAAGACCTTTCTTTTTGAAATTACCATTATGGTTTGTTTTCTTTTGAAAACCAGAACCAGAACTGTAACCCTTTTTCTTGTTTAATCTTTGTTGAACTCTTGAAGTGTACTTTTTAGATTTTTCATTAAGATTTACATCCTTTATTTCAGAAATATTAATTTCTGCTAGTTTGAAAACCTTTTTGATCTTTTCAATTTGAACACTTCTTATTGGAAATTCTTTATCAGAATATAATTTGTCAGAATCATTCAAAGTATATGCAACTTCGAATGTTTCGTCATTCAAATTTGATTTTGATAACAAAAATTCTTTGCTATACACCCGTTTAACCGACGATTTTGGACTGTTGACAGACGAACTTGAACTTCCAGACTCAGATTTTGACTCCGACTCCTCATCCTTATCCAACACCTGATCGACCACTTTCTTTATTAACACAGACTCATGATCAGTGTCAGACGATGTGAATGTGACATCAATATTGTCTGGTAAATCATCAGTTATTTCGGACTTTAACTTTATATTAACGGCCTTTTTGACTTGCTCCTCATTTGGTTTTCTGGGAGAATAACCTTCCCAGATTGGAGGTGGACACTTGTTATAACTGACCCTTTGTTTCTTACCAGTATCCTTCTTCTCCGGCTTCTCATCTTGAAATGCTTCTAGACCTGCAATAGTTGGATAAATTCGATCAATCAAATAATCAGAACTAGAATAACTTTGAAGTAACCTTCTGATTCTTTCATTTTCAATCCTCTTAGTTTCCAACTCTTGCTTCAACTTCGCACATTCTTCAATATAGTGATTGATAGCCTTCTGCTTGGACATCATCACCGCATTCATCATGGTTAATGCATCTTCTCTTTCAGAATTTGTCTTTTGCAGACCATTCACTGTTCTATTCAACACATCATACGATTCTTTCACATAATTGAGATCGAACAGTAACTTTTCTTTCATCTTGTCCAACTTCTCATCTTTCTTTTCACACTGCTTGCATGATTCCAAACAGTTTAAACAAGGTTTTATGACTTCAACAATCTTCTCGATTTCAACAATTTTTTCAACTTCAATCACTTTTTCAACTTCAATTATTTTCTCATCTTCAACTAACTTTTCGGTCTCAATCATCTGCTCAGTAACTTTGACTTCTTCACTTTGTTCAGAATTCTTTTCCTGTGTAACATTCTCACATTTCACCCATTTCTTTTCTTTTGTTGCTCGTTTCCCCTTCAGCTTCTTCAATCTATCTACAAAATAAAATTCAAAACTTTCAGGAGATAATACATATTTTCCAATATTTATTTGAGTTTCTTCTTCATCATCACTGTTATCGGATAATGATTGATCAAAGACTGTTGTCTTTTCTGAACTATCATCTAAAGAACTAAACTCTTCATCTTGATTCTTCTCAACCTCGTCAAACACTTTCATCCATTCCTTCATCAAATCTGGTTCTTGAACTATCTGGGCAATGAATGCTCCTAATTTTGAATTAGGTGGAACATATTGGTCCCAACTAAAGCCTTCTGCCATTTTCTCATCATCTTGATCTATGATACCATAATAAGCTTTCTTATTTGCCTTTTCGATCATTTTCTTCTTCCCATCTTCAAACTGTTTTGAATTTGATGATGAGGGTTGTTGTTGAAATGGCTGTTGAGCAACTTGAAGATAAATTGCTTTCTGATAATAATCATTGTTGCTGAACGGATTTTTAGCTCCGCTTGCTTCTTGATCGGTACATTCCCTCTTAAAATGTCCTTTTTCCCTGCATCGAAAACAAGTAACTTTAGATTTATCAAAACCCAAAGTAGAAACATTTGCATCTCTAAAATCATCTCTTCCTGTAATCATTTTAAACTTTTCAGCTATTCTTAACACACTCGCTAAGCACCACTTGATATCCATAAGCTCCATTTCCTCAGCATCAATCTGATCGTAATCCTCTTTTGTCAACATAGGATTTCCGATCCTTCCTGCAACCAATCCCTCATAAGATTCTAGCACTGTAGCAAGTAACGCCATGGGATCTTTAGCAATTTCTTTGGAAAAACTTTGACCATTCGGAAGATTCACTGCAATGTTGCATTGTATCACTTAACCATTGCCACTTTTAGAGCTTTGAGACTGATAACTTGAGGTTGAAACATTTGGCCTAACATTCGAGTATGAAGAAAATCCACTGCTGCTATTTGGACTTTGATTTACTGTTCCAGATGAATTTTCTGCACTGAAAGCAGTTTGAACCTTAGGGCTTACTTCAGCATCCTGAACATTTCCTTTGTAATACATCTTGATGTCTTGTTGACCACTTGGATTGTTTATCCTCGCAATCTTTTGCTGCTCAAGATCTTGTCCTTCAATCTTTTCAATGAACTAAGAGATTGTTAAACCATCATATTCTCCAGTGTTCTTTAATATCATCATAAATGTACCCCATTCTTTCTGCGGTAAAGCATCAGCCAGTTTGTCAACCCATTCTTCTCGTTCTTTGTTTATTTCTAACAAAGACATTGAACGAACTAAGTGACAATATCTCTCAATCAGTTTCTTGGTATTTTCACCTGGCAAACTCATAAACAGATCAAACTCTTTCTTTAATAATGCCTTCTTATTCCTGATCATTTTCTCACTACCCTCAAACTTAACACGAAGTGCATCCCAAATTGAACGTGAAGAATTATCATGTTGAATTAAAATGAAGATGTCCTCTTTCACAGCTTGCTGGAGTAAACTGATCATCATCTTTTCAGCTTTGTACATGTCTCTTTCTTTGTCCGACAGCTCAGAAATAGTTTTGATAACACCCACATCAGTATGAGGCTTAAAATACTTCTTCTCAATACACTCCCAAGATCTCAAATGATTTGCTTGAACCCAATTCTCAAACCGATCTTTCCAACCATAATACTCCTCAATGCCCATTAGCTTCGGGGGTTTTTGCAAAGTTCCCGTCTCATTTTCTATGTTCATACTTTGAACAATGGCAGCAGGAGTACTTGGGGCAGTAGCAAACGTGTTGTAGAATTCCTCTTCCATGATTCGGTTTTCAAAAACTCACAAACAGCCTTTTTTAAACGAAATACTCTTGTTCAAGCGAAATGCCAGTTCAAACGAAATAGTTGATTCGTACGAAATGAGATCCTGTTTGGTGTGAAATGAAAATCTCAAACGAAATGAACACCTTGAAATGAAATGAGTTGATTTCGTACGAAATGGGTTGGTTTCGTACGAAATAAGTTAGTTTCGTGCGAAATAGAGTGATTTCGTGCGAAACAGACGAAACGGAAATGATTTCGTGCGAAATAGAGTGATTTCGTACAAAATAGACGAATTTGAAATGATTTCGTGCGAAATGAGCCTGAATATGCTATTTCGTGCGAAATGAAAACCTCATTTCGTGCGAAATGCTGCTGATGTCATCATCTCAGTCATATTTTTGTCAAATTGATCAGTTTTTAGTTCGATTTTAAGTCTGATTCTTTCAAGGCTTTGTTAAAACACATTTCGCATATAATGTGTGAAACTCAAATCATTTTAACTGTAAAAACTTGTTAATTTTGAAAAAGAAGGTGTAGAAGTCAGAATTTTTAGCTGAATCAGTAAGAACTCTTCCTCCTGAGCTCTGATACCACTTGTAGGATCGTTTGCACGATCAAACGAGTCGTTCAAAAGAGTTTTTGCTCGATACGAAAGGCGGAAACAGATGTATCAAGTTGATTCAGCTTGAGATTCACTTTAAATTGTCTTTTGATTGATTTGACAACGATTTACAGCGAGTTGACACTTCGGCAGCAGTTCGGTACTGAAACCGGAAAGTTACAAATGATAAGACACATCAAGTATTTATAAGGTACACTATTTCAAACGAAACAGTTCGTGCGAAATGACCATTGCTATTTTGTACGAAATGACACAGTCATTTTGTGCGAAATGAACTCTGGTCTATTTCGTGCGAAATAGCCTCCATACATATTTTTGACATTTTTCTCGAATAACGTGCCCTGTTCTATCTAGTCAAAATACAAGACTCGATACAAGACGAAGTTGACAGAAATATGCACTAACACATAACATGCGTTATTATTTTTTATTGCTTATTTGCAAATTTTTATGTAGGTTTGGTTCAAGAAGGGGGAAGATGTAATTGGATCATGTAGCTGTCGCAAGTTCGAACAATATGGATTGTTGTGTCGACATATATATTTTGTTTTCAAGATGTTCAAAGTGAAAGAAATTCCCAATAAATAAATCATGAAGAGATGGACGAAAGACGTGGTGCCGAATGAACTAAATGGCACCTTTGATATAAAAGATGATGCTAACGACAAGCATCAAAAGGCTAAATAGGTTGATTATGAGATAATGCATACTGGAGAGTATCTCATTGGTTATTTGATTAGTGTTTTTGATCAGCTCGTTCTAGTCAGGGATCAAATGAGGCGGATGAAAGAAAAGGTTGATGAGCTTCGCATAACTAAGACTATCGATCCGCAGTTTGACAGATATTCGAAGTTTTCAGTTGACGAGCAACCGAAAACTGATGCTCCAACTACAGTCCGTGTCCCAACCGGCATAAGGAACAAAGTATGTGGTTCACATAAGTGGATCAAATCAAAGAAAGAACAAATGATTAGTCGAAAAGGTAAAAGAACTCGGACATGTAGTGTATGTAAAGTCACAGGTCATGATATCCGAACTTGTGAAGTTTTAAAGGCTCTTAGTGCTGCCGGAAAGAACGGAAAGAAAAGGAGAGTAGTCCAGCCAGACACTGGTCCTGGTATAGGAGACGAAGAGGATGATGAGATAGAAGATGGTGATGGAGAGGAAGAGGATGATGGGGTAGATGAAGGCAATGATAGCGATTCTGATAAATGGGAAGAGGTTAATGAGGATGATGAGTGATTCTTGAACAACAATGACATACCTTTATAGTTTTTTTATACGTATTACATCCAGCGTACATAATATGCGGTTATAAAGTTTGCATAACATTCTGGTTTTAAAATTGTGTTGTTTTTATCTCATAACATGTGTGATTACTATAAAGCATGCGTGATTAAATGTTTAGGTATATTATTTATATGACTCTTACAACATGCGTGAAAATATGTACAACATGCATGATTAATAAATGGTGTGTTTTTTTACAACTTGCAGGTGAAAGTTTCTCAACAGGCGGTTTTTTTACAAAATGAAAAAAAAAATTCTTATATGACAATCCCAAATATCACCTATAAGTTTATCAAAAGCTATCAAACATGTTAAAATGTTATATTAAAATGGATTATTTTGTAGTTATATATACTATTTTTAAACATACATATCATATTGTCTTTACATCACCATCACAAACATAACAGCAAGTTTAGAAGATAGCAAAAAACATCAAAAGACTTTATCAAACACACATACCACTTACTTCCATGCAAATATCTTCTCAAGATCCTTGTCGCTGGTCTCCATATTCTGTTGCACCGTCTCCACAACATCCTTCAAGTAGGAGTACACCAAGTGATCAGCAGAAGCCTGATCCCTCATGAGCTTTATGGCTTCGTCCCTGAATGAAGATTTTGGTTGTTGAATTAGTTGGCCCCACACTTGTTGGCTCATCTTCTGCTGTTCAAGTACCTTCCGTTGCACATCAAAAATGGAGTAAGTGGAGTTTACATCTGATGAAAGTTCTGTCAATGCGTGGTTAGAGAGGAGCTCCTTGATTGCATTGTTTGAGGGTTCATACGCCATTTTTGTAAGTTCTTTAGGTTTGTTGATTTTTGGCAAAAATCACTTGGGATTATGATTATGTATGCATAAGATAATTTATTAGGTAGTTGGGGAGGCTTCGGTCAGTGAATTTAAGTAAATAACATCATTACCAGTCACATCGATGAGGGTGGCTTTTGTTTAGTTAATTTAAGTAGATATTTTTTTTTTAAATTCATCTTGATTAAGTGTTCTCGGTGTATTATTTTTATAAAATATGAGTAGGTCTATCCATCCATTGCACTAGTTATATTTTATTTAAGACAATATGCAGCTTTCATTTTCAATGGGGTATAGCCGCATGTTCTAAACTTAACATGCGTTATTATTGAACAAAAAGAAAGTTTCATTTTTTTATTGAACAAGCGTTATTTTTCTAAACCAAATAGGAGTCATGTTGGTGAATAAAATTCCAAAAACACTAACAGTAACCCTAAACCAATAATTATCTTTCTCAATAATCGTAGATATCTTTTACCTGTTGGTATTTCCTTTTATATTCACAGCAATACCATTGAAATCTTATCTTCAAAGATGGTAGATTCTTCTATATCCTTTACCGCATCATGTTCATCATCTAATATTAGAGTGGTTCTTAAAAAGAGGATCGAGGAATAAATCGTTGAAGATTGTGAGTTCAGGATCGGATCGTAAAGATTACAAGCTCTGCGGTGGATTCGATTTAAAGTGCAGAATCCGTTAACTCGAATCGTAATCGTACACAAACGAGTAAATAATCGTTGTTTTATTATGTGATAAACGACAACCGGACAGAGTTTTGACTCGATCTAAACAAAGAACACTCGATATAGTAAAGACATGATGTGAATCGGAGATGTTCTTGTTTGATGTTCTTGTTCTCTGATAAGCTTGAATGAATTTGATGACCTTGGTGCGGATGTGATTCTCTGAAAATGTCCAATTATGAACGTATGCGTATGGGACTATATATAGTGTCTTCAGATCCGTTCCAAATGATCCCATGTCATAATTGTGCGAACCTGCCAAGTCCAAGCCGTGCGAATTGACGATATCCGGTTCATGCGATTTGGATAAAACTTTCACGTGCAAAATTTAATCTCTATAACATTTCATGCATGCACTTCCCATGATGTCATCATTATTTAATGATGATATCACCCTTGATCATGTTCGGTTTCTCCGCATCGTGTCGTATCGTACCGTATCCTAACATATCTTTATCTAACGACACCTAGTGAAACCTCTGTCCGATATTATACAAACTCAAGACTTTAAACATTAAATGTGTTAACAGATTTCTAACTATGGACATACAAATAGTGCACTCACAGACTCTCCCTTGGACATAGCTTAGAAATCTGCGAAATTTAGTCTTGAACCGCCACGGAAAACATATTCAAGCAATCAAAGTAAAACTGTAAACTCCCCCTTGAATAATGCTCCGAATCTCTAAACATTTTAGATTTGACAATTAATCTTGCTCCCCCTTTCTTTTAACTTCCTGTAAAATCTTATCATTATTCAAATAAACGTTTAGATTCAACTGGTGAGGGTTTTCTAAACATACAAATGTCTATTATCATTTTTTACTTTTAAGTATGATTAAATTCAGTAACCCTCACAGATAATCAATTTCAACTTAATGACCTTGACTATCCAATTATCTTCCAAGTCCAAATTAATGACATTGGTTAACAATTTCAAAAAATTTAAACTTTCATTTTCATATTCAAGTTTCAAATTAATGAACTTGTTATTTTGACGAGACATGTTTAGCATCTTCAGATTTTGAAACTCAGCTTTCCAACATCGGTTGTCGAGACAAAAAGAGAAATATTTTGTTTTTGTATTTTACAAAATTTATGCTAAAACACACTCAAAATCTTTTTGTAGATTTTATCTGTAATGAAATGCAACAACAAAATATTTACTGCCATATTTTTGTTAAGTTGTGTTAGAAGATCATATCAGTTTTTAGCAAATCACTAGCACCGTTGATCTATATAAACTTTAAGTTTAAAACAATTCACTTAGATTGTCAGTATACTGATCCACTTAATTTCTCACACAAACTTCAATTAATTCAAGATATGAGATTAGTGTTTTAAGAACTTAACTTAATCGCGTGTCCTACCTCAGAATATACTCCCGTATCAAGATTCCCTAGATTCGGTCTTACAGGTGTGTATACCTAAATGATATTTGTATCTGGGTTAGTGCGAGGCCTTAAGAGCTCAGGTTAGAACTACCATTCAGATAAAGATATGAAGGCTCGACTTAAGGTGTGTTCCACTTAGGAATCTTCTAAACATCTGCACTTGATATATCTTTCGATAGTCTCGATTTTTATGCAGTGTAAGGGTTTTAAGCGCGAAAGTATTATACGAGGTCTAGGCCATTGCTGACGCAAAATCAGAAGACTAAGTATAATACCTCAGATATCAATAAGTATAAAGACCTAGTATCTCAGAATCAGACAACCTCTCAAACGAAATTTCGGTTTATATCTCGAAAGATGTCCGAGAGAAGTTCCCCACGAAATAAGAAAGTTATTGATTTAGGTTTATATCTCGAAATTAATCTACTGAGTGTGTAAAAACCTACTGGCATATCATCAGTGAGACCATTTATCACTTTTTATCTTTCCATTTCTTTAGCATGTTGTGAGTGTCTTACTTATGTACTATCATTTCCTCTTTTTACACTAAACTCTTTTAACATATCTCATGTTTTTGTATTTTTTTCAAATTTTCAAATATTTTTGAATTTTTCAATTTTTAAAACTATATACTCCCCCTAAAATTCTAAAACATTTGACACACCGATGTGGATAGCTTCATCTCGCCACCTGTTTCTGCTTCACATTTAGTACAGTTAAAATTTTTTACACACCCCCATGATCACCAAAACATTGATATTTTAACATTTTGGAACCGTTTACCAATCTTGTTTTATCATGTTTTGTTTGTTCAGCCATGAGGGTTTCGGTGTATTCCTTTTAAATTTCGAAAATTTATATTTTAACAATTTAAACCAAACACTTCCTGTTTTCAAACGCAAGATTTCTCCTCATGTGTCAAGTTGTTATGCTAACTATGCTGAACTTTAATTGTCCTCCAGAACACCTGCACAAGCAACAACTCAATTAATTGAACAATGCAACCCAGGCCTGCTTAACCTTGGGTATTTTGACATAGTAAGAATCGCTCAGGTTTGGAAAATCTTTTTTCACTTTTCAGAAAAAACATTTTCTTTCTTCTTGACTTCAACCTTTTCGGTTGAATCAAGTTTCTTCTTTTGTCCAACAGAAATTTATTTTCTTTTGATCGACCGAATTTAACCTTTAGGAACATTCTTGACATAAACCTTAAGTCACTTTGAATGTTTCCTTTTGTCGAATCAATCTTTTGTTTCCAAATTTGTTTTGGTCCAAACTTGGGTGTTTTTGTTTTATCAGCTTCTGATTTCTTTTTCTTAACATAAACATGCTTTAGATTTTGTGGACTTTGGGACCAATGTGTCCAATTTGGTTGCATTTAAAACATGTTTTCTTAGACACATCCTTAGCCTGTTGCTGTTGTTTCTTCTGAGCAAAGAATTACTCATTAGTCTGTCGACTAAATTTAGATTATTTCTCTTTCTCTGAACTTGTTCCTTTAACAAAATGCATTTTCTTCTCAAAATCTGGCTTTTGAAACCTTTTGTTTTGATTTTTCTTCTTTTAATAACCCAAACTAGCTCTTTCATTTTTCTTTTGATGGCGTGAATTTCTTGGTTTGTTATAAAAAGATTTCTTGCACTTTGAATTTCCTGTTTTTCTGGCAAGTTGTCAATTTCTGACGTTTCGATTTCCACAAATTTAAACACTTTATCAATTTTTTCCTCAAACACATTATGAATCGAAAATTCATCATCTGAAAACAATTTATCAGATCCAACAATGTAGTATGCCAATAATATTGGATCATCATTCATTTTTTAATCAGATTCAGATTTTGAATTTTTCAAATAATTTTTGTGAAAACTTTCTTCATCTTCGTCCTATGATTGGGAATTTTCACTTTTGGTAGGATAATTTTGACTTTCATTTTTCAAAACTTTTTCATCAACATTACTTACCACCTCTAATTCACCAACATCAAATTTGGTGTAAGTTATGTCAATATTTCCAGGCAATTGATCAACCATATTTATTGTCTGTTCCACCTTCTCACCATCATAAAATGTATAATTTTCCTCCATCGGTGGTGGAACCTGATGAAACCCTAACCCAATGCATTTTTTTTTCTTATCCTTTTCAGAGTTGTTATAATCTAATTTAATATTGAAAATACGTTCAAGGATGTTAGAAGAATTATGATAGCTTGAGAATTTATTATTCTTTTGTTCCTTTTCAGCCAATTCACGTTTAAGCACAATGACTTAATCAATATATTTATTCAATCTTAATTGATCGTTTTTATAGTAGGCTTCAAGAAGTTTTTGTTTTTAGAAAGAGTTGAGAATCTATCGTTAAGAAATTTATAATGTTCTTTCATTTTTTTCAGACACTTCTTTCATCCTATGATGTGAAGTTTTCATCACATCGTATTCTTTTTTCAGCTCTTGTACAACATTTTCTTTTTGTTTTAAATCATTTTCTAATTTTGTGACCTTTTCTTTTAAAATTTTATTTTCTAATGTCAAACTCTCTATATCTTTCAACAGTTTGACATTTTCAGACTTTGATTTTTCACATTTTGAGCACACAGGTTCAGAACTTGAAGTTTCATTTGTTGATATGTTAGATTCTTTGACTTCACCGTTCTGCATCTCATTCTTTTCTTTCTCCTACTGAATTCTCTATCTTTTTCTAGCTTCACCTTCAATATCATTAATAGCCTAAAGATAAGATATCCCTTCCAGTTTTTCAAACACTTCATCCCAATCTGATGATAATGACTCTTTAAGTTTTTCTTTATTTACCACAGAAGACCTATAGACATCATAATCTCTCATTTCTTGCACGAACTGCCTAAATCTTCTTATTACGTCAATTTCCCTTTCATCATCTTTGATTTTGAAATTTACAAATTCAGATCTCAAATTCTTCTTTTTAATTTCTGTTTTGTGTTCTTGAAGCTTACTGACGAACTCTTGTAGAGTTAATCTTGTAAATCTAGAATCTTTTTTTAACTCAATCAAAGATTCATCCCATTCTAAAGGTAAAGCATCTGCAAATTTCGATATCACTTCAGCATCCGACATTCTTACCTCATACTTTCTTAACCAGCTAAGTAAATCATAATACCGTCCTTTCAACTGATCCAACAATTCAGCTTTTTTACGTCGAAAGTGTTCGAATCTCTTGACCTAATTTTTTTCCTTTATTTTCATCCCTCATCCACGAATGTCTCTCAACACCATCATCCCAATCATAAGTTTTTTAAAACTTGAAAGTTATTGAAAACTCGGTTAAAAAATATTTGTAACTCAAAGTTCAAAAATTTTCAACTTTCACGAGGCCAACTAAACGTTTGTAACCCAATTTTGATCCACAAGCTAGTGGCCCACTAATCCAAACCCGGTTTAATACTATCTTTAATCCAAGCCCACTAAAAATTTTAGCCCAAAACAATTAATTCTTTTAAACTATCGGCCCAATCATTTAACAACTTTCTCAATCCATTTCAATCGAAATTATGAAACCTGAAACTATGTATTATTAATTATTACTATTTTTATTAACCTACTATATAATATGTCACTTCAGGTTTAATGATTGAATGGAAAATTTTTTATTCTTAAATCCTAATCGACCATCAAAGACAAACAGCCGTCGTTTTTTTATATTCTTTTCGTTCACGATTCAGCACTTCAGCCAACCTATCAGTTTCTTGTAGGATTAAATATATTATGTATTAATATTTAATCTATAGCCATTATAATCATTTACATAATATAGGTCAAAATATATAATAACCTATTAAATAATTAGTTGGTAATTGTTGATGGACCATATTACCCTTATTAACTAATTAGGTTTCCTCCTGGGTGCTTATATAAGGAGAGTTATGTGGAGGTTAAGGGGTTACTCAGTTACACAATTAGACACACCCCATAAGATCATAACATCATAATTCACCTCCATCTCCTACAGCCGATACCCTTTCGGTTTTCTAAGTCCCCATCATTAGATTGCACCGTAAGGAGGAACCAGACCAAGATGACAATCATGTCAAACCTTATTGCTGCGTCTCCATCTGGATTCTCTGCTAGCCTGTGCTGATGCAATCAAAGGTATGTTTTCATGTTTTCCCTCATGTATAAACAGAACTGATCCAAAATGTGGTATCAGAGCTTATGTTGATTAGTCAGTTCCGTTTTTTATCCATTATTCTGGGATAGAAATCTGGAAAACGGAGTTTGAAAACTTAATAAACCATAACAGTAGGTTTCGAGTTCTTTGAATGTCACCGAAAACACTCTTTCGATAAACTGAATTGATTAATAATGTGACTCGAAATCGAATAGGTTAATTTTATGTCCGAAATTTGTTTTAGAAACCTTAAAATTCAGGTTTCGGGTTCCAGAATTCATGTTTTAATTATTTAGGGTTCATCATGTTCTTAGTTAAAATTCGAAATATCCTTTAAGTTTTGGAATATGATTTGAATTGTTAAATGTTTCCCTAATTTTGATCTAATTTTGTCTAGTAAGTTATTTTCGAAATCTGTTAAATGATAAACAGATTATGATTTCGAAATTTTGTGATAAAAATAGATCAATGTTATAATTGGAAACTCTATCACAATTCTTAATTTTCGAATTTTAGTTATGTTATCACAATAAACAGCAACTGGATCGCACAAGATCAGATCACATAAGAGATGATCTGATTGCATAAGATAATCGCACAAGATCAGATCGCATAAGAGATGACCTGATCGCACAAGACTGCATAATCGCACAAGATTTGTGAATCGCACAAGACTTGTGGATCGCACAAGACTTGTGGATCGCATAAGACATTACTGATCGCACAAGTTTTGGGCCTTACTGATCGCACAAGTTTTGGGCCTTACTGATTGCACAAGTGTTGGGCTTTACGGAGTTCGATCCGCGCTAACGGGTGGTTTGCTATTAAATAATTGGTTTTGTAATCACTTAGTTAATTAATAAGGATCAAATAATGTTTTTACAAAACCAAAATGGCTTAACTTGAATGAGCTTCTGATGTATCAATTCTGGCCAAAGCTGATTTGATGCGTCTACTTATCGTTCAAGTATTACGAAAGCTATGTTGTGTGTGCATCATAAGCATGAATGTCTTAATTTCTGGCCAAAGCTGATTTAATTCATTCATAGATGGCATACTCAACAAGTGCATAACCAAAGTGATTGTCTCAATTTCTGGCCAAAGCTGATTTGTTACAACCACTTTGCACATATGCTTAAATGATTACACTTCTGGCCAAAGCTGTTTTGTTTTCGTTTAAGTTGAATTTTAGCTAAGTCTATTATTTTGATGTTAGTAATAGACATATCACAACATCTTCACATAATGATCCTTATATTAATGATCCTTATATTAATGATCCTTAATTAATTTTTATGATCATTTCGTCTGCCTTATTCTTAGTACCCATAATTTTACCCACTATAATTTTCTTCTATAAGTCTATATCTCATCCACTCTAATTCCTAAATCTAATATGTTTTGCTTAAAGTTTCTATTAGAATTAGCTCTTAAATTAAATCCTTGATTATCTCTTAAGACACGATAATCCTATTGCTCTCTTCTGATAAAGCACTACAGAAGAAAAGTAGAGCATGATAATTAGGATAAATCGAATATGATGTCTCTTATGATAATCAAGAATAAGTGTTGTCACTAAAAGGTTATTCCAGATTAAGTTTTTCCTAAGACTAATCTATTATTGTGGTTTAATCACAAGAACTCCTAAGATGCATGCCTTTCATTTAAAATTCTAAATTATAAGGTTAAGTGGTATATGTGAATACATTATAATGTACAATATCATGACCCATAAAGTTAAGGGCTTACGCATGGAAATAAGTACATTTTTTTCAGTACATTACATACTAAGATTTTCACTTGTACAATTTGATGCATTATAAATCAACTATAACACTCAAAAGTACCAAAGTATAATGAGTGTGTTGATAAGCAACATATGTACAAAGAAATAAATATTAGAAACTGGAAAATAAGTTGGTACTCACCTTACAACCACTTAAAACTTTAAAAGAGGATTGTTCTAAGGTCCATAGACAAAATACAAGTACAAAATCCCAACTCTAAGGTTCTTCAAGGGAAAATCTCACTGCATAATTATGCCATTAGGCTAGGCATAAGCAACGAGACTATCCATTACTCTAAAGAACAGTTGGATAAGTTAATTATGTAGTTATTTCCTAATGATATTTAAGTCTGATAATTTTTTAATATTCCAATTAACACATGATTAGTTGACTCTAGTTCCATACGTTTCCTTACCAGAACTCGACAAATAACTAACATGAGAGTTAGTGACAAAATTAGATGTCAAGGCTATAAGAACCATAATAAGCAATCTTTTAACAAAGCTTTTCGATACCTTACATATTCTGAAGATTAATCAGAATACAGTATCATTACTTAGGCTATGTCATGAAGGTTGTGAGGTTTGCATAGTCAACATAAAGTCACACTTATCTTAAACTCTCATCTTATTTGTTCTAAATATCTGGATTGAAACATTACTATGATGAAACTAGATGATACCTTACATTTTTCACAACTTTTGTCATCATGAAAATGAGAATTTGACAAAAGGAAAATGAGACTTATAAATTTCATCCATTATAACCGAAATTCATGAGAAATCATGACATGGTTAATGAGGATGATTATTCAACTAATCTCATTCTGAGTGATTTTAAATCATGACATTAAAGCCATAAATATAACTTGGCTTAAGGAATAAGTATGGGTCCATCATAAGTCATTCATTGACATTCGTGGAACTTATTCCAAATGGAATATTCAGACATAATTTATTTATCATTTGAAAGACTATCAACTTGTATCTAAATTTTGTCGCATATGGACCACGTTCTTAGAAGAAATCTATTCATGTATGTACTTATTAAGATTTCTATTAAATATGTCCTTAAGTTTTTTATGACATTTGGACGTTAAGGAAATCAATTAAAGTCTAACATATATATGATATGTTCCCACGTCACGTACCTCATTGAAACTTCTCTTGTAGCATTTCTAGAGATATCAAAGATCAGTGGGAGCATTAAGTGTCTTAATAATAACTTGCAATAGTTGCAAGAGGTGGGGGAGTGGAAAATTTTACATTACTTCAATTTACACCTCTTGTACAAGACACTGTTCCATTATGACACTGTTCTATCATAACTTATCTCCTTAAATCTAATGCTACTCTTACAAAAGTTTCATTGTTTCCTAATTGTGGGCGCACTTAGATTGCCTAATTGTGGGCGCACTTAGATTTCTTACCTAAACTAACATAATCCTCAACAAGAGAAACTACAACGACTAACGTCATTAACTTGTTTCTCTATTAGAATTTTGTTGGTCGTTACATATTGACCCTAAGCATGCTGAGTTCTTAAAGATTTCTAAGGTCGGTGGGAGCAGTCAAAGTCCTTATCATGATTTGCAAGGAATACAAGAGGCGGGGGGAAGAGTGTCATTAAATTTCACTCTGAATTTAACTCCGATTACACCTCTTGTACACCATACTGCACCAACTCTTACAAACTTAGAATCCTGAAAATGATAGCAACCTAACCAAGAGCTAATCCATAAAATTGAAACTTCTAATTAACCCAATAATCAACTCAGGAGGTCATCTAGGTTTAAAGGCCTACTAACTTTGATGATTACATAACCTCCCTAATTGAAGTTGAAATGGATTTTGGAAATGTTTACTGATCCTATCCCTATCTCTTCAAATTAAGCCATTAGCGTCAATTAATCTTCTGAATGGAATAAAACAGTTTTCTAGTAAAACTGATTTTATGTGTTCGTATAACGTTTGGGATTTGATTGAATTACCTAAGAGTATTCATAACTAAACCAAATCCTAATATAAGCGTTAAGATACAAAGAGGCATGATTGATTGTCAAAGGTCATACTTAGAAAGAGATAAATTATTAAAGAATCTTTATTACATATCTAATAAAAGATTTCTTTGAGGATCATCACTGTTCTAGTAGCTTATAATAGTTTAAAGCTACATTAGATGAACATTATAAACAATTTTCCCTAACAAATGGCTGACACATTTACATATTCATTAGATAACAGCCTAAAGTTTCAAACTGAAGGTTAAAGAACACTTTATTTGTAAGCCAATAATATCTATGTATGGGTTAATGCAAACATCATAATGTGATGAAAAACTAACATAATTATTTTCATCACGAATCAAGTGGATTAATGTACCTACCTCAAAATGAGTGGGAGCAACTAAGATAAACTTGTCTACATAGATGACATTCTTTTGACAAGTATATGTTACATAAGTCAAAGCATCGTTAACACAAACTTTGATATAATAAATCTCAGAGATATCTCTTACGTGATTGATATCATAACATACTGAGATAGACCCAATGAGATATTAGTTCCGTTCCATAAGTTTAACATTAAATGGGTCCTTACGTATGTAACAGACAATATTGCTTTCCTTTAGAGGATAATAGGATAAATGAGATTATTTATTTACGCTTCATTAATTGGAAGCCTTATGTAAGTTCAACTATATACTCGTTTAGATATTACTCACATTGCAACACACTAGATATGTCTAGATTAATGTGAAGCATCTAATGGAGTATTACAATATCTTTAAAAGAAACGAGATGCTATAATTTAAAGAAGAAGTGAGAATTAAAACCGGTTTATTACTCTAACTTTGTGATATTCAAAGATGATAAAATGTAATTTCGGGTATATCCTTATGTCAGCAGACAAAACCTATCTCATGGAGGAGTCATAATAAACTGATAATAACGACCTAAGTTATAATGACATAATATAGTCACTAAATGTTGATGGAAATTTATCAGTGGACTCATAAGTTTATTAACTCCATATAATTAATATTTTGAAGACTTAGTGTGATAAAGTCAGTTACCATAACTCCTTGAACAGTAACAGTTCAAGAGGTGCTGCATTAAATTTCGATACGCAATTAATTATTCGTTTGTGAACGAATTGAGGAAACTAAGTTTGTATCGAATACATTCATGATATGCTTAAGGATCCTATAACTGAAATTACCCATAAGTCTTATTAAGAGAGCTCAGAGACGGGTATTAATTGATGGCCGTGCGCAACTGCATATCGTACTATGAATGACTAAGTATTAGTTAATTTTCCTCATCAGTTTGATTTTGTATGTCTCTAAGAATATGTCAAGCTAGCATAATGGCATACAGACAAATATAGTTACAAATCAAACAAAGGGCTTATGAGTATTTTGATCATAACGATTAGGTTTTAAATTAAGGCTATAGTATGATTAATGGGGGTCCTGAGTCGCATAATGATTCAACGACTGTATTTCTCTGCTATAGTACTTGTTTAAGGCTAAAATGAGTGTTAACTCCTGATCAGGCTTATCTAATACTCATAGTAAATGATTACTCGGATAAGTGGGAGAATGTAGGATTAAATATATTATGTATTAATATTTAATCTATAGACATTATAATCATTTACATAATATAGGTCAAAATATATAATAACCTATTAAATAATTAGTTGGTAATTGTTGATGGACCATATTACCCTTATTAACTAATTAGGTTTCCTCCTAGGTGCTTATATAAGGAGAGTTATGTGGAGATTAAGGGGTTACTCAGTTACACAATTAGACACACCCCATAAGATCATAACATCATAATTCGACCTCCATCTCCTACAGCCGATACCCTTTCGGTTTTCTAAGTCCCCATCATTAGATTGCACCCTAAGGAGGAACCAGACCAAGATAACAATCATGTCAAACCTTATTGTTGCGTCTCCATCTGGATTCTCTGCTAGCCTGTGCTGATGCAATCAAAGGTATGTTTTCATGTTTTCCCTCATGTATAAACAGAACTGATCCAACATTTCTATCTTCTTCTTTGTTTTAAACCACCAGCAATTCAACACTCTATTTCTAATCTTTGATTCAGATCAGAAAACCTGCAAATGATAGTGTGATTTAAATCTGAAAGTCAACTTTAACTATTCAGAAGTAACACCGCACATGTTATGTATGGGGCAGAATTTTTTGTTTAGCAGGGTAGGGTTTGCTATTCAGAAGGGGATATCGGCACAACTTGTTACTCGTTTACCTATCATTAGTTTGTAATCGTCTCTGGTTTAAATGATAACAATAAAAATTATTATCTTAAAAAAAAAACTTTAACTATAATGATGAGGATACGTCCTGGGTCGGACCGAATACTTGATAAGTATAAGGTTGGACCGTTAGCTCAAAGGATTGGTTGGACCTAGTGTCCCCAGTCGGAACGATTAACCCATAAGGATCTTCCCTAACTAACTGGGACCCACAACCTTAGCTACCTGACAACGACTAGTCCGACCCTAACTAACTCGCCACGTCAGCATACCCAAAAAGTATAAATACCCTGCCAAGACCTCCACTTAAGGGTAATCGCTACTTTCTCTCTCTAAACTCTCATCTCTCTCTCACTGACTTACTTCTCCTCCACAAATACTTATTCTCACGCCCGAGCTTGGTCATAGAGAGGCCCCTCTCCCTCTGACGAGGCTAACGGTGTGTTTCTTTTCTTGTGATCTTACAGGTCTCTGTCAAGGTCATCTTAAGCTCTAATCAACCCAACTCGGACCAATTGGTTTTTGAGTCTTCAGTGGCGCCATCCCCTCAGATTTTACAAAATCTATTTCGTTGATTCTTTTCATTCAAAATTATGGAATCTACAAACACTTTCCCGTCTTATAACGACATTCTGGAAGGTAGAGTTGCACCTGTAACAGTTGTCTCCACAACCCCTGTCACCTCGACGGTTTCGTTAGGATCAGTAATGACACCTCCACCTGCAAGTTCTGTAGTCGTGACTTCTATAACTACAGTTTCGGTTACTGCTCCAGTTTCCACACCGCTGCCTGATTTTGATAATGATTTCCTGTTACGCAATGCCGATCTGTTACGTCAACTCCAACAGCAACAACAGCGGGAGGAAATGTTACAGAGTCTCTGAACAAACTTGTTCAGCAGTGCTTACCCAGGGGCTAATCCTATCTCCACTGGAGTTTTCGCTTCTGGATCTATGGTAAGTTCCGTAATCTCCACTCCTATAACATGTGTTTCGCAAGTTTCCACTCTTACGAATGCTCCAGTAAATAACGGTCTGTACGACCTGTTTCGCCAGGGATCTCTGGGTCTAAACCCTCAGGATCAAGAGCTGATCATGCCGTATTAGCCAACATCGATGACTTCTCAGTCAAAATTCACGCTGAGGATTGCTAATGCACCGCTACCGGTGAAGCTAAAAATGCCTCCGACATTGAAATTTTATGATGGCACAACCGATCCGGACGATCATATGTTCGCCTTCGCCGGAGCAGCTAAAGTCGAACAATGGCCCATGCCAGCATGGTGTCATATGTTCGCTCAGACTCTCACCGGATCAGCATGGGTCTGGTTTGATGGATTACCGGAAGGATCGATCAATCATTTCGAAGACTTTCGACGAATGTTCCTGCAAAAGTTTTCCCAACAACGACGTTGCTCGAAAGACATCACGGAAGTACACCATATAAAGTGTCGTGATGGGGAGACGGTAGAAGACTTCATCGACCGATTCAATCGAGAAAGCATGCAAATCAGTGGAGCAGTGGACCAACTCCGCGTTTCGGGATTCTGTTACGGAGCACGAAACAATTAGCTCGTAGAAAAACTCCACGAAGATCTCCCAAAAACCATGGAAGTGCTTATGGAACGAGCCCGAGCCTTTGTCCGAGGAAAAAGCGCTTGTAGACAGCCGAACGAAACAGCAGCAAAAAACGCAAAGGCTCGAACCGCATCATGGAGGCGGAACGCATCACCACCAAAGGACAGGAACAACAATTGGAGTCGCAATCGTGGTCCGTACCAAAAGTCTGGTCGAAGCAGCTTCCGCACCGGTAACGTACGTTTCAACACCTTCTCCGAATTAACAAAGTCGCCAAGCGAGATCCTTAGTATAGAAACCACACGATTTCCTGTGCCTTCGAAGCAACGTCCTACATCCGACAAGAATTCCAAAAAGTACTGTGAATATCACAGAGACAAGGGGCATACGACGGATGAGTGTTGGGCACTAAAACAGGAAATTGAGAAAGTTGTACGGTCCGGAAAACTTTCTCACCTCATAAAAGAAGTGAAGGATGGCAAGAAGCCAACAACCGCAGTCGACAACCCAAATATCGAAGCTGGAATCAATATGATTCGATCCTCCGAACCAAGAGGAGTAAAGCGATCGAGCCAGCACATGGCAGCGTGGATGCACCAACCTACGTACTTCCCCCCAATCGATCCGGAGGATGCTCGGGATGGTCTGATTACAATATCGGCTATGATCGCAGGACATCTGGTCCGACGAATATATGTAGATGGAGGAAGTGCCTTTGAAATAATGTACTTATAGTGTTTCCAACAGCTGGCCCCCCAGACAAAGAAAAGATTCATCGAGGTGCCCACTCCGTTGATAAGCTTTTCGGGAGAGGTTGTTCGTCCGATAGGACAAATTAACCTCCCAACCACGTTTAAAGATAATGATAAAAACAGGACGTTCAGTTAACCTTTTTGGTCGTCGGTACTCATTCATCACACAACGTGATACTTGGGCGTCCTGGGCTGAGAGCTCTCGAAGCAATTAGTTCTACAATACATGGAGCTATAAAATTCCCTACCAAGGCAGGAGTCGCCACTATCCTCTCTTAGTTGAATTCATTCGTCGCGGAGGTACGACACCCAGCAGAAACGAGTTCCAAAAAATCCGAAGTACCTACGGAACTCTGGGCAATTAATCCAGAATTCCCGGAGCAACAAGTGGCAATCGGGGCACAGCTCCGAAACAAACTAAGAAGCTCCTATGGTAATTGTTAAGCAACTCAATTGATGTTTTCGCCTGGAAGCATTCCGATATGCAGGGAGTCCCCAGGTCAATGGTTCAACACCGATTGAACGTGAAAGAATCAACTAAACCGATAGCACAAAGAAAAAGGCACATGGCACCAGATCGAGCCAAAGCAATTGCCAAAGATGTAAGAAGTCTCTTGGACATTGGAATCATTTGAGAAGTCCGGTATCAAACTTGGGTATCAAACCCGGTTATGGTGCGAAAGAAAGACAACTCCTGGAGAATGTGCATCGATTTCACCGATTTAAATGACGCATGCTCGAAAGATTGCTTCCCGGTTATGCAGGGAGTCCCCAGGTCAATGGTTCAACACCGATTGAACGTGAAAGAATCAACTAAACCGATAGCACAAAGAAAAAGGCACATGGCACCAGATCGAGCCAAAGAAATTGCCAAAGATGTAAGAAGTCTCTTGGACGCTGGAATCATTCGAGAAGTCCGGTATCAAACTTGGGAATCAAACCCGGTTATGGTGCGAAAGAAAGACAACTCCTGGAGAATGTGCATCCATTTCACCGATTTAAATGATGCATGCTCGAAAGATTGCTTCCCATTACCGAAAATTGACGAAAAGATCGATTCTGTTGCTACATTCAGGTTGAAATGTTTCTTAGACGCTTATAAAGGGTATCATCAGATACAAATGGCGATCGAAGTCGAAAACAAGATGGCCTTTGTTAATAACAAAGGGGTTTATTGCTTTACGAAGATGCCTTTCGGTTTGAAAAACGCCGGTGCTACATATCAGCGGCTAATGAACAAAGCTTTTAAAGACCAAATCGAGCAAAATTTGGAGGTATATGTCGATGATATCGTGATCAAAAGTCACGAAGAGGAAGCTATGTTGAAAGATATCCTTGAAACGTTTACCCGACTCCGAAGCATAAATATGAAGTTTACCCCTAAAAAATGTACGTTCGGAGTAGAAGAAGGGAAGTTTTTAGGTGTCATGGTTGGATCACAAGGCTTACGAGCCAACCCTGACAAAATAGACGTTGTTCTCACTATGAAGCCTCCGACCTCGGTCAAAGAAATTCAGTCCTTAAATGGACGTTTGGCTGCTCTCCATCGTTTCCTATCGAAAGCGGCAGATAGGTCGCTCCCATTTATGGACATATTGCGAAAACGTTTTAGATCAGAATTCAAATGGACCAATGAGGCTGCTCGTGCTTTTGAAAAACTCAAAGTTTACTTGGGCACATTACCGACTCTCACCGTCTCGGAAGAAGAAGAGGTGTTAACAGTATACTTGGCCGCATCACGCGGCGCCATCAGTGTCGTTTTAGTTTCCCTTCAAACCGGAGCTCAAATTCCCATTTATTACGTAAGTCAAACGTTAAAAGACTACGAAACAAGGTATACAAATTTGGAAAAATTAGCTTTGGCCTTGGTCCACGCCTCACGAAGGCTCCGGCGATATTTCCAAGCTCACCCAATTGAGGTTCGAACAGACCAAAGAATTCAGCACGTCCTCCGGCGACCCGAAGTGTTGGGTCCGATGGCAAAGTGGGCGATTGAGTTAGGTGCTTTCAACATTACTTTCAGAAGCAAAGGCCCATTGAAAGGGCAGGTGATAGCCGATTTCTTGGTGGAAATGTCGGATGACAAGGAAGTGGAAGAAGTGGAACAAGCTCCAAACAAACCTTGGTCTTTGTATATGGACAGAGCTTCGAGCGCCGAGGGTGCAGGAGCCGGGCTAATACTCACTGATCCCGATGGCATAGACATGACGTATGCACTCCGTCCTTAGAATTCAAAAGCTCCAATAACGAAGCCGAATATAAGGCATTATTGGCTGGCTTACGTTTAGCAGCCAAAGTCGAGGCAAAAAACGTCGTAGCCTATGTTTACTCACTACTTGTAGCGAACCAAGTAAACGGCGGATACGAAGCAAGGGAAACTAACATGACCGAGTACTTAGAACAAGTAAAGAAAGCAATGGCATTGTTCGACTCATGCAAGGTCGAACACAACCCCCGTAGCAAAAACAAAAAGGCCGATACTTTAAGCAAGCTAGCATCCGTGTCATTCAGTCACCTCGCTAAGGAGGTACGGGTGGAAGTTTTGACCGCACCTTCGATTGCCGCTCCACAGGTCATGCAAGTAGAAGCCCCAGCCCAAACCTGGATGACTCCGATCATCAATTACTTAGTGCATGATGTTTTGCCTGTTGATAAGGTGGAAGCTAGAAGAATCCAGATCAATTCACTTCAATACCAAATGCAAGAACGGGGGCTATACCGAAAGACTTTCCTGGGTCCCTTGTTAAAATGTCTTGATCCGGAGCAAGCTAGCTACATCATCAGGGAAATACATTATGGTATCTGTGGTATCCATGCGGGGCCAAAAATGATCGTAACCAAAGTTAAGAACGCAGGGTATTATTGGCCCGAAATGCACGAAAGTGCAGTAAAAGAACTCCAACAATGTGATGAATGTCAGAAGCATGCGCCGATAAGCCTTCGAGCAAAGAACGAGATGATCCCTGTAACGGCCACATGGCCTTTCCAAAAATGGGGCGTGGATATAGTCGGACCTTTCCCACGATCGAGTGGAAGCGCTCAATATTTGCTAGTCGCAGTAGACTATTTCACCAAGTGGGTGGAGGCGAGGCCTTTCACGATCATCTATGGTTATAATGTAACAAGATTATTCTGGGAGCAAATCGTATGTCGCTTCGGTCTTCCAGTATACATAATGAGCGACAATGCAAAACAGTTAGCGGAGAATCCGTTCAAACGATGGTGTGAGAGTTTAAAAATTAACCAAGTCTTCTCCTTAGTTGCTCACCTTCAGGGGAACGGGCAGGTCGAACAGATCAACCGCCGAATCGTCGATGGGATAAAGAGAAGACTCGGTTATGAAGGAAAAGGATGGGCAGATGAGCTGCCGAATGTCCTATGTGCTCATCGAACCTTACACAAGACAAGTAACAGAGAGACACCGTTCAGTCTTACATACGGCACCGAAGCAGTGATCCCAGCAGATATCGGACTCCCAAACCCAAGATGCAAAATCTGGGAGGAAAACAAGCAAGAGCTCCGATCTAATCTTGATATGCTGGAAGAACGCCGGAACATAGCCGCAATCAAAGAAGCCCGGTACAAAAAGAAAGTTGAAAAGTACTACAACGCCCGTACCAAGCTTTATAAATTTAAAGTGGGAGATTATGTGCTCCGAAGCAATGACGCAAGCCGAGTTGAGCCTCTTGGAAAACTGGCCCCCAAGTGGGAAGGACCGTATCGCGTAAAGGAAGCTAGTGACAAAGGGTCCTACATGCTCGAAAAGATCGATGGAACCCCCGTCCCAAGAACATGGAACGGGATCCATTTGAAGAAATGTTTTATGTAGTCGCATGATCGCCATGGCCCAAAGAAGGTCGCTCTTTTTATTTTATGTTTCCTTTTTTTCCATGTAGTATCGGGAGGGTAATGCCCCAAACATATTTCCAATTTCCTGTAAAACCGGGAGGGTCTGCCCCGGAAACTATGTTTTCAGCTATTAAATAAAGCGATCTGCGTTTTAATAGTACAAACAATAGCATATCTATGTATAAGTTCAAACGATGTAAAATGTGCACAAAACGGGCCTCGACCCATTCCTCACGCTGATCGAGAAGTCTTAAATAGTTCAAAAATAACAAAAATCTATTTAGCAAATGGATTCGATCTGGTCCACTAACAAAGCATATAAGATTAGACAATAAGTAAAACTTATAAAAAATCTTTGCTACGATCCGAGCAATCAAATTGCCTGAAAAATGCAAGTGGTTGACAGAATAGTATAAGTTTGGACGCAAACTAAAACTATAAACCAAACACGAATACCATTAGCAAAATCATAAACTACCTAACTGAACCAAGTTTGGTGGAATCATAACAAACACACATTGTACGAATACATGCCACAATTAGAAAATAAAGCAAAATAAGAGAGAAAAACCACACCCATCAATCCTCCTTGACAATCGGAAGCTTGCTTTTCTCTTTGATGACGGACAAGGGTTTGTTCACAAGCTCCGTAACCTTATCCAGAACCGAAATGTGGAAATTGTCAAAGGCTTCAATCACAGCATCCAGGGCTTCTTTAGCACCTTCATCATACCCAAGGATTTCGCTAAAAGTCTTAGCTGAAGACTTTGCGGCATGAAAGCCGTATTTGATACCATCATTCACACCAACAGCATTAACACTATTTACCAAGTCAGCAACCACCTTTTCAAATTCTGGACTTTGATGAACTAGCTTAACCACCCAAGCTACCCCCTCCGTTAAAAACCACTGTTTCCTAAGTAACAGCTCCGATGTGAGGCCATACAACTCGACCATTTCACCATTATAACGATTTAACGTGTCCTTCATATCTGCAACAGCGGCATGATGAGATTCGACAGCTTTATCACGGGCCCTCTCAAGCTCAATCTTATCTAAAAAGAAGAACGAAGAGTCAGAAGCTAGGAAAACAAACAAACAAAGAAGCACATCAAACATACCATTCACCAAGCGGAGATGATCGGCTAACAATTGATCGTACGACGATTGCATTCTTTTCTGCTCAACTCGATTCGTTTCCTCGGCCTCGGACAACTTCTTTTCCAGCGCTTCAAACCACAACTTTAAACCCTCCAAGTCTTGAACAGCTCTGTCACGGGCTTCGTAGGCAGCCGCAGCCGAAGCTTGAGAAGCTTTATTGACTTCCTTGGTCTCTGCAACCTGCTCTTTCAGATGATCCACCTGAGCCCGAAGCGAAGTAAGCTCCTGTTTGGTTTTTGAACGAATATTCTCTTCATTCTTCAAGGAGGCAACCTCACGTTCGTATCGACTGCAGTTAGACTCCGCTTCAACCCATCGTTTATATGCTTCGACCACCAAAGAGTTAGACTGGGCCTGGTTCAACATTAAAGCATTCCCGAGCTCCGGCCCACTCATCTTCCGGTAGTAAGCATGCTCAGCCGGGTGCCAATATGAAACAACGACATCTTCGCCGAAAGAGCATCAATAATCATGTCTTTGTTAACCGGCGACCAATCGGGAACATACCTCTCCAAAGCTTGAGCTGAATCTACATCCATGGCATCACCCGAACCTAATTCCCGACAGATAAAAACAGCTTCAGTCTCGTACCATAGGGGGGACGAAGAAGCACTATCCCCACCATCGATCTGTTGAGGACTTGGCCTCGAAACATTAGAAGCAACCCCTTTGGTAGGCTTACCTGAAGGAGATAGATCGATCTTTTTAAAGGTTAATGGCTCCGTCATATCGGTGTCAACAATCACCTTGGTAGTTGGCCCCCCAAAGGACAACGGGCTAAGAGGAAGGTTGACAGGCTGATCTCTTGGGGTCTTGCCCCCATGAAGATGAGCGTTCAAATTCTCCAACAAACCTCCAATAGCAGAGAACTCGGTGACTCGATCGGTTTCATCTTATAGAACAACTGTTTTCAAATCCAATTTAGTTTTCTTCAGCTTCTTAGGGTTCAGATAAGGTTTCGATGAGGTATTCTGACTTCTCTTAAAGCTGACTTGAGGCCGAACCTTAGCATCGTCCTCACCACCATCAGCATTCACCCCTTTATCTTCGATAGATAAATGCTCCGAACCATATAGAACAACTTTCGAACCAGATTCCTTCACCCCGCTCGAGCCAGTCTTTTTTCCCTTATCCCCACTCACAATTGAAGCTGCTTGAATCGAAGTCACATTCGCCACCTGAGCTACAGGAGCCGAGCTCGAACCCCCTTGATCAGTCGTAGCAACAGGTTCTCTAATCGAATAAAGGTTTTCCATCACAACAGTAAGATAAGGTGGATCCCCTTTCGGTGTCCTTGTAGCTCGAATATCAAGTTCGGTAGAATCAAAAGATTTCAACCTCAAAGCTTCCTTCAAACCCATAGCTGCACAAAGCAAGCAAATCGTAATATACATATACTCACATAAGGAAAACATACAACATAAAAATACAATAATATACAAAAAAAAGAACGGTGTTCGAGCTAAAAACATAACTAACCCTCTCCGTTCCATTTAAGGATAGGGTAGTATTCCGGTTCGGACCAGATCGTGCTTATCCTCCCCATGAGTAGAATGTGTTCCGGAAACTTTTGGACGCGGCCGGCTTCCTTGATCAAAGCAGCATACAAACCTTTATTGAATTCGAAGTCTTCAGGAAGAGGATCAGGAAGGCGGGATCTCTTTAACCTCCAAGTCATATCGGATGGAACGCACCGAGGATCCACCAAAAAGAAACGATCTTTCCAATCTTTTAAGCTTGTGGTAATCCACGAGTAGCAACAAGCGTTCTTCTTCCAAACCTCAAAGGTATATGATGTGTGTAAAATGCAACATATAAATTACATCAAATGAGGCATATAACTAACCCTTTTTAAGTACTAATATTGGAAAAAGAGTGTTTTTGTCTTCCTTTTGTATTTTCAGGATTAAATGAGCTCAAAAACGCAAAAGAAGCAAAAAGACAGCAAAATCCAACATAAATACAAGGAAAGGAACATTAGTGGACTGCCCGACCCCTCAACGGCACCTTCCAAAGCAAAAAGGAGAAGACAGAAGGCTGAACACGCCCCGTGCTCAGCCAGCACGGGGCCGTGCCCAAGAAGCAGCAGAAAAGACAAATTTATAGAAGCTTCTATTGCCCATCACGGGGCCGTGCTCAGCGGACACGGGGGCATGTCGAAAGTACAGCAGGCGCATTTATTGTAATTGCGAATTACAATTAATGAGGAGAGAGATTGTCAGACGGACACGGGGCCGTGCCCAGCGGACACGGGGCCGTGTCCAGCACTCTGTTCAGCCTATAAATAGGAGTGCTTGGATTCATTTCATCTCATCCCTTGGCACACCACCTCTCTCACACTTCATCCACCACCCACCACCATTACAACACCATCATCCACCACCATCATCCATTGTCCATCGTAGAGTGTGTGAGTCGTCTCGGGATCCAAGATTGATCGTAAGAGTTCTTGACAATCAAGGCCATGTTTGCCTAAGTCTCTTACATCACTTGGTGAAGACAAAGTGTCTAGTATAATACTTTTTATTTCTAATCTTTTGCACTTTTTATTTGGTTTTGTATTAATGACTTTAATAACTAGTTACTTATGTTGAAGGTGATCTTTCCTTATCGTTTGTCCGTGGTGTCTTGACATTATTTTACTGTCTATATAAAATAAAGGATTTTCACCATTCATATCTCCACGGTCTATATGGAGGTATGTTGGCTACTTGGTAGGGGGTTAAGGGAACGGTTTGGTAAAGGTTTTGCCATTGTTCAGCGTTTAGAGGTCCTGCAATGGACCTGGGTCAAATTTAGTAGGACCTCCTTCAATACTTCACGGTATTGGATGGCGGGGGTCCAAACTCTTTGATCCCCTCATAAGTTAACTACTATTAATACTATAACCCGGCTATTTAGGACTGTATCCCTGCTGACTCAGACTACTTAGCCGAGGGTAACGTCACCGCCAAAAGCGGGGCCTACCACAATACTGCATTAATAACTTAATTCATTATCTTCCAATAATCCACCCTTTTAGGATTGTATCCCTGCTGACTCAAACTACTGGGGTGAGGGTAACGTCACCTTCAAAAGAGGGGCCTACTACAATAACTAAGATAATCTCTTAATTATGTGCAAAAGTGCGGAAATAATCAAAGGTTATACTAGATACGAGTCGGAACCAAGTGATTCATCTTGTCTATCTGTTTTTCTTTTTTTTATTTTTCAGCATTTTAGTTAGTTTTTAATTTTCTTAGTTTAAAACACTTTTTCTAAACTTTTATTTTGGTTAGACGTTGAGGATAAACCGGTACTAAAAGCTCTTGTGTCCTTGGACGACCTCGGTATCTTACCAACACTATACTACACTCAACGATGGGTGCACTTGCCCATATGTGTGTTTAGTGTTAGTGAAATATCGTGTTTTATAAATTTAAAACTTGGCTAAAATAAGTGTTAAAAAGGGCTTAAAATATACACCTAATATATATAACACTTCACACGCATCAAGTTTTTGGCGCCGCTGCCGGGGACACAAGGATTTTGAGAAAGTTTAAAATCGACGGCTTAATCAGTTGTTTTTCAAAAACCTTTTTAAAACGCGCGCACATTTTTCTGCATTTTAGTTTAGTTTGCATTTACAGTAGCCTGAACACGGGGCCGTGCTCATTGAACACGCCCCCGTGCTGCATATTTTTAGTTAGATACCCAGATACAGAGTCTGAACATGGGGCCGTGCTCATTGAACACGCCCCCGTGCTCAACGTGACCAGTAACTTTAAATAAAACGCCCAGATACAGATCCTGTACATGGGGCCGTGTTCACCAGACACGGGGCCGTGTCCAGCCTTCTGTTTCAGTCTTTGTTTTCGTTTTCTGGTCCCGAGACTCAGTTGTGGTCTGCTGAGTGATTCTTATGGATCAATACTCAGGAGGTTACAACTACACCTATGATGAGGATGATTATAGGAGTAATTATTGCACTAATTGTCGTAATACACGTTCGATTCAAATTAATCACTCTTATCAACCATCCAATTCATACGCTTACTATGAGGAGCCCAGGTACGAGCCATCAACTTCATACACATCCTATGAAGACCAAAGGTATGAACCTCCTCCCTCATACTCATATTTTGATGAACCAAGGTATGAGCCCTCTTACTCATACTTTGAGGAACCGAGATATGAGCCACCACCTTCATATGCTTATTATGAGGAACCTTGGCGTGAACAACCCACCTCATATGAGTATTATGAAGAACAAAATTACGAACCTTATCCATCATATGCTTACAATGAAGAACAATGGTGTGAACCATCAACTTCATATGGGTATTATGAGGAACAAAGGGTCGAACAACCGGATTCAAGCTTAGGAAATAATGATTCTTTTTCTATTACCGAAGTGACCGATAGGATATTAGAACACATTAGAGTTATCGATCGATGTATAAAAGAAGCTCGCGCAAGGGAAGAGGAGTCCCGCGCAAGAGATGAATTAAAAAAAGAAGAGATAACTGAAAACGTAAAAATGGAAGAACAATTACGTGAAAAACCGACACATGAGTTAAACAAAGAAAAAGGTGAGTCCAATAACGCTAAAATCCAAGAAGAGTCTAATTTTGAAAAAATTAATCTCTTGACACCTTCTTTCGAAAATCATTGTTTAGTACCCACTCATGCTAAGTTTTTAAAAGAGTTAAACACTAACACTAAAATTGACGAAACGGTAAGTGTTAAGTTAACTAATGATCAAACTTCACTAATAAAAGAAGACCCATTTGAAATTAACATCACACCGGTTCCATGTTTCTTTCAAAATTCGTTTATTAGTAATGTCACAATCGATAAAGATCTTTGTGTTAACATAATGCCTAACTATATTTTCGAAAAATTAAGTATTAGTGATTTTTCTCCACTTCAAATACCCATTTTTCTATCCAATCGGAAAGTAATAAAATCAATCGGTATAGTTGAAGATGTCTTGGTTCAAACAAATCAAATGGTAATCCCAACCGACTTTGTCATCCTCGATGACGCTCCTCTAGTGTTGGGACGACCATTTGTAAAAACTCACGAAGCTTTGAAAAACCGGAAGTTCAACAATTTACCTCTTCAATTAGGGGCATTTAAAAGAAGTGTCGATCTCGAACGATCAATGAGATATCCATTCGGCAATAATGACCCCCTAATTGAAGATGAAGATGAACCACCCGATACAAGTGAAGAGATTGACCACTTTGTTGAAAAAGAGGTCGCCGTAGAACAAACTTTTAAAGTTCTTGATCGAAACGAGCAACCAAATAAGGAGTCTCCTAAAGACCCACTACTTGAGCTCAAAGAACTTCCAAAAGGTTTGGAATATGCTTTTCTAGACAAAGATGGTAAGTTACCTGTAATTATTTCGTCTAAATTAGATAACTTAGAAAAAGAAAAACTAATTAATCTTTTGAAAAAACACAAAAATGCAATAGCTTGGAAACTTGTTGACATAAAAGGAATTAGTCCTTCTATGTGCACACACAAAATTTTGATGAATGATGACTATAAATCGGTCATACAACCACAACGTCGTGTAAATCCAAATGTTCAAGAAGTGGTTAAAAACGAAGTCATCAAATTACTTGACGCCGGACTTATCTATCCTATTTCTGATAGTCCTTGGGTAAGTCCCGTCCAAGTAGTTCCAAAGAAAGGAGGTATGACGGTAATTACTAACGAAAAGAATGAATTAATACCAACGAGAACCGTCACAGGATGGAGAGTATGTATAGATTATAGACGATTAAATGAAGCAACGAGAAAGGATCATTTTCCTTTACCCTTCATTGATCAAATGTTAGAAAGATTATCCGGTCATAAATTTTACTGTTTCTTGGATGGTTTTTCAGGTTACTTTCAAATCCCGATAGCACCCGAAGACCAAGAAAAGACAACTTTCACATGTCCCTATGGAACTTTTGCTTATCGACGCATGCCGTTCGGTCTATGTAATGCCCCCGCAACATTCCAACGTTGCATGGTAGCCATTTTCCATGACATGATAGAAAAGACAATGGAAGTCTTCATGGACGACTTTTCTATCTTTGGGGATTCATACGACCAATGCCTCGATAACCTTGAACGGATGCTATCCCGATGTGAGGAAACTAACCTCGCCCTTAATTGGGAAAAATGCCATTTCATGGTAACGGAGGGAATAGTACTCGGTCACAAAATCTCAAGCGAAGGAATGGAGGTAGATAGAGCCAAAATAGATACCATTTCTAGATTACCTCCTCCATCCTCCGTAAGAGCTATTAGAAGTTTCCTAGGGCATGCCGGATTTTATAGGCGGTTTATCAAAGACTTTTCGAAAATCTCAAGACCTCTAACAAAATTACTTGAAAAATATGCTCCTTTCATCTTTGACAAGGATTGCAATCAAGCATTTCTAACCCTAAAGGAAATGCTAGTCAATGCACCTATCATGATAGCACCTGATTGGAAATATCCTTTCGAAATCATGTGTGATGCTAGTGACTTTGCAGTTGGAGCTGTCTTGGGACAGAGAAAAGAAAAGCATTTCCACCAAATATATTATGCTAGTAAAACACTTAACGATGCACAAGAAAATTACACAACAACTGAAAAAGAGCTACTAGCTGTGGTATTTGCTTTTGATAAATTTCGTTCTTATCTTGTTCTTTCTAAAACTATAGTCTATACAGACCATGCAGCCATTCGATATCTCTTTAAGAAGCAAGACGCAAAACCACGTTTGATTAGGTGGATTCTACTCCTCCAAGAATTTGACATTGAAATCAAAGACAAAAGAGGAGCAGAAAACACTGCAGCAGATCATCTTTCACGATTAGAAGACCCAGCTTTGGAGGCAACCAGGGACGAGCAAATCAACGAAAAATTTCCAACTGAGTCCCTGGAAATGGTGGAATATAAGGAAGAACCATGGTACGCCGACTTTGCTAACTACCTAGCTAGCGGTATAGTCGCAAAAGGATGGCCACATCATCAAAGAAAAAAATTCTTTGCCAATGTGAAACACTACTTTTGGGAAGATCCATATCTTTTCAAAATGTGTGCCGACCAACTCGTCAGACGATGCGTACATAGTAGTGAAGCACGAAGAATTCTCCGCCATTGTCATGAAGGTCCATACGGAGGACATCATGGTGCTGCCAGTACCGCACGAAAGGTATTTGATTCAGGATTTTATTGGCCAACCATTTACAAAGATGCTCAAAATCTTGTAAAGACATGTGATGCTTGCCAAAGAACAGGTAATATTTCTTCCAAAAACGAAATGCCACAAAATGGCATTCTTGTTTGTGAAATTTTTGATGTATGGGGACTCGACTTTATGGGACCTTTCCCACCATCGAAAGGAAACAAATACATACTTGTGGCAGTAGATTACTTGTCTAAATGGGCCGAGGCCGAGGCACTTCCAACAAATGATGGAAGAGTAGTGTAGAAATTAAACCTCGAAATGGGTCACCATTTAAAGTCAATGGCCAACGGCTTAAACTCTATCAAGGATTTATTGAGGATGAGGAAGAAGAGATCTCGCTTCAAACCGTGGAAGAATAAAAACATCGTGCCTGGTAAGTTAAGAACGATTGAGACGACAAGATAAAGCGGTAAGTTTTCTAAACCATAGCTTATGGGAAAAAGGGGCACTCACACGCGCACAAAAAAAAAAAAATGCTCGGCACGAGGCCGTGTCCGCTGGACACGGGGCCGTGTTCGCGCTGCAGACGGGATAAAACCCCTTTTTCAAAACAGTTTCTTCATTCCGCACGCCCCGTTTCCCCACAAAAGCTCTGGTTCCAGGCGATTTTTCGCAAAATTTCGACGTCTCTTACCGATCTAACAACGTCAAGGTATGATTCTATCACTCTTAGTAGTTAGATTAGTTACTTGCATGTAGTTAAAACACCACAAATTTGGGGAAAAATCTAGGGTTCTTGATGTTCGTCCGGATCGAACCTAAAATTTTTGCCTAAATCTGTTTGCATTTAGTTAGATTAGTGTTAAGGTAAGTAAATACACTTAGATTGTTCATAGATTCACCCGATTTCTTACAAAAACCCCAAACCCTTGTTTTGAACCGAAAAAGACAAAAAATTGATAGGGTAGACGGGATATTTTGGGAAAAACGGTGTTTAGGGTTTCATTTTCGGGGGAAACCGCACCTATTGGACCAAAAATTTTCAAGTTTTCGAAACCGGGTCGAAAAATGAGGTTTTTGAGTAACAGACCCCTGGACACGGGGCCGTGTCCAGCCCGCTGTTTGCAGTTTTGTCTGAAAACACTTCTGTTTCGTACTAATTTTTAGTGTATTCTTTCAGATGGCAAAGTTCACAAGGTTCAATGCAAGTGAGCTTGATGCAAGGGCAAGGTATGAGGTTCTTCAAACAAGACCCGAAGAGTACCCCAGGAGAGCTTGCACGGATCTGTTAACCTTAGTAAACCAGCTGAACCGATTCAACAACATCGTTACGGGACCACTAGCTGTTGCATTAAACACTAGGCTTCGGTCGGTGCATCAATGCACCATGGAGTTCTACAGTACCTTCAACTTCAATTCAAGGTGTGACCCATTCGACAATGAAGGGGTTGTATTTCGGTGTGGAGGGACAATGTACTCGATCTCCATGGCACAGTTTGGAGCCATAGTAGGTCTATACCAAGAAGAGGAATCGGGAAACGAAGAAAATACCGGGGGATTACGAGACTTGGAGGGAGATGAAAGACAGGCCGCATGGGCTCAAATCGGTGAAGGAATCTACGACCCTCATAGCACCAAGAGTACGAAGCTAAGGGATCCGCTCTATCGCTACATTCACAGGATCCTCACCTACTCTCTAAACCAACGTCACGACAGTAGCGGTATTGTATGGTTGAAAGATTTGGTTGTCCTCCACTGTATCCACAACCAAAAGCCTCTTGATGTTCCGTATCTCCTGTTAAGAAACATGCATCTCAACCGCCTTGCTCGAGCTCCAACACCTATCTTCTTCGGAGGATGGGTGTACCGTCTTTTTAAGCATTACACGCGAATTCCAAGAGCCTTTGAAAGAAGCCCATGGTCGGGACGAGTTGACTACCACATTTGTCGAGCCATGAACTTACTCTATGAGGCGGAAGACGGAACAGTGAGTTTCCAAAGAACGCAAGGCTATGCATGGAACCCACAGGAGGCCCTAGTTCTTCACGCACCACCTCCCCACCACCAGTATCCACCCCATGGTGATCCGGGTCAATCCTCCTCACAAGGAGGCGATTTTCCTAATTTTCAAAGCTTACATGATCTTATGCAGGAAAACCTCATGTGTACCAAGAACGCCTACAACCTCGCCAACAACACATACCACCGGGTCGGAGCTATTGAACGCAACATCAACGATATACAAGACGATATCAGCAGCATCCGGGAGCACATGGCGGGGCATGGGGATGGAGGTGATGATAGCGATGAAAATATGGAGTAGAGGGTTTGAAGGAGTAGGAGCGGGTTGATGGCGAGCCCACAGGTTTAAGTCCCTTTACCTATCGAACGATTGGTGGCCTGCGTGCCAGAAGTTGAACATTTTACTTTTCTTAAACACTTTTATTTTCCGTTTTATTTTTCTTTTACTTTATGCTTGGAACAATTAACTATGGTAATGTAGGATGTTTGTGTTGCTTGGCGTGGTATTAAGTGATGAAACAGGTACAAACCAAGGCTTGGGGTGCTAAGCCTCAGCACTTATAAGGCCAGGATGGAAAAACCGGAGGAAGAAACCTGTTTTTCAGGCTTTCAGACTGTCCACACGGGGACGTGTCCAGCCAACACGCCCCCGTGCTCACCTCCAAGACCTGCTGTTTGGCTTCTGTTCTGCAGAATTTTACCAGACACGTTGCCGTGTCCAGTGAACACGGGGCCGTGTCCACCTTCTGTAAGTACCTGTTACTGGCACTTGAACACGGGGTCGTGCCCATTCAGCACGGGGCCGTGTTCAGTGCCCAGTAACACAAATTTTTGCTTTTTAAACACTATTTTACACATCTAATCAACCTAAAAATTTATTTTTGGGACACATTGAGGACAATGTGTAATTTAAGTGTGGGGGGGAAGCTAAAACCTTGAATTTTGCAAGTCCTAAATACAAGCCTTACACAAAAATCTATTGGAACCGCTAATCACCCCAATTTTTTTCAAAAATTTCATTTTTTTACTTGTCTAGGTTTAACTCGGGAAATTCAAGTTCTCAAAAAGGTTATATTTTTACAAATTTACAACCGATAGCGTAGTGATAAAAAGAACCAACATAAGAAAATTATGAAAAAGGCATGACAAACTTATTTAAAATTTGATTATATATACTTGATCACATAAAAAACCATTCCCACAAAAGTGAGTTTTGAGCCTTTATTGAGCACACAATTACATATCAATTGACTAAATGCTCATTTTTCGTTTCTTGTGTGAATAGCCGCTTGGTTCTTACGACTCTAGAACTTGCCATGACAATACATTCCCGGTCCTTATCAACTTAAACCCGAGTAAGTAAATGATGGAGGCATTAGGACTAACCCTTTTTATCTTCTACACCATTATTTTTCTTTTTCTTTTACCACCTACCCAAAAATCCCCCTAGTTAGCCCCTTTGAGCCTAAACCTTTTCGTTTCATCACCCAAACAAAAACCCTTTTTACCCACCAAAACCTTTTTCATTTTTAACCCTTTATTTTAGTAACAAGTTCGGTTCTTCATCAAAAAAAAAAAAATATGTGTGATAATGATGAAGCAAAAAGAAAATAAACAAACAAGTTAATAAAAAATAACTTAGTTTGAAAAAAAAAAAAGCTTCATCAAAATAAAAAGTTGCAAAAATACGAAAACCGACACTTGTTACGCTTTTAGCCCTTTTTTCTACTAACCACTAACCCAACCACCTACCTTTAACCCTAGCCTAACCCTTAACCCGCAAAGTCCTCTTGATATTTACAAAGGTATAAAAGTTAAAAAGGAGGAGGATTGATTTCTTGGCAAGCCTATGGTAGGAATAAGTTCCATGCCGCTCTCGAGTGATTCACTAAAAATACACCTTCGGCCGAGTGTGAGTGATTTCCCCGTGAGATATGTGAACTTGTATATAAATAGAATTTTAAAAAGGCATGTTATGCCCAAATAAGTAATTTCTTTTATGAAAAGTTCTAAATAAATCATTACGAATAGGAGTGTAAATAAATAAAAATAAAACCCAAAAAGATCTTGGAAATCCCGACACTCTACGACAAGCCCAAAACCTTCTCTTCTACCTATTCCATTTGGGAGTGTAAGCCACATATTAAAGAGTTTTGCTTGAGGACAAGCAAAAGTTCAAGTGTGGGGGTATTTGATGTGTGTAAAATGCAACATATAAATTACATCAAATGAGGCATATAACTAACCCTTTTTAAGTACTAATATTGGAAAAAGAGTGTTTTTGTCTTCCTTTTGTATTTTCAGGATTAAATGAGCTCAAAAACGCAAAAGAAGCAAAAAGACAGCAAAATCCAACATAAATACAAGGAAAGGAACATTAGTGGACTGCCCGACCCCTCAACGGCACCTTCCAAAGCAAAAAGGAGAAGACAGAAGGCTGAACACGCCCCGTGCTCAGCCAGCACGGGGCCGTGCCCAAGAAGCAGCAGAAAAGACAAATTTATAGAAGCTTCTATTGCCCATCACGGGGCCGTGCTCAGCGGACACGGGGGCATGTCGAAAGTACAGCAGGCGCATTTATTGTAATTGCGAATTACAATTAATGAGGAGAGAGATTGTCAGACGGACACGGGGCCGTGCCCAGCGGACACGGGGCCGTGTCCAGCACTCTGTTCAGCCTATAAATAGGAGTGCTTGGATTCATTTCATCTCATCCCTTGGCACACCACCTCTCTCACACTTCATCCACCACCCACCACCATTACAACACCATCATCCACCACCATCATCCATTATCCATCGTAGAGTGTGTGAGTCGTCTCGGGATCCAAGATTGATCGTAAGAGTTCTTGACAATCAAGGCCATGTTTGCCTAAGTCTCTTACATCACTTGGTGAAGACAAAGTGTCTAGTATAATACTTTTTATTTCTAATCTTTTGCACTTTTTATTTGGTTTTGTATTAATGACTTTAATAACTAGTTACTTATGTTGAAGGTGATCTTTCCTTATCGTTTGTCCGTGGTGTCTTGACATTATTTTACTGTCTATATAAAATAAAGGATTTTCACCATTCATATCTCCACGGTCTATATGGAGGTATGTTGGCTACCTGGTAGGGGGTTAAGGGAACGGTTTGGTAAAGGTTTTGCCATTGTTCAGCGTTTAGAGGTCCTGCAATGGACCTGGGTCAAATTTAGTAGGACCTCCTTCAATACTTCACGGTATTGGATGGCGGGGGTCCAAACTCTTTGATCCCCTCATAAGTTAACTACTATTAATACTATAACCCGGCTATTTAGGACTGTATCCCTGCTGACTCAGACTACTTAGCCGAGGGTAACGTCACCGCCAAAAGCGGGGCCTACCACAATACTGCATTAATAACTTAATTCATTATCTTCCAATAATCCACCCTTTTAGGATTGTATCCCTGCTGACTCAAACTACTGGGGTGAGGGTAACGTCACCTTCAAAAGAGGGGCCTACTACAATAACTAAGATAATCTCTTAATTATGTGCAAAAGTGCGGAAATAATCAAAGGTTATACTAGATACGAGTCGGAACCAAGTGATTCATCTTGTCTATCTGTTTTTCTTTTTTTTATTTTTCAGCATTTTAGTTAGTTTTTAATTTTCTTAGTTTAAAACACTTTTTCTAAACTTTTATTTTGGTTAGACGTTGAGGATAAACCGGTACTAAAAGCTCTTGTGTCCTTGGACGACCTCGGTATCTTACCAACACTATACTACACTCAACGATGGGTGCACTTGCCCATATGTGTGTTTAGTGTTAGTGAAATATCGTGTTTTATAAATTTAAAACTTGGCTAAAATAAGTGTTAAAAAGGGCTTAAAATATACACCTAATATATATAACACTTACGCATCAAGTTTTTGGCGCCGCTGCCGGGGACACAAGGATTTTGAGAAAGTTTAAAATCGACGGCTTAATCAGTTGTTTTTCAAAAACCTTTTTAAAACGCGCGCACATTTTTCTGCATTTTAGTTTAGTTTGCATTTACAGTAGCCTGAACACGGGGCCGTGCTCATTGAACACGCCCCCGTGCTGCATATTTTTAGTTAGATACCCAGATACAGAGTCTGAACATGGGGCCGTGCTCATTGAACACGCCCCCGTGCTCAACGTGACCAGTAACTTTAAATAAAACGCCCAGATACAGATCCTGTACATGGGGCCGTGTTCACCAGACACGGGGCCGTGTCCAGCCTTCTGTTTCAGTCTTTGTTTTCGTTTTCTGGTCCCGAGACTCAGTTGTGGTCTGCTGAGTGATTCTTATGGATCAATACTCAGGAGGTTACAACTACACCTATGATGAGGATGATTATAGGAGTAATTATTGCACTAATTGTCGTAATACACGTTCGATTCAAATTAATCACTCTTATCAACCATCCAATTCATACGCTTACTATGAGGAGCCCAGGTACGAGCCATCAACTTCATACACATCCTATGAAGACCAAAGGTATGAACCTCCTCCCTCATACTCATATTTTGATGAACCAAGGTATGAGCCCTCTTACTCATACTTTGAGGAACCGAGATATGAGCCACCACCTTCATATGCTTATTATGAGGAACCTTGGCGTGAACAACCCACCTCATATGAGTATTATGAAGAACAAAATTACGAACCTTATCCATCATATGCTTACAATGAAGAACAATGGTGTGAACCATCAACTTCATATGGGTATTATGAGGAATAAAGGGTCGAACAACCGGATTCAAGCTTAGGAAATAATGATTCTTTTTCTATTACCGAAGTGACCGATAGGATATTAGAACACATTAGAGTTATCGATCGATGTATAAAAGAAGCTCGCGCAAGGGAAGAGGAGTCCCGCGCAAGAGATGAATTAAAAAAAGAAGAGATAACTGAAAACGTAAAAATGGAAGAACAATTACGTGAAAAACCGACACATGAGTTAAACAAAGAAAAAGGTGAGTCCAATAACGCTAAAATCCAAGAAGAGTCTAATTTTGAAAAAATTAATCTCTTGACACCTTCTTTCGAAAATCATTGTTTAGTACCCACTCATGCTAAGTTTTTAAAAGAGTTAAACACTAACACTAAAATTGACGAAACGGTAAGTGTTAAGTTAACTAATGATCAAACTTCACTAATAAAAGAAGACCCATTTGAAATTAACATCACACCGGTTCCATGTTTCTTTCAAAATTCGTTTATTAGTAATGTCACAATCGATAAAGATCTTTGTGTTAACATAATGCCTAACTATATTTTCGAAAAATTAAGTATTAGTGATTTTTCTCCACTTCAAATACCCATTTTTCTATCCAATCGGAAAGTAATAAAATCAATCGGTATAGTTGAAGATGTCTTGGTTCAAACAAATCAAATGGTAATCCCAACCGACTTTGTCATCCTCGATGACGCTCCTCTAGTGTTGGGACGACCATTTGTAAAAACTCACGAAGCTTTGAAAAACCGGAAGTTCAACAATTTACCTCTTCAATTAGGGGCATTTAAAAGAAGTGTCGATCTCGAACGATCAATGAGATATCCATTCGGCAATAATGACCCCCTAATTGAAGATGAAGATGAACCACCCGATACAAGTGAAGAGATTGACCACTTTGTTGAAGAAGAGGTCGCCGTAGAACAAACTTTTAAAGTTCTTGATCGAAACGAGCAACCAAATAAGGAGTCTCCTAAAGACCCACTACTTGAGCTCAAAGAACTTCCAAAAGGTTTGGAATATGCTTTTCTAGACAAAGATGGTAAGTTACCTGTAATTATTTCGTCTAAATTAGATAACTTAGAAAAAGAAAAACTAATTAATCTTTTGAAAAAACACAAAAATGCAATAGCTTGGAAACTTGTTGACATAAAAGGAATTAGTCCTTCTATGTGCACACACAAAATTTTGATGAATGATGACTATAAATCGGTCATACAACCACAACGTCGTGTAAATCCAAATGTTCAAGAAGTGGTTAAAAACGAAGTCATCAAATTACTTGACGCCGGACTTATCTATCCTATTTCTGATAGTCCTTGGGTAAGTCCCGTCCAAGTAGTTCCAAAGAAAGGAGGTATGACGGTAATTACTAACGAAAAGAATGAATTAATACCAACGAGAACCGTCACAGGATGGAGAGTATGTATAGATTATAGACGATTAAATGAAGCAACGAGAAAGGATCATTTTCCTTTACCCTTCATTGATCAAATGTTAGAAAGATTATCCGGTCATAAATTTTACTGTTTCTTGGATGGTTTTTCAGGTTACTTTCAAATCCCGATAGCACCCGAAGACCAAGAAAAGACAACTTTCACATGTCCCTATGGAACTTTTGCTTATCGACGCATGCCGTTCGGTCTATGTAATGCCCCCGCAACATTCCAACGTTGCATGGTAGCCATTTTCCATGACATGATAGAAAAGACAATGGAAGTCTTCATGGACGACTTTTCTATCTTTGGGGATTCATACGACCAATGCCTCGATAACCTTGAACGGATGCTATCCCGATGTGAGGAAACTAACCTCGCCCTTAATTGGGAAAAATGCCATTTCATGGTAACGGAGGGAATAGTACTCGGTCACAAAATCTCAAGCGAAAGAATGGAGGTAGATAGAGCCAAAATAGATACCATTTCTAGATTACCTCCTCCATCCTCCGTAAGAGCTATTAGAAGTTTCCTAGGGCATGCCGGATTTTATAGGCGGTTTATCAAAGACTTTTCGAAAATCTCAAGACCTCTAACAAAATTACTTGAAAAAGATGCTCCTTTCATCTTTGACAAGGATTGCAATCAAGCATTTCTAACCCTAAAGGAAATGCTAGTCAATGCACCTATCATGATAGCACCTGATTGGAAATATCCTTTCGAAATCATGTGTGATGCTAGTGACTTTGCAGTTGGAGCTGTCTTGGGACAGAGAAAAGAAAAGCATTTCCACCAAATATATTATGCTAGTAAAACACTTAACGATGCACAAGAAAATTACACAACAACTGAAAAAGAGCTACTAGTTGTGGTATTTGCTTTTGATAAATTTCGTTCTTATCTTGTTCTTTCTAAAACTATAGTCTATACAGACCATGCAGCCATTCGATATCTCTTTAAGAAGCAAGACGCAAAACCACGTTTGATTAGGTGGATTCTACTCCTCCAAGAATTTGACATTGAAATCAAAGACAAAAGAGGAGCAGAAAACACTGCAGCAGATCATCTTTCACGATTAGAAGACCCAGCTTTGGAGGCAACCAGGGACGAGCAAATCAACGAAAAATTTCCAACTGAGTCCCTGGAAATGGTGGAATATAAGGAAGAACCATGGTACGCCGACTTTGCTAACTACCTAGCTAGCGGTATAGTCGCAAAAGGATGGCCACATCATCAAAGAAAAAAATTCTTTGCCAATGTGAAACACTACTTTTGGGAAGATCCATATCTTTTCAAAATGTGTGCCGACCAACTCGTCAGACGATGCGTACATAGTAGTGAAGCACGAAGAATTCTCCGCCATTGTCATGAAGGTCCATACGGAGGACATCATGGTGCTGCCAGTACCGCACGAAAGGTATTTGATTCAGGATTTTATTGGCCAACCATTTACAAAGATGCTCAAAATCTTGTAAAGACATGTGATGCTTGCCAAAGAACAGGTAATATTTCTTCCAAAAACGAAATGCCACAAAATGGCATTCTTGTTTGTGAAATTTTTGATGTATGGGGACTCGACTTTATGGGACCTTTCCCACCATCGAAAGGAAACAAATACATACTTGTGGCAGTAGATTACTTGTCTAAATGGGCCGAGGCCGAGGCACTTCCAACAAATGATGGAAGAGTAGTGTAGAAATTAAACCTCGAAATGGGTCACCATTTAAAGTCAATGGCCAACGGCTTAAACTCTATCAAGGATTTATTGAGGATGAGGAAGAAGAGATCTCGCTTCAAACCGTGGAAGAATAAAAACATCGTGCCTGGTAAGTTAAGAACGATTGAGACGACAAGATAAAGCGGTAAGTTTTCTAAACCATAGCTTATGGGAAAAAGGGGCACTCACACGCGCACAAAAAAAAAAAAATGCTCGGCACGAGGCCGTGTCCGCTGGACACGGGGCCGTGTTCGCGCTGCAGACGGGATAAAACCCCTTTTTCAAAACAGTTTCTTCATTCCGCACGCCCCGTTTCCCCACAAAAGCTCTGGTTCCAGGCGATTTTTCGCAAAATTTCGACGTCTCTTACCGATCTAACAACGTCAAGGTATGATTCTATCACTCTTAGTAGTTAGATTAGTTACTTGCATGTAGTTAAAACACCACAAATTTGGGGAAAAATCTAGGGTTCTTGATGTTCGTCCGGATCGAACCTAAAATTTTTGCCTAAATCTGTTTGCATTTAGTTAGATTAGTGTTAAGGTAAGTAAATACACTTAGATTGTTCATAGATTCACCCGATTTCTTACAAAAACCCCAAACCCTTGTTTTGAACCGAAAAAGACAAAAAATTGATAGGGTAGACGGGATATTTTGGGAAAAACGGTGTTTAGGGTTTCATTTTCGGGGGAAACCGCACCTATTGGACCAAAAATTTTCAAGTTTTCGAAACCGGGTCGAAAAATGAGGTTTTTGAGTAACAGACCCCTGGACACGGGGCCGTGTCCGATGGACACGGCGCCGTGTCCGATGGACACGGGGTCGTGTCCAGCCCGCTGTTTGCAGTTTTGTCTGAAAACACTTCTGTTTCGTACTAATTTTTAGTGTATTCTTTCAGATGGCAAAGTTCACAAGGTTCAATGCAAGTGAGCTTGATGCAAGGGCAAGGTATGAGGTTCTTCAAACAAGACCCGAAGAGTACCCCAGGAGAGCTTGCACGGATCTGTTAACCTTAGTAAACCAGCTGAACCGATTCAACAACATCGTTACGGGACCACTAGCTGTTGCATTAAACACTAGGCTTCGGTCGGTGCATCAATGCACCATGGAGTTCTACAGTACCTTCAACTTCAATTCAAGGTGTGACCCATTCGACAATGAAGGGGTTGTATTTCGGTGTGGAGGGACAATGTACTCGATCTCCATGGCACAGTTTGGAGCCATAGTAGGTCTATACCAAGAAGAGGAATCGGGAAACGAAGAAAATACCGGGGGATTACGAGACTTGGAGGGAGATGAAAGACAGGCCGCATGGGCTCAAATCGGTGAAGGAATCTACGACCCTCATAGCACCAAGAGTACGAAGCTAAGGGATCCGCTCTATCGCTACATTCACAGGATCCTCACCTACTCTCTAAACCAACGTCACGACAGTAGCGGTATTGTATGGTTGAAAGATTTGGTTGTCCTCCACTGTATCCACAACCAAAAGCCTCTTGATGTTCCGTATCTCCTGTTAAGAAACATGCATCTCAACCGCCTTGCTCGAGCTCCAACACCTATCTTCTTCGGAGGATGGGTGTACCGTCTTTTTAAGCATTACACGCGAATTCCAAGAGCCTTTGAAAGAAGCCCATGGTCGGGACGAGTTGACTACCACATTTGTCGAGCCATGAACTTACTCTATGAGGCGGAAGACGGAACAGTGAGTTTCCAAAGAACGCAAGGCTATGCATGGAACCCACAGGAGGCCCTAGTTCTTCACGCACCACCTCCCCACCACCAGTATCCACCCCATGGTGATCCGGGTCAATCCTCCTCACAAGGAGGCGATTTTCCTAATTTTCAAAGCTTACATGATCTTATGCAGGAAAACCTCATGTGTACCAAGAACGCCTACAACCTCGCCAACAACACATACCACCGGGTCGGAGCTATTGAACGCAACATCAACGATATACAAGACGATATCAGCAGCATCCGGGAGCACATGGCGGGGCATGGGGATGGAGGTGATGATAGCGATGAAAATATGGAGTAGAGGGTTTGAAGGAGTAGGAGCGGGTTGATGGCGAGCCCACAGGTTTAAGTCCCTTTACCTATCGAACGATTGGTGGCCTGCGTGCCAGAAGTTGAACATTTTACTTTTCTTAAACACTTTTATTTTCCGTTTTATTTTTCTTTTACTTTATGCTTGGAACAATTAACTATGGTAATGTAGGATGTTTGTGTTGCTTGGCGTGGTATTAAGTGATGAAACAGGTACAAACCAAGGCTTGGGGTGCTAAGCCTCAGCACTTATAAGGCCAGGATGGAAAAACCGGAGGAAGAAACCTGTTTTTCAGGCTTTCAGACTGTCCACACGGGGACGTGTCCAGCCAACACGCCCCCGTGCTCACCTCCAAGACCTGCTGTTTGGCTTCTGTTCTGCAGAATTTTACCAGACACGTTGCCGTGTCCAGTGAACACGGGGCCGTGTCCACCTTCTGTAAGTACCTGTTACTGGCACTTGAACACGGGGTCGTGCCCATTCAGCACGGGGCCGTGTTCAGTGCCCAGTAACACAAATTTTTGCTTTTTAAACACTATTTTACACATCTAATCAACCTAAAAATTTATTTTTGGGACACATTGAGGACAATGTGTAATTTAAGTGTGGGGGGGAAGCTAAAACCTTGAATTTTGCAAGTCCTAAATACAAGCCTTACACAAAAATCTATTGGAACCGCTAATCACCCCAAATTTTTTCAAAAATTTCATTTTTTTACTTGTCTAGGTTTAACTCGGGAAATTCAAGTTCTCAAAAAGGTTATATTTTTACAAATTTACAACCGATAGCGTAGTGATAAAAAGAACCAACATAAGAAAATTATGAAAAAGGCATGACAAACTTATTTAAAATTTGATTATATATACTTGATCACATAAAAAACCATTCCCACAAAAGTGAGTTTTGAGCCTTTATTGAGCACACAATTACATATCAATTGACTAAATGCTCATTTTTCGTTTCTTGTGTGAATAGCCGCTTGGTTCTTACGACTCTAGAACTTGCCATGACAATACATTCCCGGTCCTTATCAACTTAAACCCGAGTAAGTAAATGATGGAGGCATTAGGACTAACCCTTTTTATCTTCTACACCATTATTTTTCTTTTTCTTTTACCACCTACCCAAAAATCCCCCTAGTTAGCCCCTTTGAGCCTAAACCTTTTCGTTTCATCACCCAAACAAAAACCCTTTTTACCCACCAAAACCTTTTTCATTTTTAACCCTTTATTTTAGTAACAAGTTCGGTTCTTCATCAAAAAAAAAAAAAATATGTGTGATAATGATGAAGCAAAAAGAAAATAAACAAACAAGTTAATAAAAAATAACTTAGTTTGAAAAAAAAAAAGCTTCATCAAAATAAAAAGTTGCAAAAATACGAAAACCGACACTTGTTACGCTTTTAGCCCTTTTTTCTACTAACCACTAACCCAACCACCTACCTTTAACCCTAGCCTAACCCTTAACCCGCAAAGTCCTCTTGATATTTACAAAGGTATAAAAGTTAAAAAGGAGGAGGATTGATTTCTTGGCAAGCCTATGGTAGGAATAAGTTCCATGCCGCTCTCGAGTGATTCACTAAAAATACACCTTCGGCCGAGTGTGAGTGATTTCCCCGTGAGATATGTGAACTTGTATATAAATAGAATTTTAAAAAGGCATGTTATGCCCAAATAAGTAATTTCTTTTATGAAAAGTTCTAAATAAATCATTACGAATAGGAGTGTAAATAAATAAAAATAAAACCCAAAAAGATCTTGGAAATCCCGACACTCTACGACAAGCCCAAAACCTTCTCTTCTACCTATTCCATTTGGGAGTGTAAGCCACATATTAAAGAGTTTTGCTTGAGGACAAGCAAAAGTTCAAGTGTGGGGGTATTTGATGTGTGTAAAATGCAACATATAAATTACATCAAATGAGGCATATAACTAACCCTTTTTAAGTACTAATATTGGAAAAAGAGTGTTTTTGTCTTCCTTTTGTATTTTCAGGATTAAATGAGCTCAAAAACGCAAAAGAAGCAAAAAGACAGCAAAATCCAACATAAATACAAGGAAAGGAACATTAGTGGACTGCCCGACCCGTCAACGGCACCTTCCAAAGCAAAAAGGAGAAGACAGAAGGCTGAACACGCCCCGTGCTCAGCCAGCACGGGGCCGTGCCCAAGAAGCAGCAGAAAAGACAAATTTATAGAAGCTTCTATTGCCCATCACAGGGCCGTGCTCAGCGGACACGGGGGCGTGTCGAAAGTACAGCAGGCGCATTTATTGTAATTGCGAATTACAATTAATGAGGAGAGAGATTGTTAGACGGACACAGGGCCGTGCCCAGCGGACACGGGGCCGTGTCCAGCACTTTGTTCAGCCTATAAATAGGAGTGCTTGGATTCATTTCATCTCATCCCTTGGCACACCACCTCTCTCACACTTCATCCACCACCCACCACCATTACAACACCATCATCCACCACCATCATCCATTGTCCATCGTAGAGTGTGTGAGTCGTCTCGGGATCCAAGATTGATCGTAAGAGTTCTTGACAATCAAGGCCATGTTTGCCTAAGTCTCTTACATCACTTGGTGAAGACAAAGTGTCTAGTATAATACTTTTTATTTCTAATCTTTTGCACTTTTTATTTGGTTTTGTATTAATGACTTTAATAACTAGTTACTTATGTTGAAGGTGATCTTTCCTTATCGTTTGTCCGTGGTGTCTTGACATTATTTTACTGTCTATATAAAATAAAGGATTTTCACCATTCATATCTCCACGGTCTATATGGAGGTATGTTGGCTACCTGGTAGGGGGTTAAGGGAACGGTTTGGTAAAGGTTTTGCCATTGTTCAGCGTTTAGAGGTCCTGCAATGGACCTGGGTCAAATTTAGTAGGACCTCCTTCAATACTTCACGGTATTGGATGGCGGGGGTCCAAACTCTTTGATCCCCTCATAAGTTAACTACTATTAATACTATAACCCGGCTATTTAGGACAGTATCCCTGCTGACTCAGACTACTTAGCCGAGGGTAACGTCACCGCCAAAAGCGGGGCCTACCACAATACTGCATTAATAACTTAATTCATTATCTTCCAATAATCCACCCTTTTAGGATTGTATCCCTGCTGACTCAAACTACTGGGGTGAGGGTAACGTCACCTTCAAAAGAGGGGCCTACTACAATAACTAAGATAATCTCTTAATTATGTGCAAAAGTGCGGAAATAATCAAAGGTTATACTAGATACGAGTCGGAACCAAGTGATTCATCTTGTCTATCTGTTTTTCTTTTTTTTATTTTTCAGCATTTTAGTTAGTTTTTAATTTTCTTAGTTTAAAACACTTTTTCTAAACTTTTATTTTGGTTAGACGTTGAGGATAAACCGGTACTAAAAGCTCTTGTGTCCTTGGACGACCTCGGTATCTTACCAACACTATACTACACTCAACGATGGGTGCACTTGCCCATATGTGTGTTTAGTGTCAGTGAAATATCGTGTTTTATAAATTTAAAACTTGGCTAAAATAAGTGTTAAAAAGGGCTTAAAATATACACCTAATATATATAACACTTCACACGCATCAAGTTTTTGGCGCCGCTGCCGGGGACACAAGGATTTTGAGAAAGTTTAAAATCGACGGCTTAATCAGTTGTTTTTCAAAAACCTTTTTAAAACGCGCGCACATTTTTCTGCATTTTAGTTTAGTTTGCATTTACAGTAGCCTGAACACGGGGCCGTGCTCATTGAACACGCCCCCGTGCTGCATATTTTTAGTTAGATACCCAGATACAGAGCCTGGAACACATCCAAATCCGGGTCGGACTCCAAGCTACGACAGGCAAGCTCAAATTGACACACCTTGGTAAGGCCAAAAGGGTTCATTTGAGAAAGATGAACCTCGTGGAACATCAGAACCTCAACCAAGAACTTCGTCAGATGGAAGTCGATAGTTACAATAGTCAAACATTCGAGTGTAAACACCTATCTTCCCAGGGACGAAAGGATAGATGGCCGTTTCTTTTTTGGGAAGTATAGGGTTCAGAGAAGCAGGGATCGCATACTGGCTCACATACCACTCCAGACCGTTTCGGTTTAAAATATTGAAACAGCCGGACAAGTTACTTTTGTTAGCCATAACTACAGGGGAAAAACTAACCTGATAAGGTTTCTGATCCAAAAGAGAAGAAGATGATGAAATGGATAAAAAGTAAAAAATAAAATGACTTTTTCTCCTCTATTTATAAAGGATTTTCCACCGCCTTGAATCTGCCTATAAGAGGGTGACACGTCATGATGGGTGATGCAAGTCAAGCGTCACGTCAGTTAAAAAAAAAGTTAAAGTGACCGCTAGTCACCTAAAAAAAGTCACCGCCGAAATTCAAAATTCAAAAATAAAAACCGCCACAGAAAAAAGCGCCGAATCTAAAAACCCACCATTTAGTTCGAAGCTTTTACTAAACAAACTCTACGAACTAGGGGGACTTGATGAGGATACGTCCTGGGTCGGACCGAATACTTGCTAAGTATAAGGTCGGACCGTTAGCTCAAAGGATTGGTCGGACCTAGTGTCCCCAGTCGGAACGATTAACCCATAAGGATCTTCCCTAACTAACTGGGACCTTGGTTTTAAAAAGCGCGCCTTAAGCGCGCTTAAGCGCGAAGTGCATCTAGGCGCAGGCTGAATCGCCTTGTGTGACATAAGGCGCACTATGTACAAGAAGCGCAGCTGAGGCGCGCTTTTTAGGGGAAAATCGACCTAAGGCGCAGGCTGAGGCGCACGCTTTTTGTACATGGGTTGTTTCTATGCTTCTAAGTGTTGTACAGCAGGCTTTTTATGCTGTACATTTATGTTTTTTTCATTTTAAAACATATATAAAGCTTAATTATAGCTAAATCATAGGTATTGGAGGCTAAACACTTATGGGATATATAAAATAAATTTTATAATCACTTTGCGCTTCGCGTACGAAAAGCTCACCGTTTTTGCGCTTCGCTTTAAAAAAAGCTTTTTTAGACCTCATCGCTTTTGTGCGCTTCCCGCTTTTTTAAACCAGGACTGGGACCCACAACCTTAACTACCTGACAGCGACTGGTCTGACCCTAACTAACACGCCACGTCAGCATACCCAAAAAGTATAAATACCCCGCCAAGACCTCCACTTAAGGGTAATCGCTACTTTCTCACTCGAAACTCTCCTCTCTCTCCCTCACTGACTTACTTCTCCTCCACAAATACTTATTCTCACGCCCGAGCTTGGTCATAGAGAGGCCCCCTCCCTGTGACGAGGCTAACGGTGTGTTTCTTTTCTTATGATCTTACAAGTCTCTGTCAATGTCATCTGAAGCTCTGATCAACCCAGCTCGGACCAACTGGTTTTTGAGTCTTCATATAACAACACTCAATCCTCCTTTCTTCAATCATAGATTCAATCAGATCCGAAACTCAGTGAATCCAGCAGATTTCAGTGAAATTAAGAATCGCTCCTAAACTTCGATCAAATCAGTCCATATTCGATGTACAGTGTTTAGAAAAATTCAAATTTCACATCGAAAATTGTCAAATCAGTCCGAAATTTATCAATACTTATTCTGAAAATCAAAATTTTTTTATACCGAAACTGATCGAAAATCAACCGAATTTTAATCGAAATCGATCAAAACAATGTTGCAATCAATGTAAATAGTTTAGAAATCACAAACAATACATCGAAACGATACGAAATTCACCGAAAATCAATCGATTCAGTCCAAAATAAACCGAAATTCGATTCGTTTTCACCGAACGATTATGCTCGGTGCATCCGTAGCTCTGATACCACTTGTGAGTTCAGGATCGAATCGTAAAGATCACAAGCTCTGCGGTGGATTCAATTTAACGTGCGGAATCCGTTAACAAGAACCGTAATCGTGTACAAACAAGTAAATAATCGTCGTTTTATTATGTAACAAACGACAACGGTGACAGAGTTTCGACTCGATCTAAACAAAGAACACTCGATACAGTAAAGGCATGACGTGAATCTGAGATGTTCTTGTATGATTTTCTTGTTCCCTGATAAGCTTGAATTACGTTGAAGACCTTGGTGCGGATGTGGTTCTCTGAAAATGTTCAATTCTGAACAGTGGCGGATCTTGCCCGTTGAATGTGCCAGGGCCGAAAGACACGGGCACTAAAAAAAGCCCGGGCAAGGCCAGGCTAAACATAGAATATATAAAAAATTTCGATCGAAATGCGAAAAATTAGCACTATGACCGAAAAACTTGCTCGGGCCGTGGCCCTGCCACAGCCCTTCTAAGAACCGCCCCTGATTCTGAACGAATGCATATGGGACTATATATCATGTCCTCAGTTCCGTTCCAAATGATCCTGTAACATCTGTGCTTGTAATCATTGTGAACAGTTCAATTATCAATAAAACAATGTTATTTGATCCCAATGTTTGTTTGGTTGTGTTTTACATTTTTCATGTTTTGACTTTTATTCAATTTTAAACTCTACCTCGCTTTCTGGAGAGTTATACGCAAACTGGTGCGTAAACGTAATCAGTTAAATGCGACAAATACTCCGGAACATCAACATATACTTAACATACCTTAAATAACCTTTACATAACTTAGAAATAAGTTTTGAAGGCTTTGGTATGGCAAAAACAAGTTAATTCGCTTACAGGGACTAAACTTGACAAACTGTGAAAGTATGCCAATTTGAACTGTAACGAACATTCCGGAACATGACCATAAGTTAAACATACCATAAATATCCTTTACATAGCTTAGAAATAGGCTTTAAGGGGTTCGGTGTGCTAAAATAAACTTTTGGGTCATTCAGGGACTAAAAGCGTCAAAAAAAGTGCACAAGTTTGCACTTTCGCGCATAACCTGAGTTCTGAATACATCCGGACATCCAAAAATTTATGTAAGCACTAAAATATTTTATTTTAGTGTTTGGCTTGAGAAAAATCCATTCGTCGCGCAATTTGGATCGTTTTTCGCGCTTATGCGCATTCCGTCGTAATTAAGCAAACATCGCGATCGTACGGCCAAACGAACCGACATATGAGATATTTTTGAGCATTTTTCATGTCCACAATGTTTAGGCATCATTTTAGGAACTTAAAGTTGGCTTTACGGGCCTTAGAAGTGTCGGGAATGGCCTTAAAACACAACAGGGACCAAAACTGTCATTTCTGAAAGTTGTTGGCTGATCAGACAGGCCATGCGGCCCGCGTAAGGTTTGTGTGTATCTTTACGCGGCCCGCGTCAGACTTCCAGACTAGATTCGATGTTTAAACAGGCTGTTAACAGATGTTTTACCCACAATGCCACCTTGCACATGGTAATTCTGATACTAGGGGCTGGTTTTGGAGGTGCACATGGTATTACAATACCATGGGTGCAAGTGTATGGCCAAGATCAAAGCACGTTTCCCGATAAACGATCCTAACGGTGCTAGTATTCCTATAAATACCCACCCCCATCACTTGTAAAACCCACAAGAATCCTGATTTGAGAAGCTCTAAGTTGAAACCTTTGTTTCAGACCTGAGCTACTTGGATCGAGATTAGCATTCGGGGACCCTTCGTAAGTATTCCTTCGTTCTTTTATTGCTTTTCGAGTCCGAAAGTCAAACTTTGTTTGACTTTCTGCGTTGACCAGTTTATGGTCAATGCGAAGTTCGTTTGAACTTCGCAACGTGATTGTAATCACGATGGTTATAGTCCCTTGTGACTATGCCTACTGATTACCACGTTGTCTAGGGTCGTAAGGGTAAGCGATCTAATAAATCGCTTATACCTTTGAACTCGACCCATTTGGTCGATCATTAGGATCCGACCAAATACATTAGGTGACCATAGTAGGTAGGGAATAACCTTCTGAGGTTATACCTTATGGTCACGATGTTTAACTAGTTGTATGATAGGTAGTTTATATGCCTTAGGTAAATTACCAAAATACCCCTTTGATGCCAAAATTCATTATAAACATATGTGACATAACTTTTGACATCTAAACTGTTTTGGCGACAATATTAGGCATGTTAAGGCATATTCTACTTGTCATAGGACTAGTTAGGCGGTCCGAACGCGTTTCACGCGAACGACGCGTTAAAGTAGCATAAGCTACCTAAACGGGTCGTAATGGGTCGAAAGCACTTAGGTTAGGTTTCATTTAGAATGTAGGATTTGTTGAACCATACTACATGAGTTTTCATACTCATTTGGTTTACGAACCCTCATTCTATCCGATCCTCCAATTTAGGTCCGGTTTATTAACATAGTTACCTATATTAGGTGCCGTTTGATATCCGTGATCTCTAGCATTGCTTGGTGGTTATCTTAGGACTTCTGAGCAATCTCATGTGAGTATATAGACCCCTCTTTTACTGTTTTCCAAACTGTTTTGGGGTGAAACACATGTGCCTACTTGTTACTTTCATGCTTTCCATGCTTTCACATCATATACCTGTTATGTTCGTTAGTACATTATAGTACATGATTTCATTACATTTCATGCTATGTATGCCCATTGTGTGCGTACTTAGTACATCATTTTACATTACATTTCATGCTATATATGCCCATTGTGTGCGTACTTAGTACATCGTTTTACATTACATTTCATGCTAGGTATGTCCATTGTGTGCATACTTAGTACATTGTTTCACATTACATTTCATGCTATGTATGCCCATCGTGTGCACACTTAGTACAGTTGTTTTCATCACATGTTTACATTTTGGTATGACATTTGGGTTGTTTAAAATGGAACAATACATTCATTAACATTAGCTACGTCGTTCGTTAGTAGGTAGTGGTACCATAGGAATTGACAACTCCCGTTCCTGAAATCCTGGGTTTGTTTGGATTGGAAGGAATGACCGAATTCGATATACATAACTTAGATAAACCTTTAATTTGTTTAAGGGTTTATCGCCACAGTCTCAAGGCTTGGATGTATGCATTTTCACAATACCGCATAGATGTTTGTATCAGTATAGCATGCATTTGTTCCACAAAACATAACTTTGATTTAAACCATGTTTTAATTCAATACCTTGTTTTTGTGCATTTTACATATGGTTTAGTTGATATATTTCACTTACCATACATGATATTTTTGGGTACACATTACATGATCTACATTAAACATAAACAGTTTGACATTGATATACACATTTAGTGGTTTACATTGGACATAGACATTTCAATATGGTTTACACATTAACACATGAAAATTCATTTTTACATAAACAAATTACATTGGTGGTTGGTTTGAGTAAGTGATTTGAGTCCGAGGCGTGTGTAATATGATACAAGCATGGTGGATACGCCGCTGGTACTTCTTATATATAAGTGTTTGTATGACATTACACGTCGTAGCGTTACTTAAATCATTTCAATATTTGACATATTACGTTTTACATAAACAACTTATTTTCACAAGACATTGATTTACAAAACAACTTATCTTATACAAACTCATTTTACTTGGTTATTCATTTAACATTACATTATTCTCTTATTTATACATATCATCGCTTCTTGAATGATTTACAAAACAAAACAATTTACAAGGTTCATGACTGACCTTTTTTAAACAACTTTTTCTAAACTTATAAGTCATGAATCCTCTTTTCACAAATCCTATGTATCTCACAGGCATTTTTATGCTGACGTACCTATTTTCACATGTGTTTTTAGGAGTTTTTGTATAAGATGATGATCAGGACACTAGGGCGGACCTGTGCCTTAGAGACATAAAATGAAGGTAGAACTAGTTTAATTATGTTCTGAACTCTTTATTTCCTGTTTAAGACAATGTAACCCTTATGTTGATAAATAAATTAAAACTTTGAATGCCATGGTTATGAAACAATTAATTCTGTTACAACACTCCCCGACGTTTTCCGCCACGTTTTGTATGTTATACGTGGTCGGGTGTGACAGAAGAGTTGGTATCAGAGCCAATGGTTATAGGGAATTAGGTTATTAGTAATTCTTTGACCTAGACTATAACCTTTCTAGGACCCTAACACAAGTTATCTTGTGTTTAGATCTTAAAACATGTACATCACCTATCCTTAGGTGATTAGCAAAACAAGAACCTAATTTTCCGAAACGATTTTTTGAAAAACAATCATCTGTTTTTGGATGATTTATTACAAGGTTTTGAACCCTCTATTGTAAGGTTTTGAACCCTCTGTTATATGGTTTTGAACCCCTTTGAATTTTCAAAAATCTCGTCAAGGTTTTGGGTTTTAAATAATGTGAACACGTGAAAACTAGAAGGGTGAATGCCTGTACCCTGGGTTTTCTGTCTAAGGCTAGAGTGTTCGTATAAATCCACATAATCGGACCAGTCACTCTTACCTGGGAACTCTTGGGGTGAGTGTTCACTTATAGGCGAGCATGTCTTCGCGATACATTATTTTTGACCCATTTACTTTGATTAGTCACTGTGTGTCGTTTGTTTGCCTTATGGTAACAAACAAATGACCACCATCTTTGCTGTTATCAATTCTTGTTTTTATCATCTCACTCTTTTCATCCAAACATCTCACTCGTTTCTTTTCATGTTTCCTCTTTTAGAATGTCTGCCGAACTGGCAGAAATCATTGCGCAGCAAATGGCTGCTCAATTCCCAAACCTCTTTGCTCAATGGAACCAAGCCAACAACAACAACAATGCTCCATGCAAATTCAAGGATTTTAACTCAGCTAAACAACTCAAGTTTAGTGGTTCTGAGGGAGCGACTGGGCTTCTTCAATGGTTCGAGAGCATTGAGAATACTTTCCGCCACGTGCAGTGTCCTGACAATCGCAAGGTCGAGTTTTCTTCGAGTGTGTTTCAGAAGAGGGCTCTCACATGGTGGAACGGGGTTATGAGAGACCGTGGTGCAGAAGTTGCTCTAGCACAAACCTGGGCTGAACTTAGAGCTCTTATGATGAGGGAGTTCTGTCCTCGTCATGAACAGCGAGCTTTGGAGAAAGAGTTTGATAATTTGAAGCAAGATAGTGGTGAGCATCGGGCGTATACTGATAGGTTTGAGGAGTTGAGTCTGCTTTGCCCAACAATGGTTACCCCACTCGACAAGGCTATCGAAAGGTACATCGATGGTCTACCTGACTCAGTACAAGACATCATTACTGGTAGTAACCCTACCACACTCCGTCAGGCGATCGAGTTAGCAGCGACATTGACTGAGTCGCAGATTCGGAAGAATAAGTTACACAGGAAAGGTGACAAGGGTAAGAAGCAGGCGTCTAACAAAGAAGATAGCAAGAAAGGTCAAAACAAGAATGGAAAGGATTCTGGTTCATCGAAAAGGTCAAGGAAGCGTAAGGCTTCCCAAAATTTTACGGTCACTACCCAAGCTAACCAGGCAGCTCCCAACCAACCCGCACAGCCTCCAGCGAAGAAACCCTATTCAGGGAATGCACCTTTGTGCAATAGATGCAACAGCCACCATCAGCCGCAACATCAGTGTCGTTTCTGTAATAACTGTGGGAAGTCAGGTCATCTTGCCAATGTTTGTCGATTTGCTCAGAATCGGGCAGTTCAGAACCCGGCTCAACAAGTTGCTCAGCCTCCTGCTCAGCAACAGGGTCAAGCTGCACGACAACACTACCCACCAGGTGCTTGTTATAACTGTGGGGATCTGACCCACTACCGTAATCAATGTCCAAGATTGGTGAATGCAAAACCAGAATCAGGCTCAGGCTCGAGGTCGAGTCTTCAACATGAATGCCCAAGAGGCGCAGGCAGACGATAATGTGGTGAACGGTACGTTCTTTATTAATAATCAGCCTGCATTTGTTCTTTTCGATTCTGGTGCCGACAAGAGTTTTGTGTCATTGTCTTTTGAGCCAATGCTTCGCGTGTCTAGAACGAAACTAGGTAAGCCTTTGACAGTAGAAGTTGCTAGTGGCGAACCCATTGTACTTGATTCTGTTCTACGCAACTGCCAGTTGAACCTTAACGACCATCTTTTTCCTATCAACCTCACGCCTATGCAACTTGGAAGCTTCGACGTCATTGTGGGTATGGATTGGTTATCCAAGCATCACGCAGAGGTAGTTTGTTTCGAGAAGATCGTTCGTGTGCCGCTTTCGACAGGCGAGATCCTACAGGTTCATGGTGAGAAACCGTCTGGTGGTCTCAAGCTCATGTCTTGTTTTAAAGCTCGAAAATATCTGCGGAAGAACTATGTGGCCTTCTTAGCACACGTTACAGCAGATAAAGGCAAGGGTAAGTCTATTTCAGATATTCCTGTCGTTCGGGATTATTCTGAAGTTTTCCCTGAAGAGTTACCTGGTCTACCTCCAACACGCCAAGTCGAGTTCCGTGTTGATCTCGTACCTGGTGCAAATCCCGTTGCCAGAGCTCCATATCGTCTTGCACCGTCTGAGATGCAAGAGTTGTCTAAGCAGCTTCAGGAACTCTCTGACAAAGGTTTTATCCGTCCTAGATTTTCACCTTGGGGTGCTCCCATTCTTTTTGTCAAGAAGAAGGATGGATCTTTTAGGATGTGTATCGATTATCGTGAGCTTAACAAGCTTACCATCAAGAATCGATATCCCCTACCTCGCATTGATGATCTCTTTGATCAGCTACAGGGCGCTTTTTATTTTTCGAAGATTGATCTACGTTCTGGGTATCATCAACTTCGGGTGCATGAAGAAGATATTCCCAAGACAACTTTCTGCACTCGTTATGGGCATTATGAGTTCACAGTCATGCCATTCGGCTTGACTAATACTCCGGCTGTTTTCATGGACTTAATGAATAGGGTCTGCAAACCTTATTTGGATCAGTTCGTCATTGTTTTTATTGACGACATCTTGATTTATTCTAAGACGCCAGCTAAACATGAGCAACATCTTCGTCTTACTCTGGAACTCCTAAAGAAAGAGCAACTTTTCGCCAAATTCTCCAAGTGCGAATTTTGGCTTAAAGAAGTTCAATTTTTGGGGCATATTATCAACGAACGAGGTATTCATGTAGATCCCTCCAAGATCAGTGCGATTAAGGATTGGGATACGCCTACTACTCCTACTGAAGTTCGTTCTTTTCTTGGTCTAGCGGGTTATTATCGTCGCTTCATTGAGAATTTCTCAAAGATTGCAGTTCCTCTAACTGCTCTAACTCAGAAGAACAAGCCCTTTGACTGGGGATTCAAACAAGAGGAAGCTTTTCAAAACTTGAAGCAGAAGCTTTGTGATGCGCCTGTTCTATCATTGCCTGAGGGTGATGCTGATTTTTTCGTGTATTGTGATGCATCAAAATTGGGCCTTGGTTGTGTTCTAATGCAAAGGAACAAAGTCATAGCATACGCATCCAGGCAGTTGAAGATACATGAGAAAAACTACACCACTCATGATCTTGAGTTAGGTGCAGTTGTCTTCGCTCTTAAGATCTGGAGACACTATTTGTACGGTACAAAATGTGTGGTTTTCACGGACCACAAAAGTCTTCAGCATATCTTCAATCAGAAAGAACTCAACATGAGGCAACGACGTTGGGTTGAGCTCCTAAACGACTATGACTGCGAAATTCGCTACCATCCTGGTAAGGTGAATGTCGTAGACGATGCTTTGAGTCGCAAGGAACGTACTAAGCTTCATTGTGTTCGGGTTCAATCTGATATTCAAGCTCGATCCGATATCCAAGCACGCATTTCTTAGGCTCAACAATCTTGTGTTTCACAAGGTTTGATGGATAAGGAATTTCCTTATCACATAACACCTGCTCTGGAACTGAAGGACAATGGATCGTATTACTTCATGGACCGTTTGTGGGTCCCAAGCCAGGATGATCTTCGTACCTTGCTTATGGATGAAGCCCATAAGTCTCGTTATTCTATTCATCCGGGCTCAGATAAAATGTATAAGGATCTTCGTATTCAGTATTGGTGGCTTGGTATGAAGAAAGACATTGCCTTATATGTATCAAAATGCCTTACATGTCTTAAGGTTAAGGCTGAACATCAGCGTCCTTCTGGTTTATTGGTACAACCAGAGATCCCACTTTGGAAATGGCAAAACATTACTATGGATCTCATTACTAAACTTCCGCGCACAAAGAAAGGTCATGATGCCATCTGGGTAGTTGTTGATCGTCTTACTAAGTCAGCTCATTTCTTGCCAATCCGTGAGGATTTTCCTGCTGACAGACTTGCAAAAATCTATGTGGATGAAATTGTAGCTCGACATGGTGTTCCTTTGAACATCATTTCTGACAGAGATGCTCGTTTCACTTCTCATTTTTGGAGAACCATGCAATCTGCTATGGGAACCCAACTTAATCTGAGCACAGCTTATCATCCGCAAACAGATGGTCAATCTGAGAGAACAATCCAGACTCTGGAGGATATGCTTAGAGCTTGTGTGATCGATTTTGGTGGTAGTTGGGATTCACATCTTCCGTTGATTGAATTCTCCTACAACAACAGTTATCACTCCAGCGTCAACATGGCTCCTTTCGAGGCTCTCTATGGTCGAAAATGTCGTTCACCAGTCTGCTGGAATGAGATCGGCGAGGCTCAGCTTACTGGACCTGCCCTCATTTTAGAGACAACAGATAAGGTTAAGAAAGTTCGTGATAACCTTCAGACAGCTAGAAGCCGTCAAAAGAGTTACGCAGACCCAAAACGCAAGCCCTTGGAATTTCAAGTCGGTGATCGAGTATTACTTAAGGTCTCACCTTGGAAAGGTGTGATCAGATTTGGAAAGAAAGGAAAACTTGCACCTAGATACGTTGGACCATTCAAGATCGTCGAAAGAATCGGTAAGGTAGCCTACAGACTTGAGTTACCTCCTGAACTTGGAAATGTTCATCCAACCTTTCACGTGTCCAATCTCAAGAGGTGTTTAGCTTATGAGAACCTCCACATACCGCTTGACGAAATTCGTGTTGATAAAACACTGAAATTTGTTGAGAAGCCAGTGGAAATCATGGAACGTGAAGTCAAGTGGCTTAAACGCAAGCGCATTCCTTTGGTCAAAGTTCGCTGGGAAGCTAAACGTGGACCCGAGTTTACTTGGGAAGGCGAAGATCAAATGAAGGCGAAATATCCGCATCTTTTCCCACGAGTTTCCTCTAAATAAATTTCGGAACGAAATTTCCACAAGTAGGGGAGACTGTAACATCTGTGCTTGTTATTTGATCCCAATGTTTGTTTGGTTGTGTTTTACATTTTTCATGTTTTGACTTTTATTCAATTTCAAACTCTACATCGCTTTCTGGAGAGTTATACGCAAACTGGTGCGTAAACGTAATCAGTTAAATGCGACAAATACTCCGGAACATCAACATATACTTAACATACCTTAAATAACCTTTACATAACTTAGAAATAAGTTTTGAAGGCTTTGGTATGGCAAAAACAAGTTAATTCGCTTAAAGGGACTAAACTTGACAAACTGCGAAAGTATGCCAATTTGAACTGTAACGAACATTCCGGAACATGACCATAAGTTAAACATACCATAAATATCCTTTGCATAGCTTAGAAATAGGCTTTAAGGGGTTCGGTGTGCTAAAATAAACTTTTGGGTCATTCAGGGACTAAAAGCGTCAAAAAAAGTGCACAAGTTTGCACTTTCGCGCATAACCTGAGTTCTGAATACATCCGGACATCCAAAAATTTATGTAAGCACTAAAATATTTTATTTTAGTGTTTGGCTTGAGAAAAATCCATTCGTCGCGCAATTTGGATCGTTTTTTGCGCTTATGCGCATTCCGTCGTAATTAAGCGAACATCGCGATCGTACGGCCAAACGAACCGACATCTGAGATATTTTTGAGCATGTTTCATGTCCACAATGTTTAGGCAACATTTTAGGGCCTTAAAGTTCGCTTTACGGGCCTTAGAAGTGTCGGGAATTGCCTTAAAACACAACAGGGACCAAAACTGTCATTTCTGAAAGTTGTTGGCTGATCAGACAGGCCATGCGGCCCGCGTAAGGTTTGTGTGTATCTTTACGCGGCCCGCGTCAGACTTCCAGACCAAATTCGATGTTTAAACAGGCTGTTAACAGCTGTTTTACCCACAATGCCACCTTGCACATGGTAATTCTGATACTAGGGGCTGGTTTTGGAGGTGCACATGGTATTACAATACCATGGGTGCAAGTGTATGGCCAAGATCAAAGCACGTTTCCCGATAAACGATCCTAACGGTGCTAGTATTCCTATAAATACCCACCCCCATCACTTGTAAAACCCACAAGAATCCTGATTTGAGAAGCTCTAAGTTGAAACCTTTGTTTCATACCTGAGCTACTTGGATCGAGATTAGTATTCGGGGACCCTTCGTAAGTATTCCTTCGTTCTTTTATTGCTTTTCAAGTCCGAAAGTCAAACTTTGTTTGACTTTCTGCGTTGACCAGTTTATGGTCAATGCGAAGTTCGTTTGAACTTCGCAACGTGATTGTAATCACGATGGTTATAGTCCCTTGTGACTATGCCTACTGATTACCACGTTGTCTAGGGTCGTAAGGGTAAGCGATCTAATAAATCGCTTATACCTTTGAACCCGACCCATTTGGTCGATCATTAGGATCCGACCAAATACATTAGGTGACCATAGTAGGTAGGGAATAACCTTCCGAGGTTATACCTTATGGTCACGACGTTTAAGTAGTTGTTTGATAGGTAGTTTATATGCCTTAGGTAAATTACCAAAATACCCCTTTGATGCCAAAATTCATTATAAAGATATGTGACATAACTTTTGACATCTAAACTGTTTTGGCGACAATATTAGGCATGTTAAGGCATATTCTACTTGTCATAGGACTAGTTAGGCGGTCCGAACGCGTTTCACGCGAACGACGCGTTAAAGTAGCATAAGCTACCTAAACGGGTCGTAATGGGTCGAAAGCACTTAGGTTAGGTTTCATTTAGAATGTAGGATTTGTTGAACCATACTACATGAGTTTTCATACTCATTTGGTTTACGAACCCTCATTCTATCCGATCCTCCGATTTAGGTCTGGTTTATTAACATAGTTACCTATATTAGGTGCCGTTTGATATCCGTGATCTCTAGCATTGCTTGGTGGTTATCTTAGGACTTCTGAGCAATCTCTTGTGAGTACATAGACCCCTCTTTTACTGTTTTCCAAACTGTTTTGGGGTGAAACACATGTGCCTACTTGTTACTTTCATGCTTTCCATGCTTTCACATCATATACCTGCTATGTTCGTTAGTACATTATAGTACATGATTTCATTACATTTCATGCTATGTATGCCCATTGTGTGCGTACTTAGTACATCGTTTTACATTACATTTCATGCTATGTATGCCCATTGTGTGCGTACTTAGTACATCGTTTTACATTACATTTCATGCTAGGTATGTCCATTGTGTGCATACTTAGTACATTGTTTCACATTACATTTCATGCTATGTATGCCCATCGTGTGCACACTTAGTACAATTGTTTTCATCACATGTTTAAATTTTGGTATGACATTTGGGTTGTTTAAAATGGAACAATACATTCATTAACATTAGCTATGTCGTTCGTTAGTAGGTAGTGGTACCATAGGAATTGACAACTCCCGTTCCTGAAATCCTGGGTTTGTTTGGATTGGAAGGAATGACCGAATTCGATATACATAACTTAGATAAACCTTTAATTTGTTTAAGGGTTTATCGCCACAGTCTCAAGGCTTGGATGTATGCATTTTCACAATACCGCATAGATGTTTGTATCAGTATAGCATGCATTTGTTCCACAAAACATAACTTTGATTTAAACCATGTTTTAATTCAATACCTTGTTTTTGTGCATTTTACATATGGTTTAGTTGATATATTTCACTTACCATACATGATATTTTTGGGTACACATTACATGATCTACATTAAACATAAACAGTTTGACATTGATATACACATTTAGTGGTTTACATTGGACATAGACATTTCAATATGGTTTACACATTAACACATGACAATTCATTTTTACATAAACAAATTACATTGGTGGTTGGTTTGAGTAAGTGATTTGAGTCACGAGGCGTGTGTAATATGATACAAGCATGGTGGATACGCCGCTGGTACTTCCTATATATAAGTGTTTGTATGACATTACACGTCGTAGCGTTACTTAAATCATTTCAATATTTGACATATTACGTTTTACATAAACAACTTATTTTCACAAGACATTGATTTACAAAACAACTTATCTTATACAAACTCATTTTACTTGGTTATTCATTTAACATTACATTATTCTCTTATTTATACATATCATCGCTTCTTGAATGATTTACAAAACAAAACAATTTACAAGGTTCATGACTGACCTTTGTTAAACAACTTTTTCTAAACTTATAAGTCATGAATCCTCTTTTCACAAATCCTATGTATCTCACATGCATTTTTATGCTGACGTACCTATTTTCACATGTGTTTTCAGGAGCTTTTGCATAAGATGATGATCAGGACACTAGGGCGAACCTGTGCCTTAGAGACATAAAATGAAGATAGAACTAGTGTAATTATGTTCTGAACTCTTTATTTCTTGTTTAAGACAATGTAACCCTTATGTTGATAAATAAAGTAAAACTTTGAATGCCATGGTTATGAAACAATTAATTCTGTTACAACACTCCCCGACGTTTTCAGCCATGTTTTGTATGTTATACGTGGTCGGGGTGTGACAGATCCCATATCACAATCGTGCGAACCTGCTAAGTCCAATCCGTTCGAATTGATGATATCCGGTTCATGTGATTTGGATAAAACTTTCACGTGCAAAATTTAATCTCTTTAACTTTTCATGCATGCACTTCTTATGATGTCATCATCATTTAATGATGACATCACCCTTGATCATGTTCGGTTTCTCCGCATCGTGCCGTATCCTAACCTATCATCAGGGCCGACTCAACCATTTTAGAGGCCTAAAGCAAGTTTCAAAATTGAGGCCCTTATTGTCTAATTTTTTTCTCTTATTCTCATAAACCAACCAATATGATTGTTGCTTTGGTGCAAATACACTAATACGTTGCTTAAAAACTTGAACTAAATCTGTCAAAGTTTGGATAACACACCTGCGAATTGCGATCGATAAGATAGCAAGCATTGCATCGAATGCCTTACATGCTTTGTCAGCTAACTTCAATGTAGGAAGTGAAAATCAAATTAACAAAAAAGGAAAATTCATTTAGTTATGGTAAAAGAAGCTAACTCACAATTATAGGGTCTCCTCCAATCTGATAAGCACTCCAATTTTTAACAACATATAAGATTTAACATGTCGCCAATCACCATATCCTCCGGTGCAAATCTATTTGTGTTTCATGTTTCTAAAAGCAGTAGACAGATGATATAAATGAGCTTCTATAATTAGTAGTACATAAACTGTTGGATATTTTAGTATAATTTGAGATTGCGTGTGACATACAAATAAGAGTGCACGCTTATTTGAATGTCATCGGGACTAACAGGGGATCCAAGGGGGCAGCGCCCCCGAGAGAAGCGGGGTCCAAGGGGCAGAACCCCTGGCTGGGGTCGAAAGGTGTTTTTGTTCAAAATAAAAACTGCAAGCAGTTGTGGAAAACTGAAAATACGCTCTCTCAAACATTTTGAAAAACCCTAGATGAATTCCAGTTGTGATCAATCCCTAAAAAAAATTCTATCAACCAAATTCTCATACAGAAATCTAGAATCAATTCTGATTTTATCCGATCAAAGATTGGTAGCCACTCCAATTGTTTGATCTGAAAGTGAATACACGACTTTAGATTTATCCAAGCAATTTCGAATTTCCCCAACAAAGATCAAACAATTCACTGAAGATGACAAGCAGTGGTGAATCTGCGAAGGCTATGACGAACAAATTTGTGAAATTAGACAAGTTTGAAGGGCAAGACTTCCGTCGCTGGCAAAAGAAGATGCATTTCCTGTTGACGACTTTGAAAGTGGTATACGTTCTGAGTACTCCGATGCCCGAGGAAGTGACGGATGAGCCGCTGGAACAAACTAGGAAGCGTGGAAAGTGGCTGAATGATGATTATATCTGTCGTGGGCATATTCTGAATGGTATGTGTGACTCTCTTTTCGATATATATCAAAATGTTAAATCTGCAAAAGAACTGTGGGAATTACTAGAGGCCAAATACATGGCTGAAGACACATCTAGTAAGTAATTCTTAGTCAGTGATTTTATGAATTATAAAATGGTTGATGATAGATTCATCATGGAACAATATAATGAATGTCTAAGAATTCTGGGTCAATTCGAACAACATGGTTTAAAGATGGATGAAGCAATTTCTGTTCCATCTATCATTGATAAACTTCCTCCTTCTTGGAAAGATTTTAAACATACTTTAAAACATAAGAAGGAGGAAATGAATCTGGTTGAACTTGGAAGTTGTTTTTGAATTGAGGAGTCTTGTCGGGCCATGGAAAATGTTAACAAAGATAAACACGTTGGTGGGTCTTCTGTTAACATGGTGGAAGAAAGTCGTCCTAGTTTCAAAAATTCTCACAAGGGAAACAACAAAAGGAAGTTTCAAAGTGGGCTTAACAAGAGGAACAAGGCTATGAAGCATGCAAAACATACTAAGGATGAAGGCTGTTGGAAGTGTGGTAAACCAGGACACTTCAAGAGAGATTGTCGTGTCGTTAAAGCCAAGAACGAAACTGGTACTAGTGGATCCTCTAAGGATCCAAAGCAACAAGGTCAGAAATTAAACTTTAATTATAATTCGGATGTGAATTATGTTTCACTAATTTCTGAAGCATTTTATGTGCAGGATGATTCTGTTGCTTGGTGGTATGACTCGGGAGCAACAAGTCACGTATGTAAGGATCGAAGATGGTTCAAGGACCTTACATTAATTGAAGATGGATCTGTTTAAAAGATGGGAAATATTGCAACCGAACCAATCCACGGAATTGGAAGTGTAGTACTAGTATTTACTTCTGGAAAAACTCTAAGTTTAAGTAATGTATTGTATGTACCTGGCATTCGGAAAAACTTGTTATCACGTATTGTATTAAATAATTGCGGGTACAAACAAGTGTTAGAATGTGACAAGTATATCTTGTCAAGACATGGTTCTTTTATCGGATTTGGTTATTTATGTAATGGTATGATTATGTTAAATCTAGAAGTGTCGTTTAGTGATGATTCTGGTTGTATGATTGATTCTGTATCTAGTGTAAATTCATCAAAATCTGAATTATGGCATGCTAGATTAGGACATGTACACTAAAAACGACTTATGGAAATGTCTAAAATGAGCTTAATTCCGGCAGTAAATTTAACAAATGAAAAATGCCATATATGCAAGTTGAATAAAATAACTAAAAAACCCTTTATGCAACATGTTACTAGAGAAAGTAAACTGTTAGATTTGATACATAGTGATCTATGTGATTTTCATGGTACACGATCATTAGGTAACAAAATGTATGTTGTAACCTTTATAGATGATGCTACTAGATTTTGTTATGTTTACTTGTTACATGCAAAAGACGAAGCTCTGGAAAAGTTTAAAATCTATAAACAAGAAGTAGAGCTTCATCAAAGTGAATTGATCAAAACTCTACATACCGATAGAGGTGGTGAGTATTTTGATCCGGTGTATTTCCAATCATCTGGAATAATACACCATACCATAGCTCCTTACACACCGGAACAAAATTGGTGTGGTGGAAAGGAAGAATATGACACTAAAAGAGATGGTTAATACCATGTTGTCCCATTCGGGTCTAAATAATGGGTTTTGGGGAGAGGCTATGTTGACGGCTTGCTATTTGTTAAACCGGGTTCCTAATAAAAGGAACAAGACAACCCCTTTTGAGCTTTGGTATAAAAAGCCACCCGAGTTGCAAAAACTGGGAGTTTGGGGTTGAAGAGCCGTGGTAAGGCTCAATGATCCTAAGATAAGAAACTTAGGGGAAAGAGGTATAGAATGCATTTTTATTGGATATGCGGAGCATTCATTTGCTCACAGGTTCTATGTAATTGAACCAAATGACCACGTGTCAGTACATACGGTCATTGAGGCAAGAAGTGAAAATGTAGAATATGATGAAGAGAGATTCTCATCTATACCTAGGCCAAAGGATATGAATCCTTCTTTAAAGATTTCTAGTGGAAAAGAAATTATGCCTTCAACTAGCACTAAACCAAGAAGGAGTTTGAGAGAAAGAAAGGCCAAGTCTTATGGTGACGACTTTCAATTGTACTTAGTTGAAGGATCTAGGGTTGATATTAATTTTCAATATCAATATTGTTTCAATGTCGATGAGGATCCAAAGACATATAGTGAAGCAATGGCTTCAAGGGATGTTTCTTTTTGGAAAGAAGCCATCCAAGATGAAATGGATTCTATCTTGCAAAATTACACTTGGAAATTGGTGGATTTACCCCTGGTTGTAAACAATTGGGAAGTAAATGGATCTTCAAGAGGAAGATGAAGGTGGATGGTACTATTGATAAGTTCAAAGCCAGATTAGTAATCCAAGGGTTTAGACAAAAGGAGGGTATTGACTTCTTTGATACATATGCTCCTGTAGCAAGGATATCTACCATTAGATTATTATTAGCACTTGCTGCTATACATAATCTTAAAATTCACCAAATGGATGTGAAAACTGCATTTTTAAATGGTGAATTAGATGAGGAGATTTACATGAAACAACCAGAAGGGTTTGTTATGCCTGGAAGTGAAAACAAGGTGTGTAAACTAATTAAATCTCTTTATGGCTTGAAGCAAGCACCTAAACAGTGGCATCAAAAGTTTGATGAGATTGTATTGTCTAATGGTTTTGTTTTAAACCAAGAAGATAAATGTGTTTATAGCAAGTTTGATGCTTCTGGAAACGAAGTCATGATCTGTTTGTACGTAGATGATATGTTGATTTTTGGTACTAACCAAGATCAAGTTGATAGAACAAAGGAATTTTTATCATCTAAGTTTCCTATGAAGGATATGGGGGAGGCTGAGGTGATTTTAGGTATTAAAATCAAACGTGAGAACAGGGGCATTTCAATCTCTCAATCCCACTATATTGAGAAGATCTTGAACAAGTTTAATTTCAAGGATTGTTCTCCCGCAAGTACTCCTATTTATCATCTAGTTTGAAGCTATTACCTAATAAAGGTATTGTAGTATCTCCACTTGAGTACTCAAGAGAAATTGGATCACTTATGTACGCTATAATCAGTACCAGACCAGATATAGCGTATGCTGTTGGAAAGCTCAGTAGATTTACTAGCAATCCTAGTACTTATCACCGGCAAGCATTAGGTCGAGTATTCAAATACTTGAAAGGAACCATTGAATATGGTTTAACTTACATTGGATTTCCTTCAGTGATTGAAGGATATTCAGATGCAAGTTGGATAAACAATAAGGAAGATCATTCTTCCACAAGTGGTTGGGTATTCCTACTTGGGGGAGGTGCTATTTCTTGGGCTTCAAAGAAACAGACTTGCATAACTAACTCAACTATGGAATCTGAGTTTGTAGCCTTAGCAGCAGCTGGTAAGGAAGCTGAGTGGCTAAGAAACTTGATTTATGAGATTCCATTGTGGCCAAAACCAATATCTCCCATTTCTATAAGGTGTGATAGTGAAGCTACACTGGCTAAGGCATATAGTCAAGTATATAATGGCAAGTCAAGACACTTAGGTGTGAGACACATCATGGTTCGTGAGCTCATCATGCATGGTGTGATTTCGGTTGAGTATGTGAGAACTCAACAGAACTTAGCTGATCATTTAACCAAAGGCTTAACTAGAGATCTCGTGAAAGTATCAGCTGTGGAATCAGGGTTAAAGTCCATCTGAAAACTGTCATGTTAAGATACCTAATTCCCACCTAATATGACGTTAGGTGCAGAATTCAATGTGGAAAGCTTAACATCTAGAGTTTGGAACACAACATTAAATTGTCCCAAAGGTATGTGTTTAGATATGCAAGTTAAGGAAGGTTGAGGTATATCTTCTTAATAGCTCTTTTGAAAAATTGCATTTGCAGGTGCAAGAGTAAAAGAGCTACCTATATGAGCATGAAGTTTTGGACTTGGCTTTGATATGCTTATGAAGGAAAGGGACATAGGCTAGTAAAAGATAGTGTCAAGTTAGATCTATGTATGTAAAATAATGTGTATATTATCTTCATGTATTCATTATGGATATTAAGGGTTCAATCCTTAGTGACACCCTTAAATTCGAATATTTGGAATGTGTAATATACTAATATGAAATTCAATCGTCACGACATTTCATATGCATTAGTTTGTTTGGTTGCTGTGAACAGGTTAGTTAATCTATGATCACACTAAAATGGGGGAGGTATGTTGGATATTTTAGTGTAATTTGAGATTGCGTGTGACATACAAATAAGAGTGCACGCTTATTTGAATGTCATCGGGACTAACAGGGGATCCAAGGGGGCAACGCCCCCGAGAGAAGCGGGGTCCAAGGGGCGGCAGCTCCTGGCGGGGTCCAAGGGGCAGAGCCCCTGGCTGGGTCGAGCGAAATATGCACTTTTGAAACATGAGGGACTAAAGGTGTTTTTGTTCAAAATAAAAAATGCAAGCAGTTGTGGAAAACTGAAAATACGCTCTTTCAAACGTTTTGAAAAACCCTAGACGAATTCCAGTTGTGATCAATCCCTAAAAAAATTCTATCAACCAAATTCTCATACATAAATCTAGAATCAATTCTGATTTTATCCGATCAAAGATTGGTAGCCACTCCAATTGTTTGATCTGAAAGTGAATACACGACTTCAGATTTATCCAAGCAATTTCGAATTTCCCCAACATAAACATCCAAAACATTTATTTTGCACTTGGTTTTTGGATGGCCTTATAATGAGGTATTGTGTCTTCATGGATGTGAGGTCTTGTAAATCCTATTCTTTTCTTTACCAACTAAACATGTTTTTTTTAAACATGATTAATTTCAATGAATTATGCATACCAAACAATCCATTGTGTTCAAGGATTAAAAAAATGGTGTAAATTTCCATTCCCTTCAAAAGTAAAATCAACGAATTTTGTTTGGATCCCTGGAATAAAAATAAAAAAAAACTGATTCATTTGGTTTACTCATAGAAAGCAAAGTAAAATAGATGCTCAAAAAGTTCACAAGAAAGTTATTCTAATCATTCCTGCAACCTTGTAAATCAAATCAACTAAAAATAATACCAATAAAACATCAAAGATACGTAGCTTATCAAAATCACTAACCAGGGTCGAAAACATCGAACACTATTTTAACAAAATTAGCAGATTATCAGTTCGAGTGTATGGAATGATTGGAACAATGACTTCAATACAAACATCTGACGCTTCAATTACCTAAGCTTCTTTTTCCTCTGTTCCATCCTAACCTAATTCGCAGCGTCCTTTCAGTTCACCACAGATTTTCGAGGCCCAAAAGAGGTGGAGGCCCAAAGCCATTGCCTCACTATACTCACCCTTGGACCGGCCCTGATACTGACCCGGGTTGGCTTTTATAGTCGAAGAAACTTCTAAGATTTGGCAACCGCCAACAAAACAGTTGGATCAGTTACCAAGCTTATTCATTTGCAAAGGAAGCAAAGTGTTTGTATGGTTTTATTCATGCGAGTATGACTGAGTCAACTCTTCATATGTATTTTTTTTTATTTTTTTACCGAAAGGATTCCATCTAACTTCTATCTCTTATACTAAAGAAATACATGATTCGCCACATGTCAGCCACTTAGGGCCTTTTATTACCAGCGTGGCAATGTAATATTCTTGATAAATGGATTATGAGCGGCAAAGCAAGGAGCCACTCTCTTTTCCGCTATTTTTCCAGTCCCATATTTCATTCACAAAAACTTTCCATAAAATTGTTCTTCGCAAACCCTAATCAAAGGCTATCATTCCACTTAGACGATTATTCTTTGCCGCATTCATCTTCTGATTTCAAGTTCATGGATTTCATCTTCATCTAGGTATTTGTTTTGAATCATTACTCTTTGATCCTATGGGTTTCACCTTATAGGGTTCTACAAATCTATAGGTGATTACATAATTATAGGAGATACTATTACTTTCCTTGCTCTTGATCTTTGTAATCTTATGCTCTCTCATGTATGGTTGTAAAACAAGGTTTCCAAGTCCGAGTACTCTTCGAGTAATCGCTCCAAGGTAGGTTGTCGAGGCGACTTTCTTCAACTCCGCCTAATTACTCGGAATTGACCAAACACGGTCAACCTCGGCCAAAATCGGATCTAGTAGGTCAATTCAGCTCGAGTTTGACTTAAAAAAGTTAAAACATAATTTCTTTATCTATCATATTAAAGAATATTAAAGAATGAATATCATTTTCACGTATTTTATTAAAATTATTAGTAAATTTATGTTATTTGACATATATTTAACTTTCGAAAACTAATTTCTTTATAATTTAGCATATCCGAGTACTCCCCGAGTACCATCCGCCTAGACCGAGTACTCTCAACTCCCCACTCGACCGACTATGGAGCGCCTAGCGACTTTTGCAACCATGCTCTCATGTCTAATTTGTAGATTCATATAATTTTTTTTTAACAAATCTAGGAAAGCATTTCGTATAAATTCGAATCAACTTACGGACCAGTCATGCTTTCCTGAGAACTCTTAGGATGAGTGTCTACTTATAGGTTAATGCATGTCTTAACAAACATTATCTCAACCTAACTACTTTGATTAGTCAATGTTTTCTTCTATTATTCCACTATAAATAAGCAACTACATCTTGCTTAGATGAGTTGTAACATATGCTTTGGGAGTGTTTCAAAAAAAAATTGATATTTCACTTTTCACCCAAACATTTCATATTTTATATTTTGACCCCTTTAATTTTTTTTTTACTTTTAATCCAAAGTTTTCTATCTTTTATAATTTAACACAACACTTTATTATTTACAACTTTGTCCCCCATACTTTTAATCTTTCGCAAGTTTTTCGTTTTACGTTTCGTTCTAAATTTTGCGAGTTAACATGTCGTAGCGTGCATGTGAGGTATAACATTTTTTTTCTCTATTTTTTCATATTTGACAGAACCGTCGCAACGCGTCCATTTTTTCCCTTTTGAAAAGTTCGCCGCAATGGGCAAGTCCTAGATCGACTAAGTTATTATTTTCCCCGTTTTACGTTTCTGGTTAATTTCTTCGCTAACATGTCGTAGCGTTCATGTGAGGTTTAACGTTTTTTGCTCTATTTTTTCATATTTGACAGACCTGTCGCAACACGTCCATTTTTTCTCTTTTGAAAAGTTCACCGCAAAGGGCAAGTCCTAGATCGACTAAGTTATTATTTTCTACGTTTTACGTTTCTGGTTAATTTTTCGCATTAACACACTGTAACGGGTGTACGTGGTTCAACGATTTTAGTCTGCTTTTCGTTCAGTGTAATTTTTACCATTTTTAACCCAAACATTTCATATTTTATATTTTGACTTTTAATCTGCTTTTCGTTCAGTGTAATTTTTACCATTTTATCTATTTTATTTTTATGATGTTGAGAGTCGATGTCGTTGTGGCATTGGTACTACTTGGCACGGTTTTACGAACGTTTTTAACCTATTAAATTTTTTACTAATATTTTGTTTCGGTTTACCCCTATACTTCCTTTACTTAAAAACTATTTTTTTACGTGCATATTTTATGTACTCTTATGTAGGGGTGTTCACGATCCGATCCGATCCGATCGAGGGTATGCTCATGCTCGGATTGAATTACAACCGATCCGATCCGAGCGGATCAAATTTGTAAAACCGATCGCAAAAGTGATGCTCATGCTCGGATTGAATTTTTCGAGCGATCGTCGAGCGATCTTCGATCGATCTTCGAGGTGACGAGGCCTGAAACAAGTCCGACGAGGCGACGAATAAAGACATACCGATTGAAGCCTGAAACAAGTCCGACGATTAATTAACAAAAAAACATACATTGAAGCCTGAAACGATTAATTAACAAAAAAACATACCGATTGAAGCCTGAAACAAGTCCGACGAGGCGACGAATAAAGACTGGAGCGAACAGAAACAGATATTTAACTATTATTGAAGAATGAACGGATACATATATTTAACGATATGTTGCAGGAACTGAAACAGGAGCGACTAACCTTTTAGGAGACACTTGAGCCGATGATTGTCCGATGAATTGAGTCGGAGACACTTGAGCCGATGATGAATTGAGTTGGAAAGGGAGACTGAGAGTCGACGGAGACACTGAGCAGTTGAGACTTGAGAGCGGCGACTGAATGAGTGAATTGTTATAGGAAATAGATTTAGGGTTAGATTTTTATACTAAATATGGGCTAATATTATTTGGGCTTTTAATTATTTTGGGCTATTATATTTTTTGGGTTTTTAATCTATAAAATAATATTTATATATATATATGTGTGTGTATATATATATATTAATTATTAATAAAAATAATTCGAGCGAAACCGAGCGATCGTCGAGCGAGCGGAGCCTTGCTCATGCTCGGATTGAATTTGAATCGAACCGATCCGATCGGCTCATTTACAAACTGAGCGGGAATCGAACGAGCATTTTTCGATCATTTTTCGAGCGATCGTCGAGCGATCTTCGATCGTCGAGCAGTTTGGACAGCCCTACTCTTATGTATAAATATGATTTGTTCTACATTCCGACGTAAACTTTTTTTATAGACGAGTCAGGTCAAATATAATACGTTTTCGTTTAAAGAAACCATTTTTACTTGCATATTTTTATGTACGTTTTGGTATAAATTCAAGTAGTTTTACGTTTCGACGTAAACTTTTTTGGGAAATGATCCAGGTCAAATATAATATGTTTTCATGTTTATTTTATGTATATTTCGTAAAGTTTGTTTCGAACTGAGTGGAGTCAAATTATGGTTTCTTTTTCTCCCTTTTTTCGAAAGCTCTAATTAATTCCTTTCGATTACATGTGCATATTTTCCTTCATACCCGTTACGTTTTTTATGTATGGGTTGGATCACATATAATACGTTATGATTGTTCGATACGAATTTGATTTACTTTACGTTTGATCCAATTACAATGCTTATACAGGTTACATTGAGTTCAACTGGATACGTCGAAATATGTGTTTTCATATGGTTAATGCATCATATAACGTCTAGACTAATCAATTCAATATTTACGATGTACACGCGCCGCAACGCGAGCGGTTCTTAACCCTAGTTTTAATTAATTAGTAAATGATTACGATCCCTCTTATTACTTATTTTACATTTCAAACTTTCACATATTATTTTACCAATATCTCATCCCTTATGATCCCTTTTCTTGTTCCTTGCCTTCAACTTTCACCATTAATCTCTTCCATGTTTCACACAATCACACCTTATATTATCAAACCACCCTACAACCATTTCCAAACTTAATAGCACAATTAGACCCACAATGGAGCACCATAATCAGTAATTATAGAAGGAACGAGGACCATCTCAACACAATCCTATATGACCCAAACATACACTCAACACTTGACGACTTTCCATATACTATCATACAGTTACCATTCAAATGACGATCCCCCACATTTAATTTTTCTAAAAAGTGCCTTTATAAAGAAACATTTCAGTAACCAAGATTTGGAAAGATTTCAGTACTCAAGATTTGGAAAGTATTTACCAACAAAAAAAAAAAAAAAAAAACTATTTGCAGTAGCAAAGGTTCATTCTCTTAAACCTAAGGGTAGAGGGTATAGAGTGCGGGGAGTGGATCGGTGACTCACACTCACCGATCGGTAACCATACCTTGTGTTTGAAGATGTGCGGTGACCAAGAGAGAGAGTATGGAAATCGGTGAACTTTCACCGAATTAGATTGAGTGTGATTGATGGATTTTTTGACCGTTTCCATTTAATTTTTTGACCGTTTCTTTTTTTGAACGTTATATTTTATAACCGTTGGAGATTTTTTATATAAACTCATATTTTCAATCCATTTAAAACACACAATTCTTTCAAAAATCTCTCTTTCTAGACCCACAAACACCATGGATAAACAAAATAAAGGTGAACCCATGAAAAAAGGTTCCGCTAGCCGAGAATCGGATTCAAGAAAAAAGGTTTCGCAAACGAGACAAGGTGATTTTAGAGGTCCAAGTGCACCGGTTCAAACCTCTTACGGATATTCACCAACCACTCAACCTCAATTTTTTTACCCTCAAACTTCACAACCATCTTTTTTCACCCAACCTACTTTTCCACCACAAATATTTTCACACCCAAGCTTCACAAACGAGTTCGATCTATTTGGATTTAGGAGCCCGCCAATTCAATCACCAAGAGAGAATGTCGAGCGCCCACTTCCTATCTACGATGATTTAGAGGTTGTCCCCGAAACACAACATTTGGATGTAGATAGTGGCGAGGACGAAGAAGAATATGAGGATGAAGACGATGATATTGGTGAAGCAAGTGACCCGAAACAAAAGGGAGTCAAGGCGGAGCGTCAAACTTGGGCGAAAACACATGAAGAGGCATTAGCCAAGGCATGGGTTCATTGTTCTTTAAACAAGAAACAAGGTGTTGGATCGTTGTTTGACCCGATTGAGTCGATCAGAAGAGTTTTAAGTCCAGTTCAAAGGCGGAATCAGAGAACTAGACACAAACACAGCTTGATACTATATAATCTGTCTCTTTGATTGATATTAACAATGATTACAACCTGACAGAAATCCGGCAGCACTTCGTTACAGTTTTCAAGTCGCGTACCAAATGAAACAACATGTGCACCTATTTATAGTGTGATGATTCCACTTATACGGACATGCCATATAAACGAAATCACTTGTTTCTGATTTCACTTATATGTCATGTTCACATAAGTGAAATCCCTTGTTTCTGATTTCACTTATATGTCATGTTCACATAAGCGAAATCACTCCCTTAACCTCTAACAATCGTTTCTCAAACCTTGTGCACTGGATATCCTATCTAATCTTATCCTATAACATGATACAAGACGAAGTCAATAGACGTAATGCACTAACAGACACCCCCTCGGATATTGACGAAGTCTTCAGTGACTAATCTTCAATATGACACATCTTCAGTCTTGATCATTCTGTCTTTTCTTTTCAAGTTGTAACATTGTAAGCATACAACAATCTTTCTCTTTTTCCATCAGCTTCAGGCTCCCCCTTTCATCAAGCTTCCGTGCTTTGGGATCGACACCTAGCTTTCCATCTACAAGCTCTTCCATGCTTCAAGCTTGTCTTCAGACTCCCCCTTAGACTTTGCTCTCGGGATCTTAGTCTGGAATATCTGCAATCTCTCAAACATTTATAAGTACAATGTTTTCATATTATCAATCAATCTTCTCTAATCCACTCCCCCTATCAACAAACTTCATTGATCTAGCAGCATTAAAGAATCCAACTCCCTCACAGTTTATCATCCAAGTTCAAGTTAATGACCTTGGAGATATCACAAACTGTTTTTGAAATTTTTTATTTTAATTCAAGTATCAAATTAATGAACTTGTTTTATTTTCAGAAACACAATCAGCTTACTTAGATTTTGAAACTCAGCATTTCAGATATCGGTTGTCGAAAATAAAGCAGAAATCAAAATCTTTTTGTATTTTCTGAAAATATAAAGCAGTAAAGAAATATGTACAAACATATTTACAGACAATATTTTTGTTTGAGTATGCGTCAGAGGATCATATCAGTTTTTTACAAGTCACAAGTACCGTTGAGCTTAATAACACTTTAAGAATTAAACAATTCACTTAGATTGTCGATATACTGATCCACTTAAATTTTCACACAAAGTTCAACTGATTCAGGATACGAATTAGGTATTTTAGGAACTTAAACTCATTCATGTGTCTCACCTCTTGAATATACTCCCGTATCCAGATCCCAATATTCAGTCTTACAGGTAATTATAACACAAATGATATCTGTAAGGGGTTAATAAATTATGAAGAATCATGAGAGCTCAGGTCAGAACTACCGTTCAGCAGAGAGATCATGACTCAACTTGGGTGTGTCCCCTTTAGATGATCTTTTTTACAACAGCATTGCTAAGCAATTTTATTGTCTTATCATATATGCTGAGGGTGATGCTATGTTTCAAGCATTGCAGAAAGTATTATTCGAGGACTAGGTCAGAACTTCCATTCAGCAGAAGTCCCGGAATAATACCCCAGACATCATTGAGTATAAAAACCTAGTATATCAGATTATGAGACCTTTCAAACGAGATTTCAGGGGTTACCTATATATCCATCCAAGTAGTGTTCCCCACGAAATAAGTAAGTTTGAATTTAGGTTTATATCCCGAAAAAATTTACTAAGTGTGCAAAAACCTATCGACACATCCACGGTGAGATCGTTTAACACATTTAAACTTTCCAATTCTTTAGCATACTGTAACTGTCTACTGATGTACTATCATTTCCTCTTTTTACGCAAAAACTCAATTTTTGAATTTTATCATGTTTTTGTCATTTTCAAATTTTCAAATGTTTTTGTATTTTCTGACAATTTTTCTCCCCCTAAAATGCAAAATCATATAAAGAAATTTTGACAACCAACACTGATAGCTTTGTCTCGCCATCAATTTTCTGCTAAAAGTGCTCTCATTAGTAGAAAATCTAATATAAAGTACCCCCATGATTTACAACCCATTGATTTTCGACAGTTTGAAAACCGTTTTTCAATCTTGTGAAAGTAATCATGTTTGTTCAGCCGTGAGGGTTTCGGCATATTCAATCAACACATATTTTTGTAATTTTCTATTTTTGACAAAAATTAAAAACAAACATATTTTTGGTTTTTCAAATTTTTCAATTTTTAGGGTTTTCGAAATATTGTTTATTTATATACATAAAACATATAAACTTCCTGTTTCAACCAACACAGGATCCAGCATCAGCCTCCTCTCCTCGTAGTGCCAGGCTGCTCCAACCTCCAATTTCACAATCTTTGAATTCCATGAGCACCTGCACATTCAACTAACTGAATTACTTGAACAATTTAGCCCAGGTCTGTTGAACCTTAGGCATTTCAACACAATAATTTTTATTCAATGCTGGAAATTCTTTGTCATTTTTAACAAAAATCTTTTCAACTTTTACTTCAACTTTCTCATCTTTTACCAAATCAACATGTTTCTTAGCACTCCATGTTTGACCTTTTGGTGTTCCTCGTTTGTAAAAATGTGAATCTTTCTGAACACTTTGATTTTGAACAACATTCTTTGGTTTCCAAAACTCTTGGGGTTTTGTCATATCAACAGTTGTTTTCCAACTTTGTGTTGTTCTGAATCTGGGTGTGTGAGAACTCCAGGTTTGTCTTGAATCGAACCTGTTCGGGTTTGATTTCCAGTTTTGGTTCGAAACAAACTTGTTTGTGTTGTACCTCCAAGTTTGTTTTGAATCAAATCTGGTTGACCTTTGTCTCACATTCTCAGATTTTTGTTTCTCAGCATCAATCTTCTTTTTGTCAACATCCACAGGTTTTTTATTAGGACACTTGCGTGCAAGATGTCCTTTTTTATCACATTTGAAACATGTTCTCATGGACACATCTTTGACCTGTGGTTGTTGCTTTCTCTTTTTAGCAAAGAACTCATCATTAGACTGTCTCATTTTAAGTTCTTTTTCTTTTTCTAAATTGTCTCCTTGAACAAAACTCATTTTTGCCTGATAATTTGGCGTTTCATTTTTGTTTCGATATTGTTTCTTCTTATAACCCAACCCAGCCTTCATGTTCTTCTTTTTTAAACCAGGTTTTTTATACGAACCTCTATAACTCTTACCAACAAACTTTGAAATCTCAGACTTCTCAATCTCAACCATTTTGAAAACTTTGTCAACCTTTTCTGAAATCACATTCTGAATCGGGAATACAACATCGAAGAATAATTTGTCTGATCCAATCATGGTATAAACCAATCCCTTTGAATCATCATTCAAATTTTTCTCGGATTTTGTGTTTTTCAGATATCCATCATGAAGATTTCCTTCATCTTCATCCTGTGATTCAGATTTACCTGTAACAACTGACTCTTCTTTCAACACACTTTCAACGACTTTACCTACCACCTCTGAATCATGAGAATCATCAGATTTGGAATAGGTTATGTCAATGTTGTCTGGCAATTGTTCTACCATGTTGAAAGCTTTTTCGACCTTTTTCTCATCATAAAATGCAAATTTTCCCGGTGGTGGAACTTGATGAAACTCTGAGCCAATGCCTTTCTTATTCTGCTCAGACTCACCATCACCCGGTTTTATATTGAAAATTCGTTCAAGCACATATGACGACACGTGGTAACTCTTTAACTTGTTGTTGTCCTGTTCTAAATCAGCAATCTGTCGCTTTAACTTAGCAACATCCTCAATATAGGAATTAACAACATCTTGTTTTATAGCATACATTCGTTTAAGCTCTTTGGTTGTTTCAGACAGATAATTCATTCTTGATTGAGCATATTTCATTTCGTCTTTGACTTTATCATATGACTCTTTTGTAATTTGATATGATAATTTCATTGAGTCATATTCCTTTTTCATTTCTTGACAAGCAATTTCTTTTTGTTCACATTCATTTGTCATTTTCAAAACATTCTCTTTCAAAACTTCATTTTCCTTTTCTAATTTGTTACATTTTTCTGAAAGTTTTTCATCATTTTCTTTAAAAATCTTTTCTTTTTCTAACATCTCTTTGCATTTTTCTTTGAAAATGTTTTCTATTTTTGTGAATTCAAGATCTCTTGTTCTGAATTGCTCATCTTTTTCAGTACAAGCTCTGCACGGTTTCATGCATTTCTTGCACTGATCAATCAGTTTCAAGTTTTCAGAATCAGAATTTACCTCAGTGATTGGCACTTCGGTGTTTTCAACAACTTTTGTCTGCTTCAACTCAGCATCATCTTGCTTTTCTTCAACACCAACTTCATCACCAACATTATCAGCTTCCTCATTCTCATTCTTTTCTTCTTTTTCTTCTTTCTTCACCTCTTCTTCAATCTATTGTGCTTCAGTAACAGCTTTCTCAACCTCTTCATTCACAACAACTTCTTCACTTGTGATTTCCTTCACAGCTTCAACTTCAACAGTTTCTGCTTTAATCTCTTCAGCAGCTTTCTTCAGATTATTCGCCATTTCTTCAACATTCTTCTTCATTCTCTCCTCATCCCTTTTTCTCAGACACGATAACATAGCATATCTGATCTCCTTTTCAAATCTCTTAACGTATGTGTCATCTTTCAATACATTTCTATAGTATTCAGCTCTCAACGGGACTTTGAGAAGAACATCATCGAAGATTATGTCTTTCTTGGGAACAACCGGTTCTCCTTCTCTGTTATAATAGCATTCTCTCTTTTTATCCCATCTTTTGCTACCGACAGCCATCTCATACTCCTCCTGCATGTCATCCATTCTGTTGTAGACCACGTTTCTTTCTCTGTAGGTCTTCTCACTCAAGATCTCTTCTCGGGTTTTCTCTTTGATCTCAACTTTTTCTTCACGGATTTCAGCAGTGTCTTTGTCTTTGTTTTCATCTTGAATCTCAGCAACAAAAACAAACTTTCTTTCTTCCGTCATAGCTCTCCCATTAGCTGTTTTACGAACATTCTCTAAACGATCTTCTTCTGGACAAACTGTGCTCCAGTCAAATCCTTCATCGGGATAGATTACTACATATGCTCTTGACTTTTCTTTTGGTTTATCTTCAATCAACTTTGGCTCTTCTCTGCTTCGATGGTAGATTGCCTTTCGATAATAGTCATCGTTGAATGGACGTTCATTTCCTTCAGCAACTTCAAAGTTTCCGCATTCTCTTTTGAAATGACCCTTTTGCCTACATCTGAAGCAGGTCACTTTAGATTTGTCGAATCCAAGCTTTGTTGACGCACCTCCAAGAGATTGTTTTCCGGTAATCTCCATATACCTCTGAGCTCTTCGAATACAACTAGCTAAACACCAACGAATGTCAATGAGCTCCATCTCTTCCGGATCAATCTGGTCGTAGTCTTCTTTGGTCAATTCAGAGTTTCCAATTTTGCCAGCTACAAGACCTTCATATGACTCCAGAACAGATGCAAGGAAACTCATTTGTTGCTTAGCTGCATTTATGCTCAGTGCAGGAGAATTCTTCAGTTTAAGAGCAATGTTGCACAGAATTTCTTCAGATTCATCAGAATTTGTCTTTGAAGATGAATGATATCCAGAATGATGACTTGTTGACATTGTTGGTGGTTCTTTCATCTTTTCACCACTAAATGTTGTTTTTGGTGAACCAACTCCTTTATCAGAAGGCACACTGCCTTTGTAGTACAAGCCAACGTTTTGTTGATGTGAAGAATCAGTCATCTTGTTTTGCTTTTGAAGCTCCAGATCATGACTTTCAATCTTTTCAAACAAAGCATCAAGAGTAATTGTATCATACAAAACATCATTTTTCAAAATAAAAACAAACGTTTGCCACTGATCAGCTCGTGGTAACGCTTCAATCACTTTATCTATAAGTTCCTCTCTTGTTTTATTTATCTCTAATCTCTCCAATTCAATTTGTCTCTCCTTTAATATTATCAAACAGATCAAATTCTTTCTTTAATAAAGCGATTTTGTTCTTTTTAATCTGTTTACCCCCCTCAGCTTTAATACGTAAAGCTTCCCAAACAGATTTAGATGACCCGTCATGTTTTAGTAATGCAAAAATATCATTTCTGATTGCTGACTGGATCAATGCTATCATTCTCTGTTCAGCTCCGTATTCAGCTTTATCTTCTCTGGAAAACTTCTTGAATACAAGATCTTCGCCTTTATCATCTTTTGGTTTTTCATATCCATACTCCAAGCAGAACCAGCTTTCATGAGCATACGCTTTTGCCCAGTTGATGAAACGTTCTTTCCACCAGGTATAATCTTCAATGCTTTCCAGAGTTGGTGGCTTTGAGTGAGTTCCGTAAAAGTTATCGTGCTTGATGTTCTCATTGAGCACCTTAGTGATGGTTTTTGGTGTAACATTTGCTACATCAGACGATTCGGATGTGAACGCGTTGAAAAACGTGTTATAGAATTCCTCAACCATGATGTAAACCTGAGAACAATCCAGACAAACAAACAATCAGTACAATCAATAACAAATAAATTGTAACAGACTGACACTCGATCGACGTGAAATGATCTCAACACGAAAAAATTCACTTTTGGAGCGAAATAAGAAACTTGAGCGAATTCTTATTGACGTTGAGCGAAATCACATGTATCTTGGAGCAAAATCTCAAATGTTCACAAGAGTGGAATCACTGATGTTCACAAGAGTGGAATCACTGATTGTCCGAATAAGCTGAATCACAGTGTACGAATAAGCTGAATCACAATGTACGAATAAGCTGAATCACTTTGTACGAATAAGCGGAATCACTTTTTACGAATAAGCGGAATCACTTTGTACGAATAAGCGGAATTAGAATTCTGAGTGACCTTTGGAGCGAAATCACACTTATCTAGTCCACAAAAGCGAAATCAGGTTGACTAATGAGCGAAATTAGACCATGTATGTCCCTAAGAGCGAAATCACCATGATCATACGAGCGAAATCACTGATTATATGGTCATATGAGCGAAATCAGATGGTCATATGAGCGAAATCAGAGTGACAAATAAGCGAAATTAACATGACATATAAGCGGAATCACAAGATGTTCGTATGAGCGAAATCAAGTCCGAAGTCAATTTGGTCCATTTTTAGTCCGAATTTTGATGTGAAACTTTCAAGGGTTTATCTTTGTCCAATATTACACACACTGTGAATTTTTGATCTGGTTTTGACCGATAAAACTTCCTGAAATGATGAAAGAAGGTGTAGAAGTCAGAATAAGGATGATATCAAGCTAAACTCTTCTTAACCTGCTCCGATACCACTTGTTGGATCGTTGTTTGACCCGATTGAGTCGATCAGAAGAGTTTTAAGTTCAGTTCAAAGGCGGAATCAGAGAACTAGACACAAACACAGCTTGATACTATATAATCTGTCTCTTTGATTGATATTAACAATGATTACAACCTGACAGAAATCCGGCAGCACTTCGTTACAGTTTTCAAGTCGCGTACCAAATGAAACAACATGTGCACCTATTTATAGTGTGATGATTCCACTTATACGGACATGCCATATAAACGAAATCACTTGTTTCTGATTTCACTTATATGTCATGTTCACATAAGTGAAATCACTTGTTTCTGATTTCACTTATATGTCATGTTCACATAAGCGAAATCACTCCCTTAACCTCTAACAATCGTTTCTCAAACCTTGTGCACTGGATATCCTATCTAATCTTATCATATAACATGATACAAGACGAAGTCAATAGACGTAATGCACTAACACAAGGAAATGCACAAAAGACGGACAATTTTTGGAAAAAAGTTCTCGCACCCATTACAACGAAACGGTCGGCGGAAGTACTCGAACAGTTCATCAAGTACGTTCAAAATGGATCCCTATGTTGACTAAGATAAACCACTTCAACGGTCTTTGGCAACAAGCGGTAATATTTTATTTGTAATGTGTTTAATTTTCCATAACTTTTAAAAAATATTGTCCATAACATTGTTTATGTTTAATTTTTTTTTTTACTTTATATTTGTTATCCATGTAGGATCGTATTCGTGGTAGTGGGGTTAGCGACCTCGACGTCATGAATAGGGCTTTAAGTGATTTCCAAAAAAAAAATATCCGAGTGGTTTTCAACATATTAAGTCATGGGAGGTCGTTCGTAAACATGACAAATGGGCAACGGTACCATTGTTGGGTGAAGATAATGGAAGTTCGGGACAAAAAAGAAAGTCGCCCGATTCGGGTACACCGGGAACTGAGTCACCGATCGATATACCGGACATAAATGTAGACCCGTCACCAACAAGACAAAAAAGGAAAGACAAGAGGCCCGCAACATCATCAAACGATAGCCAAGAGGCCCTCACCGAGAAGCTCGCGCAATACACTCTTATGAAAGAAGAAAAAAAAAAGCACGGGTGATAGAGTTGACGAATATACGAAAGAAACGCGAGGAAGACACCATAGCGTTAGTGGCGGAACAACGCCAGGCGGTGAAACAACTTATGTATGATCGGGATTTGAAGACATTTACTGAGCCACACGACCATGCTCCACCCGAGATGTTGCCATTTATTCTCGCGAGGAAACGAGATATCGCAAAAAAAATATATAATTGGCCATGCAATTTCTAAATATTAGTTTAAAATATTAGGTTTATTTTATGGTTTAATTTTTTAGCTTTAAATGTAATGTGTGTTTTTTTTAGTTTTAAATGTAATGTGTTTTTTTTATTTAGTTTAAAATATGTTTTATTTATTTATGCATAGTTTATAATTTTTAGAAAATAAAAAATATATAACTCAAACACCCTAGGGTGATTGACCATACCCCCTAATTGAGTGCAAAATGGTGAGTGAAACGGGGAGTTGACATGACATAATATTATTGGGTAGAATTTCACTCAAACACCCTAGGATGATTGACTATACCCTCTACCCTAACCTCTGACTTTTAGTATTTTGCAAATAATAATTAAAAAATAAAATTGATTTATAAACCTTTCAAAAGTCTTTGAAATAATTTATGTTAATAAAGGTTTTCCAAAAAAGTAAAAACATCATAGGCTATTCTTGACTTTACCTAAAAAATTATTACTAACACCGTACTTGCAATTTCCCAAACCTTCCAACTTAGACCATGTAAAATCCGTCAAAACGGATGCTAGAAAACTCGACTTGTTTTGTAAACCAGATCCGGAGTGCAATATATAAGACTGTAACAATCAGTATATTTCAGCTATGTCTTATCATATAGTTTATTTTCATAGTCTTGATACACCTATCCTGACTGAATAAACACCTTGGAATTTCTATTTATTTATTTAACCTTATTGTTACAGATCCATTTATAACTATTTATATATATTTAACTATTTACTTTCATCTTAATTCTATATGGGTATACATATGTAATTTTGTATCCAACCCTTACTAGTTTTCTTACCTGCCGCGCATTGCGGCGGCGCCATACTCGACGTGGTAAATTATAGACTACAATCAATCCGACTCGTATCCGTACTAAATTTACGTTGAAATATAGAGTAATCCGAATTCATGCCGTTGAATGAAAATATATTATATTTGACCCGATTTGTTTCCAAACAAAATTTACTTGAAACGTAGACCAATCCAAAACGTACATAAAATAAACACTTGTGGCGGCATCGTATGCGACGTGATAAAGTATAGACTAAAATTGACCCAACTCGTTTCTCAACTAAACTTACGTCGAAACATATAGTAACTCAAACTTATCTCGTCGAATGAAACATATTATATTTGACCCGATTTGTTTCCAAACAAAATTTACATAAAAACGTACATAAAAATAAAACATTTTGTAACTGACGACGAACTCGAATTTATACTGACACGTACATCAAAATAACAAAGTAAAAAAATAGTTTTAGGATAAACTCGAAACTTTTGAATCTTTAGATGTAAAAGTGACATTTAGAGGGTTAGTTTTGTCATTATACCAAAGTTTATGGGGTAGAAGGGGTTGGTGGCTTTTTCCACCGACCTTCTTCTTTAATATATATATAATATATACAAATATATATAAATGAAAATAGTTCTAAGATGTAAATTTTGTTAATATCTACACAATATATATACACATATCTATACTATATAATAAAAGAAACCACTTTAGGGACACTTGTCATCATATTAGACCATCTCTTATAGATAATTATTATTTTAGTTTAATCTCTTCTAATTAATTATAAATAACCCTTCTACTAAATATTATTTAATTTAATATCTTATTTTATAGATAACCCTCCTACTAAATGTTATTAGTTTAATATCTTATGGATAATTATTATTTAGTTTAATCTCCATCTCATTTATAATATTATTTATTTGAATTAATTATATTTGAACGTTATTTTAGTTTGGTATCAAATAGATTTTACGAAACTTGAAATAAAATTAACTAATATCATTTATCATTTATACATTTACGGAGTTTTAAATAAAAGGTTAAATTTATTGAGACTTCGTTAACAAATTTTGCAACAACAGAATAATCTATTTTTATAACGAAAACCAAACTTTGTATTAATATATTAAATATTTTTATTTTCACTATACAAAATTACATTTACTCGACCCATGTAATACATGAGGTTTTTTAAAACTTTTTATTATTTGATATATAAAATTAGATTTATTTAATTCGTACAATACACGAGGTTTTTTTAAGGATATATATTTTTATTATTTAGTACAGAAAATTACATTTATTAAAACCGTGTAATGCACATATTTAAAGATGTAATTTTTTATTATTATTTGGTATATAAAATTACATTTATTCAACCCGTGTAATAAATGAGGTTTCTTAAAGATGTATTATTTTATTATTTGTAAACAATATTACATTTATTCAACTCGTGTAATATACGTGGTTTTAAAGATATAACTTTTTTATTTGGTATATAAAATTACATTTATTCAACCCGTACAATATGGTTCTTATAGATATAACTTTTTATTATTTAATATATAAAAAATTACATTCATTAAAACCGTGTAATGCACAAATTTTTAAAGATGTATGTTTTTTTTTATTATTGTATACAAAATTACATTTATTCAACCCGTACAATATGGTTCTTATAGATATAACTTTTTATTATTTAATATATAAAAAATTACATTTATTAAAACCGTGTAATGCACAAATTTTTAAAGATGTAATTTTTTTTATTATTTGGTATATAAAATTACATTTATTCAACCCGTGAAATAAATGAGGTTTTTTAAAGATGTATTATTTTATTATTTGGTAAACAATATTACATTTATTCAACTCGTGTAATATACGTGGTTTTAAATATATAACTTTTTTATTTGATATATAAAATTACATTTATTCAACCCATACAATATGGTTCTTATAGATATAAAATTTTATTATTTAATATACAAAATTATATTTATTCAACCCGTACAATAAATGAGGTTTTTAAAAATATATTGTTTTATTATTTAGTATATAAAATATATTTATTCAACCCCGTGTAATACACGGGGTTATAACCTAGTACTTTTTTATAATTGGAAATACATAAAAGATGTCTTTAAGAAAATTAGTGAGCATTAATAAGGATAATTATGAATTAATTGGAAAGGCTTTAATATGGATAAATAGACATAAATTTGTATGACAAGTTGGTCTAGTGGTTAGTCTTGGTTTCTCTCCTTGAGGTCCCAAGTTCAGCTCCCACTAGCATCACTTTGAAGGACACTGATGGTGGCAATAAAGTTTAGAACTAGGCCTCTTAGGAGGTCGCTAGTTCGAACAAAGCCAAATTGGGTTTTACCGCAGTGGCCTTCTGGCGGACGGGTTTTCCCGGGAATTGGTGGCTTGGTGGCTCTGGTATGCATCCAACTCTGACCGTTATGGAGGGGGTGCATTTGCTCTATTAAGGGCAGGGCCGTCTATCAGGGGGTGCAGGAGATGCCTGCGATCAGGACCCAAATCAATATAAGGCCCAATTTTTTTAAAAAAATATATATATTTATATATATATATATATAGGGTTGAGTTCATTTCAGAACTCTAAATAACTACAGAAGTTTCAGAACTCCTAATAAACAATCATTTTATATATAAATTTTTGTATTTAGGATCTTTTTATCATCTATTATATGTATTTCTTTGATTACATACATGTTAAAAGTAGTTTACATATGTTTAAATGCCAAAATTATATATATGTGTCATAACTAATTACATATATGTAAAAAAAACTAGTTTACGTATATGTAATTATAAAATTACATATAAAAAATGATAAAATTACTCTTAATATGTATGTAATCGTAAAAATACACATAATAAATGATAAAATTATCCTAAACATAAAAATATATAAATAAAAAGATTGTTTATTAGGAGTTTTGCGAGTTCTGTAAATATTTATAGTTCTGAAATGATCCTGGCCTATATATATATTTAAAAAAATTCCGGATGTTTGTATAAAGAAGGGCCTGCTAAAAGACCCAAAGTGTTTTAAATAAGGGCATGTTTAAAAGTTTTAAAAAAATGACCCAATTAACAAGTCCAAGTGACTAGTCTAAACAAAAATAAGGGCCTGTATACGGTGTTGAAGTTGATTAATACATTTTACCAAGACACATTCACAACCCTTTTGATGTTTTAGACTATATCTTCCAGCGCAGTACTACTTATCCTAATGCTATAAATGCATATAAAGTGTTGTTGACAATTTCGGTAACTGTGGTATCGACAGAAAGAAGTTTCTCAAAGTTGAAGTTGTTAAAGACCTATTTACGTTCTATAATATCACAAGAAATGCTAAACGGGTTGGCGACAATTTCTATTGAAAGTGAAATATTGGATACTATGGATTACAATGAGTTGATCGAGAGCTTTGCTTCAAAAAAACGCTAGAAGAACCACACTGTTCACTTAGCAAGTAGGTTCGATAATTTGATATTTTTGCTACACTATTTTTGCTAATTTGTTTTATCTATTTCATAACAATTATCGCAGTATTATGGGTTTTTAGTATTTATATATTTGATTGAATGATTGATTAGTTTATATTATATGAAGATTTGCGAATATGGCCCAAATTTTTTATCTCGAACAGGGCCAATTTTTTTTTGTGATTTTCGAAGACGACCCTGATTAAGGGGATGCTTATCCGGTGATTTAGTTGGTCATTCAAAAAAAATTGTATGATTTTTCATTTTCTTTTATTTTAAAACTTGGTATCACACATTTGCTAATCCAACATCATATGAAGTCTCATATACTAAACAATCAAGTTTTATTTAATAAAGTGTTCTTCATCCATCATGTATGTCACACCCTCAAAATACCACATGCGGCATGTTTTTTTGTTATTCTCTGAAACTAGATTTGTAGAATACACAGTTTTCGGTGACTTAGGTTGAATTGGAACAATGATAGCTAGGGGTGTGCAATAACCGAACCGTTAACCGAAACCGAACCGAAAACCGACAAAACCGAACCAAAATTAACCGAAACCGGAACCGAAATAACCGAAAGTCGGTTAACGGAAATTAACCGAACCGAACCGAATCATTTATTTTATTTATATATTTCTAGCTTTTATACCTCTATTTCATGTATTTCATCCGCGCGGGTACATCGCAAACATCGAATGGATTAGTCCAAACATTATGTGATGTGTTAACCATATGAAAACGTGCAATTCGACATATCATAGAAAACATAACAGGTATAACAGAAAAACTGACATGTATAATCGAAAGAGATTAATTAGAACTTTTGGAAATAAAGGGGGGGCCGGGGGGGAAGAAACTACAATTTGACTCTACTCGGTTCGAAACAAAATTTGCAAAACATTCATATAATAAGCAAGGAAGCATATTATATTTGGCCTCACTCATTTCCCAAAAAAAAAGTTTACGTTGAAACATACACCAACTCGAATTTATACCAAAACGTACATATAAGTATGGACGTAAAAATGTTTTTTTAAATAAAAGCATATTATATTTGATCTGACTTATTTCCAGAAAAAAGTTTATGTCGAATAGAGAAAATCGAATTCATACCGACACGTACAAAAAAATATGTACTTAAAAATAGTTTTTTAAGTAAAGGAAGTATAGGGGTAAATTTGAAGCAAATTATTTTTAGTAAAAAATTTAATAGGTTAAACACGTGTGTAAAATCGTGCCAAGTAGCCCAATGCCACACCACCAACAGAAGAGCTCGTAAAATAAAATAAATAAAAAGAGTAAAAATAACCCTGAAAGAAAAACAGACGTAAATTCATTGAATCATGCACACCCGTTGCGGTATGTTAATGCGAAGAAATTAGACTGAAACGTAAAACGTAGAAAGAAAAAACTAAGTCAATTTAGGACCCGCACATTAGAACGAACTTGTCAAACGAAGAATAATATACGTGTTGCGACGGGCCTGTCAAATAGGAAAAACAGACAAAAAACATTGAACCATACACACACGTTGCAGTGTGTTAACTCGCCAAATTTTGAACGCAACGTAGAACAAAAAACTTGCAAAAGATGAAAAGTATAGAGGACTAAAGTTGAAAATAAAAAAGTGTTGAGGTTAAATTGTAAAACATGAAAGTCTTTGGGTTAAAAGTAAATGAATAAAAAAAGTTAAAATGAAAAGATAAAAACTTTAGATGAAAAATGAAAGAAGAAATTTTTTGAAAATCACCCCATGCACATGGTACAACTAATAATGCAAGAAAAACTTGCTTATTTATAGTATAAAAATACCTCTATTTTATTTATTTATGCCTTCATTTCATTTATTTATTATGTATTTAAACATCTATTCATGCATTTATACCTTCATTTCCAATCTACTACATTATTACTCGTCGGAACTTTACAACTTTTTCTCTCTCCATGGGCACTCGTCGGAAACCTATTCCGGCGGAGGTGCAGGCAAGGCTAACCAAGTTTTTCGTTTCCAATCTTCCGGATCGGTGTAGTGGGGCTGATGTGGCAGCGGTTCTTCGAGGTATGGGTTCAATCTTTGATATATATATTGCTCGTAAAAGAGACAAGGAGGGTAAGAGGTTTGAGTTTGTCACGATGTTGGATGTTAAGAACCAGTTGGATATGGTTAAAGACCTCTCGTCAGTCAGGATGGGGGATTTCAAATTGAGATTTAATGTTGCTCGTTTTGTGTTAGAGGAGGGAGAGATCAGACATCAGAAGATTAATACAGATCAGAAGGCTTTTAAAACTAATGTTAGACAGGAGGCTGGGGGAGAGAATGTTTTTAGAAAGGAATCGTTTGTTAATGGTATGTCGTTTAAAGATGCTTTTGTTGGGGCTGCGAAGGGCAAGATGGTAGAGGTTGCTGATGATACTGAAGCTCTCAAAGATCTGCATGGGAAGGGTGTTGTTGTGCGGTTGAAGTCGTTATACGTGCTTCAGAATATTCGAACAATTTTGAGCGATTTGAAGCTTCATGAAGGGAGTATTCAGTGTTTGGGGGGGGGGGGGGCTGATGATTATGATAGAGTTCAAATCTAAGGATCAGGCTATAATGGCTAGAGATGAACTGGTCAGGTTTCCGGATCAATTTGTGTCTCCAGAAATTTGGGAAGGCCAACAAACGGTGTTTGAACGTATTTCTTGGTTGAAAGTCTATGGGGTTCTGTTGTGTTTATCGGATAATAATGTCGTTAATGAGGTTGGGAGTTTGTTTGGTAAGGTGGTTAAAGGTGCACGAGTGGATCGTGTAGGATTGGATAATTCTTTCCAGTTTATCGGAGTTTTAGTCAATCATGGTTATCGCATCCAAGATGAGGCATTCTTACGTTGGAGGGGTAAATCTGTTAAGGTTTGGGTTATAGAGGACTCTAATGATTGGTTGGAAGAGTTCGTGTATGATTCAGTTGGCCAGAATGGGGATGGTAACATGGAGGAGGAGTTGATCAAGACGCCGGAGAATACATCATCGGGTGATCGGCCGGAAGTCTCTCATGGGAATGTATTTAATGCACAGGAGGTTAATAAGGAAAACGGTGGTATTAATATTCATTATGATGGTATTTCCGAAGTTGGTTTAGAGTTACCTTTTTTGAATAAGGAAGAAATTGTCAATGAAGTTATTGCAGAGGAATTTCAGGAGAAGAATTTGGAAGGGGAGGTTAATGGGTTAAAGAGAAAGAAATTTAAAAAACATTTTGAAATGGGCCTGTCCGGATCTGGGGGTTATTCTAGTAGTAACGAAAGGCCCTATAAGGGGCCCATAAAGGTGGATGATGACCCATTTGAATTAGATCCTATTATTTCGGCTTTAGATGCTAATGTGGTTAAGACTAGAGGAGAGTTACCTGTGCACACTTCCAATTCATTTCAAGTATTGATGGAGGAGAATGAGGAATTCAATCATGCGACGGATTTTGATCAGTTGGATAATGTTGAGGAGGTCGGTGCTATGGGGGGTGGTGGGAGACCGAATGGATGTCCAGTTCTGCAATTGGAAAAGATCACAGAAGTGGATTTGCACAAAGAGGTTTCAGGTACTAAAGATCTTGGTATTAAGTTGGGGGTACAATTAGAAGGTTTTGATAGTATGATAAGGAGTTCGATCCAAGGTGTAGGGCTACAATCAGGTTCGAAATTAATTGTTTGTCGTTGAATATTAGAGGGTTAAGGAATGGGGGAAAACCGAAAGGGGTTAGAGATCTGGTTGGGAAATTTGGAATTGATTTTATGGCGTTACAAGAGTCTTTGTTAACGGGTGATAAACATTTTGAGTTTGATAAAATTTGGGGCTCAGGGGATTTTGGTTTAGACTTGGTAGGGGCGAGTGGTAAATCAGGTGGTTTGGTGAATATGTGGAATGTTAGAAAGTTTAAAAAGATAGGGTCGGTGGAGGATAGGAACTTTCTGATTACTTCTGGGTCTTTAGTTGAGGATGGATCGATAATAAATTTTGTTAATGTCTATGCGCCCCAAAAGGCGAGAGAAAAAAGGGGTTTATGGGATCGATTACATGGGTTATTACAGGAAGGTGAAGGGATGTGGGTTTTTCTTGGTGACTTTAATTCTGTTAGATGGAAGGAAGAGCGAAAAAATTCCAAGTTCAATAAAGGAATGGCTAACGATTTCAATATGTTTATTGAAGAGGCTAATTTGCAGGAGTTTACAATGAGAGGGAATAGGTTTACTTTTATGGCAGGTACTAGATATGATTGTAAGATGAGCAAGATAGATCGTTTTCTGGTTTGTCAAGAGTTTTTTACTAGATGGCCTGGTGCTTGTTTAAGGGCTTTGCCTCGGGAATTATCTGATCACTGTCCATTGATTCTCTCTGTACATGATTCTAACTTTGGAGTTAAACATTTCAAATGGTTTAATTCTTGGTTAGATAGGGATGGGTGCGAGCAGGTGGTTATAGATGCTTTACAAAATTGCAAGGTTACTTGTCCGACAGAGGTTTTGATACAGAAGAAGTTGGGTGAGGTTAGGAAAGTTTTAAGAAGTTGGTGGAAAGAGGTCTCTAAAAAAGAAGAAGAACACTTGGATGTGATTAAAGCTGAAATTACGGGATTAGAGAGATCGATGGAGGAACGGGAGTTAGAGGAGGAGGAAGTTTGGGTTTGGGAGGAGTGTAAAAAAGAATTAGAAAATTTGTTATACTTAAAAAATCGTGACTTACATCAGAAGTCGAGAGTGAAGTGGGCTTCGTTGGGGGATGAGAATTCGGGATTCTTTCATCGATGTATCAAGGGTAGGAGGGCGACAAATGCTATTCCGGGGTTATTAGTGGATGGGTCTTGGGTTTCAAAGCCTATTCTTGTTAAAAGAGAGGTTTTGCGGTTTTTCAGGAATCATTTTAAGGAGAATTGCCTTCATAGACCTGTTTTTTTCTGTGATAATTTGAAACAGGTTCCGGAGGGAAGTATTGGCGAGTTGATAGCTCCTTTTACTAAGGAAGAAGTCAAGGCGGCTGCATTTGACTGTGGTGCCGATAAGGCGCCAGGGCCTGATGGGTTTAATTTCAGGTTTATTATGCATTTTTGGAATCATATGGAGGAAGATTTTATGAAGATGTTTGAAGAATTTTATCACTCTGGTTCGATTAGCAAGGAGTGCAGCACATCGTTCATTACTTTAATTGCTAAAACAAAAACGCCGGTGGGATTGAAGGATTACAGACCAATTAATTTAATTGGTGTTATTAGCAAGATTATTTCTAAAGTTGTTGCTGCGAGATTGAAGAAAGTTATTGGGGAGGTGATCTCTAATTCTCAATCGGCTTTTCTTAAGGATCGGTTTATTTTGGATGGGCCGTTGGTTCTTAATGAGGTTATTGGTTGGATTAAGAAAAACAGAAATCAAGTTTTCCTCCTTAAAATTGATTTTGAGAAGGCATACGATAATGTGAGTTGGGAGTTTCTTTTATCCATTTTGACTCAAATGGGTTTTCCCTCTAGATGGTGTATGTGGGTGAAAGGGATTATTCAGTCAGCGAGGTCAGCGGTGTTGGTTAATGGATCTCCTACATTTGAGTTCCAATGTCAAAAGGGGCTAAGACAAGGTGATCCCCTATCGCCATTTTTATTTCTAATTGTTATGGAAGCATTGGCTTGTTTGATTTCTAAAGCGAGTGATTTGGGGGAATTGGAAGGAGTGAAGTTACCCAATGGTGGCCCGGTGGTGTCCCATATGTTGTATGCCTATGACGCGTTGATTTTGGGTAAGTGGAACAAGCATAATGTGAATATTACGAACCGTTTGCTTCGGATTTTTTATTTATGCTCCGGATTACAGATTAATATCCACAAGTCGGTGCTATTCGGGTTGGGGGTGGAGGATGAGGAGGTGAATTATATGGCGAAATTATTTGGGTGTAAAATTGGGAAATTGCCTTTTGTTTATTTAGGCATAAAGGTGGGAGCTAATATGAATCGGATTTGTAATTGGGATCCGGTTGTGGATACGATTCGAAATAGATTAAGCTCTTGGAAGTCTAAACTCTTGTCTATTGGAGGGCGTCTCACTTTATTAAAGGCGGTGTTAGCTAGTCTCCCGGTGTATTATTTATCTTTATACAAGGCCCCGGTTGCGGTAATTGATACCATTGAAAAATTGATGAGAAAATTCTTGTGGTTGGGTTCTAAGGAGGGTAGAGGATTGTATTGGGTGTCTTGGGAGGTTGTCACGAAGCCGAAAAAGGATGGGGGATTTGGTATCACCAAACTTCATGATGTCAACACGGCTTTATTAGCAAAGTGGGCGTTTAGATTAAAATCCGATAATGAAGGAATGTGGAGGAAAATTATCGAGTGCATTCACGGGGGTAGAAATCGTTGGGTGTTTCTTCCATTGAAAAAAGCTTTTCCGGGTTGTTGGAAGACAATTGTTCGGCATTTGGAAGCGGTAGTTATTCAGGGGTTTAGTTTTAATTCATGTTTGAGGGCTAAACTTGGGAATGGCGAGAATATAAAGTTTTGGAAAGACAAATGGTTTGGCTCAACTCCTTTAAAGGATAGATGGCCTGTGCTGTTTCAGTCGGATCAGAAGAAAGATGATACTGTTGGTATGCGTATTATAAGGGAGGGAGATAAGGTTTCGCTTGCAGATTCTTGGGTCATGGAAACAACTACAGTTGAGGCGATTTTTGAGGCTCAGGACGTGGTCTCTATGCTTTCTCAGGTTCATTTTGCAGGGGGTAAGGATTTGTGGGTTTGGGAACCGGATAAAAATGGGGACTTCACTGTCGCGGCTGTTAAAAAGTGGCTGCGCAAGGATGGTATAATTCAGTCAAAGGCGTCGATGAAGTGGGAGACTTGGGTACCAGTTAAAGTAAACATTTTTGTGTGGAGAATGGAGATCGATCGAATACCGACTCGTCTTGCTTTGTTGAGAAGAAAAGTAAATATTCCGAATTTATCTTGTCCGTTGTGCGAGACAGTAGATGAATCTGTTCAGCATTTAATGGTGGATTGTGGCTTCACTTTTGGGGTCTGGAGCAAAATCTGGAACTGGTGCAGGATTAATGGCTGCAGTGTTCATTCGGTTAACGACCTGTTGAAGATGGAGGGTATTTCGTTCAAATCCAAGTGGGAGAGGAAGGTTATTCGAGGTGTTTTCATGGTGACTTGTTGGGCGATTTGGAAGGAGCGTAACAAGAAAGTGTTCCAGAGTTCGATACCTCGGGTTTTAGAGATTGTGGCGACGGTGAAGGCTTTATCTTATTTTTGGTTTAAACATCGAACTAGGTTCAAAAATGTGGTTTGGAATGATTGGGTGAAATACCCTTTGTATTGTTTGTAAGGTGGTTCGGCGGTCCTTGATTTGAGGACTCGTCTGTGTTCTTAATGAAGTTTTTTGTCCAAAAAAAAAATTATACCTTCATTTCATTTATTTATACCTCCATTTTATGTATTTAAACATCTATTCATGCATTTATACCTCTATTTCATTTATTTATACATCCATTTCATGTATTTATACATCTATTTCATGTATTTATACCTCCATTACATGTATTTCTAAGCAAAAAAATTAGCCCTTTGTTTGAATTGGTTATTAACCGAAAATTAACTGGACCGAACCGTACCAAAAACCGACAAATTAACCGAATTAACCGAACCGATTAACCGATGACTTCGGTTACAGTTACGGATAATGCTAATAACCAAACAGAACCATATACACCCCTAAATTGATAGCCCTCTGACTTATTTTTCTTATCCAAACTTAGTATTTACAATATTTGCAAATTACAACTTGAAAATCTGTAATTATTTTAATTATTATACTTGATATGGATATCATAGTGTTGTTGGATAAAAATATAGCTTCGTTTTGCATTTTCATAGAATTGATAAGCTATTACCGTCATGATTTTTATTAGTTATTTATTTTTTATTAATATGTGAAATAAAATTTATAACTGGATATACAAATTTGAATAAAAGTGCATTTTATAGATATATTTATGTTTATATGAAATTGATATATAGAAACTAATTATTGTTTTTAGAGTAAATATATATAAACTATGGAAAGGTTAATGAATTATTGATTTGTGCAAAATTACCAAATTAATGAAAAAGAAATGTACCTAGATCAGTTAACTAAATTTGTTTTATATTAAATATTTATTAATTTATTTATTATGGATAATTTGATAAGTTATAGATTGATATTTGTCATAGCTGTAAATATCTAAACATCGATACACTATTAAAAAATTGAGTAAACTATTAGTAGGAATCATGTTGTTCTTATCCACGTTGTAGTCAGTCGCCAATATACAAAAAAAAAAAAAAAAAAAAAAAAAAAAAACTAAGCGAGGCAATGAATCTAAGCATTAACATAAATTGGAACACGATAATAATGTTGGTTTCGTACGACAATTAGAACGCAACGCTTATCAATTTGCCATACCTAGTCCTAATACACGATAAATACTTTGTACCATTCGTTTAGACAACTTTACAACCTTAACAATTTTCGTGTGAATCATCTAGCTACTTATCAGATGAATTACATAACCCTTTTTTGCCTTTTACATTTTAGGGTGATACATGCGCCTTATACAAAATTCAGTTTTCACATTACATTTATAATTACAATTCAACTCTATGTCTTTGTATGATATCTAGTTGCTATTTGTATGAACTTGCATGATTAACTATTATTATCAGAGTGTAACTGTTCTATTGGCCTGACAACCCATCCCACTCCTTCGCCTTTTTAGGGGGAGGTTGGGGATGATTAAAACCGAATGCTATCAAGAGGGTAAATTGTCAGTTTCTCACACTATCAAGAGGTTAACTTGTCGAAGTTCCTCACTTTCATGTCAACATAGGTTTGAGTGTACAGGTAGTTTCATGTTTTGTTTAACAAATTGCTTAGATGATTACTATGCTATCTGAATTGTACACATTTCATTTATACATATACCCTATGTTGTTCACCAACTTTTTGAAGTTGACACTTGATTTTACACATGTTTGAGGTAACAATGTTTGATGTTATTTCCAAGACTTTGCTACACATGGGAGCTTTGGACTTAGATTTAGTTTCATCGAGATTTATGTTCATTTTGTAAACAAGTTATTTTTCTTTAATGTATGAATATTTAAATTTGGTTAAAAAATATTTAAATTTTAATAATACGATCTTGAGCTTTTGGACAGTTTGTGTATCGCCTTGACGTTTCCACCGTTGGTTGGGGTGTTACACTCAAAGTTCCTTTGTTGTAGTATACCTATGAAATGTATTTTTAATTTCATGTGGTAAAGACATATTAATGGTAGCTAATGCTTTCTTATCTACGTCACACATTCGCCTATCCTATTATCCCATTCCCACATAGGACGTCACACGGTGTCTACCTTCAACATCGTGTGTTGGAGATACGTATCTATCAGTGATACAAATCCACATATAGGTGCATCCTGATACTGTGCAAATGATTCAAACTTGTCTTTCCAATCAACATATTGTAAAACTTTAGTAGCTTTGATGGTTTATTAGCTTCATGATCCATTTTAAGTCATTCGTTTAAATTAGCCACAGATAACATTTTTGACTTAATTAATTTTAAGTACAGGTAAATCCACCAACTAGGTGATAAACCTGCTAAAGGAAAAACACTCCGGGTGTGTAAACCCACTAAATAGGCAAGTACGCTATAAAGGGGTAAACCATGAAATCACTAATCCCTACACATCCTAAAGTTCAAGGGTTATCATGTATATAGCATAAAGATAGTTTTAGGGTAGTTATGAAGTACAGGGACTAGATGTGACAAAACAGAAGTTGATAACCAACTCCCTAAAGGAATCGATGTGTCCCTTGGACACAGCCTTTGATCGACGACTTCAAAGGAAAAGAAAGGGACGCACCTCTTCAAGTACAATTACATCCACAAGATCAAGAGATGCACCCGTTCGTGAAGAGACATGATGTGTGCAAAATGCAACATATAAATTACATCAAATGTGGCATAAAACTAACCCTTTTTTAGTACTAATGTTGGAAAAAGTGTGTTTTTGTCTTCCTTTTGTATTTTCAGGATTAAAAGAGCTTAAATGGACAAAAGAAGTAAAAATGCAGCTAAATCTAACAATAATACAAGAAAAGGAATAAACGTGGCATGCCCAACCCCTCGACAGCATCTCCCCAAGCAAAAACAAGAGAACAGGAGGCTGAACACGCCCCGTGCTCACTGAGCACGGGGACGTGCCCAAGTGTCTGCAGAAAAGACAAAGCTGTAGAAGCTTCTATCACCCACCACGGGGACATGCCCAGCGGACACGGGGCCGTGGTCAACGCTAAGATTCGCAGAATCTAGGCAAATCTTGATAGTACAGATATGTTTCTGCACACGGGAGCGTGCCCAGCAGACACAGGGGCGTGGTCAACTAATGCAGACAAACTACAATTAATGAAGAAAGAGAAGATGGGTGGACACGGGGCCGTGTCCGGGCTTCTGTGCAGGCTATAAATAGGGGTGCTTGGCTCACTTGCAAACCATCCCTTGGCAAACCACCTCTCTCACACTTCACCCACCAACCACCACCACCACCACCATCACAACCTACATCCACCACCATCATCCATCATAGAGTGTGTGAGTAGTCTCGGGATCCAAGATTGATCGTAAGAGTTCTTGACAATCAAAGACCATGTTTGCCTAAGTCTCTTATATCACTTGGTGAAGACAAGTGTTTAGTGTAATACTTTTTATTTTTAATCTTTTCGCACTTTTTATTTGGTTATGTATTAATGACTTTAATAACTAGTTTCTTATGTTGAAGGTGAGTCTTCCTTATCATTTGTCCGTGGTGTCTTGGCCTTATTTTACTGTCTATATAAAATAAAATATTTTCACCATTCATATCTCCACGGTCTATATAAAGATATGTTGGCTACCTGGTCGGGGGTTAAGGGAATGGTTTGGTAAGATTATTGCCTTGTTCAGTGTATAGATTCTGCAAGGACCTGGGTCAAGTTTAGTAGGACCTCCTTCAATACCCACTGGTATTAGATGGCGGGGGTCCGAACTCCTTGATCCTCTCATATGTAAACTACTATTAAAACTTTAACCCGGCTATTTAGGATTGTATCCCTGCTGACTCAAACTACTTAGCCGAGGGTAACGTCACCTTCAAAAGAGGGGTCTACCACATTATGCGTTAATAACTTAATTAATTATTTTTCAATAATCCGACCCTTTAGGATTGTATCATTGCTAACTCAAACTACTGGGTTGAGGGTAACGTCACCTTCAAAAGAGGGGCCTACTACTATAACTAAGATAATCTCTTAAAAAGTGCAAAAGTGTGAAAATAATCAAAGGTTACACTAAAGGCGAGTCGGATCCAAGTGATTCTTCTTGTCTATCTGTTTCTATTTTTATTTTTATTTTTCAGCATTTTTAGTTTTTATTTTCTAGTTTAAAACCTTTTTCTAAACTTTTGATTTGATTAGACGTTGAGGATAAACCGGTATTAAAAGCTCTTGTGTCCTTAGACGACCTCGGTATCTTACCAACACTATACTACGCTCACGATGGGTGCACTTGCCCATATGTGTGTTTGGAGTTAGTAAAATATCATGTTTTATAAATTTAAAACTTGACCAACGTGTAAAAAGGGCTAAAAATATACATAAAATGTATAACCACCACACACGCATCAAGACACGTCTCTACAATCGCACCTTTTAGTTACTTATGAATAGGGCTATAGATTTCAATTGTAAAACATACATGTATTCAGAGATTCACGTTATATTCAAATTCGATTCATGTTCTAGAGATCAAAGATCAATTGAGGCCAATAATTGGTATCAGAGCACCAGGCTCTAGGCATTGGGAATTGCAAGGCAACGAATCGCACGAAGTCATTCGCGATCAGGTTTCATCATTCTAATTTTCAATTCGCAAGTTTTCGTTTTTTCGGTTCAAGGTTATTGAACCAGGGTTAGAAATCTAGGTTTTGATTGGGTTATAGTGCGAATTAGATAGTCAGGAATTCGGTTATTACGTGTTGTGGTTATTCGCGGGTTAAAGATTTCAAAGTTTATTGAATTCAAGATAATTGAATTTTACTGATACAATTGGTTCGTATTGGTGGTCAGGAAATTTTAAGAAAATAAAAACTAAGGTTGTTTGATTACAAGTTTGTTTGTGAAAGTGAAAATCGTTCGATCAGAAAAACATGTCGGGAACAACCGAACCAAATCAACAAATTGTAATTCAAAAGGAAGGAAGTTCTCTTTCCCAATTTCAATGCCCAATTTTGAAATCTACAAATTACACGGTTTGGGCAATTCGCATCAAAACGATTTTAGAAGCGAATGGACTTTGGGAAATGATTGAACCGGTAGAAAATACACAATCGGATGTTAAGAAAGATAAGTCGTCAATTGCATATTTGTTCTAAGCAATAGCGGAAGATGTTGTATTGCAAGTTGCAAGTTGTAAAACTCAAAGGAAATTTGGAACACGTTGAAAACAAGACATGTTGGCGCTGATCGGGTACAAAAGGCTCGTTGGCATACACTATTGTCAGAGTTCGAGTTATTGTAAATGAAAGAAGATGACACTGTGGACTCTTTCTCAGCAAAGATAAATAGTGTTGTTACACGGGCAAGTGAATTAGGGACAACACTGAGTCAACCGACTCTGGTATGCAAACTCTTAAACGTTGTGCCAGATAGATTTATTCAAATAGTTGCTTCGATCGAGCAATACTATGATCTAGACACGATGACTCTAGACGAAGCTATTGGTTGATTAAAAACTTATGAAGAAAGGTAAAAGTTGAAGAAAATAGAAAGCCACGTGAACAATCCAGAAGAACTCTTGTATGCGGGTCATGGACAACATGTTAGAAATCGTGGACGAGGGAGATTCTGTCTGTCACGAGGCCGAGGGAGAGGCAATTATCAACATAGGGTGAAGGACACACCTCTTACGAGTCAGAAGGAACTGACAACCACAAAGCGATGATAGCAAGCAAGAAACACCAGGTATGAGAGATATGTCAAAAATCACTTGCTACAGATGTGAGAAACTTGGGCACTGTGCCTACTGATGTGCATGAAATACAACATATAAATTATATCAAATACGGCGTAAAATCAACCTTTTTCGGTACTATTGATGGAAAAAGCTTCCTTCTTTGTTGTTTTTTAATTTACAGGGTCAAAAGAGTTTAAAATCGCAAAAGGAGCAAAATAACAGCAAAAACCAACATAAATACATAAAAGGAGGATTGGCGCAACTCGCCATGTAACACCCCGTGTTTCGAAAGTCAAAGTCAAAGTCAAGATTGAAGTCAAAGGAAGAAAAGATTGCTAATTGCGATCTGTCTCTCCTTGCTCAATTCATGTTTTGACTTCTTTGACTTGTAGTTAGTCTATTTTGTTATCGCTTTAGTTGTATTATGTGGAGTATCTATTAATGATCGCATAGTAGTCGCTATTTATCGCTTGATTAATCGCTTTAGCGCTATCGCAATCGCACTCGCAACTCGAATTACGCATTTTGGTTATTGTTATACGTGTGTGCCTTATGTGTTACTTGTGCATGCTTATTTATGTTATGTGTGGTAATCAATCTAAACGCAATCGAAACTCAATCGCAATCAAATCGCAAAAGCTAAACGAACACAAAATAAGGATGCTTGTATATTGATATAGTAGTTGGGATTAAAATTAATTTAACTAGGAAATTCTCTCGCATCACAACGCTCGCTATCGCACTCGAAACGGCAAAACTCGTCGCACCGAACACTCGAACCAAGCGACTGATCGATCAGGTGACCAGCCGATCGACCAGTCGTTCGATCGAGCTACTGCTCGATCGGCCAGCTGTTCGACCAAGCTGCCACCCGATCGACCAGCCCCTTTCCACTTTGGGTAACCCTATAAATACCCCATGTCACCATCAAACTTTCCACTTTTGCTCTCTGACGTCCGACCAGCGCTCTAACCTTGCTTTTTCTCTGATTTCTTGCAATTCTGGTAAGATCTCATCCTAAATCTTGTACTTCCTTAATCTACACGCACTTCTACACCTTTTATCTTTTAAATCTTCACTTTTAACCGTGAAATCAGCAAGATTCAAGGTGTTCTAGGATGACGTCATCATGTGTTCTTGAGAACTTCATGTTTTGGCTTCAATCCACCAAGAACAACTTAGATCTAATCGATTTCCACATAAACAAACAAAGATCTTTCATAGATCTAAACATATTCACAATGAACAGGATTGAAAGATGGTTTTCCAACTTTCTTTCAACTCTTTTACACTCAATGCCTTCAAAACCGATAGAATCGGAGCTTGTGCCGACTTACTACTCATTCTTGTGGTTGAGTTGGTTCAAGATCTGGAATCTATCCACGAGACTACCGATTTCGGGTTAAACATGGAACACCGTCTCGAACAGTTAACTGGTTGGATTTGGGTGATTCCTGTCCGATCAGGGGTACCAAGTATTGACGAGGTTCCTGTTGCTTAACACGTTATCAAAACATCTCGATAAAACGACAAACTATCAAAACAACCAAGTGTAAGACGAACAGAGCGACCAGGACGGAATGCCGTCTGATCAGACTATCGTCCGATCGGACTGTCGTCCGAACGAGTTGTCACCCGTTCGATCTACACCTTGGTCCCATACTTAACTTTCGTTTTCAAGACCTTGTAGGATGAACATTGAACGAAGGGTTGACCGATCGGGTTACCATTCGATCGGACTACCACTCGACCATGTGATGTTCTGACTTCAACACTTAAACAATTTTCAACATGTTCAATGCATAAAGGATGCCACTCGATCGAACAAGCGTCCGATCGAGTGACAACCTGCTGAGAACTTGTTCTCCCTGAAGTGTCCAACCTATCGGACTGTTGCCCGATCGAACGGTCGTTCGATCAATCGACCTGAAAGGTAGAGATACTTCAATGCTTTCAAAATGCTACAACGAAAACTTCAAAAGTAAAGCCATCTTACACAAACACATCCTTCCCAAAGGAGGTAACAATCCACTCGAACGGCCATCCAACCGGACGACCGTCCGAACGGACTATCACTCGAATGTCTGGCTGTCCGATCGGACTACTGTTTGATCGAGCTGCTGTCCTACCCACTTGCACTCTGTATCGTTTTGCGCGTCACTTATTGTTATGCTATCAAACTGTTCAGGCTAACCCTACTCTCTAGCGCTCCCTTCAATCAATCAATCGCTGTGAGTATACTCGATCCCTTTTTTGCTTTACGCACTTTTGGGTGTTACATACGTTACATATACAAAATCACATCGAACACACTACGCAATACTTTAAATCTCTAACCAATTACCGCATGTTATACGTGACTTAATGAATGCTTGTTTGTTATGTTTACACATGGAATGATGTCTACCTGCCTTAGAAACGATAGTACTATTAGTTTGGACTCAGCACCTGTTAACTCAGGGGTTGTTAAGGACAATTACCTACATGGCTCACAGTGGTGAGTGTGTATCGCGAACTGCCTTGGGCAGTCAACCCGCAGTCATTGGTATCGATAGGTTCATGTCGAAAACTAATATGCCTCATTTTACACTGTGTACGTGTTGGTTATGCGTAACGATTTCGAACTCTATATGCTATTATCAAACTTGTATGCTCACTTTTACACTATGTGTATTAACTTTTACTTTAACGTATGTGACAGGTGCTTAGGATGCTTATTTGCTTTCTTTGCTGTGAAATTGAGGCTAGGAAAGACCTAGGTCAACAATAAACAATTGTCTGTAATAAAAATCTGAATTGTCGGAACAGAACAATTTGACTAGATCTTTTCTGTAATAATTGTATTTTCATTTATGACAAGGTATGGGACGTGTTTCTTTAAATATTTGGTAAATATAGTTGGTATGGAAACTTCTGGACAATCTGTTTCGCTCAGTGCCACGCCCCGATATTTCCGCCATCGGTTGGGGTGTGACAGATTGGTATCAGAGCCATAACTATAGGGAATTAGGCAAGACTCGACCTAGTCCGGGTTGATGTCTTAGAAACCTAGTCTATAGTTAGGAACCAACAGACCGACTCGTACATGTCCAGTAGGGAGTATGTATGAGCTTACTTGCTATTTTCTCGCTATTCTCGCCTACGCTACACTATAATTGCACTCAAATTTTCAAATATGATTGAGCGATTAAGTCGAGATTAGGTGTGAAAACTGCAAACTCTCGACTAAATTGCTTGTTTAACCCACATTTTTACCTATAAACACGTGAAATTGCGTTGAAATGGGAGTGAAATCCATACTTTGACGCATAATTCTCTTTTATTTTATCAAAATAGGAACAAAGTTGTTAAGTCAGGGGTGAAACCCTAACCTTGACGACTTGTTCCGACCTTTACTTGGTTTTTTCAAAACCCTCACCGAAGTCTCGACGGACTCCAACGACTTGAAGTCACAATATGACTAAAAGGATGCGTGCTGAGCCCAAGATTCGAGGCAAAAGCACAGTCCTGAAAGTCAAGGTGTGTACAACAGGTCCTTGTGAATAGTCGAATCACTTTGGGTAGTCAATGTCTAATAGCCACAGACGATCTATTTCTCGATATTTGTGTGTTTTGATTCTGAGCCCGGAACTGCTGACTCTGATGATTCATCAATTTTATGTGTTTATATATGTATTTACCTGCTTATGTGTTTTAATTTTTGGAGACTTATTCGATTATTCGCTTTCACTTTGATCGACACGCACGACCCGCGTTGCATAACTACTTCAAAACACTGACAAATAGCTACTACCATGAGGAACCACCGTACGCTATGTTGCTTGCTATGTTATTCGCTTATACTATACTACTCGCTATGCTATGCGCGAACGCCCTTCTTGAACGATCACGAACTTTGAATGATAGGTTTCTGTATTCTGACTGCTCCCATGTGCTTCTAAGTGAATTTCGTGCTTATTTGCTTCTGTGTTTTATGTCCTACGTGCTTATGTGCTTCTGTGTTTCTGTGCCTTACGTGCTTATGTGCTTCTGTGCTTATGTGAACCTGTGGTTATATGCATACTTGATTACGTGGTTATACGTGTTCCTGAGTTTTAGTAGTGTTAGGCGTGTGAGGTGAGATTCGATTATATTATGTTAAGTCCTGTGGCGATGTCTGTTGCAGACAATGTCGTCATCTGGATCTCGCGCTACCCGAGATGCTCGCCGAAAGCAAGCAGAAAAATGCCTCGCTGCCATGATTACTAAGCAAATGGCAAAGGTTGTACCCCAAGTCGTCAGTGAACTGTACGAAAACATGACCAAATCGTCTGAAGAATCCAGGACCGAGACTGCCAAAGCTGCTTTCAGCTTCAAACAGTTCAAGGCATGTGGACCGAAAGAGTTCACCGGCGACGAAGGCCCTACGGCTTTGTTTCAATGGTTTGACTCAATCGAAGTCACCCTGCGACAGAGCGGGTGTCCTGATAATCTCCGCACACAGAACGCGACCGGCGTCTTCCAGTCCCGCGCTCTAGACTGGTGGACGGCCGAGAGGAACAAGCGCGAAAATGATGCAGCTTATGGTGTGTCATGGGACGAGTTGAAGAACGTTATGCTCGAAGAGTTTTGCCCTCCCCATGAGCGCCATAAGCTGGAGGACGAGTTCTAGCAAATTAAGCAGAAAGAAGGTGACAACGCTGCCCTGACTGCTCGCTTTAAGCAGCTCAGCATCATCTGTCCAGATCAAGTGAAGGCGTCCAACATGACGATCAAGAAGTACATTCGAGCTCTACCCGACTGTGTTGCAGATTTTGTACATGCCGCAAAGCCAGCAACAATCGAAGAAACTTACTTGCTTGCCGCCAAAATCAACGACAAGCGAGTAAAAGTTGGTTTTTGGGATAAAACTTCAAAGAACCTGCATCAAGTCACCGCCGCACCAGCCGCCGAAACCGCCGCCGCTCAACCGTCAAAGTCCTCACGCCGAAAGAAGAAAAACAACAACAGCAGCTCCAAAAATAAGAACTGTGTTATCACCACCACTGCTGCTCCACTCCAAGCCGTCCCGGCTCAGCAACAATCTCACCACCGACCAGCACTAGTTACCTATGCACCGCCTGCAAAACGTGCATACACCGGCCCTCACCCTGCCTGCCCGACATACTCTTATCATCACCCAGTGGGTCTAGCTTGCCGTTTTTGCGCTCACTGCAATATGTACGGTCACTTTACTGCAAATTTCCGTATTGGTCCCCGACAAGCACCAGCTCACGCCACTGCTCATCAAGCTCTGCTCCCAGCTCCACAAGGCCAACAAGCGGCTCAGGCACCCGCGGTCAACGCCCGAGTCTGCTTCGCATGTGGTGATCCCAACCACTTTGCGAACATGTGCCCGAACAGGGTTGTGAAGCAAGAGCCCCAGCATCAGCAGCCTCAGCAACAGCAACAGCAACAAGCCACCCGCGCCAGAACTTTCAACATCAATGTGCGCCAAGCCCAGGCTGACAACAATGTGGTTAATGGTACGTTCCTTGTGAATGGTATTTATACTTCGTGTTTGTTTGATACTGGAGCCGATGACTGCTTTGGGTCGTTTGAATTTGAGAAGCTTCTTAGTCGTAAGCGCTCCCATCTCTCCTCGACGTTCGATGTTGAAGTCGCCACCGGAAGAACTGTCCCGTTAATTATGTTCTTCGTGATTGTACTTTTGAACTCAATAATCACATCTTCCCAATCGACCTTATTCCGATGCAACTCGGAAGTTTTGACGTCATAGTAGGCATGGACTTTCTTCGCGAAAACCATGCTGAAGTTGTGTGCTTCGATAAGATGATTCGATTCTCGCTCGCGAATGGTGATTTATTGTGTGTTTATGGAGAAACTGCTTCGAAAGGTCTCAAGCTCATATCATGTGTCCAAGCTAGTAAGTATCTCCGCAAGGAATACAGAGCTTTCTTGGCTAACATTGTAGTAGCGGAGAAGGAAAAGAAAGGAAGACCTGGTGTAAACGATGTCCCAGTGGTTCGAGAATTTCCTAACGTTTTTCCTGAGGATCTTCCCGGACTACCGCCAAGTCGTGATATCGACTTTCGTATCGACCTCATTCCTGGAGCCAACCCTGTTGCCAAAGCTCCTTACCGACTCGCACCGTCCGAAATGCGTGAACTCTCGAGTCAGCTTCAGGAATTACTTGAGAAAGGCTTCATTCGCCCAAGCTGTCACACCCCTTTCTGCGGCGGAAGCACGAGGTGTGATCACGAAAGGTTCTCATTGCATACGAAAGGTAAACATACTTCATGCTCATAAAATAACTTCAAAATGCCAAACATTACATAACCGAAAACATGGTTTAAGTGTTTACATCACAAGACAGCATTTTGTCTGATACGTTTACAACTTTATTCAAAGATAAACAAAAGTGACATCCCAGAGCATGAGTAAAACCGCGTGCACATCCACTAGTTACCTGAAATACATGTGAGTTTTGGAAAAAACGTCAACATAATGTTGGTGTGAATTCATGCAATTTTTGTATTTCACGTTTGTATGCTTTGTATGAAAACATCATTTGTATCTTGTATAAATCAAGTCTTTTGTGTACACCACGTACTCATGTATAAATCAAGTATTCTTGTATAAATCATGTATTTATGTATGTATCAAGTGTTAATGGGTTGCAAAGCCATTAACATGTGACACGACATAGGAAGTCACCAAACCACAGGCATTTTTCTAGTAGTCGACTCACGACTGAGACACAAAAACACTACTCGGTTCTAGTGGTCACCAAGAGTGGGGCTCCCCTGAAACCCATTAGATCTAACCTTTTGTTATGCGGTCTTAGTATGTACACGATTAATGGTGCTTATGGTACCCTATTCGTGACACGATTTCTCGTATCATTCCTCAATTCTTGTATCCATCATACCATTTGTAAACATTGTAATATTTGTAACATGTATTTCACCCCCGAAGTTATAAAACTGAAAACAGTTAAAAGAAAAGGGGGAGCATGGACTCACAACTTTGCGTTCCTTGCGTCGTAAACTTCACCGGATTTGCTTAATTAACGTCGTGACCTATACGTGTTTTCTTAACGTTAGTCACTAGACTTGTATCGTACAAGTACAAGTCACTGTCTTTTATGTATATGTTTTCTTGTGTTAAAAATAATTCATATTTTTAACTAAGTGTCTTACTTATATTATTTTCTCAAAAATGAATATAAGTTTCTTGTATTTTGCACTTTGCACCCGAGTTATGTATCTTGTATGTTGTATGTGTATTTTTGTTACAAAAATTATGGCGATGTTTATATTCGAAAAGCATAGTTTAGAACACACTAGCAAACACTTGTCTAGAAAATATTTACTAAGTGTTAGGATTTTCAGAAAATTTCGCCATAGTCTCCTTTGTAAATGGAGGTGTCCATGCTAAGTAGCATATCATTTTCTTTCACATATAACACGTTAGATCGTTCTCGAATAATCAACCCGACATTCTGACATGCAAGATACTACTTTTGTCGTTTCAGTTTTAATATATATAAAACTGGACTGTTTTCGGACATTTTAATAAAATGGTTATCTTATTCCAAAAATTCCCAAATTTTTACAGAACGTCTTATATGATCCAAATATTATTGTGTAAAAATATCGGGGTCCAGTTAATTACCAATATTTTATAAAAATTTATTTCCCGGACTGCAATCTGATTTGTCGCTTTCTGATTGCAGTTTACGAATTAATTCATCTAAAATTTATCGTGAGTCCGATTGACGAAATTTCAGTGGGAGAATTACTACGACATCAGTGGTCATCCACGGTATAAATTTCAGGGGCTGGTTCTACTCAGGTTTCAAGTTATGATGAAGAATATAACACATGTTTTTGGCAGTAAAAATGCAGCTGGAGCTGATGTCCAAAAACAGACCTTTAAAAATAGTAACCGACTTCGAAAAATTACGATTCCAGTGCCATTTGATCCGTTTTTCAAAAATACATAATTTAGGCTTCAGAAATTCTGTTTTTTGATTTATTATGGTATGTTTACAGTCATTTGATGAAAATGTAAATCAGCATGTTTCTTTATAGTTTAAACGTTACTAAATCGTATCAATCAATGTCCGAACAAAGGGTTTATCAAGAAACCAACGATCAAATATCAAGCATGATTTAACCCAACCCTTATCCAATAAGATTTCATCTTCATGTAATCTCTTATGTTCAAATTTCATGTAAAGTTTCATATTCATCATCTTAGTGTTCTTGTTCTTGTTCTTGTGCTTTAAACATGAACATCATACTACATATTTTAACTAAGAAACAAGATGAAGCAAGGTGTAACAAGACTTAATACTAGCACAAGGCTAGGGTAGAAATCTCTAGTGAAAATGATGAAGGAATGATGATGAAGATGCAAGAAACAAGGCTCCTTTGAAGCTCCACATGTTCTAGCACCTTTGATTCACCTTCAAGCACTTAGATGAAGCTTAAAAATGGAAGAGATGGTGGTGGAATGGTGGTGATGTTGGCGGTGGTAGAGTGACCGAGAGAGGGAGAGAAGAGAGTGAAAGTGTGAGTGTAAGATTGTGAATGATGGTATGTGATCTTTGGCCTTACTTAAACAAGATTGTTCACATATTTTGGTTACTTCCACAAGCAATATCTACAACATAATCCAACCAAAATATATGAAGCATGGTGTGGTGTGGTGTGGGTCCACATGGGGACCGAATTCGGACTAGGGGGGTTGGATGTAAGTATTTTGCAACTAAAGTGTAATAGTTAGTTAGTTTCCAAGTGTTACTTACATAGGGTATTTATTTGATGTGTAGTGGGTGTTAGGGTGTTCGGGGATCACGACTAGCCAAGAAATAAATAAACAATGTGTTTGGAAAAAATTTGGTGTCCCGGGTAATGTCCGATGGTTCGGTTAAATACCGTTCCGTTAAAGTGTTTAATTATTCCGTAAAGTGTCCTTTTGTAACCCTTTCAATTCCCGACACTTAGAGAAATATTCTGGACGATAGAACGTAAATTCTGCATAATATTTATATGTTTAAAAGCTGGTTATAGCTGAATTTAATAAAATTCTGCACTTAAAGTGCGTTTCGGGTGCTTTTTAGTGCGTATTTTAGCTTTCGGAGCGTCTATATGTTAACCCTTGTATGTACTCTTGGGTTTTAATGCATTCTTGACGTTGGACCTACACCTAGGCCTCAGTTCTAATGTCTGACTGCTTTCTGCAGAGTTGTTGACATATTGTGTTTTACCGGTGAGTTTACTAGTATTTTTTGATGCAGCGCTCTCGTTAATGCACAAAGCATTATTTTGTAGTATAAAACGTGCATGAATTCACTTGTATATAATGTAATCAATCAATGTTGACATTTAAGCACATAATTGCAGTCATTAAATAATGATTAAAGTGTACGGAAATTACCGGTTTAGTGCTAGTTGTCACAGTCTCCCCCCGTTAAAAGAATTTCGTCCTGAAATTCAGGCTGAGCTAACTCTCGCAGGAGTCTTCTTGAAAAGGTGGGGATACTTTTCTTTGAACTGGTCTTCACGTTCCCAGGTGTACTCGGTTCCGTGCTTAGAGTTCCAACGTACTTTGACAAGTTTAACAGTGCTCCTCCTGGTCTTGTTGACTTTCCAGTCAGTAACCTCAACTGGTTGTTCTGTAAATCGGAGGGCGTCATCAATATGTACTTTATCCGCAGGGATGATCACGTCTTCTTGTGTTGGACTCTTCTTGAGGTTGGATACATGAAACGTATCATGTACTCCATTAAGTTCTTCCGGTAACTCCAATTTGTATGCTACGGTACCAATTCTTTCTAAGATTCTGAATGGTTCGATGTATCGTGGATTCAGCTTTCCATGTTTTCCGAATCTTACTACGCCTTTCTAAGATGAGACCTTCAACAAAACTTTGTCTCCTACCTCGAATTCAAATGGTTTTCGTCTTTGATCTACGTAGCTCTTTTGTCGATCTCGAGCCGCCTTAATGCGCTCTCGGATTTGCATAATCTTTTCGGTTGTCTCTTGTACAAGTTCAGGACCAACCATACGTTTATCTCCTGCGTCTGCCCAACATAAGGGCGATCGGCACTTGCGGCCATACAGAGCTTCGAACGGTGCGGCTTTTGTACTTGTATGATAACTGTTATTGTAGGAAAACTCAACTAAAGGTAGATGGGTATCCTAGCTGCCGCCTAGATCCATGACACATGCGCGAAGCATATCTTCTAACGTTTGTATGGTTCGTTCGCTCTGGCCGTCTGTTTGTGGATGGAATGCCGTGCTTAGATCTAGCTGAGATCCAAAGGCTTCCTGAAAGGATTGCCAGATTCTTGAGACAAAGCGTCCATCTTTGTCTGAAATAATTGAGGTTGGCACTCCATGACGTGCCACAATTTCCTTTAGGTATATTTCAGCAAGTTTTCCAGTGCTGTCTTTTTCTCGGATCGGTAGGAAGTATGCAGACTTTGTTAACCGATCAACTATCACCCATATCATATCGTGCCCTCTTGGGGTCTTGGGTAATTTTGTTATGAAGTCCATCGAGATTTGCTCCCATTTCCACATGGGTATCTCTGGTTGTTGTAGTAGGCCGGACGGTTTCTGATATTCAGCCTTAACCTTAGCATAGGTTAGGCATTTTCCAACATGAACAGCAACGTCGCTCTTTAGTCTCGGCCACCAATAATATTCTTTCAAGTCTTGATACATCTTGTCCGATCCTGGATGGATCGAGTATCTCGATTTGTGTGCTTCATCAAGGATGGCCTCTCGTAGGCCACCATAGAGCGGAACCCAAATACGTTTCTTAAAGTATAAGGCTCCCTCTTCATTTGGCACCATATATTTCAGCATACCCCGAAGGTATTCAGCTTTACGGTTTTCCATTTTTCCATTTTAAGGGCTTCTTGTTGTGCGTCACGAATACGTGCAGTGAGGTTCCTTCGAATCGTCATTTCTAACGCCCGAACCCTTAGGGTCTTAACCCTTTCTTTTCGACTTAATGCATCTGCTACAACGTTTGCTTTACTAGGATGGTACTTAATCTCACAGTCATAATCGTTCAGTAACTCGACCCAACCCCGGTGGCGCATATTTAATTCCTTCTGATCAAATATGTGTTGTAGGCTTTTGTGATCTGTGAAGACTGTACATCGAGTACCATATAAATAATGTCGCCAAATCTTCAAGGCGAATACCACTGCTCCCAGCTCTAGGTCGTGAGTGGTATAGTTTCTTTCATGTACCTTCAATTGTCTTGAAGCGTAAGCGATGACTTTTTGGCGTTGCATGAGCACGCAACCCAAACCTTGTCGTGAAGCATCGCAGTATACCACGAAGTATTCAGTGCCTTCGGGTAAAGATAGTAGTGGTGCATCGCATAGCTTATTCTTAAGTAGTTGGAAGGCTTCTTCTTGTTTGTAACCCCAGTCGTATTTCTTGTCTTTCTGTGTAAGGGTTGTCAGCGGTTGGGCTATCTTAGAGAAATTCTCGATGAAACGTCGGTAATAGCCCGCTAAGCCCAAGAATTGTTGAACTTCAGTTGGGGTTTTGGGGGCTTCCCAATTCTTTATTGCTTCAATCTTAGATGGGTCTACATGAATGCCCTTCTCGTTCACTACGTGACCCAGAAATTGTACTTCGCGAATCCAAAATTCGCATTTTGAGAACTTTGCATAAAGTTTCTCCTTCCTCAGTAGTTCCAAATGGTTATGAGGTGTTGCTCATGTTCTTCTTTCATTCGTGAGTAAATCAGGATATCATCGATAAATACAATCACGAATTTATCGAGATATGGTTTGTATACGCGGTTCATTAGATCCATAAAGACCGCTGGTGCGTTCGTCAGTCCGAATGGCATCACAAGAAACTCGTAGTGCCCATAACGCGTTCGGAATGCAGTCTTTGGTACGCTTTCTTCTTGTATCCTTAACTAATGGTATCCAGATCGAAGGTCGATCTTAGAATAGTAGCTTGATCCTTGTAACTGATCAAATAAGCCATCAATCCTCGGTAGAGGGTACCGATTCTTGATTGTGAGCTTGTTCAGTTCTCTGTAATCAATACACATCCACAGTGTCCCATCCTTCTTCTTCACGAATAATACTGGAGCTCCCCAGGGTGAGAAGCTTGGCCTTATGAATCCTTTATCCAACAACTCCTGGAGTTGTGTAGACAATTCTTGCATTTCGGATGGTGCAAGCCGATAGGGTGCCTTGGCTACAGGAGTGGCTCCTGGAACCAAGTCTATACGGAATTCGACTTGTCGTTGCGGAGGTAGTCCTGGCAAATCTTCGGGAAAAACATCAGAGAATTCCTTCACCACAGGAATGTCTTCGATTTTCAGCTCCTCAGCCTTCTTGTCTACAACATGCGCTAGGAAAGTAACACATCCTTTCCTTAAGCACTTCTGTACCTTCATACAAGTGATGATTCGCAGAGGTGCATCTCGTTTTTCTCCGTGCACAATGAGAGTTTCATCATTCGCTAAAGGGATGCGAATGATTTTCTCATGACACATAACTTCAGCTTTGTTCTTGGATAACCAGTCCATTCCGACCACCACATCGAAGCTACCCAATTGAATAGGTAAAAGGTCAATGCTAAATCTCCGTTCACCAAGTTCCAATGTGCAACCTCTAACAACTTCGCCCGACTCGACAAGTTTACCATTGGCTAGTTCTATGGAATAAGGAATTTCTAATCTACTAGATTCTATTCCAAGCATGCGTTTAAATTCCATAGACATGAAGGTATAGTCAGCACCAGTGTCAAATAATATGGATGCAAAGTGATTGTTAATGAGAAACGTACCGATGACCACATTAGGGTCCTCGCGTGCGTTCTTTGCTCCAATCACAAATGCTCGAGCTTGAGCATTGTTTCCCTTTGGGCAGTCTTTCATGAAATGATCATTGCTTCCACAACTGAAGCATCCTTGATTTCGCCCAGCTCCATTCCCAATCCGGTTGCCATTACCATTTCCATTCCCATTCCCACCATTCGCATTACCAGCACCGTTGCGATTTCCATTTCCGTTCCTTCCTTTTCCCCAACAGTCTTCAGTGCGGTGACCCAGCTTTCCACACTTGTCGCATTTTGGGATGTGACAGACTCCTTCGTGATGACGCTTGCACCGATTGCATTTGGGCAGAGTGCCCAGGTATCCCTTAGCTGGAGGGTCATTCATAGCTGCAAGAGATCTCACCCCCTGAGGCGCGTTGGTGTCACGCTTCTTGTTGGAACCCTTATTGTTACGAGTTGTTTGGTTCAGGTTTGCATGTTTCCTTTTCTTGTCACCAGACGACTCAGCATGCGTCTCGGTTTCTTCTGTTGGGTTCAGTGATAGCTTCTTCATATGAACACAATCTTCAGTAAGGCTGACAGCCAGAGTTACAGCCTCGGTGATTGTTTGAGGTTTGGCCGAAGTTACCATGCAGCAAAATTCTGGGGCCAGTCCCCAAATATAGCGTTCAACGCGCTTAAATTCGGGAGTCACCATGTAGGGAAGCACTCTAGACAGATCGTGGAACCTTCGAGTATAACCATTAATGTCAGCACCTTCCATGGTCAAGTGCCAGAACTCAGTTTCCAATCTTTGGAGTTCAGCACTAGAACAATACTTCTCTCTTATTCTTTCCTTTAGTTCATCCCAAGTCAGTCCATAAGCGGCATCATCACCCAAGGTTTGGACCTGTAAGTTCCACCAGGTCAAAGCTTCATCGACAAACAACCCAGTAGCAAAAGTGACTTGCTGATCCGCGGTACACTTGCTCATACGGATAGTGGCTTCAATTTTCTCCGTCCAGCGTACAAACACTACTGCACCTCCTGTGCCGTCATAGTTCATTGGTTTACAGTCGAGGAACTGCTTGAAGGTACAGCCCTGAGCTGCGTTTCCTCCAGATGAATCTCCATTCCCATTACGTCTGGCATTGCTTGGTCCACCACTGTCTGCAGTACGGGTTGCCTCGTACAAAGCGATAGCTGCGGAGATCCTTTCCTCCAGTAGAGCGTTCAGCTCTTCAGCAGTTTTTGGCAGTGGGGGAGGAGGAGGTTGATCACGAGCGTTCACGGCTTTCCTGGGTGCCATGTTCTGACAGAACATAACACAACAGGGTTACCCATTTGTTTGATATCGTCTTACTAGACAGTAGTAGTATATATACACAGGCATATACCACATAAGTGACATCAAACAATTATTACTCTAGCAGAGTATTTAATAGGCCGGTGCTCATATTTGACCTTTCCTTGCACTTGAGGGAATCTATACGTGACAAGACTTGCTGTGGTTTCTGTGCACTGAATTCCATAATTACGTATGCATCCATAATTACGTAACCCCTTGCACAGTCTGCACAGTTCGTTTCGTCCTCGTATCTCTTCCTTCCTGTAGGCCATTGTTTTCAGGTAAAGTCACGTGTATCAGTGACATTCTACTTCTAGTATATGTATATGCTAATTATCACACATAATTGCAAGTAATTTCTCGGTTAAAGCCAAGTGCTACTTCTGTGCACTCTAAGCCTCGTAGTGTCTTTTCTTGACTTATGTAAACAGTTTCAGGTAGTGGATGTCGCGGGATGTTTTATGCAATGAAAACTTTTTGGAAAATCATTTTCGTGAAAGGATCCTAGAGATTGTAGACTAGACTCGAGAAGGAATCCTGGTTCACTACAATCGCAGCTATAATACCAATCTGTCACACCCCTTTCTGCGACGGAAGCACGAGGTGTGATCACGAAAGGTTCTCATTGCATACGAAAGGTAAACATACTACATGCTCATAAAATAACTTCAAAATGCCAAACATTACATAACCGAAAACATGGTTTAAGTGTTTACATCACAAGACAACATTTTATCTGATAGGTTTACAACTTTATTCAAAGATAAACAAAAGTGAAATCCCAGAGCATGAGTAAAACCGCGCGCACATCCACTAGTTACCTGAAATACATGTGAGTTTTGGAAAAACGTCAACACAATGTTGGTGTGAATTCATGCAATTTTTGTATTTCACGTTTGTATGCTTTGTATGAAAACATCATTTGTATCTTGTATATATCAAGTCTTTTGTGTACACCACGTACTCATGTATAAATCAAGTATTTCTTGTATAAATCATGAATTTCTGTATGTAACAAGTGTTAATGGGTTGCAAAGCCATTAACATGTGACACGACATAGGAAGTCACCAAACCATAGGCATTTTTCTAGTAGTCGATTCACGACTGAGACACAAAAACACTACTCGGTTCTAGTGGTCACCAAGAGTGGGGCTGCCCTGAAACCCATTAGATCTAACCTTTTGTTCTGCGGTCTTAGTATGTACACGATTAATGGTGCTTATGGTACCCTATTCGTGACACGATTTCTCGTATCATTCCTCAATTCTTGTATCCATCATACCATTTGTAAACATTGTAATATTTGTAACATGTATTTCACCCCCGAAGTTATAAAACTGAAAACAGTTAAAAGAAAAGGGGGAGCATGGACTCACAACTTTGCGTTCCTTGCGTCGTAAACTTCACCGGATTTGCTTAATTAACGTCGTGACCTATACGTGTTTTCTTAACGTTAGTCACTAGACTTGTATCGTACAAGTACAAGTCACTGTCTTTTATGTATATGTTTTCTTGTGTTAAAAATAATTCATATTTTTAACTAAGTGTCTTACTTATATTATTTTCTCAAAAATGAATATAAGTTTCTTGTATTTTGCACTTTGCACCCGAGTTATGTATCTTGTATGTTGTATGTGTATTTTTGTTACAAAAATTATGGCGATGTTTATATTCGAAAAGCATAGTTTAGAACACACTAGCAAACACTTGTCTAGAAAATATTTACTAAGTGTTAGGATTTTCAGAAAATTTCGTCATAGTCTCCTTTGTAAATGGAGGTGTCCATGCTAAGTAGCATATCATTTTCTTTCACATATAACACGTTAGATCGTTCTCGAATAATCAACCCGACATTCTGACATGGAAGATACTACTTTTGTCGTTTCAGTTTTAATATATATAAAACTGGACTGTTTTCGGACATTTTAATAAAATGGTTATCTTCTTTCAAAAATTCCCAAATTTTTACAGAACATCTTATACGATCCAAATATTATTGTGTAAAAATATCGGGGTCCCGTTCATTACCAATATTTTATAAAACTTTATTTCCCGGACTGCAATCAGATTTGTCGCTTTCTGATTGCAGTTTACGAATTAATTCATCTAAAATTTATCGTGAGTCCGATTGACGAAATTTCAGTGGGAGAATTACTACGAAATTAGTGGTCATCCACGGTATATATTTCAGGGGCTGGTTCTACTCAGGTTTCAAGTTATGATGAAGAATATAACACATGTTTTTGGCAGTAAAAATGCAGCTTGAGCTGCTGTCCAAAAACAGACCTTTAAAAATAGTAAACGACTTCGAAAAATTACGATTCCAGTGCCATTTGATCCGTTTTTCGAAAATACAAAATTTAGGCTTCAGAAATTCTGTTTTTCGATTTATTATGGTCTGTTTACAGTCATTTGAAGTTGGCTGAAAATGTAAATCAGCATGTTTCTTTATAGTTTAAACGTTACTAAATCGTATCAACCAATGTCCGAACAACGGGTTTATCAAGAAACTAATGATCAAATATCAATAATGATTTAACCCAACCCTTATCCAACAAGATTTCATCTTCATGTAATCTCTTATGTTCAAGTTTCATGTAAAGTTTCATATTCATCATCTTAGTGTTCTTGTTCTTGGGCTTTAAACATGAACATCATACTACATATTTTAACTAAGAAACAAGATGAAGCAAGGTGTAACAAGACTTACTACTAGCACAAGGCAAGGGTAGACATCTCTAGTGAAAATGATGAAGGAATGATGATGAAGATGCAAGAAACAAGGCTCCTTTGAAGCTCCACAAGTTCAAGCGCCTTTGATTCACCTTCAAGCACTTAGATGAAGCTTAAAAATGGAAGAGATGGTGGTGGAATGGTGGTGATGTTGGCGGTGGTAGAGTGACCGAGAGAGGGAGAGAGGAGAGTGAAAGTGTGAGTGTAAGATTGTGAATGATGGTATGTGATCTTTGGCCTTACTTAAACAAGATTGTTCACATATTTTGGTTACTTCCACAAGCAAGATCTACAACATAATCCAACCAAAATATATGAAGCATGGTGTGGGTCCACATGGGGACCGAATTCGGACTAGGGGGGGGGGGGGTTGGATGTAAGTATTTTGCAACTAAAGTGTAATAGTTAGTTAGTTTCCAAGTGTTACTTACATAGGGTATTTATTTGATGTGTAGTGGGTGTTAGGGTGTTCGGGGATCACGACTAGCCAAGAAATAATAAACATTGTGTTTGGCAAAAATTTGGTGTCCCGGGTAATGTCCGGTGGTTCGGTTAAATACCGTTCCGTTAAAGTGTTTAATTATTCCGTAAAGTGTCATTTTGTAACCCTTTCAATTCCCGACACTTAGGGAAATATTCTGGATGATAGAACGTAAATTCTGCATAATATTTATATGTTTAAAAGCTGGTTATAGCTGATTTTAATAAAATTCTGCACTTAAAGTGCGTTTCGGGTGCTTTTTAGTGCGTATTTTATCTTTCGGAGCGTCTATATCTTAACCCTTGTATGTACTCTTGGGTTTTAATGCATTCTTGAAGTTGGACCTACACCTAGGCCTCAGTTCTAATGTCTGACTGCTTTCTGTAGAGTTGTTGACATATTGTGTTTTACCGGTGAGTTTACTAGTATTTTTTGACGCAGCGCTCTCGTTAATGCACAAAGCATTATTTTGTAGTATAAAACGTGCATGAATTCACTTGTATATAATGTAATCAATCAATGTTGACATTTAAGCACATAATTGCAGTCATTAAATAATGATTAAAGTGTACAGAAATTACCGGTTTGGTGCCAGTTGTCACACGAGCACCTCTTCTTGGGGCGCGCCAGTCCTTTTCGTCAAAAAGAAGGATGGGTCATTCCGGATGTGCATCTACTATCGAGAATTGAATAAGTTAACTATCAAGAATCGCTATCCCCTGCCTCGCATTGATGATTTGTTTGGATCAGCTACAAGGTGCTCCGTGTTTCTCGAAGATCGATCTACGCTCAGGCTATCACCAGTTACGCTTCCAAGAGGAAGATATACCCAAAACCGCTTTCACACTCGTTACGGCCACTATGAGTTCGTTATTATGCCTTTTGGTTTAACCAACGCACCCGCGGTTTTCATGGATCTGATGAATCGCGTGTGTAAACCTTATCTCGACCGTTTCGTCATCGTGTTTATCGACGATGTCTTGATGTATTCCAAGTCAAAAGCCGAACATACGCAACATCTACGTTTGGTTCTCGAGCTACTCCAAGGGAATCGACTCTATGCCAAGTACTCCAAGTGCGAATTTTGGCTGGAGGAGGTTCAATTCGTCAGTCACATTGTAAATAGTCAAGGTATTCACGTCGATCCCGCAAAGATTAAAGCCGTTAAGAGTTGGATTACACCCAAGATGTAACGCCCTGCGTTTTCATACTTTCTATATTTAGAAACCATCGTTTGCAAAACTATTTTTGGAAACTTCGTAGTCTTGTAATCGATCTTTCTTTAAAAGCGATGTAAAATCCGAGACTTAGATTATGAATAAAACTCGTATTTTGTTAATTACATGTTATACATACTTTATATATGCTCATACATTCAATTTCATGGAACAATTGATACTTATTCGTAATTCTTGGAAACAATGTGCTAAACTTGTAAATACATGAAACTTATGCATAAAACGTGTTTGAACGTGAAACGACATTTGACTTTGATGCTTATACGCTTAATTGAACTTGGGTTATACTTCTCATACTTAAATTTACCTCAAACTATGTTTTTGTGGCATATATAGTCCCTAAATGACCTAAAAACATCAAAATAGCAAACATTGGGGGTCAAATTGTAATTTTTGAAACTTATACGCGAATCAGTAAGGCCGGGCGGCCCGCCTGAACTTACCCTGATCTGTTACGTGGGCCTCATGGACATCAGGTTCGCAGAAAAGTAACACAGCTGCAGTTTGACGCGAATTTGGCACAAAATCCCAACATCTAAACTCACCCAATCACCTCTAATCCACCTCTAATCCACCTCTAAACACCTCCAATCACCACCAACCTCTTCCACTATAAATACAACCCTTCTCAAGCATTTCTACACTTTCACAACCCTCAAATCTCTCTCAAACACTCTCAAGTTCTTGCATATTTCAGAAATTCGGACAGATTCATACACCTTTACAAAAGTGAGCATAACTTGCTCATTTCTCAACGAAATTACTTGATTCTTCTTCCCACTTGCTTGGATAATCATGGAGTTTGATTCCTTGACTTCTCCTGGGAGAAATCAGACCTGGAATTGCTCCGAAATTGTCCACAAACTTTCTGTTTTGTTTCAAGTTCTTCAAAAGTTGTTTAAACTCATCCAACTTGTGTCTAACACATCTCACACCTATGTCCTAATGCTTACAACCTCTCTTATGGTTGGTTAAGCATAAAAACAAGGCTGAGACACTATAAATCAGAGGTTAAAACCTCAAATACTTTCTGTTTTGTTAGGGTATTTAACCCACAAATCATGTCAAGCTTAGATCTTGATGAATGAGTGATTATGGAACAACTTGGGTTGTCCTACATACAATCCTCACATGATTTGATGATTTCTCTTTAGTTAGGTTGTTTATATTATTGTGTTAATCCTAGTTCGTGACCCTCCTTGGTTGTTTTTACATCAAGTGAAGTGGTGAACATTCAGGGGGTTCCTAAATGGAAGCATGTTCTTCCTACCCCATACATGACATCTATGATAACTCGAGGTGCCTAAATGAAGATCCTAATTTTCTACCTCCTACTTGAATTATTGGACTAAATAATATGTAATACTTAACCTAAATATGTACATACACTCATTCGAACCTTTTAATGTTGAAGTTGTGTTTATATGTTAAGAGTAGTAGAACATCATCTAAGACCTAAACCTTGTTGTGATTCTTATGGGTGTTCGACTCATGAAAACATTATCATAACCCTTGTGGTTACCAAGTGTCATACAAGTGTTAGGTGTTGAAGATGATTATTTTCACATGTTATTCTCATATCTTATTGTTATGTTGTTTTAAATACCGAATCTCGACTCTAAGCATACTTGAAATTTAACCCTTACACATTCAATCTTTTAACCTCATCAACTCGTCAATAATTGGATAATTGGAAAGCATATGCAAACTTTGTGAGTATACTCGTATTTCCCCTTTTTACTTTTACCACTTTTGGGGTGTAACATGTTTACTTATCAAAAACTTACACATGAACATTTTGCTTAAACACATGAACATTCCTATAACATGCTTGTATACGTGATTACTTGATACTTTAAACTTGGGTGAAACTTTATGTGTTGAACTTATCATTAACTTCGTACGAGCCTAACCATGACATATGTAGCGCTATAGGATTGACGCCCCGCCCGTAGACTTGTGGTTATGTCATGCAGCATATCGCGTCTCTTTTGGGTTGATATGTTAGACACATACCAAATTTATTGTTTATATTGAATCACATGCTTGCTATGAGGAATTGTTTAAAACTTATCTTTTGTTATATACGTACCAAACTTGTATACTCGCCTTTTCTTTTGCATTGAACTTTATTTTAAACATGTTACAGGTTGAGGATGATGATGCTATGAAATGAAGTAGCGTTGATGCCTAGATACACATATAGACGTTTAAGTCAAATACATTGTATAAATGTCATATTTGTTGCCGTATTGTTTTTCTTGTATTTAACATGTTGTAATTCAAATTTCATGTATTGTAACATTTATTTATGAAAGAAATCAATTTATCTTTAATTCTATTGTCACAATTAGCGTTATGTGTGATGAGCAATCTTTCTTCGTCTCACTCCGATGTTTCCGCCATCAGTTGGGGTGTGACAGATGGGGTGTGACACAAGAACTCGTCCGAAGTCCGTTCTTTTCTCGGACTAGCGGGCTATTATCGACGATTTATCGAAGAATTCTCAAAAATCGCTGTGCCGCTTACCGCTCTCACGCATAAAGACAAGCCTTTTGTTTGGGGAACTGAACAAGAGTCTGCTTTCCAAACCCTCAAGCACATGCTTTGCAATGCTCCTGTTCTCTCATTACCCGAGGGAAACGACGACTTCATTGTCTATTATGATGCTTCCAACCTTGGTCTTAGTTGTGTCCTCATGCAACGGGACAAGGTTATAGCTTACGCATCTCGTTAGCTCAAAATTCACGAGAAGAACTATACAACCCATGATCTCGAGCTAGGCGCAGTTGTTTTTGCATTAAAGATTTGGCGACACTACCTGTATGGTATAAAGTGTACGATTTTCACCGATCATAGGAGCCTACAACATATCTTTAACCAGAAGAAACTTAATATGCGTCAACGCCGATGGGTAGAACTTCTCAACGATTATGACTGTGAGATTCGTTATCACCCTGGCAAAGCAAATGTCGTTGCCGACGCTCTCAGCAGACAGAGTTATTTACTTAGCATTCGTGATACCCGAGCCCAACTCGATCTCGAAACCCGCATCCATGAAGCCCAGCATGCTTGTTTTAACGAGCGCACTTTGGATAAGGAAAGAGTCTACCATGATGGAGCCCATCTTGTGAATAAATCAAATGGGATATTCCACTACCTGGACCGAATTTGGATCCCTAAACGGACCAATTTACAACAAACTCTGATGGACGAAGCCCACAAATTCCGATATTCCATTCATCCCGGTGCCGATAAAATGTACCAGGACCTTCGCTACAAGTACTGGTGGCCAGGCATGAAAAGAGATATCGCCCTCTACGTTGGAAAGTGCCTGACTTGCTCGAAGGTCAAGGCTGAACACCAAAGACCCTCTGGCTTACTCGAACAACCTCCGATCCCTATGTGGAAGTGGGAGAGTATAGCTATGGACTTCGTAATAAAGCTCCCTCGCGCGCCATCAGGTCACGACAACATCTGGGTTGTTATTGACCGTTTGACCAAATCAACCCACTATTTGCCAATTCGAGAAGACTACAAGGTAGAACGATTAGCCCGAATCTACACAATTGAGATCATTTGTCGACATGGGACGCCTCGCGACATCATCTCTGACCGTGACGCTCGGTTTACCTCACAACTGTGGGAAACGTTTCAAGCTGCTCTCGGTACAACGCTTAATCTAAGTACCGCATTCCACCCTCAAACCGACGGTCAGACTGAAAGAACGATTCGTACCCTTGAAGACATGCTCCATTCGTGTGTCATAGATTTCGGTGGTAATTGGGATGCATACCTGCCATTAGTCAAATTCTCGTACAAAAACAGTTATCATTCCAGCATTCAGATGGCACCATTCGACACTTTATACGGAAGAAAATATCGATCGCCTATTGTGTGGCACAAGATCGGTCATTCGCAACTAACCGGTCCCGAGCTATTACAAGAAACGACTGACAAAGTTCTCCAAATTCGAGACAACTTATTGAAAGCTCGAAGTCGACAGAAAAGTTACGCCGATAGACGACGCAAGCCCCTTGAATTTGAAGTTGGCGACTACGTACTCCTAAAGGTATCACCTTGGAAGGGTGTGGTCATATTCGGCAAGAAAGGGAAACTAACGCCTCGATATGTTGGACCTTTTAAGATTCTGTAAAGGATCGGAAAAGTCTCCTACAGACTCGAACTACCAGAGGAACTTAGTAATGCCCACCCGACTTTCCATGTGTCAAACCTCCGAAAGTGCCTGGCTGAGCATGATTTCAATGTACTTCTCGATGACCTCCAAGTAAACAAAACACTACACTTCGTGGAGAAGCCTGTCGAAATCATGAATCGCCAAACCAAGCAGCTCAGACACTCGCGTATTCCTATTGTGAAAGTCCGATGGGAAGGCAAATGATGCGTGTGAATTGTGTATATAAGTTTAAGTATATTTTAAGCCCTTTTACACTTTTTTAGCCAAGTTTTAAATTTATAAAACACGATATTTACTAACACTAAACACACATATGGGCAAGTGCACCCATCGCGAGCGTAGTATAGTGTTGGTAAGATACCGAGGTCTTCCAAGGACACAAGAGCTTTTAGTACCGGTTTATCCTCAACGTCTAATCAAATCAAAAGTTTAGAAAAAGGTTTTAAACTAGAAAAATAAAAACTAACTAAAATGCTGAAAATAAAATAAAATATAAACAGATAGACAAGATGAATCACTTGGCCCCGACTCGTGTTTAGTGTAACATTTGATTATTTCCGCACTTTTGCACTTTTTAAGAGATTATCTTAGTTATTGTAGTAGGCCCCTCTTTTGAAGGTGACGTTACCCTCAACCCAGTAGTTTGAGTCAGCATGGATACAATCCTAAAGGGTCGGATTATTGAAAGATAATTAATTAAGTTATTAATGCATATTATGGTAGGCCCCTCTTTTGAAGGTGACGTTACCCTCGGCTAAGTAGTCTGAGTCAACAGGGATACAGTCCTAAGTAGCCGGGTTAAAGTATTAATAGTAGCTTACATATGAGGGGATCAAAGAGTTTGGACCCCCACCATCCAATACCGTTAAGTATTGAAGGAGGTCCTACTAAATTTGGCCCAAGTCCTTGCAGGATCTATACACTGAACAAGGCAAGACTCTTACCAAACCGTTCCCTTAACCCCCGACCAGGTAGCCAACATACCTCCATATAGACCGTGGAGATATGAATGGTGAAAATCTTTTATTTTATATAGACAGTAAAATAATGCCAAGACACCACGGACAAACGATAAGGAAGAATCACCTTCAACATAAGAAACTAGTTATTAAAGTCATTCATACATAACCAAGTAAAAAGTGCGAAAAGATTAAAAATAAAAAGTATTACACTAGACACTTTGTCTTCAGCAAGTGATGTAAGAGACTTAGGCAAACATGGCCTTGATTGTCAAGAACTCTTACGATCAATCTTGGATCCCGAGACGACTCACACACTCTATGATGGACAATGGATGATGGTGGTGGATGATGGTGTTATGGTGGTGGTGGGTGGTAGGTGAAGTGTGAGAGAGGTGGTGTGCCAAGGGATGGTTTGCACTTGAGCCAAGCACTCCCATTTATAGGCTGAACATAAGCTCAGGAACGGCCCTGTGTCCATTGGGCACGGCCCAGTGTCCATCCTCTTCTCTGTCTTCATTAATTGCTCTTGTCTGTATTAGTTGACTACGGCCCCGTGTCCGCTGGGCACGACCCCGTGTGCAGAAGCATATCTGTACTATCAAGATTTGCCTGGATTCGGTGAATCTTATAGTTGACCACTGCCCCGTGTCCGCTGAGCACGGCCCCGTGGTGGGCGATGGAAGCTTCTACAACTTTGTCTTTTATGCTGACACTTGGGCACCCCCGGTGTTCACTGAGCACGGGGCGTGTTCAGCCTTCTGTTTTCTTATTTTGCTTGGGAAGATGCTATCGGGGAGGTCAAGCATGCCACGTTTGTTCCTTTTCTTGTATTTATGTTAGATTTAGCTTCCTTTTTGCTTCTTTTCTTAATTTGAGCTCATTTAATCCTGAAAATACAAAAGGAAGACAAAAGCACACTTTTTCCAACATTAGTACTAAAAAAGGGTTAGTTTTATGCCACAATTGATGTAATTTATATGTTGCATTTTGCACACATCAAATGCCCCCACACTTGATTCTTTGCTTATCCTCAAGCAAAACTCTTTATAATGTGGCTTTACACTCCCAAATGGAATGGGTAGAAGAGAAGGTTTTTGGGCTTGTCATAGAGTGTCGGGATTTCCAAGATTCTTTATTAAGTTTTATTTTTAATTATTTACAATCATATTCGTCATGATTTATTTAAAACTTTTCATAAGATAAATTACTTATTAGGGCATAACATGCCTCTTTAAAATTCTATTTATATACAAGTTCACATACCTCACGGGGGATCACTCAACACTCGGCCGAAGATGTTTTTTTAGTGAATCACTCGAGAGCGGCATGGAACTTACTCCTACCATAGGCTTGCCATGCAATCAATCCTCCTCCTTTTTAACTATATACCTTTGTAAATATCAAGAGGACTTTTGGGTGAAGGGTTAGGCTTGGGTAAAAGGTAGGTGGTTGGGTTAGTGGTTAGTAAAAGGGCGAAAAGCGTAAAAAACGTCGGTTTTCGTAAGACTTTTTTATTTTTGCAACTTTTATTTTGATGAAGCTTTTATTCAAACAAAGTTATTTTTGATAAACTTGTTTGTTTATTTCTCTTTTGCTTCATCATCAAAAAAATTTTTTCATCATACGAAAAACCGAGCTTATTACTAAAACAAAGGGTTAAAAATAAAAAAAATACGGTTTTGGTGGGTGAAAGGGTGTTTGGTTTGGGTTAAGAAATAAAAAGGTTTAGGCTCAAAGAGGTTAACTAGGGGGATTTTGGGTAGGTGGTAAAAAAAAATAATAATGGTGTAGAAATAAAAAGGGTTAGTCCTAATGCCTCCATCATTTACTTACTGGGTTTAAGTTGGTAAGGACCGGGAACGTATCATCGTGGCAAGTTCTAGAGTTGTAAGAACCAAGCGCCTATTCACACAAGAAACGAAAAATGAGCATTTAGTTTAAAGATATATATTTGTATGCTCAATAAAGGCTCAAAACTCACTTTTGTGGGAATGGGTTTTTTATGTGATCAAGTATATATAATTAAATTTTAACTAAGCTTGTCATGCCGTTTCATAATTTTCTTATGTTGGTTCTTTTTATCACGACGCTATTGGTTGTAAATTTGTAAAAATATAACCTTTTTAGAATTTTGAAATTCCCAAATTAAACCTAAACAAGTAAAAATGAAAATTTTTGAAAAAAAATTTGGGGTGATTAGCGTTTCTAATAGAGTTTTGTGTAAGGCTTGTAGTTAGGACTTGCAAGATTCAAGGTGTTAGCATCCCCCCCACACTTAAATTACACATTGTCGTCAATGTGTCCCAAAAATAAGTTTTTAAGTTGATTGAATGTGTAAAAAGGTGTGAAAAAGCAAAAATTTGTGTTACTGTGCGCTGGACACGGCCCCGTGTTGTCCGGGCACGGCCCCGTGTTTAGGTGCCAGTAACAAAAAGTTGAACAAAAGAAACAGAAGCCTGGACACAGGGGCGTGTTGGGTGAACACGGCCCGTGTCCAGTTTACCTGAACTGGGAGTTTTATGCAGACTGTGCAGCACGGGGCCGTGTTGGGCCGGCATGGCCCGTGCTGAACCTGCTGTAATGAAGAAAATTTGTCGGATGGCCCTGTTTTCGTGCATGGGGTGCTGGTCCAAGTTTCCCCTGTTATCCTTCACCATCCCGAGTGTGTTTTACTCATTACAACATCATCCAAACACCAAATTAACTAAAACCATCATTCATTAAGTCATAGAGAGAATTACACAATAATCCTAAAAGTTAAAAACAAAGCAGAAACTAAAATTAAAGGGTCCTAATTTAGATAGATCAAGTGATAAGTAAAATCATCTTACGGAGCTCTACGAGTACAATAAGAACCAAAAATCCGGAAATGATTTTCCGGTATCTAAAAGCTTTGTAGAACTCCGAGCCGAAGGGCGTTAAAGTCATTCTTCTATCTCTCTTGGGAGGAAGAAGGAGGCGTCATTCTCTTCAACATCTTGCGGAGGAGGAGCGACACCAACCGAAAGCCCTTGTAGCACTTCCCGAGGGGGCTCCGGATGTATGGCGTACCATTCAGCCGGTATGATGACTTCAGGAACCGCATTCCATGCCCTTTGGGTAATGATTGGAACCAAAGGAGGAGAAGCGAGAATGTTCAACCTTTGGTGCAAAAGGTTGACCTCTCGAAGACACCCCTCTAGTCCCACCGTCAAATGATTAATACGGTCAACCAACGCCTCTTCCACCCCTGTCATCTCATCAAGGGCCTCTCTTAAGGCGTAAACGTAGTTTACAAGAGAATCTTCAACCGTTGATGATCTTCTCCCTTGTCGGTTGTTTATGGAGTGTGATGAAGATGTTCCGCTAGCTCTGCTCGCCATTCTGAGAAAACATACCGAGAAGAGTTCAACTTTATGGGATCAGTACTTCGGACACGGCCCCGTGTTCAACGAACACGGCCCGTGTTCAAATGTCTGCAGATTTTTAGGACAAGGGATCATGGAGTTTTAATTTGTTTTTATGATGTTTAAAACGTTTTTAAGCAGAAACAACTTAAAACTTTGTTGTAGGACTTACTTTTAACAAGATCCCATGAATAAAAATCTAGCAAACATCTCAATAAAGCTTGAAATTGTGAAGATTTAAAGTTTTAATGGAAGCATGAAGGAAAATTGAAGAAGATGAAAGTGGATAAAAGAGGAAAGGACAAGAAGGTTGTTGAGAAACTTCTTTTAGAAAATACCTAGGATGGTATGTGAGAATATTCCCCAAATCTTTGTCCCTTGAATGGTTCAAATGTGTAGGATTCTTGGCTGCATTTATAGAAAACGACAGTACGCTGCACATGGCCCCGTGTCGGATGGACACGGCCCCGTGTTCAGGTGGAATCCTGACACATTTTGTCCGTATTCTGACACGAAATCAGATGGGAATCTTTGAGTGAACACGGGGGCGTGTTGACCTGGACACAGCCCCGTGTCTAGAGGCTGTCTTATGGAGTTTACCTATTTTTAAGGAACTTTTCCGGATCGGGCGGTTCCTTACTGGATGGAACAACCCCAAAGTGCCTAAGATACCTTAATTGCTCTAGATTAAGACGAGAACGCAAGAGGTTGTCGGTGAGGGTGATTCCTATGCTATTTGTAGGTGGACAAGTCCAACCCTTTCCCGGGATCTCGTTAAAGAAGGTGTATGCTGAATCGCTCAGGTCTATGTATGCATCGAACGAAGTCGATGGGGAGTCCTTCACGGCACAATCGACAAAGGGACGACAATCGCTCAAGTCCTCACTAGAGTTAGAGGTAACGTTGGTAACAACGAAGTTGTTTTTATGCGATCCCAACAATTCTTCTTGGTTATCGTCTTGAGATAAATTATTGAAATCTATCCTAAGTTCTTCTAAAGAATTAAGAATTAGATCTTCCATTTGAAATAGTTCATCAAGAAGCATTTCTCCTAGAAGATCCGGTTGAGAGCATTCGAGGGAGAGATAAGGATTATTTTTACTTTCGCCCCTCTTAAAGCTATATGAAAACAATGGGTCTATATAGTGGGGCTTATAATTTAGAAAATAACATTCTAATTCTTTATGAGAGCCACCACATATTTGACACCACGTACCATAAGAGTGCCGAAAGTAAAAAATATCATTATCACTCATGTTTGTGTCAGAAATTACCAACCGTCGGGATCTTACGGTTCTGTTTTCAGTAACTGAATCTTGGGCACGAGGCGTGTTGGTTGGGCACGGCCCCGTGTTCAGCTTACTGTCTGACTTAAAACAGGATTGCAAGTTCCAATGATTGGGCACGGGGCGTGTTCAGCGGGCACGACCCGTGCTGAGTTCTGCAGAAGCTGAAAAATTAAGAGAAATCCTAAAAAACAGAAAAATAAGAAAAAACAATTAGGCCGTTGATACCTAACTTTCTTAAAATCCTTCTGTCCCCGGCAACGGCGCCAAAAACTTGATGCACGTGAAGTGTGTTATGATTTTAAAGTTTATTTTAAGCCCTTTTACACTTTTTTAGCCAAGTTTTAAATTTATAAAACACGATATTTACTAACACTAAACACACATATGGGCAAGTGCACCCATCGTGAGCGTAGTATAGTGTTGGTAAGATACCGAGGTCGTCCAAGGACACAAGAGATTTTAGTATCGGTTTATCCTCAACGTCTAATCAAATCAAAAGTTTAGAAAAAGGTTTTAAACTAGAAAAATAAAAACTAACTAAAATGCAGAAAATAAAATAAAATAAAAACAGATAGACAAGATGAATCACTTGGCTCCGACTCGTGTTTAGTGTAACCTTTGATTATTTCTACACTTTTGCACTTTTTAAGAGATTATCTTAGTTATTGTAGTAGGTCCCTCTTTTGAAGGTGACGTTACCCTCAACCCAGTAGTTTGAGTCAGCATGGATACAATCCTATAGGGTCGGATTATTGAAAGATAATTAATTAAGTTATCAATGCATATTATGGTAGGCCCCTCTTTTGAAGGTGACGTTACCCTCGGCTAAGTAGTCTGAGTCAGCAGGGATACAGTCCTAAGTAGCCGGGTTAAAGTATTAATAGTAGCTTACATATGAGGGGATCAAAGAGTTTGGACCCCCGCCATCCAATACCGTTAAGTATTGAAGGAGGTCCTACTAAATTTGACCCAGGTCCTTGCAGGATCTATACACTGAACAAGGCAAGACTCTTACCAAACCGTTCCCTTAACCCCCGACCAGGTAGCCAACATACCTCCATATAGACCGTGGAGATATGAATGGTGAAAATCTTTTTTTTTATATAGACAGTAAAATAATGCCAAGACACCACGGACAAACGATAAGGAAGAATCACCTTCAACATAAGAAACTAGTTATTAAAGTCATTCATACATAACCAAGTAAAAAGTGCGAAAAGATTAAAAATAAAAAGTATTACACTAGACACTTTGTCTTCAGCAAGTGATGTAAGAGACTTAGGCAAACATGGCCTTGATTGTCAAGAACTCTTACGATCAATCTTGGATCCCGAGACGACTCACACACTCTATGATGGACAATGGATGATGGTGGTGGATGATGGTGTTATGGTGGTGGTGGGTGGTGGGTGAAGTGTGAGAGAGGTGGTGTGCCAAGGGATGGTTTGCACTTGAGCCAAGCACTCCCATTTATAGGCTGAACATAAGCTCAGGCACGGCCCTGTGTCCATTGGGCACGGCCCCGTGTCCATCCTCTTCTCTGTCTTCATTAATTGCTCTTGTCTGTATTAGTTGACCACGGCCCCGTGTCCGCTGGGCACGACCCCGTGTGCAGAAGCATACCTGTACTATCAAGATTTTCCTGGATTCTGCGAATCTTATAGTTGACCACGGCCCCGTGTCCGCTGAGCACGGCCCCGTGGTGGGCGATGGAAGCTTCTACAACTTTGTCTTTTATGCTGACACTTGGGCACGCCCCCGTGTTCACTAAGCACGGGGCGTGTTCAGCCTTCTGTTTTCTTGTTTTGCTTGGGAAGATGCTGTTGGGGAGGTCGGGCATGCCACGTTTGTTCCTTTTCTTGTATTTATGTTAGATTTAGCTGCCTTTTTGCTTCTTTTGTTAATTTGAGCTCATTTAATCCTGAAAATACAAAAGGAAGACAAAAGCACACTTTTTCCAACATTAGTAATAAAAAAAGGGTTAGTTTTATGCCACAATTGATGTAATTTATATGTTGCAGTTTGCACACATCAGCAAACGAGGCGCAGAGTTCACTTGGGAACTCGAAAGCGACATGAAGGCGAAGTACCCGCAGTTGTTTGTTACGGCTTCGGCCTAATTTCGGGACGAAATTCCCTCAACCAGGGGAGGCTGTAACACCCCGTGTTTCGAAACTCAAAGTCAAAGTCAAGATTGAAGTCAAAGAAAGAAAAGATTGCTAATTGCGATCTATCTCTCCTTGCTCAATTCCTGTTTTGACTTCTTTGACTTGTAGTTAGTCTATTTTGTTATCGCTTTAGTTGTATTATGTGGAGTATCTATTAATAATCGCATAGTAGTCACTATTTATCGCTTGATTAATCGCTTTATCGCTATCGCAATCGCACTCGCAACTCGAATTACGCATTTTGGTTATTGTTATACGTGTGTGTGTGTCTTATGTGTTACTTGTGCGTGCTTATTTATGTTATGTGTGGTAATCAATCGAAACTCAATCGCAATCAAATCGCAAACGCTAAACGAACACTAAATAAGGATGCTTGTATATTGATATAGTAGTTGGGATTAAAAGTAATTTGACTAGGAAATTCTCTCGCATCACAACGCTCGCTATCGCAATCGAAACGGAAAAACTCGTCGCACCGAACACTCGAACCAAGCGACTGATCGATTAGGTGACCAGCCGATCGACCAGCCGTTCGATCGAGCTGCTGCTCGATCGGCCAGCTGTTCGACCGAGCTGCCACCCGATCGACCAGCCCCTTTCCACTTTGGTAACCCTATAAATACCCCATGTCACCATCAAACATTCCACTTTTGCTCTCTGACGTCCGACCAGCGCTCTAACCTTGCTTTTTCTCTGATTTCTCGCAATTCCGGTAAGATCTCATCCTAAATCTTGTACTTCCTTAATCTACACGCACTCTTACACCTTTCTATCTTTTGAATCTTCACTTTTAACCGTGAAATCATCAAGATTCAAGGTGTTCTAGGATGACGTCATGATGTGTTCTTGAGAACTTCATGTTTTGGCCTCAATCAACCAAGAACAACTTAGATCTAACCGATTTCCACATAAACAAACAAAGATCTTTCATAGATCTAAATATATTCACACTGAACCGGATTGAAAGATGGTTTTCCAACTTTCTTTCAACTCTTTTACACTCAATGCCTTCAAAACCGATAGAATCGGAGCTTGTGCCGACTTACTACTCATTCTTGTGGTTGTGTTGGTTCAAGATCTGGAATCTATCCACGAGACTACCGATTTCGGGTTAAACATGGAACACCGTCTCGAACAGTTAACTGGTTGGATTTGGGTGATTCCTGTCCGATCAGGGGTACCAAGTATTGACGAGGTTCCTGTTGCTTAACACGTTATCAAAACATCTAGATAAAACGACAAACTATCAAAACAACCAAGTGTAAGACGAACGGAACGACCAGGACGGAATGTCATCGGACAGTCGTCCGAACGAGTTGTCACCCGTTCGATCTACACCTTGGTCCCACACTTAACTTTCGTTTTCAAGACCTTGAAGGATGAACATTGAACGAAGGGCTAACCGATCGGGTTACCATTCTATTGGACTACCACTCGACCATGTGATGTTCTGACTTCAACACTTAAACAATTTTCAGCATGTTCAATGCACAAAGGATGCCACCCGATCGAACAAGCGTCCAATCGAATGACAACCTGCTGAGAACTTGTTCTCGCTGAAGTGCCCAACCTATTGGACTGTCGCCCGATCGAACGGTCATTCGATCAATCGACTGAAAGGTAGAGATACTTCAATGCTTTCAAAATGCTACAACGAAAACTTCAAAAGTCAAGCCATCTTACACAAACACATCCTTCCCAAAGGAGGTAACAATCCACTCAAACGGCCATCCGACCGGACGACCGTCCGAACGGACTGTCACTCGAATGACCGGCTATCCGATCGGACTACTGTCCGATCGAACTGCTGTCCTATCCACTTGCACTCTGTATCGTTTTACGCGTCACTTATCGTTATGCTATCAAACTCTTCAGGCTAACCCTACTCTCTAGCGCTCCCTTCAATCCATCAATCGCTGTGAGTATACTCGATCCCTTTTTGCTTTACGCACTTTTGGGTGTTACATACGTTACATATACAAAATCACATCGAACACACTACGCAATACTTTAAATCGCTAACCAATTACCGCATGTTATACGTGACTTAATGAATGCTTGTTTGTTATGTTTACACATGGAATGTTGTCTACCTGCCTTAGCAACGATAGTACTATTAGTTTGGACTCAGCACCTGTTCACTCAGGGGTTGTTAAGGACAATTACCTACATGGCTCACAGTGGTGAGTGTGTATCACAAACTGCCTTGGGCAGTCAACCCGCAGTCATTGGTATTGATAGGTTCATGTCGATAACTAACGTGCCTCATTTTACACTGTGTACGTGCTGATTATGCGTAATGATTTCGAACTCTATATGCTATTATCAAACTTGTATGCTCACCTTTACACTATGTGTATTGACTTTTACTTTAACGTATGTGACAGGTGCTTAGGATGCTTATTTGTTTTCTTTGCTGTGAAATCGAGGCTAGGAAAGACCTAGGTCAACAATAAACAATTGTCTGTAATAAAAATCTGAGTTGTCGAAACAGAACAATATGACTAGATCTTTTCTGTGATAATTGTATTTTCATTTATGACATGGTATGGGATGTGTTGCTTTAAATATTTGGTAAATATAGTTGTTATGGAAACTTCTGGATAATCTGTTTCGCTCAATGCCACGCCTCGATGTTTCCGCCATCGGTTGGGGTGTGACACGCCAAGCCCCAATTCACATCCAAACCAAGAAAATAGCAAGATAAGAAGACCTAACACGGGGCCGTGTCCACCAGACACGGGCCGTGCCCAAGACTAGAATCTCTGCAGAAGAAAAGACAACAGCAAAGGACAAAACAGACAACCAACACGGGGCCGTGCTAACGCAACATGGGACGTGGTCAACTCTAAGATTTGCATAATCTGAGATTGTACAACAAGTACATTGGCCATGGGCCGTGCCGTTGACACACGGGGCCGTGTTAGTACAAGACCTGACACTACAGTTAAAGAGGAAGAAAGAGAGATGGCCATGAGGCCATGCCAGGCGGGCACGGGCAGTGGTGAACGTCTGTCTTCAGCCTATAAATAGGGGTGCCTGGTTCCATTCCAATCCATCCCTTGGCAAATCATTTCTCTCTCACTTGCCACCACTCCACAACCACTACGACACCATCATCCATCTTCCATCATTTAGAGTGTGTAGTAATCTCTGGATCCAAGATCGATCATAAGAGTATTTGTCAAACAAAGGCCATGCTTCTCTAAACTCTTACATCACTTGGTGAAAACAAATCTTTTATGTATTACTTTTTGATTTCCAATCTTTGGCTACTTTTTAGTTGGGTATGAGTTAATGACTTTAATTACTAGTTTTTTATATTGAAGGCGAATCTATCTAATCATTCTTCATATGTTGTTGATTCACATATTCGTGTCTTTACGGTCTATATAAAGCGCGTTAACTACTTAGAAGGGGGTTAGAAGGGTGGTTGGGTAAATTCTATGTCTCGTTCAGTGTATAGATCCTTCGAGAACCTGGTTCAAGCTTAGTAGGACTTCACGAGCAGACGGTCTTAACCCCCGCGGGAGAAGTAAGAACCGCTTAAATCCCTTATCTATAAACTACTATTAAAACTTTAAACAAACCCTGCGAGTACTGTATCCCTGCTGACTCTGACCAAAGGGTTGAGGGTAACGCTGCCTATCAGGGGGCCTACCACTTTTCGCATTAATAACTTACCTAATTATCTTTCAATAATCCAACCTTATGGGAACGTTGAGGGTAACGTTGCCTGTAAGGGGCTTACTACTATAACTTAAAGATAATCTCTTAAAATGCCCAAAGTGCGAAAATCATTAAAATGATACATAAAAGAGGAGTTGGAACCAAGTGATTCCTTCTTATCTATTGATGTGCGTAAGTGTGTATAGTTTTTAATGTATATGTTAAGCCTTTTTTAACACTTTTAGCCAAGTTTTAAATTTATAAAACACGATATTTACTAACACTAAACACACATATGGGCAAGTGCACCCATCGTGAACGTAGTATAGTGTTGGTAAGATACCGAGGTCGTCCAAGGACACAAGAGCTTTTAATACCGATTTATCCTCAATGTCTAATCAAATCAAAAGTTTAGAAAAAGATTTTTAAACAAGAAAATAAAAACTAACTAAGATGCTGAAAATAAAAATAAAAACAGATAGACAAGATGAATCACTTGGATCCGACTCGTATTTAGTGTAACCTTTTATTATTTCCGCACTTTTGCACTTTTTAAGAGATTATCTTAGTTATTGTAGTAGGCCCTCTTTTGAAGGTGACGTTACCCTCAACCCAGTAGTTTGAGTTAGCAAGGATACAATCCTAAAGGGTTGGATTATTGAAATATAATTAATTAAGTTATTAATGCATAATGTGGTAGGCACCTCTTTTGAAGGTGAAGTTACTATCGGCTAAGTAGTCTGAGTCAACAGGGATACAGTCCTAAGTAGCCGGGTTAAAGTTTTAATAGTAGTTTACATATGAGGAGATCAAGGAGTTCGGACCCCCGCCATCCAATACCAGTGGGTATTGAAGGAAGTCCTACTAAAGTTGACCCAGGTCCTTGCAGGATCTATACACTGAACAAGGCAAGAATCTTACCAAACCGTTCCCTTAACCCCCGACCAGGTAGCCAACATATCTCCATATAGACCGTGGAGATATGAATGGTGAAAATCTTTTATTTTATATAGACAGTAAAATAATGCCAAGACACCACGGACAAACGATAAGGAAGACTTACCTTCAGCATAAGAAACTAGTTATTAAAGTCATTAATACATAACCAAATAAAAAGTGCGAAAAGATTAAAAATAAAAAGTATTACACTAAACACTTGTCTTCACCAAGTGATGTAAGAGACTTAGGCAAACATGGCCTTTGATTGTCAAGAACTCTTACGATCAATCTTGGATCCCGAGACTACTCACACACTCTATGATGGATGATGGATGATGGATGATGGTGGTTGATGTGGGTTATGATGGTGGTGGTGGTGGTGGGTGGGTGAAGTGTGAGAGAGGTGGTTTGCCAAGTGATGGTTTGCAAATGAGCCAAGCACTCCTATTTATAGCCTGCACAGAAGCCCGGACACGGCCCCGTGTCCACCCATCTTCTCTTTCTTCATTAAATGCAGTTTGTCTGCATTAGTTGACCATGCCCCCGTGTCCGCTGGGCACGATCCCGTGTGCAGAAGCGAATCTGTACTATAAATATTTTCCTAGATTCTGCGAATCTTAGAGTTGACCACGGCCCAGTGTCCGCTGGACACGCCCCCGTGGTGGGTGATAGAAGCTTCTACAACTTTGTCTTTTCTGCAGACACTTGGGCACGCCCCTATGCTCAGTGAGCACGGGGCGTGTTCAGCCTTCTGTTCTCTTGTTTTTGCTTGGGGAGATGCTGTCGAGGGGTCGGGCATGCCACGTTTATTCCTTTTCTTGTATTATTTCTGGATTTGGCTGCATTTTTGCTTCTTTTGTTCATTTAAGCTCATTTAACCCTGAAAATACAAAAGGAAGACAAAAGCACACCTTTTCCAACATTAGTACTAAAAAAGGGTTAGTTTTATGCCACATTTGATGTAATTTATATGTTACATTTTGCACACATCAAATACCCCCACACTTGAATCTTTGCTTGTGCTCAAGCAAAACTCTTTAAAATATGGCTTACACTCCCAAATGGAATGGGTAGAAGAGAAGGTTTTTGGGCTTGTCATAGAGTCTCGGGATTTCCAAGATTCTTTATTAAGTTTTATTTTTAATTATTTACAATCCTATTCGTCAAGATTTATTTAAAACATTTCATCAGATGAATTATTTATTAATGCATAACATGCCTTTTTAAAATTCCATTTATATACAAGTTCACATACCTCACGGGGGATCACTCAACACTCGGCCCAAGATGTATTTTTGTGAAACACTCGAGAGCGGCATGGAACTTATTCCTACCATAAGCTTGCCAAATAATCAATCCTCCTCCTTTTTAACTAAAAACCTTTGTAAATATCAAGAGGACTTTTGGGGAAGGGTTAGGCATGGGTTAAAGGTAGGTGGTTGGGTTAGTGGTTAGTAAAAAAGGGCGAAAGGCGTAAAAAGCGTCGGTTTTCGTAAGACTTTTATTTTTATGACTTTTTATCTTAATGAAGCATTTCTTTAAACAAAGTTCTTTTTGATGAACTTGTTTGTTTATTTCTTTTGGCTTCATCATCAATTTTTTTTTTTTTTTTTTGATAAGAAGTCATAAGAAAACCGAGCTTTGTTACTAAAATAAAGGGTTTAAAATGAAAAAGGGTTTTGGTGGGTAAAAGGGTGTTTGTTTTGAGTTAAGAAATGAAAAGGTTTAGGCTCAAAGGGGTTAACTAGGGGGATTTTGGGTAGATGGTAAAAAAAAGAAAATAACGGTGTTGAAATAAAAAGGGTTAGTCCTAATGCCTCCATCATTTACTTACTTGGGTTTAAGTTGGTAAGGACCGGGAATGTATCGTCGTGGCAAGTTCTAGAGTCGTAAGAACCAAGTGGCTATTCACACAAGAAACGAAAAATGAGCATTTAGTTTAAGGATGTATATTCGTATGCTTAATAAAGGCTCAAAACTCACTTTTTGTGGGAATGGGTTTTTATGTGATCAAGTATATATAATCAAATTTTAACTAGATTTGTCATGCCGTTTCATAATTTTCTTATGTTGGTTCTTTTTATCACGACGCTATCGGTTGTAAATTTGTAGAAATATCACCTTTTAGAACTTGAAATTCCCAAATTAAACCTAGACAAGTAAAAAAAAACGAAATGTTTTTGAAAAAATCTGGGGTGTTTAGCGGTTCCAATAGAGTTTTGTGTAAGGCTTGTAGTTAGGAGTTGCAAAATTCAAGGTTTTAGCACACACCCCCACTTAAATTACACATTGTCCTCAATGTGTCCAAAAAATAAGTTTTTAGGCTGATTGAATGTGTAAAAGCGTGTTTAAAAAAACAAATTTTAATGTTACTGGGCATCTGGACTGATGTGTGTAAAATGCAACATATAAATTACATCAAATGAGGCATAAAACTAACCCTTTTTAAGTACTAATGTTGGAAAAAGAGTGTTTTTGTCTTCCTTTTGTATTTTCAGGATTAAATGAGCTCAAATTCACAAAAGGAGCAAAAAGACAGCTAAATCTAACATAAATACAAGAAAAGGAACATAAGTGGACTGCCCGACCCCTCAACGGCATCTTCCAAAGCAAAATAGAGAAGGCAGAAGACTGAACACGCCCCGTGCTCAGCCAGCACGGGGCCGTGCCCAAGAAGCAGCAGAAAAGACAAACCTATAGAAGCTTATATTGCCCACCACGGGCCGTGTCCAGTGAACACGGGGGCGTGGCGAAAGTACAGCAGGCGCATTAATTGTAATTGCGAATTACAATTAATGAAGAGAGAGAGTGTCAGACAGGCACGGGGGCGTGTCCAGCGGACACGGGGCCGTGCCCAGCCTTCTGTTCAGCCTATAAATAGGAGTGCTTGGTTTCATTTCAACTCATCCCTTGGCACACCACCTCTCTCACACTTCACCCACCACCCACCACCACCATAACACCATCATCCACCACCATCATCCATTGTCCATCATAGAGTGTGTGAGTCGTCTCGGGATCCAAGATTGATCGTAAGAGGTCTTGACAATCAAGGCCATGTTTGCCTAAGTCTCTTACATCACTTGGTGAAGACAAAGTGTCTAGTATAATACTTTTTATTTCTAAACTTTTGCACTTTTTATTTGGTTTTGTATTAATGACTTTAATAACTAGTTACTTATGTTGAAGGTGATATTTCCTTATCGTTTGTCCGTGGTGTCTTGGCATTATTTTACTGTCTATATAAAATAAAAGATTTTCACCATTCATATCTCCACGGTCTATATGGAGGTATGTTGGCTACCTGGTCGGGGGTTAAGGGAACGGTTTGGTAAAGGTCTTGCCATTGTTCAGCGTTTAGAGGTCCTGCAATGGACCTGGGTCAAATTTAGTAGGACCTCCTCCAATACTTCACGATATTGGATGGCGGGGGTCCAAACTCTTTGATCCCCTCATAAGTTAACTACTATTAATACTATAACCCGGCTATTTAGGACTGTATCCCTGCTGACTCAGACTACTTAGCCGAGGGTAACGTCACCGCCAAAAGCGGGGCCTACCATAATATTGCATTAATAACTTAATTAATTATCTTCCAATAATCCACCCTTTTAGGATTGTATCCTTGCTGACTCAAACTACTGGGGTGACGGTAACGTCACCTTCAAAAGAGGGGCCTACTACAATAACTAAGATAATCTCTTAATTATGTGCAAAAGTGCGGAAATAATCAAAGGTTATACTAGATACGAGTCGGAACCAAGTGATTCATCTTGTCTATCTGTTTTTTCTTTTTATTTTATTTTTCAGCATTTTAGTTAGTTTTTATTTTTCTTAGTTTAAAAACATTTTTCTAAACTTTTTATTTTGATTAGACGTTGAGGATAAACCGGTACTAAAAGCTCTTGTGTCCTTGGACGACCTCGGTATCTTACCAACACTATACTACGCTCACGATGGGTGCACTTGCCCATATGTGTGTCTAGTGTTAGTAAATATCGTGTTTTATAAATTTAAAACTTGACTAAAAAGTGTTAAAGGGGCTTAAAATATACACCTAAAATTTATAACACTCGACTACGCATCAAGTTTTTGGCGCCGTTGCCGGGGACACAAGGATTTTAGGAAAGCTTAAAATCGACGGCCTAATCAGTTTTTCAAAACCTTTTCAAAACGGGCCCACATTTTTCTGCATTTTAGTTTAGTTTTGCATTTACAATAGGTTGAACACGGGCCGTGCTCGCTGAACACGGGGCCGTGCTGCATATTTTTCATAAAACACCCAGTAACAGAAGCTTGAACACGGGCCGTGCTCACTGAACACGCCCCGTGCTCAACGAAATCAGTAAATTTAATTAAAACGCCCAGATACAGATTCTGAACACGGGGCCGTGTCCACTGAACACGGGGCCGTGTCCAGCCTCTGTTTCCGTTTTTCTCTTTGTTTTCTGATCTCGGGACTTGGTTGTGGTCTACTGAGTGATTCTTATGGATCAATACTCAGGAGGCTACAACTACACCTATGAGGAGGATGATTATAGGGGTAACTATTGCACTAATTGTCGTAACACACGCTCGGTTCAAAATAGTCACTCATATCAACCATCCAATTCATACACCTACTATGAGGAACCCAGGTACGAGCCATCAACTTCATACACATCATATGAAGACCAAAGGTATGAACCTCCTCCCTCATACTCATATTTTGATGAACCAAGGTATGAGCCTTCATACTCATACTTTGAGGAACCAAGATATGAGCCACCACCTTCGTATGCTTATTATGAGGAACCATGGCGTGAACAACCCACCTCATATGAGTATTATGAAGAACAAAATTACGACCCTTATCCATCATATGCTTACAATGAAGAACAATGGTGTGAACCATCTACTTCATATGGGTATTATGAGGAACAAAGGATCGAACAACCGGATTCAAGCTTTGAAAATCCCGATTCTTTTTCTATAACCGAAGTGACCGATAGGATATTAGAACACATTAGAGTTATCGATCGCTGTATAAAAGAATCTCGCGCAAGGGAAGAGGAATCCCACGCAAGAGAAGAATTAAAAAAAGGAAGAGATAACCGAAAGTGTAAAAATGGAAGAACAAATAAGTGAAAAACCGACACATGAGTTAAACAACGAAAAAGGTGAGTCCGACAACGTTAAAATTCAAGAAGAGTCTAATTTTGAAGAAATTAATCTCTTGTCACCTTCTTTTGAAAATCATTGTTTAGTACCCACTTATGCTAAGTTTTTAAAAGAGTTAAACACTAACACTAAAATTGACGAAACGGTAAGTGTTAAGTTAACTGATGATCAAACCTCACTAATAAAAGAAGACCCATTTGAAATTAACATTACACCGGTTCCATGTTTCTTTCAAAATTCGTTTATTAGTAATGTCACAATCGATAAAGATCTTTGTGTTAACATAATGCCTAACTACATTTTCGAAAAATTAAGTATTAGTGATTTTTCTCCACTTCAAATACCCATTTTTCTATCCAATCGGAAAGTAATAAAATCAATCGGTATAGTTGAGGATGTATTAGTTCAAACAAATCAAATGGTAATCCCGACCGATTTTGTCATCCTCGATGACGCTCCTCTAGTGTTGGGACGACCATTTGTAAAAACTCACGAAGCTTTGAAAAACCGGAAGTTCAACAATCTACCTCTTCAATTAGGGGCATTTAAAAGAAGTGTCGATCTTGAGCGATCAATGAAATATCCATTCGGCAATGACGACCCCCTAATTGAAGATGAGCCAGAACCACCCGATATGGTGGGTCTAGCCAAGGACCCTTATAAACGTGGCGCACCATGGAGGCATTCCACGGAACTATCCTTAGTTTAGTTTAGATTAATTTTCTTGTTTTCTAGTTAGTTTTAATTTTCAGGAATAAAACACACTTGAGATGGCAAAGGATACAAGGGAAACTTGAACCAGCACCACATGCAGGAAAACAGAACCGTCCGACAATTTTCTTCATTTACAGAAGGTTCACCACGGGCCGTGTCCAACCAACACGGCCCCGTGCTGAACCCCCTACAGAAAAATGCCCAGTTCAGGTAACTGGACACGGGCCGTGTTCACCAGACACGCCCCCGTGTCCAGGCTTCTGTTTCTTTTCTTTAATTTTTGTTACTGGCACCTAAACACGGGGCCGTGTCCGGTCCCCACGGGGCCATGTCCAGACTGCCAGTGACATAAATCTTTGCTTTTAACACCATTTTACACATCTAATCAACCTAAAAATTTATTTTTGAGACACATTGAGGACAATGTGTAATTTAAGTGTGGGGGGATGCTAAAACCTTGAAATTTTGCAAGTCCTAATAACAAGCCTTACACAAAACTCTATTGGAACCGCTAAACACCCCAAATTTTTTCAAAAAACAAAATAATAATAATTCATTTTTTTTACTTGTCTAAAGTTTAAGTTTGGAATCATAAGATTAATAAGGTTATATTTTTACAAATTTACAACCGAGAGCGTCGTGATAACAAGAACCAACATAAGAAAATTATGAAACGGCATGACAAGCTTAGTTAAAATTTGATTATATATACTTGATCACATAAAAACCCATTCCCACAAAAGTGAGTTTTGAGCCTTTATTGAGCATACAAATTTACATCTTTAGACTAAATGCTCATTTTTCGTTTCTTGTGTGAATAGCCGCTTGGTTCTTACGACTCTAGAACTTGCCAAAACGATACATTCCCGGTCCTTATCAACTTAAACCCAAGTAAGTAAATGATAGAGGCATTAGGACTAACCCTTTTTTTCTTCTACACCATTATTTTTCTTTTTTTTACCACCTACCCAAAATCCCCCTAGTTAGCCCCTTTGAGCCTAAACCTTTTCATTTCATAACCCAAACCAAACACCCTTTTACCCACCAAAACCTTTTTCATTTTTAACCCTTTGTTTTAGTAACAAGTTCGGTTTTTTTTCGTATGATCGTTCAAAAAAAAATGTGTAGATGATGAAGCAAAAGAAAATAAACAAACAAGTTCATCAAAAATAACTTTGTTTGAATAATAGCTTCATCAAAATAAAAAGTTACAAAAATAGAAAATCCTACGAAAACCGACACTTGTTACGTTTTTTTTAACCCTTTTTCTACTAACCACTAACCACTAACCCAACCACCTACCTTTAACCCAAGCCTAACCCTTCACCCGCAAAGTCCTCTTGATATTTACAAAGGTATAAAAGTTAAAAAAAGGAGGAGGATTGATCGCTTGGTAAGCCTATGGTAGGAATAAGTTCCATGCCGCTCTCGAGTGATTCACTAAAAAATACACCTTCGGCCGAGTGTGAGTGATTTCTCCCGTCAGGTATGTGAACTTGTATATAAATGGAATTTTAAAAAGGCATGTTATGCCCAATAAGTAATTTCTCCTATGAAACGTTCTAAACAAATCATAACGAATAGGATTGTAAATAGATAAAAATAAAACCCAAAAAGATCTTGGATTCCCAACACTCAATGACAAGCCCAAAACCTTCTCTTCTACCCATTCCATTTGGGAGTGTAAGCCACACATTAAAGAGTTTTGCTTGAGGACAAGCAAAAGTTCAAGTGTGGGGGTATTTGATGTGTGTAAAATGCAACATATAAATTACATCAAATGAGGCATAAAACTAACCCTTTTTAAGTACTAATGTTGGAAAAAGAGTGTTTTTGTCTTCCTTTTGTATTTTCAGGATTAAATGAGCTCAAATTCACAAAAGGAGGAAAAAGACAGCTAAATCTAACATAAATACAAGAAAAGGAACATAAGTGGACTGCCCGACCCCTCAACGGCATCTTCCCAAGCAAAATAGAGAAGGCAGAAGACTAAACACGCCCCGTGCTCAGCCAGCACGGGGCCGTGCCCAAGAAGCAGCAGAAAAGACAAACCTATAGAAGCTTCTATTGCCCACCACGGGCCATGTCCAGTGAACACGGGGGCATGGCGAAAGTACAGCAGGCGCATTAATTGTAATTGCGAATTACAATTAATGAAGAGACAGAGTGTCAGACAGGCACGGGGGCGTGTCCAGCGGACACGGGGGGCGTGTCCAGCGGACACGGGACCGTGCCCAGCCTTCTGTTCAGCCTATAAATAGGAGTGCTTGGTTTCATTTCAACTCATCCCTTGGCACACCACCTCTCTCACACTTCACCCACCACCCACCACCACCATAACACCATCATCCACCACCATCATCCATTGTCCATCATAGAGTGTGTGAGTCGTCTCGGGATCCAATATTGATCGTAAGAGTTCTTGACAATCAAGGCCATGTTTGCCTAAGTCTCTTACATCACTTGGTGAAGACAAAGTGTCTAGTATAATACTTTTTATTTCTAATCTTTTGCACTTTTTATTTGGTTTTGTATTAATGACTTTAATAACTAGTTACTTATGTTGAAGGTGGTCTTTCCTTATCGTTTGTCCGTGGTGTCTTGGCATTATTTTACTGTCTATATAAAATAAAAGATTTTCACCATTCATATCTCCACGGTCTATATGGAAGTATGTTGGCTACCTGGTCGGGGGTTAAGGGAACGGTTTGGTAAAGGTCTTGCCATTGTTCATTATTTAGAGGTCCTGCAATGGACCTGGGTCAAATTTAGTAGGACCTCCTCCAATACTTCACGGTATTGGATGGCGGGGGTCCAAACTCTTTGATCCCCTCATAAGTTAACTACTATTAATACTATAACCCGGCTATTTAGGACTGTATCCCTGCTGACTCAGACTACTTAGCCGAGGGTAACGTCACCGCCAAAAGCGGGGCCTACCATAATATTGCATTAATAACTTAATTAATTATCTTCCAATAATCCACCCTTTTAAGATTGTATCCTTGCTGACTCAAACTACTTGGGTGAGGGTAACGTCACCTTCAAAAGAGGGGCCTACTACAATAACTAAGATAATCTCTTAATTATGTGCAAAAGTGCGGAAATAATCAAAGGTTATACTAGATACGAGTCGGAACCAAGTGATTCATCTTGTCTATCTGTTTTTTCTTTTTATTTTATTTTTCAGCATTTTAGTTAGTTTTTATTTTTCTTAGTTTAAAAACATTTTTCTAAACTTTTTATTTTGATTAGACGTTGAGGATAAACCGGTACTAAAAGCTCTTGTGTCCTTGGACGACTTCGGTATCTTACCAACACTATACTACGCTCACGATGGGTGCACTTGCCCATATGTGTGTCTAGTGTTAGTAAATATCGTGTTTTATAAATTTAAAACTTGACTAAAAAGTGTTAAAGGGGCTTAAAATATACACCTAAAATATATAACACTCGACTACGCATCATGGACACGGCCCCGTGTTGGGTGAACACGGCCCGTGGTCAGAGTGCCAGTAACGAGAACTTACATAAGGTGGACACGGGGGCGTGTTTGCTGAGCATGACCCCGTGTCTGGCGAAAGTCTGCAAAAATAAACAAACAGTAGGTTCTGGGGCAATGGGCACGGGGGCGTGTTGGCTGAACACAACCCCGTGTGGATAAACTGCACAGGTGAAAACATGTTTCTGGCTTCGGTTTTCCTATCCCGGCTTTAGTAGCACTAATGTTTAGTGCTCTAAGCCTCATATGTACCTGTTTAACTAATAAATACCACACCAAACCATAACAAGCATCCTAAATTACCATTGTTCAAGCATCCATGTCACAAAGTTAAAAAGAAAAATAAATGCAGAAAGTAAAAAGAGTTAAAGAAAGTAAATTGTTAAACAAACGGCACGTAGGCCGGAAATTGTTCGTGAGAAGAAAGAGGGTTAACCTGATAGATCTTCAACCGGCTGATCCTACCTCCACTCCTTCTGCTTAGTCCATGTCCTCGTCTTCCTCATCATCTCCTCCTCCGTGCCCCGCCATGTACTCCCAGATGTTCCCAATGTCATCCTGTATGTCGGATATGTTTCTCTCAATTGCTCCGACTCGGGTGTACGTGTTGCTAGCCATGTTGTAGGTGTTCCTGGTGCACATGAGGTTTTCCTGCAATAAATCATGTAAGCTTTGAAAATTAGGAAAACCGCCTCCTTGTGTGGAGGATTGACCCGGATCACCCTGGGGCTGGTAATGGTATTGAGGAGGAGGTTGGAAGTGTGGAGCATGTAAGACGAGTGCCTCTTGCGGGTTCCATGCATGCCCCTGGACTCTTTGGAAGCTGACCGTCCCGTCTTCTGCTTCATAAATTAGGTTCATTGAGCGGCAGATGACCATGTCCACTCTTCCCGACCATGGGCTCTTTTGGAAAGACCTGGACATGTTCACGAAATGCTTGAAGAGACGGTATATCTACCCCCCAAAGAAGATAGGAGTCGGGGGAGTAGCAAGTTGGTTCCAATGCATGTTTCGGAGCAGGAGGTACGGAACATCAAGGTTGGTGCGGGAATGAATGCAATGAAGGACCGCCAGATCTCGTAACCCAACAACGCCACTGCTGTCGTGCCTTTGGCTAAGAGAGTAAGTGAGGACCCTATGGATGTATCAGTAAAGAGGGTCCCTCAACTTAGTGCTCTTAGTGCTGATGGGATTGTAGATGCCTTCTCCTATTTGTGCCCAAGCAGCCTGGCGTTGGTTTTCTGGTATTTCACGTAAACCTCCGGTGTTTTCTTCATCCCCCGCATCTTCCTCCGCATACAACCCAACTATCGCCCCAAATTGTGCTATCGAGATTGAGTACACAGTCCCCCCACATCGGAATTCTACCCCATCATTATCAAATGGATCGGCTCTCATTTTGAAAGCGAATGTGCGATAGAATTCCAGGTTATATTCATGAACTGAACGAAGTCGAGTGCACAGGGCGGCTCTCAGTGGGTCGGTGACTAGGTTGTTAAATTGGTCAAGCTGGTTCACTGCTCCTAGAAGATCCATGCAAACTTTTCGTAGGAACTCCTCCGGCCTGGTTCTAAGCACATCGTATCTTGCTTTAGCATCCAACTCATTTTCATTGAACCGAGTAAATTTCTTGGCCATCTGAAAGGAAACACCAAACAATTAGCACGAAACAGTGAAATTTTCGAAGAAAACTGAAAACAGTCGGCTGAACACGGCCCCGTGTTCAGCGGACACGCCCCGAGTTGTCCTGAAATTGGCTAGACACGCCCCCGTGCTCAGCGAGCACGACCCAGTCTGCAGACGTCTGTTTCCCAAAAATCCCATTTTTTGACCCGGTCCCTAAAACTTGAAAATTTTTGGTCCAGTAGGGGCGATTTTCCCCGAAAATGAAACCCCAAGTGCCGTTTTTCTCAAAACAAACCGTTTACCCTTTCAATTTTATCTTCTTCGGTTCAAAAACAAGGGTTTGGGGTTTTTGTGAGAAATCGGGCAAATCTATGAACAATATGTCACACCCCGATATTTCCACGTATTACCGGTGGGGAGTATCGTGACGTAGTTGATATCATCATAGACAATTTATCACAGTTTATATACACAGCGGAAGTCGAAAGATAAAATCATTACAAACCGAATGAAAGTAATATCATTTATTACGAAAACGGTTGTGAAGGATCCACAGGCGGATCAAAGTTTAAAGAAACATTGTTCAGCAGATTTATAAACATCTAAGCTTGCAAGACTCTTTATTGATGCTAGGAGTAGCCAGCCTATTTCGATTAGTACCTGCACTTAACCTTTTTGGAAAATACGTCAGTTTTCACTGGTAAATACAATTAACCGACTCATTTTAAAAATGTTTAAGAAAATTGGTTTGAATGCACAAGGCACAAAATATCTTTTATAACTTGGGATAATTATTTAAATATAAACTTGAAAAAGAATTACATGTTTATTGTACGTTCAGTAGCCCGGGCTGAATACCGGGTTAAAGATTAATTGACACACCACATAATATAATCCCGCGATGAGTTGTTCTCGAACAGGCGGTTATATCTTTTTATATACGCACCGGCAGGTGTATGCCTACACCCCGTGCTTAGGTCGTGGCCATTTCAATGAATGATGCCAAGGATATCTGGGACATAGTCATTAACCCCCCAAAGGCTTTAAGCAAACAAAATAGATTAAACGGGTCATCTCAATAAATTAACCTTCATATGATTAACAATTCAATGCCCAACCAAGCGGTATTTTATATACCGTACCCCAAGCCCCGTATAAGGGAAAATAAGTTAAAAGTATTTACCTGAGCAAATTATATAAATTTATCCCAGCCGTACAAATCAGCAAGTGCAAGTATCTTTTACTGGGCTCCTAATCTGGAACGAAGGTTTTAATAACCTATTAGAATTCTAACGGGTCTTTAATTAAGCCTAAACTTAGACCAGTTAGTTTTAAAGGAAGATATACGGTTCAAAACGCACGATTAAGCGAAGACCGGATTAGAATGTGGTTTAGACCCGACTAGTTTGTATACTTGTGTAATATGGGTAAACTAAACACATTCTGGATTTTGAGACAAAAATGATAAGGTTTGACCCGTTTCGGCTAATTTATGCAAACTAGTTACATAAACCGCACCGAACGCGAAAAATGCGTAACGGGTAACCAAATGAGTCATGAACAGGTTTCCTAAGTTAATATGCCTTAATTATGTTGTGATATCAGTAGGATACCTTCCATTATGCCCAAAATGGATTTAAACTCAAATTATGCCCCGTAGGAGTATTTTGGTCATTTTAATGCTTATAAAAGAGTTTAAATATTAGTCTGGGTTTCAGGTCTGATATAATCAGTAAAAATACTCAATTTAATAAGTTATATCAGTAGGGTATTGCATATATGTGAAATTTAACATTTATAACCAAACTATGCACCGTAGGGGCATTTTGGTAATTTCACATAAGCTTTAAAGGTCAATTTTTGGAAATCTGAGTTTAAAAATTTGGCTTACTATTTAATTATAAAAATTTACTTAAAACATCAGTAGGTATTAAGTTATATATGTTAAAAATAGTTTTAACTTATACTATGCGTTTAAAACGCGTAAAAGTCGGTTTTAAGCGATTTTCGGGTCATAAAAGGAAATCTGAGTTTTTGATCAGTTTGTAAGGTTCAAAATGTTTTATTTATTATATAAAATCAGTAGCAAAAAGTTTGGTATCAAAATATTATGTAAAACTCATTTTATTAGCAAAAAGGGTATAACCGACAATTACCGAATTAAAGCAAGAACCCTATGTTATGCTCAGCCTAAAAATAAATAAAAATATTCAAAAATCCCAAAATATTATATTACATCAGTGGGTAAAAATTTTGGTATCAAAATTTTGGTTTAGATAGGCTTTATGCTAATTACGCCGTTTAATTAATAAAAAGCTTTCTAATTACGATATTGAGCATAACTCTTAATCTAGACCTCAAACTGATGTAAAATTTTTAGGACATGTTTATAAATCAGTAACAAAGGTTTTTGTCCTCTCACATTTTCAAAAATCTCGTTTTAAGGTCAAAAGGGCATAATGGTCAACATTTAGGCATATAACGGAAACATGCAAATGAATCGGATAAATAAGGAACCAAGTTGTATAACCTCAGAGGGTTATACTAACCTATAACCTGGTTCTAATGGAACTTTAAGGCATGTCTAAACTAAGCTAAATCGGGTCAGAACTGAAAGTCAAAGTAAAAGTCTTCTTTTGCGACTTTCGGTTCCGAACCGAGCCTAAACTCAGAATTGTCGGGTTGAACATGCCTAGACATGTTCAATTAATATTTACCAAGTTATTAAAGTAACAAAACTTACTTTATTGCCTTTACATCATTAGTTATGAATTTCATTTAAAAATGACTCGTTTGACTTTTATTCTAATTACTTTGACCCGACAATTAACTAAGCAAACGTGGTAATTAGGAGGTGCCCTTTTGAGGGTTTAATACCTACCTAATTACAATCACGTAGCCATGTTCGTTGTGAACCATGGCTCGACCATTTAAAAGTCAAGGCGTTTAACGAAATGTTTGACTTTTTCGGCTTTAAAAGCCAATAAACTGAACTAGGCATGAAAAGGGATGCTTACAAAGGGTCCAATGGACTGAAAGGAGGTTCCCAAAGATTTAGGATCCTCTTAGTTTTGCAAGCAAGAGCAGATTGCAAGGAATGGTGTGCTTGATCAAATGAATTTCACCCCTATTTATAGATTTTTGGGGTAACTTGGATGATTGACATGTGTTAAGGAGGATTATAGGATCAACACATGTGTAAAACCAGCTATTAATACCAACAAAACAACCCATAGATTCGAAATATGAGAGGAGTACAAACTGGGTTTCAAAACAGCAGCCTGAAACTAACATTCTGCTGCTGTTTGGGCTTTAGCGGCCCGCGACAAGACAGGCCCAGGCCTACGCGGCCCGCGAGCCAACCCAAACCAGCAACAAGTTTCTGCAATTGACAGATTTGGTCCCTGTTTCTCATATGTGCAGGTTTTAATTTCCAGAAATGACCAGATTGATCCCTGCATTCCTTGAAATCCCTTTTTAACTTTCAGAAGTTACAGTTTTAGTCCCTGTAAGCTTGTAAGGCCCTTTTTGACTCGGTTATGGCCTGTTAAGCCATTTTCAAGGCTCTACAATAATTCCTAAACATAGGGAACATAAAACATGCTCAAAAATATGCCGGATGTCGGTTCGTTTGGTCGTACGATCACGTTGTTCGGCTAATTACGACGAAACACGAACAGACGAGAAAAACGATCCAAATTATGCGACGAATGGAATTTTATCATGCCGAACACTAAAATAAAATATTTTAATGGTTATATAAATTTTTGGATGTCCGAATATATTCAGAACGTAAGATATGCACGAAAATGTAACTTGTGCACTTTTTGACACTTTTATTCCCTGCTTGACTTAAAAGTTTATTTTTGAGCACCAAACACCTCTAAGCCTATATCTAAGCTATGCAAAGGATATTTAGGGTATGTTTAACTTATGATCATATTCCGGAAGGTCCGATACCACACGAATGGATAGACTTTTGCAGTTCGACGCAATTAGTCCTTTAATCGCACAAAGTAGCGCGAAAAGTCGTTTAATGGTATCCAAGCCTTCCATGGCCCATAATGGGTGTTCCCAAGCATATGTTTAAATATTACTATGCTTCCATTCGCTTAAATGGTCACCAAAAGGCATAGATTCAAAAGTTGACGCTTTTGGTCCCTCTAATGCGCAAACTTGCGTATATCATCTTTTAATAGCATCGAAGCCTTATCTAATCCATATTAGGCATTCTCAAGAGTATTATTCAACATCACGATACTTTGGTTTCATTAAAAGGTCATTCAGAGGTATAATTAAACATATTGACTCTTTTAACCCCTCAAACTTGCAAAGTTGCGCGTAACGTCACTTATAGGCATAAAAGCCCTTAATGGCCAATATTAGGCATTCCCGAGAGTGAAATAAATTATCATGAAGCTCTCGGAATGTTAAAAGGTCTCTCAGAGGTAAGAATTGACATGTTGACACTTTTAACCCTTCATTGCGCAAACTTTCAATTAATTACGCAAACGGCTACTCATGATCAACAAGCGGCCCATTTGTGAATATGATTACCATGTAATGTTATTCAGAGGCTTATAATAAGCATGTTAACATTACATTTCCAGTCCTTCTAAAATCAGAGTTTTTGATTTTTCGTAAAAATTAGTCCCTCAAATTCAACTTTTGACTTAATTAGGGTTTATTACACTTGTCAATACATCATTGGACGTGATTTTACGAGGTGTTACACAATACAAGTTGATTTACTTCCTATAACATGTATCTATACTAATGCTAACAGATTTATGCAAAAAATTTAGGTTTGATCCGGTTGTAGTTCAAGAACCCTAGATTTTTCCCCAAATTTTTGATGTTTTAACTACAAGCAAATGCTTAATCTAACTATTAATGATGATAGAATCATACCTTGATGTTGTTAGAAGTAAAGGAGACGTCAGAATCTTGCAGAAAAATGGCCTGAACCAAAGAGTTTTCGGGGAAACGGGGCGTGTGGAAATGAAGAAACTGTTTGGAAAAGGGGTTTTATCCCGACAGTTGCGGGGACACGGCCCCGTGGGCGGGAAATTTTTTTTAAAAAAAAATTATAATTGCTCGTGTGAGTGCCCTGTTTCCCAAAAACTTGGTTAGAAGACTTACCAATTTAGATGTCAACCCGCTTGTTCGTAACTTACCAGGTATGATGTTGATGCTTTCATTCTTCGACCGTTTGAAGCGAGATTTCTTCCTCCTCATCCTCAATGAATCCTTGATAGAGCTTCAGCCATTGGCCATTGACTTTGAATGGAATTCCATTCCGAGATTTAATTTCTACTGCACTGTGTGGGAAAATATGGGTGATGGAAAAAGGTCCTGACCACCTAGACTTTAATTTACCAGGAAATAATCGAAGTCGTGAATTAAAAAATAGAACTTGATCTCCTACTTGAAATTTATTACACATGTCAATACATCATTGGACGTGATTTTACAAGGTGTTATATCCTCACCCCCTTAAAAGAAATCTCGACCTCGAGATTTGCTAAAGTAATGGAAGTATCTTCTGACGTATCATGGACTTAACCTCCATAGCATATTTGGGCCTCTAAGGGCATCCCAGTTGACCTATCTTCTGACGTATCTTCTGACGTTTCCAGGGTAACTTCCAGATCCTGTTATTTTGACTTACCAAAGTCCTATCCATCAAACAGACGTTTGTCATTCCGTTTATATAAGGTCTCCAAAGGAGCAGTCCTTGATACTTGTATAACAACCATTTGTTATAGGAGAGCTTATTTAAGGTGAGATAGTTGTTCCAACTACCACTTAAACCAATCCTAAAGAATAGCTAATCCTTATAGTTAGTCGAACAAGTCGACGATCCTGGGCAGCTGATGGCGATTCTTAATTGTTGCCTAACTAGGGTTGCGGTAACCAATGCATAAGCATAACGTACCGTCTTTCTGAAAATAATAATGCCGGAGCTCTTAAAATGAAGCTTTATCTTGAAACTCATATGATTAGGGTCTCAATCTGTCCATTAATATTGGTACTAACCGATATGGAGCTTTTACAACAATGTAGCCCTAAGTGGGATGTTATCCTTAACTCTACTAGTCTCTCAGGAGATAACCAGAGTGGTTCCTTGGAGAAGATAACCAGGATACACCAAGATTACCGAGGTATTTCTAAATCTCAGGCTTCAGTTCATCTATCGATACACGTGTCAGATAAATGACACGTTTACTTTACGAATGCAAGGATGCCTTAATTAGCGACACTTACTTGGACATTTCTAGATTAGATATCTTCTTTGAATACCATTAGCCGACTCTAGTACTATATGACCATCGGGATATCTCAGTGGTTCCATGCATTAAACTTCCATACTGATCAGGCATGAAAGCAATCTATGGGACACACTAGGATACGCCAATCCTCATATGGCTCTTTTATCAGGTATAGTATAGCATTCTCAGTTGATAGAAATCAATGAGATAACAAAATAAAGTAACACATATTGTCATACTCGATCTAGAGAATGAGTACTTTAGATTTTTATGAATGAAGATTATTTGATGAAAATAAAAGGAAATGTCTTTATGATTTTCTTCGGCAAGTTTTACCTTATGCTTAATATCTGGAGTTCTTATGGGATAATTCTAAAAGTTTGCTAAGCTTATGGTCTATGAAGACTCAATAGCACCTGAATCCAAACATGATTCTTAGTAATACCATCATAATAAGGGATGTACCTGGTGTCATTTTTTGATATGAACTGTCTCAATAGCGCCTCTATTCTTAGTCTCTCTATACTTAGCTATACTCTCTTTGACAGTTTTAGGGCAGTCTCAGCTTTGACCGGTTTATTTCTTAACCTATAAAATGTAAGTGGCTGAGGTAGATCCATAATGGATTTATAAGAAGCACGCTTTTAATATGCCTTCTTATTTCCGATGCTAAGCCATCGATATTTAGTGCATTATGCTTGGATTTTGGATGAGCCAAATAGGACAGTATTCCAGACAATAAATTATAGTCTGTAATATACTGTTGACAGTCTAGATCCTTCATGGTGAAAATCATAAATTCTTATTCCATCATTTCTATTCCGTGTTGCAGACAATCGGTTTTTCTGATGAGTCCATAAACTTGGACCATCCTATATTGTATGAGGGTATCTTTTCTGTGGACTTTATTAATGTCCTCACCAATTAAGGGCATCACCCTTGAATGACTGTGATACATATCTCACCATGTCTTTCTCAGTACAATCGCTGATGTCGATAATGGTTTCCATTTCATCCAACAACCTTACGAAATCAATGGCTCCTTTTTCGCCATTGAAGTCTCTTGACTTGCAAGAGACAAAGTACTTTTAAGTATGTCCTTTAGAGGAACGAGGCTCCTCGCTATGTGTCATCTTATTTGGTTTGTCCTTCGCATTCGAAGTGTGAGCAAAACTCTTCTCATGAGCAGGGAAATATGATTTAGAGCAAGTAGCATTCGGCTTTTCGACCCTTTTCAGATCCTTTCTCATAGCCTTTCTAATTACTGCGTTAATCACAGCTTGGAGATTAACTCCATTAGCCTTGAGGTTTACCTTTGTTGCATCATTAGCATTTTGGTCGCATCATCAGTATTGCGACGGTTATGTGTCTCATTCAAGTTTGCCATACTTGAAGCTTGGCACTAAACACCAAAATTAAACAATTGCTTAATTGCATTCTATAGCTAGTCATCGTCCTTACGACCAACATGCATTAGCCATGGTATCCTTAAACCATACCGACTAATAGGGCAAGAACATTCCTAATGAATGTCATTTGAATGTATATCAATATTTAGCCTAGGTCGCAAAAGGTCCATCAATTGGCAATTAAGGTTTGGACCGAGTCCATTACCCTTTTGACAGGAGATCACAATGTCACAACTGTCTTCGTCATATTGACGATTTTAGATAGCTCGAAGGCTTGCCACAATGGCTTTTACAATATGAAGCATGAGTCCGTCATGAAGGACATAATAATCATATGGCACGAAGGCCTTGTCGCAAAGGACATTAAAAGATACGGCAACAAAAGCCTGTCACGGAGGACATTAATTTATAAGCTGCAATCTTATTAGATCAGGGGTTTTACGATTTGAACATAGTTCTTCATCGTTGGACAGGGAGTCATAGACTACCTTTGTCATCGTCTTGAAAGACGATTTATTTTGGCACCTAGGCAAATCATAGGACATCATTAATGGATGTTTACCTATATACATATATGTATATATATATATATATATATATATATAATTATCGTCATTGAGTATATTAGTCATGATCTTATCGATCCTATAGACTATAAGGCTTAGGCTTGGGCATTGCCCATCACCTTCGACGATGTACCATAATGGTCATATTTGACAATGTCTCTAATGGACAATATAGTATATAGCCCGTAGGCGATATAGATCCTAATGGTGATTCGGGATAACGTCACGAAGGCAATACAATAAACACACTTATATATAGGAAGTACCAGCGGCGTATCCACCATGTGTTTATTGTATTACTCTAGTTTCGTTATCTAAATCACCGTCAAGATACACATAAATCATAACCATCGAGTCGGAAAGTACTTCTTGAAATCTCACTATGAAGATAGGAAGACCTAAGACTGTACTTCAATTATCCTATAAAATAATATGATCATCGTATTAGATGATATTAGTCATGATCGCACTGATCATATAGACTGTTAGGGTTGGGTATAACCCACCACTTTAACACGAGATTATAAAGACAACCACTAACTTTGTCTTATTGCCAATAGAATAAAGTATAGCCCGTAGGCATTTCACCACTAGGGATGTTAATATTATGATCATCATACTGATGATACTAGTCAGGATCACATTGATCATATAGACTATGGGATTTGAGCATAGCTCACCCCCTTTGGGCAAAGAATTATAAAAGATTACAATTGCCTTGTCACTATTGGACAATATAATATAGCCCGTAGGCAAAACATCATTAAGGATGTTAAATTTAATCATCATATTGATGATCTTTAGTCATGATCTCATTGATCATATAGACTATTAGGCTTGAGCATAGCTCACTACCTTGAACAGGGGATCATAAGGATCACAATGTCAATGTCACTAATGGACAATATATTATAGCCCGTAGGCACTTCATCACAAATGGATGTTTATAATTTGATCATCATATTGATGATACTTGCCATGATCTAATTCAATCATATAGGCTTTAAGGCCTGGACATAGTCCAAAATACCTTGATGGCTGGTGTAGTTTCTCAAGTCACACTGCCAGGAATGTTAACATGTTCTTAGATGTTAACAAGGATTAATTTGCCTTAACGGTTACAAAATATTACCATGATCGCATTAATCATATAGGCTTGGAGGCTTGAACATAGTTCACCACCTTTGGATAGAAGGGGTAACTCCTTTAACTATCATAGTAGAAGGAATAATTATCCTTAACTATCGAAAGTTTTGGCCAATTAATGTGGACTTGCCACTTGGCAGGGGTAAACCATTAAGAAGATCTTTTGAACTTATTTAGCTGATCGATAAAATTCGAGTAAAATTTATATTAATGATTGATAAAGGACGATATGAGTACCCATATAAAATTTTTCAAAACTCCCAATAAATGATTAGGAAATTTACCATAGTGCCTCAAATAGGACTTTTAATATCATACTTGTCCATAGAGGACTTAAAAGGAAATTATAGGTCCGTATTGGGACTATAAAAATATCATATGTTTGTATGGGGACTGTATTAAAACAGTTTGCCCATGAAAGGACTATAATGAACTATCAGGTCTACAAAGGTTATGATGAATTATCATGTCCATTAAGGGACTATAATGAAATCTCGTGTCCACGTAAGGAATATAGTAGGGTAAAATGTCCATGAAAGGACTATTTGAAGTGTAATGTCCTCGAAGGGACTATTATTAAAAGATAATATCCTCAAAGGGATTTTCAATATGTAGACGTATATATTCATGCAGTCTTATCAAAAGAGGTAAGTCTATAAGGACTTTGATGAATTAATATGTCCACGAAGGATTACAATAATTAAATGCCCAAACAGGGACTTAAATGAAATGAAGTATGATGGAAGGAGGGTCTTCTAATGTCTTCTTTCCTTTATTCTGTTTGTTTCTTCATCTTTATTTATCGTACGCAGTAGCGACTCTGAAGATTTTAGTGAATAAATAATATTTCAAATCTGGATCCATTGCATAAGTAGAATCCAAGGATTCAATGATTAAAGGAATGGCATGGATCACGGATTAGGTTTTGACTAGTATAGTCTAAGTTTGAAATTTGAAAACTCGGAGGTAAGAAATAGGGTTTAATAACACCCACATGTGTCATCTTCAATATGGGAGCCTCAGGGACTTTCTGGTACGGACTCCGTAGTCTGGATAAGGGTTTAAACAAGTTGGGTTTTGGGAATAGGTCTATAAAGGTCTTTCCTCCAAATGGTCGCACACTTATCCTAGTCGTGGTATGAAACTTAGCAATTTCTTGGCTTCTGGCGGGAAGAATCTCCATCCACGGCTTCTTTGCTTGGCGACATGTTCAAAATACATAATATCGAAAACAATGTTTACTTAATAGGGATGAGAGCATTCCTATGTTAAGCCTAGACTCGGAAGTCAAGGAATGTGCTACTGTGTCATTTGAGATTAAACACTAAAGGCTAGTGTTTAATAATGTGGTCTAAAATATACATATTTTCATATAAATATTCCTACACTTTTGAGTGACTTTATAGTTAGTATTGATTTCTACAACTAATTGGTTTATATTTGGATTTTGTAGGTTTTGTATGACAACATACTAAAATGCCGTTAAAAATGATATAAATGTTGTCAATTTAAATGATGAGTAATATGATGGCATTGAATGGAATTTAATTACAAATTGATTATTCAAAAGTTCTTGATAACTCACGTACAAATAAAAAGAAAAGGTGTGTGGTATCTTATAATTGTTTTAGAAAAAAAAAAAATTAAAGCACAAGAGGCAATAAGGAGATTGACAGCATCAAGTGGGGCACCTACAATTATTTTCGAAAAATCTCAGTTGTGGGCTTGGCTGATTTCCTAAGTGGGCCGGCATTTCCATCCCTTGCTAATTCTCGACAACATCAAACAGGGGAGTTGGTTTTTATTGGGCCATGAATATTATAAAACCCTAATGGAATGAGAAAGGCATGATGTATTATATATAAGGTGCACGTGAAGAGTAAGAGGCGGGATCCCTATTATATTTGAAAAAAAAATAGTGGGATTATTCCTATATATTTCGACAAACACACAATTGAGAATAGAAGTGGCAGACGGAAAAACAGAAAATAGAGAAGGAGGCGATTGGTTCGAGGGTTCAAGTCGCGATTCGAGCTTTGGGTTTGGTTTGTAATTTATTATTTTTAGTTTTGTTAGACTTTGTGTTTTACAAAATTATAAACATGATTTGCTTATCGTTGGAGACTCGTTTCTTGTTCTTGAATATGATTCTTGGCTAATTTTCTATACTACATGGGTTTAGATGAACTTGATGATTGTAATGCGATTTTGACATGATTATGGTTATTTGATGTGATTTACATAACTTTGCCTTGTGATTGATCTTGATATTGCACGTTGGTGTGTTTTGATTGATTATTGGTTGATGGATTCAACGGTTTAGACACATAGAAATATCCCCTAGACTTAGAGTTTAATTTGAATCATTGATCTTAGGGTTTTCGGTTTGAATATTGAGTTGAGAAATTAACCAATTCGATTAATAATTAAAATCAATATACTAAAACTTGCATCCTCATCTTGTGACTTGAAAGACGATTAAGGTGAGCTAGGTTATTAGCTAATCATTGGTGGGTAGATTGGGTGACCGATAGCTCGGGCTCGTTTATTACATCGTGGTTAAGGTTTCCTAGGATTTCAATCTTCAAGGTTTGGTTTGCTTTGCGTTTTGAGAGTTTTGGGGGTAGAGTTACTTTCATTGCTTGATTCTCGTAGGATTTGGTATCGATAGATCGAGCCGGTTTGTTCTAGCACTTCACATTTCGTCTTTATCTTTCGTTTGATACATCTCTAGGGGGGTTAATCGAGGGAGTAGGATATTTAACCATTGTTACTGTCAGAGTAGCATTGCATGATTCTAGGGATTCGACTCCTAGGTAGTCCTTGTCTCATATATATTTGATCAAATTTTGCTCTCGTGTTCGTGTTTGTTTCATGTTGTTTGTCGTGTCTGCCATCTTCTTTGTCATTTAGTTTAATTTGTTAAAACCTCAAATCCTAAAAACACAATTAAAACCAGTTAAGTAATTAGTTGAGTCAGAGTCTAGTTTAGCGTCGCTAGTGTCTCGTGGGTTCGATACTCGGACTTCATTAGGCTTTACTACGTATGATAGGTACACTTGCCTGTCAGTGGTCTAGCATTTAGAGTCTTAGTTTATAAATTTAAAACTAGGGTGTCTAGATTAGGTTAGTAGTTTTTACAGACCGCATTCAGCACATCATTTAATTCACTCAAACGTTGGCTCTGATACCAACCTGTCACACCCCGATATTTCCACGTATTACCGGTGGGCCCGGTGGGGAGTATCGTGACATAGTTGATATCATCATAGACAATTTATGACAGTTTATATACACAGCGGAAGTCGAAAGATAAAATCATTACAAACCGAATGAAAGTAATATCATTTATTACGAAAAAGGTTGTGAAGGATCCACAGGCGGATCAAAGTTTAAAGGAACATTGTTCAGCAGATTTATAAACATCTAAGCTTGCAAGACTCTTTATTGATGCTAGGAGTAGCCAACCTATTCCGATTAGTACCTGCACTTAACCTTTTTGGAAAATACGTCCGTTTTCACTGGTAAATACAACTAACCGACTCATTTTAAAAATGTTTAAGAAAATTGGTTTGAATGCACAAGCCACAAAATATCTTTTATAACTTGGGATAATTATTTAAATATAAACTTGTAAAAGAATTACATGTTTGTTATACGTTCAGTAGCCCGGGCTGAATACCAGGTTAAAGATTAATTGACACACCACATAATATAATCCCGCGATGAGTTATTCTCGAACAGGAGGTTATATCTTTTTATATACGCACCGGCAGGTGTATGCCTACACCCCGTGCTTAGGTCGTGGCCATTTCAATGAATGATGCCAAGGATATCCGAGACATGGTCATTAACCCCCCAAAGGCTTTAAGCAAACAAAATAGATTAAATGGGTCATCTCAATAAATTAACCTTCATATGCTTAACAATTCAATGCCCGATCAAGCGGTATTTTATATACCGTACCCCAAGCCCGTATAAGGGAAAATAAGTTAAAAGTATTTACCTGAGAAAATTATATAAATTTATCCCAGCCGTACAAATCAGCAAGTGCAAGTATCTTTTACTGGGCTCCTAATCTGGAACGAAGGTTTTAATAACCTATTAGATTCCTAACGGGTCTTTAATTAAGCCTAAACTTAGACCGGTTAGTTTTAAAGGAAGATATACGGTTCAAAACAACGATTAAACGAAGACCGGATTAGAATGTGGTTTAGACCCGACAAGTATGTATACTTTTGTAATATGGGTAAACTAAACACATTCTGGATTTTGAGACAAAAATGATAAGGTTTGACCCGTTTCGGCTAATTTATGCAAACTAGTTACATAAACCGCACCGAACGCGAAAAATGCGTAACGGGTAACCAAATGAGTCATGAATAGGTTTTCTAAGTTAATATGCCTTAATTATATTGTGATATCAGTAGCATACCTTCCATTATGCCCAAAATGGATTTAAACTCAAATTATGCCCCGTAGGGGTCTTTTGGTCATTTTAAAGCTTATAAAAGAGTTTAAATATTAGTCTGGGTTTTAGGTCTGATATAATCAGTAAAAATACTCAATTTAATAAGTTATATTAGTAGGGTATTGCATATATGTGAAATTTATCATTTATAACCAAACTATGCACCGTAGGGGCATTTTGGTAATTTCACATAAGCTTTAAAGGTCAATTTTTGGAAATCTGAGTTTAAAACTTTGGCTTACTGTTTAATTATAAAAATTTACTTAAAACTTCAGTAGGTATTAAGTTTTATATGTTAAAAATAGTTTTAACTTATACTATGCGTTTAAAACGCGTAAAGTCGGTTTTAAGCGATTTTCGGGTAATAAAAGGAAATTTGAGTTTTTGATCAGTTTATAAGGTTCAAAATGTTTTATTTATTATATAAAATCAGTAGCAAAAAGTTTGGTATCAAAATATTATGTAAAACTCATTTTATTAGCAAAAAGGGTATAACCGACAATTACCGAATTAAAGCAAGAACCCTATGTTATGCTCAGCCTAAAAATAAATAAAAATCTTCAAAAATCCCAAAATATTATATTACATCAATGGGTAAAAAGTTTGGTATCAAAATTTTGGTTTAGATAGGCTTTATGCTAATTACGCCGTTTAATTAATAAAAAGCTTTCTAATTACGATATTGAGCATAACTCTTAATCTAGACCTAAAACTGATGTCAAAATTTTAGGACACGTTTATAAATCAGTAACAAAGGTTTTTGTCCTCTCACATTTTCAAAAATCTCGTTTTAAGGTCAAAAGGGCATAATGGTCAACATTTAGGCATATAACGGAAACATGCAAATGAATCGGATAAATAAGGAACCAAGTTGTATAACCTCATAGGGTTATACTAACCTCTAACCTGGTTCTAATGGAACTTTAAGGCATGTCTAAACTAAGCTAAATCGGGTCAGAACTGAAAGTCAAAGCAAAAGTCTTCTTTTGCGTCTTTCGGTTCCGAACCGAGCCTAAACTCAAAATTATCGGGTTGAACATGCCTAGACATGTTCAATTAATATTTACCAAATTATTAAACTATCAAAACTGACTTTATTGCCTTTACATCATTAGTTATGAATTTCATCTTCAAACGACTCGTTTGACTTTTATTCTAATTACTTTGACCCGACAATTAACTAAGCAAACGTGGTAATTAGGATGTGCCCTTTTGAGGGTTTAATACCTACCTAATTAAGATCACGTAGCCATGTTCGTTGCGAATCATGGCTCGACTGTTTAAAAGTCAAGGCGTTTAACGAAACGTTTGACTTTTTCGGCTTTAAAAGACAATAAACTGAACTAGGCATGAAAAAGGATGCTTACAAAGGGTCCAATGGACTGAAAGGAGGTTCCCAAAGATTCAGGATCCTCTTAGTTTTGCAAGCAAGAGCAGATTTCAAGGAATGGTGTGATTGATCAAATGAATTTCACCCCTATTTATAGATTTTTGGGGTAACTTGGATGATTGACATGTGTTAAGGAGGATTATAGGATCAACACATGTGTAAAACCAGCTATTAATACCAGCAAAACAGCCCATAGATTCGAAATATGAGAGGAGTACAAACTGGGTTTCAAAACAGCAGCCTGAAACTAACATTCTGCTGCTGTTTGGGCTTTAGAGGCCCGCGACAAGACAGGCCCGGGCCTACGCGGCCCGCGAGCCAACCCAAATCAGCAACAAGTTTCTGCAGTTGACAGATTTGGTCCCTGTTTATCATATGTGCAGGTTTTAATTTCCAGAAATGACCAGATTGATCCCTGCATTCCTTGAAATCCCTTTTTAACTTTCAGAAGTTACAGTTTTAGTCCCTGTAAGGTTGTAAGGCCCCTTTTTACGCGGTTATGGCCCGTTAAGCCATTTTCAAGGCTCTACAATGATGACTAAATATAGGGAACATGAAACATGCTCAAAAATATGCCGGATGTCAGTTCGTTTGGTCGTACGATCACGTTGTTCGGCAAATTACGATGAAACACGAACGGACGCGAAAAACGATCCAAATTATGCGACGAATGGAATTTTAATATGCCAAACACTAAAATAAAATATTTTAATGGTTACATAAATTTTTGGATGTCTGAATGTGTTCGGAACGTAAGATATGCTCGAAAATGCAAACTTGTGCACTTTTTGACACTTTTAGTCCCTGCTTGACTTAAAAGTTTATTTTTGCGCACCAAACACCTCTAAGACTATATCTAAGCTATGCAAAGGATATTTAGGGCATGTTTAACTTATGATCATATTATGGAAGGTCCGATACCACACGAATCGATAGACTTTTGCAGTTCGACGCAATTAGTCCTTTAATCGCACAAAGTAGCGCGAAAAGTCATTTAATGGTATCCAAGCCTTCCATGGCCCATAATGGGTGTTCCCAAGCATATGTTTAAATATTACTATGCTTCTGTTCGCTTAAATGGTCACCAAAACGCGTAGATTCAAAAGTTGACGCTTTTGGTCCCTCTAATGCGCAAACTTGCGTATATCATCGTTTAATAGCATCGAAGCCTTATCTAATCCATATTAGGCATTGTCAAGAGTATTATTGTACATCATGATGCTTCGGGTTCATTAAAAGGTCATTCAGAGGAATAATTAAACATATTGACGCTTTTAACCCCTCAAACTTGCAAAGTTGCGCGTAACGTCACTTATAGGCATAAAAGCCCTTAATGGCCAATATTAGGCATTCCCGAGAGTGAAATCAATTATCATGAAGCTCTCGGTTTGTTAAAAGGTCTCTCAGATGTAATAATTAACATGTTGACACTTTTAACCCTTCATTGCGAAAACTTTCAATTAATTACGCAAATGGCTACTCATGATCAACAAGTGGCTCATTTGTGAATATGATTACCATGTAATGTTATTCAGAGGCTTATAATAAGCATGTTAATATTTCCAATCCTTCTAAAATCATAGTTTTTGATTTTTCGCAAAAATTAGTCCCTCAAATTCAACGTTTGACTTAATTAGAGTTTATTACACGTGTCAATACATCATTGGACGTGATTTTACGAGGTGTTACACAATACAAGTTGATTTACTTCTTATAACATGTATCTATACTAATGCTAACAGATTTATGCAAAAATTTGAGGTTCGATCCGATTGTAGTTCAAGAACCCTAGATTTTTCCCCAAATTTTTGATGTTTTAACTACATGCAAATGCTTAATCTAACTACTAATGATGATAGAATCATACCTTGATGTTGTTAGAAATAAAGGTGACGTCGTAATCTTGCAGAAAAATCGCCTGAACCAGAGGGTTTTCGGGGAAACGGGGCGTGTGGAAATGAAGAAACTGTTTGGAAAATGGGTTTTATCCCGACAATTACGCGGACACGGCCCCGTGGGCAGGCAAATTTTTAAATTTTTTTTATAAGTGCTCGTGTGAGTGCCCTGTTTCCCAAAAACTTGGTTAGAAGACTTACCAATTTAGATGTCAACCCGCTTGTTCGTAACTTACCAGGTATGATGTTGATGCTTTCATTCTTCGACCGTTTGAAGCGAGATTTCTTCCTCCTCATCCTCAATGAATCCTTGATAGAGCTTCATCCGTTGGCCATTAACTTTGAATGGAATTCCATTCCGAGATTTAATTTCTACTGCACCGTGTGGGAAAATATGGGTGATGGAAAAAGGTCCTGACCACCTAGACTTTAATTTACCAGGAAATAATCAAAGTCGTGAATTAAGCAATCGAACTTGATCTCCTACTCAAAATTCATTAGGTTTAATGTGTTTATCATGCAAATATTTCATTCTTTCCTTATAAATTTCGGAGTTAGAGTATGCATAATTCCTTAGTTCGTCTAATTCGTTTAATTGACAAAATCGATTTTTACTGGCAAATTCTAAATCTAAGTTTACATTTTTAATTGCCCAGTAGGCTTTGTGTGCAATTTCTACTGGCAAATGACAGCTTTTTCCATAGACGAGCTTATATGGGGTTGTACCTATTGTTGTTTTATAAGCAGTTCGAAAAGCCCATAAAGCATCATCTAATTTATCAGCCCATTCTTTTTTATTTAACCCTACGGTTTTTTCAAGTATTCGTTTTAAACCTCTATTAGTCACTTCGGCTTGTCCGTTTGTTTGAGGGTGATATGCTGTTGAGACCCGGTGATAGACCCCATACCTTGTTAAGATTTTTTCAAGTTGATGGTTACAAAAATGGGTACCTCTATCACTTATTAAAGCCTTTGGTGTTCCAAAATGAGAGAATAATCTTTTCAGAAATCTTACCACGACTCTTCCATCGTTGGTTGGAAGTGCCTCAGCCTCGGCCCATTTAGACAAGTAATCTACCGCCACAAGTATATATTTGTTTCCTTTTGACGGTGCGAAAGGTCCCATAAAGTCTAGTCCCCACACATCAAAAATTTCACAAACAAGAATGCCATTTTGTGGCATTTCGTTTTTGGAAGAAATATTACCTGTTTTTTGGCAAGCGTCACATGTCTTGACAAGACTTTGTGCGTCTCTGTAAATGGTTGGCCAATAAAATCCTGAATCAAATACCTTTCGTGCGGTACTGGCGGCACCATGATGTCCTCCATATGGACCTTCATGACAATGGCGGAGAATCCTCCTTGCTTCACTGCCATGCACGCATCGTCGGATGAGTTGGTCGGCACACATTTTGAAAAGATAAGGGTCTTCCCAAAAGTAATGCTTTACATCAGCAAAGAATTTTTTTCTTTGATGATGTGGCCAACCTTTAGCGACTATACAGCTAGCTAGGTAGTTAGCATAGTCAGCGTACCATGGTTCTTCTTTGTATTCCACCATTTCCAGGGACTCCGTTGGAAATTTTTCATTGATTTGCTCATCCCTGTTTGCCTCCAAAGCTGGGTGTTCTAAGCGTGAAAGATGATCTGCTGCGGTGTTTTCTTCTCCTCTTTTGTCTTTGATTTCAATATCGAATTCTTGGAGGAGTAGAATCCACCGAATCAAACGTGGTTTAGCATCCTGTTTTTTGAAGAGATATCGAATGGCTGCATAATCTGTATAGACTATTGTTTTAGAAAGAACAAGATAAGAACGAAATTTATCAAAAGCAAATACCACGGCTAGTAATTCTTTTTCTGTTGTTGTGTAATTTTCTTGTGCATCGTTAAGTGTTTTACTAGCATAATAAATTGGGTGAAAATGCTTATCTTTTCTTTATCCCAAGACGGCTCCAACTGCAAAGTCACTTACATCACACATGATTTCGAAAGGTAATTTCCAATCAGGCGCTATCATGATAGGTGCATTGACTAGCATTTCCTTGAGTGCTAGAAATGCTTGATTGCAATCCGTGTTAAAGATGAAAGGGGCATCTTTTTCAAGTAATTTTGTTAGAGGTCTTGAAATTTTAGAAAAGTCTTTGATAAATCGCCTATAAAATTCGGCAGGTCCTTGGAAACTTCTGATAGCTCTAACGGAGGATGGGGGTGGTAATCGAGAAATAGTGTCTATTTTGGCTCGATCTACCTCCATTCCTTTGCTTGAGATTTTATGACCGAGTACTATTCCCTCCGTTACCATGAAATGGCATTTTTCCCAGTTAAGGGCGAGGTTAGTTTCCTCACATCAGGATAGCATTCATTCAAGGTTATCGAGGCATTGGTCGTATGAATCCCCAAAGATAGAAAAGTCGTCCATGAAGAATTCCATTGTCTTTTCTATCATGTCATGGAAGATGGCCACCATGCAACGTTGGAAAGTTGTGGGGGCATTGCATAGACCAAAGGGCATGCGTCGATAAGCAAAAGTTCCATAGGGACATGTGAATGTTGTCTTTTCTTGGTCTTCGGGTGCTATCGGAATTTGAAAGTAACCTGAAAAACCATCTAAGAAACAGTAAAATTTATGACCGGATAATCTTTCTAGCATTTGATCAATAAAAGGCAAAGGAAAGTGATATTTCCTTGTTGCTTCATTTAATCGACGATAATCTATACATACCCTCCATCCTGTGACGGTTCTCGTTGGTATTAATTCATTCTTTTCATTAGTTATTACCGTCATACCTCCTTTCTTTGGAACTACTTGGACGGGACTTACCCACGGACTATCGGAGATAGGGTAAATAAGTCCGGCGTCAAGCAATTTGATGACTTCGTTTTTAACCACTTCTTGGACATTTGGATTTCTTCTACGTTGTGATTGTATTACCGATTTGTAGTTATCGTTCATTAAAATTTTGTGCGTGCACATGGAAGGACTTATGCCTTTAATATCTACAAGCTTCCACGCGATCGCGTTTTTGTGTTTTTTCAAAAGTGTAAAGAATTTTTCTTTTTCTAAGCTAGATAATTTAGACGAAATAATTACAGGTGATTTACCATCTCTGTCGAGAAAAGCATATTCCAAACCTTTTGGGAGTTCTTTGAGCTCAAGAGGTGGGTCTTTTGGAGACTCCTTATTTGGTTGCTCATTTCGATCAAGAACTACAAAAGTTTGTTCTATGGTGACCTCTTCTTCAACAGAGTGGTCAATTTCTTCTCTTGTATCGGGTGGTCCATCTTCATCTTCAATTAGGGGGTCATTATTGCTGAATGGATATTTCATTGAACGCTCAAGATTGACACTCTTTTTAAATTCCCCTAATTGAATAGATAGATTTTTGCACTTCTGGTTTTTCAAAGCTTCGTAGGTTTTTACAAAGGGTCGTCCCAACACTAGAGGAGCGTCATCAAGGATGAAAAAGTTGGTTGGGATTACCATTTGATTTGTTTGAACCAATACATCCTCAACTACACCGATTGATTTTATTACTTTCCGATTGGATAGAAAAATGGGTATTTGAAGTGGAGAAAAATCACCAATACTTAATTTTTCAAAAATGTAGTTTGGCATTATGTTAACACAAAGATCTTTATCAATTGTGATATTACTAATAAATGAATTTTGAAAAAAACATGGAACCGGTGTAATGTTAATTTCAAATGGATCTTCTTTTATTAGCGAAGTTTGATCATTAGTTAACTTAATGCTTACCGTTTCGTCAATTTTAGTGTTAGTGTTTAACTCTTTTAAAAACTTAGCATGAGTGGGAATGATGTGTACAAAATGCAACATATAAATTACATCAATTGTGGCATAAAACTAACCCTTTTTTAGTACTAATGTTGGAAAAAGTGTGCTTTTGTCTTCCTTTTGTATTTTCAGGATTAAATGAGCTCAAATTAACAAAAGAAGCAAAAAGACAGCAAAATCTAACATAAATACAAGAAAAGGAACAAACGTGACATGCCCGACCCCACGACAGTATCTTCCCAAGCAAAACAAGAAGACAGAAGACTGAACACGCCCCGTGCTCAGCCAGCATGGGGGCGTGCCCAAATGTCAGCAGAAAAGACAAAGTGGTAGAAGCTTCTATTGCCCACCACGGGGCCGTGCTCAGCGGACACGGGGCCGTGGTCAACTATAAGATTCGCACAATCCAGCCAAATCTTCATAGTACAAAGATTCTTCTGCACACGGGGTTGTGCTCAGCGGACACGGGGGCATGGTCAACTAATAAAGACAAGCTGCATTAAATGAAGAAAGAGAGGATGTGGACACGGGGCCGTGCCCACTGGACACGGGGCCGTGCCCGAGCTTCTGTTCAGCCTATAAATAGGAGTGCTTGGCTCAAGCTCAAACCATCCCTTGGCACACCACCTCTCTCACACTTCACCCACCACCCACCACCACCATAACACCATCGTCCACCACCATCATCCATTGTCCATCATAGAGTGTGTGAGTCGTCTCGGGATCCAATATTGATCGTAAGAGTTCTTGACAATCAAGGCCATGTTTGCCTAAGTCTCTTACATCACTTGGTGAAGACAAGTGTCTAGTATAATACTTTTTTATTTTTAATCTTTTCGCACTTTTTACTTGGTTTTGTATTAATGACTTTAATAACTAGTTTCTTATGTTGAATGTGATTCTTCCTTATCGTTTGTCCGTGGTGTCTTGACATTATTTTACTGTCTGTATAAAATAAAAGATTTTCACCATTCATATCTCCACGGTCTATATGGAGATATGTTGGCTACCTGGTCGGGGGTTAAGGGAACGGTTTGGTAAGAGTCTTGCCGTTGTTCAGCGTTTAGAGATCCTGCAAGGGACCTGGGTCAAATTTAGTAGGACCTCCTTCAATACTTAACGGTATTGGATGGCGGGGGTCCAAACTCTTTGATCCCCTCATAAGTTAAACTACTATTAATACTATAACCCGGCTATTTAGGACTGTATCCCTGCTGACTCAGACTACTTAGCCGAGGGTAACGTCACATCCAAAAGAGGGGCCTACCATAATTTGCATTAATAACTTAATTAATTATCTTTCAATAATCCGACCCTTTAGGATTGTATCCTTGCTGACTCAAACTACTGGGTTAAGGGTAACGTCACCTTCAAAAGAGGGGCCTACTACAATAACTAAGATAATCTCTTAAATAAGTGCAAAAGTGCGGAAATAATCAAAGGTTACACTATACACGAGTCAGAACCAAGTGATTCATCTTGTCTATCTGTTTTTTCTTTTATTTTTATTTTCAACATTTTTAGTTAGTTTTATTTTTCTTAGTTTAAAACATTTTTCTAAACCTTTTGATTTGATTAGACGTTGAGGATAAACCGGTACTAAAAGCTCTTGTGTCCTTGGACGACCTCGGTATCTTACCAACACTATACTACGCTCACGATGGGTGCACTTGCCCATATGTGTGTTTAGTGTTAATAAATATCGTGTTTTATAAATTTAAAACTTGGCTAAAGAAAGTGTAAAAGGGCTTAAAAAATACTTAAACTTATATAAACACTTCACACGCATCAAGTTTTTGGCGCCTGTGCTGGGGACACAAGGATTTTAAGAAAGCTTAAAATCGACGGCCTAATCAGTTTTTCAAAACCTTTTTAAAACGCGTGCACATTTTTCTGCATTTTAGTTTAGTTTTACATTTACAGTAACCTGAACACGGGCCGTGCTCACTGAACACAGGGCCGTGCTGCACAATTTCATAAAAACACCCAGTAACAGTAGCTTGAACACGGGCCGTGCTCACTGAACACGCCCCGTGCTCAAAGAAATCAGTAAATTTAATTAAAACGCCCAAATACAGATTCTGTACACGGGGCCGTGTCCACTGAACACGGGGCCGTGTCCAGCCTCTGTTTCCGTTTTTATTTTTGTTTTCTGATCTCGAGACTTGGTTGTGATCTGCTGAGTGATTCTTATGGATCAATACTCAGGAGGTTACAACTACACCTATGAGGAGGATAATTTTAGGAGTAATTATTGCACTAATTGTAGTAACCCACACTCGGTTCAATATTGTAACTCATATCAACCACCCACTTCATACACCTACTATGAGGAACCCAGGTACGAGCCATCAACTTCATACACATCCTATGAAGACCAAAGGTATGAACCTCCTCCCTCATACTCATATTTTGATGAACCAAGGTATGAGCCTCCATACTCATACTTTGAGGAACCAAGATATGAGCCACCACCTTCATATGCTTATTATGAGGAACGATGGCGTGAACAACCCACCTCATATGAGTATTATGAAGAACAAAATTACGTCTCTTATCCATCATATGCTTACAATGAAGAACAATGGTGCGAACCATCTACTTCACATGGGTATTATGAGGAACAAAGGATCGAACAACCGGATTCAAACTTTCAAAATCCCGATTCTTTTTCTATAACCGAAGTGACCGATAGGATATTAGAACACCTTAGAGTTATAGATCGCTATATAAAAGTGTAGGATCGTTTAGTGACCCAAACGAGTCGTTCATAAAAGACTTTATCAGTTTCAGAGGCGGAAACTAAGAAACCGACGTCGAAACAGCTTGAATATCACTTTAAACACTGATTGTATTAAACTGACGTTGTTTACAATCAAATCTCACACCGGCAGCACCTCGGTATGGAATCTCTAAAACTGTTCTAACTGTTTCAAATGAAATAGACATGACACCTATTTATACCCTTCATGTTTCGCTTGAAACATACCTATCCTGTTCAAGCGAAACCCTCAAGCGAAACACACATAAATCCTAAATCACTATTCAAGCGAAACACATGGAATATTATAATCTGTTTCAAGCGAAAGTTATCAACTATGTTTTGTCTTCTTATGATGTGATGCACTTGATGATGTCATATTGTGATGTCATCATTCAATATGATGACATCACTCTTGTAAAGATCTGCAACACACCTGAGACTCGACATAAGACGAAGACGACAGATGAATGCACCAACAGACTCCCCCTCAGATGTTGACGAGTCTTAAATGTCGAGTATTCTCAATCTTCAATCTTTATCGGTCTTTTTTTCTTTCTTAGCATATACCAGGATCTTCTCTTTGGCTCTAACCTCGTCAGACTCCCCCTCTCATCATGATCGCCGTCTGGAATTAACTATCACCTTGAGATCAAACCCTGGCTTTATCTCTGTTTAAGCTCATTTCCTGCACACTTCTCACCAAAACATAAGTTTTTACTTAAATAAAAAAGAAAAACTTACTAGTAATAGTTACATCAAGTTCAAATTAATGACACTGATTAACTAATCAAACTTTCTTTCTCAAAACAAATTCTTCTTTTAAACGCACACTCCCAAACCATTTCATCATGTTCAGCACTTGAAATTTTGAATATCAGCTCTCCAACATCAGTTGTCGAAAATCTTTTTGGATTTTTCAATGAAATAGAATGAAATGCAGTAAAGAAATATAAACAAACAATATTTTTGTGAGTTCGTGCAAGAAGATCATATCAGTTTATGAGACACATCATCAACAGCGTTAAGCTTTAAACATTTTCAGTTCTAAACGATTCACATTGATTGACGATATTGTTGTCCACTTAAGCTCAATCTAAAAACTTTCAATCTGCTTACCGATACTTTAAGGTATATTAATATTGCACTAAGTTCCTATGGACCCCACGATCTCAACATATCCCCTCATCATGCAATACACTAACTCAAGTAATGCCTTTAAACTTTTATCAACTGTGATTTGTGCGAAAACAAAGCAGAATGTTTAAACATTAACAATCAGGTCGATACTTCCGTATACGCAGAGAAAGTCCAATGTTTAAACAAAATAAGAAAAATAAAACAAGTTGAAGTTGTTTAGGCTTTAACCACCAGGTCGATACTCCCGTATACGCAGAGGTGATCCAAAGCTTAAACGAAACACCAAAGAAAATAAAGCAGAACGTTTAGGCAATAACATCCAGGTCGATACTCACGTATACGCAGAGGATGTCCAATGCTTAAACAAAATAAAGAAATAAGACAAGTTTAAATCTTTGCAAAATAAAATGCACAATCACAGTGATTTTTCAGCAAAGTTGTGAAAGTTCACAAACTTAACCAGTTTTATGTCTTTCGACAATCAGCGATTACTGAGTAGGCACACAATCAAGAAGGACAAAACTAAGTACTATGCTTTCGACCATGTTTCTCACTAGAACTAGGCTTTTTCATTTAAGTTTGTATCGTTATCGCAAATCTACTAGTCTAGCTGAGCCTACCGTCACATCTTTAGTAAGATCGTTTATCACATTTTACCTCTCCATTTCTTTAGCATGCTGTAACAGTCCAACTGATCTACTATCATTTCCTCTTTTTTACAACAAAACTCATTTTTTTCAATTTTCAATGTTTTTGAAATTTTCAAATTTTTTTAAAATTTTTACTCCCCCTAAAATCAAAATATGTCTCAATTTTGATTTTCTGGGAAAATTTGAAAACAAGCTGTACAAGAAATGTGACAACATGATGAGAATTGCTTCAATTCTCCATTCACTTGGCTTGAACAATCAGAACTCCCCCTGACAACAAACTATTTTCCCATAGCAATTTCAAAACACTTAAGTTTGTTTTAATCAAAATGGTTTTTCCGGAAAATAAGTTTTGAGTGTCTTTTCTCAAATATGGGGTTTCATCACCTTGTTCTTTCAACCACTTGTAAGATTTAACATTTTTAAGATCAATCCTCAAACATCACTTGTAGAAAATCAAGTATAACTTAATGTCCCTGATTTACCACTTGTAAGTTCGAAATATCACATTCGTGAATTTCTCAAGAAATATGCCGATTCCTGCTCCACTCTTACAAACCTGGGAGCTCCAGCAAGTCAGGTTTTTCATTTAAAGAGATTCACCCAAGCCTGACGGTCCTTGGGTGATTTTGAATTCTTGTTCAACAATGGTGGAAAATTTGCATCATCCATTGTTAGACCAGAATTCTCAATTTTTACCTCAACAACTGGCTCTTCTGATTTTACCATACCAGAATCATTGCCTGAATATGGCTTGTCTGACTTTGAAGAGCCAGATTCATCGCCTGAAGGTGGCTTGTCTGACTTTAACATGTCAGATTCATCGCCTGAAGGTGGCTTGTCTGACTTTAACATGTCAGATTCATCGCCTGAAGGTGGCTTGTCTGACTTTAACATGTCAGATTCATCGCCGACCATTTTCTTCTTCTTCTTTTCTTCTTTCGTCCTCAGATTTGTATCCAATGAATTCGTCTTGCTTGACTTTGCAATCGAGGAAGTCGATTCATCAGAACTCTTATTTTTACCAACAGATGAACCCGAGGACAAAATCTTCTCCAGATACTCTCTGACCTTCTTCCTCTTCTTCCTCGGTCTGTCTTTTTGCCCCTGAGAAAGCTTCACTTTCTTTTCTTGAACTTTAGGTTCTTGAACCTTCTGTTCTTTGGGCTTGACATTGACTGGTTTCTTCACCTGCCTCTGAGATTCAGCCCTCGATCTTCTCATTGATCTCATTGAGCAATCTCTAGCAATATGGCCAATCATGTTGCAGTTAAAGCATCTCCTTGATTCAAACCTCCAACTCTGGCAGTTAACAGCAATGTGTCCTTGATAGCCGCATCTGTAACACACTCTGTTATCGTACCAATCACCATTTTCAGTCCAAACATTCAGATCGTAGCACTGTTTGGCTTGGTGATAATCCTTGCTCCTCTTGTTTGCTGGATTTGGCTTTTGAGCACTGTGGTCCAACCTGCACCACTTATTGCCAACTATTTTTGAGTTTTATTTTTCAGATTTTTGTGATTTTATATAACGATTGGATGATTGAACTGATGAGCTTTTATTCTTGTTTTGACCATTTTCTGAATTTTTAACATTTTGTTTCTGTTCCACTTTCTTCTTCAAGGGTTTTTGCGTAGAGCATTCACCCTTTTCAGTCGATTGCAGAATAGTTTCTTGAAATTTTTCTTTTAATTTCAAAAATATTTTCTTTTTCTCATTTTCAGCATCAGACTCTGACTCAGACTCGTCTGCTGAATAAAACTCCTCATTTTCATCATCAGTTTTCTCATCACAATCTTCAACCTTGACTTTGTCAAAGTTTGTGACATTGTCACTTATTGGAACGGAATTAATCGGTTTTGGACAGGGGAACTCAGATGAAATCACAAAACCTTTCAATTTCTTTTCAAGCTCATCAATTTTGTTCCTTGAATTCTCAGCTTCATTTTCAAACTGAGATATTCGTTCAAGATGAGACTTGATTGTTTTTTCATTTTCAATTTTAATGTTTTCAAGAACAGATTTTTCATTTTCCAAAACTTTTAACTGTTCTTGAAATTTTGTTTCATTTGCTTTCAAATTCTTGTTCTCTAACTTTATCCAGAAATCTTCATCTTCTGAAAATTTCTTTTTGCTTTCAAAAACCTTTTCTTTTTCTTTCAAACTGTTGTTTTCTAATGTCAAACTGTTCAAATTACTTAACAGTTTGTCATTTTCTGATTTCAACCTCTCACAATTTTCTTGCAAAACAAGAATCTGTTTATCAGCAGATTTCTTTTCATCCTTCATAACTGAAATCTCTTCAGTCTGTTCTTCTCCCACTTGGACACCTTTACTCTTGTTCTTCTTTAATATTGATTTTCCACTTTGATTTTTCTTCTTCTCGGCATTGATCACCATCTGTTCTTCAATCTTTTTAATGAGTGGAGAAATTGTCAGTTGGGAAAATTCTCCAGAAATCTTCAAGTTTAAGAAATAATTTTCCCATTCTTCTTGAGGTAAAGCACTGACAAATTTTTCAACCCATTCTTCTGATTCTTTTTTAATACCCTTCTCAGACATTGAGTGAACAAGATGGCTATACCTCTCAATGATACTCTTTGTACTTTTTCCTGGACAACCTGAAAATGAATCAAATTCTTTATTTAATACATTTATTCTATCAATTGTTTCTCTTGTCATTTTAAAGAAATTGATATCCATGATTCTTGTAGTTCAAGCGGAATAGCAACCTTTCTTTCAAGCGGAATACCTGAAACAAACAAACAAACGATCAGTTTAAACAAATTGAATACGTAAAAATGTGAGTGACGGTTGAACCAATCTAGGACTCGTGTCGAAGATTTGCGGACTGACTAAACTCCAAATTGTGCAAACTGGGTGAATAAGCCAATAAAAATATATTCAATTGAGCCGAAAACAACTTTGACTACAACAGTTCACGTGGACTGCACTTGAATTTTATCAATATCTGACAATTCCACACATCTAGTCACATGGGCCACTATTTTCATTTAATTTTTCAACCAACTCAAATTTTGTGATTGGGCCGTGACTTTTCAGTATTTATCCAAACCTTGGGCCAACAAATTTCCAATTCAAATCAAATTTACTTTGACTTCAAAAACCACTAACTCAACAACAACATTAATTGATGGTACACCAAAAGCACATGGGCCGAAGTATATTGTGTATCACTGTACCAAATTTTTTTTATAATAGCCGACAACCCAATTGACAACTAAAATTCTATTTGGCCTTTAGTCTTGAGTAGTATGATCACATGAATTGATAAAATCTTGTGCCGACAACAATTAAGATAAAACTTCACAAAAGCCGATGACCTGTATTACCAATTCCAATAAATTTGTCTAATACCTCACATGCAATCTTAAATGATACTTCTATGTGGGTGGCCGACAACTATTTTAACACAATCAATACATGCACGATTTTAATAACTAAATGTTATAATGAAATGACAAAACCACTAATTTGCATGAAATATAATAGGACCGTTCAAATCTGAGTCACGTGAACTGATACTGTTTCACACCAATTGATGCATTTTCAAGCAAACACGTGATTCAAGCGGTCAGTTCAAGCAAGAGGTTTATGATGTCAGCAAAATCAACACGTATTTTAAGCAAACTGTTGATTTCATGCGAAAGCCTGTGTTTCGCTTCAAACTGCACCAAATCTTCAAGCGAAAGCCAACAGATTTCAAGCGAAAGCCTGATGATGTCAGCAAATGTCGAACCAATTTCAAGAGAATGTCATGTTTTTAACCAGTTTTATGTCGATTTAAGCTCTGAAATTTTCCAGGATTTGTTAAAACATGATTACGCACAATGTGTGAAAGTTTGAGCCGTTTTTATCCGTGAAAAATTTTTAATTTTGAAAAGAATGGTGTAGAAATCAGAAAAAGTGACATAAACAGGCTGTTTTGGCAAGATCTCTTCCTCCTGAGCTCTGATACCACTTGTAGGATCGTTTAGTGACCCAAACGAGTCGTTCAGAAGAGACTTTATCAGTTTCAGAGGCGGAAACTAAGAAACCGACGTCGAAACAGCTTGAATATCACTTTAAACACTGATTGTATTAATCTGACGTTGTTTACAATCAAATCTCACACCGGCAGCACCTCGGTATGGAATCTCTAAAACTGTTCTAACTGTTTCAAATGAAATAGACATGACACCTATTTATACCCTTCATGTTTCGCTTGAAACATACCTATCCTGTTCAAGCGAAACCCTCAAGCGAAACACACATAAATCCTAAATCACTATTCAAGCGAAACACATGGAATATTATAATCTGTTTCAAGCGAAAGTTATCAACTATGTTTTGTCTTCTTATGATGTGATGCACTTGATGATGTCATATTGTGATGTCATCATTCAATATGATGACATCACTCTTGTAAAGATCTGCAACACACCCGAGACTCGACATAAGATGAAGACGACAGATGAATGCACCAACAAAAAGAATCTCACGCAAGGGAAGAGGAGTCCCGCGCAAGAGAAGAATTAAATAAAGAAGAGATAACTGGAAGTGTAAAAATGGAAGAACAAATAAGTGAAAAAACCGACACATGAGTTAAACAACGAAAAAGGTGAGTCCGACAACGTTAAAATTCAAAAAGAGTCTAATTTTGAAGAAATTAATCTCTTGTTACCTTCTTTTGAAAATCATTGTTTAGTTCCAACTCATGCTAAGTTTTTAAAAGAGTTAAACACTAACACTAAAATTGACGAAACGGTAAGTGTTAAGTTAACTAATGATCAAACCTCGCTAATAAAAGAAGACCCAATTGAAATTAACATTACACCGGTTCCATGTTTCTTTCAAAATTCGTTTATTAGTAATGTCACAATTGATAAAGATCTTTGTGTTAACATAATACCTAACTACATTTTCGAAAAATTAAGTATTAGTGATTTTTCTCCACTTCAAATACCCATTTTTCTATCCAATCGGCAAGTAATAAAATCAATCGGTATAGTTGAGGATGTCTTGGTTCAAACAAATCAAATGGAAATCCCGACCGACTTTGTCATCCTCGATGACGCTCCTCTAGTGTTGGGACGACCATTTGTAAAAACTCACGAAGCTTTAAAAAACCGGAAGTTCAACAATCTACCTCTTCAATTAGGGGCATTTAAAAGAAGTGTCGATCTTGAGCGGTCAATGAAATATCCATTCGGCAATAATGACCCCCTAATTGAAGATGAAGATGAACCACCCGATACAAGTGAAAAGATTGACCCCTTTGTTGAAGAAGAGGTCGCCATAGAACAAACTTTTAAAGTTCTTGATCAAAATGAGCAACCGAATAAGGAGTCTCCTAAAGGCCCACCACTTGAGCTCAAAGAACTCCCAAAAGGTTTGGAATATGCTTTTCTAGACAAAGATGGTAATTTACCTGTAATTATTTCGTCTAAATTAGATAACTTAGAAAAAGAAAAATTAATTAGTCTTTTGAAAAAACACAAAAATGCGATCGCTTGGAAACTTGTAGACATAAAAGGAATAAGTCCTTCCATGTGCACACACAAAATTTTAATGAATGATGACTACAAATCGGTAATCCAACCACAACGTCGAGTAAATCCAAATGTTCAAGAAGTGGTTAAAAACGAAGTCATCAAATTACTTGACGCCAGACTTATCTATCCTATCTCCGATAGCCCTTGGGTAAGTCCCGTCCAAGTAGTCCCAAAGAAAGGAGGTATGACGGTAATAACTAAAGAAAAAAATGAACTAATACCAACAACAACCGTCACAGGATGGAGAGTATGTATAGATTATAGACGATTAAATGAAGCAACAAGAAAAGATCACTTTACTTTACCCTTCATTGATCAAATGTTAGAAAGATTATCCGGTCATAAATTTTACTGTTTCTTGGATGGTTTTTCAGGTTACTTTCAAATCCCGATAGCACCCGAAGACCAAGAAAAGACAACTTTCACATGTCCCTATGGAACTTTTGCTTATCGACGCATGCCATTTGGTCTATGTAATGCCCCCGCAACATTCCAACGTTGCATGGTAGCCATTTTCCATGACATGATAGAAAAGACAATGGAAGTCTTCATGGACGACTTTTTTATCTTTGGGGATTCATATGACCAATGCCTCGATAACCTTGAACGAATGCTATCCCGATGTAAGGAAACTAACCTCGCCCTTAACTGGGAAAAATGCCATTTCATGGTAACAGAGGGAATAGTACTCGGTCACAAAATCTCAAGCGAGGGAATGGAGGTGGATAGAGCCAAAATTGACACTATTTCTAGACTACCACCTCCATCCTCCGTTAGAGCTATCAGAAGTTTCCTAAGGCATGCCGGATTTTATAGGCGTTTTATCAAAGATTTTTCTAAAATTTCAAGGCCTCTAACAAAATTACTTGAAAAAGATGCTCCTTTCATCTTTGACAAGGATTGCAATCAAGCATTTCTAACCTTAAAAGAAATGTTAGTCAATGCACCTATCATGATAGCGCCTGATTGGAAATTTCCTTTCGAAATCATGTGTGATGCAAGTGACTTTGCAGTTGGAGTTGTCTTGGGACAAAGAAAAGAAAAGCATTTCCACCCAATTTATTATGCTAGTAAAACACTTAATGATGCACAAGAAAATTACACAACAACTGAAAAAGAATTACTAGTTGTGGTATTTGTTTTTGATAAATTTCGTTCTTATCTTGTTCTTTCTAAAACTATAGTCTATACAGATCATGCAGCCATTCGATATCTCTTCAAAAAGCAGGACGCAAAACCACGTTTAATTCGGTGGATTCTACTCCTCCAAGAATTTGATATTGAAATCAAAGACAAAAGAGGAGCAGAAAATACCGCAGCAGATCATCTTTCGCGCTTAGAAGACCCAGCTTTAGAGGCAACCAGGGACGAACAAATCAACGAAAAATTTCCAACAGAGTCCCTAGAAATGGTGGAATACAAGGAAGAACCATGGTACGCCGACTATGCTAACTACCTAGCTAGCGGTATAGTCGCAAAAGGTTGGCCACATCATCAAAGAAAAAAATTCTTTGCCAATGTGAAACACTATTTTTGGGAAGACCCATATCTTTTCAAAATGTGTGCCGACCAACTCATCCGACGATGCGTCCATGGTAGCGAAGCAAGGAGAATTCTCCGCCATTGTCATGAAGGTCCATACGGAGGACATCATGGTGCCACAAGTACTGCACGAAAGGTATTTGATTCAGGATTTTATTGGCCAACCATTTACAAAGACGCCCAAAGTCTTGTCAAGACATGTGATGCTTGCCAAAGAACAGGTAATATTTCTTCCAAAAACGAAATGCCACAAAATGGCATTCTTGTTTGTGAAATTTTTTATGTATGGGGACTCGACTTTATGGGACCTTTCCCACCGTCAAAAGGAAACAAATATATACTTGTGGCAGTAGACTACTTATCTAAATGGGCCGAGGCCGAGGCACTTCCAACAAATGATGGAAGGGTCGTGGTAAGATTTCTGAAAAAATTATTCTCTCGTTTTGGCACTCCTAAAGCATTAATAAGTGATAGAGGTACCCATTTTTGCAATCATCAACTTGAAATTTTTTTAACAAGATATGGGGTCTATCACCGGGTCTCAACAGCATATCACCCTCAAACAAACGGACAAGCCGAAGTGACTAATAGAGGTTTAAAGCGAATACTTGAAAAAACCGTAGGGTTAAATAAAAAGGAATGGGCAGATAAATTAGATGATGCTTTATGGGCTTTTCGAACTGCTTATAAAACAACAATAGGTACAACCCCATATAAGCTCGTCTATGGAAAAAGTTGTCACTTGCCAGTAGAAATTGCACACAAAGCCTACTGGGCAATCAAAAATGTAAACTTAGATTTAGAATTTGCTGGTAAAAATCGATTTTGTCAATTAAATGAATTAGACGAACTTAGGAATTATGCATACTCAAACTCCGAAATTTATAAGGAAAGAATGAAAAACTTGCATGACAAACATATTAAACCTAATGAATTTCGAGTAGGAGATCTAGTTCTTTTGTTTAATTCACGACTTCGATTATTTCCTGGTAAATTAAAGTCTAGGTGGTCAGGACTTTTTTCCATCACCCATATTTTCCCACACGGTGCAGTAGAAATTAAATCTCGGAATGGGCCTCCATTCAAAGTCAATGGCCAACGGCTGAAACTCTATCAAGGATTCATTGAGGATGAAGAGGAGGAGATCTCGCTTCAAACGATCGAAGAATGAAAGCATCAACATCATACCTGGTAAGTTACGAACGATTGGGACGGCATCTAAAGCGGTAAGTTTTCTAACCAAAGCTCATGGGAAACAACGGGCACTCACACGAGCACTAAAAAAAATTTAAAACTTCGCTCGGCACGAGGCCGTGTCCGCTGGACACGGGGCCGTGTCCGCGCTGCAGTCGGGATATATCCCCTTTTTCATAACAGTTACTTCATTCCACACGCCCTGTTTCCCCAAAAACGCTCTGGTTCCAGGCGATTTTCCGCAGATTTTCAACGTCTCCTATCATTATAACAACATCAAGGTATGATTCTATCACTATTATTAGTTAGATTTAGCATTTGCATGTAGTTAAAACATCAAAAATTTGGGGAAAAATCTTGGGTTCTTGAACTTCATACGAATCGAACCTCAAATCTTTGCCTAAATCTGTTTACATTTAGTTAGATTAGTGTTATGGGAAGTAAATCCACTTGTATTGTTCATAGATTCGGCCGATTTCTCACTAAAACCACAAACCCTTGTTTTTGAACCGAAAAAGATAAAATTGATAGGGTAAACGGGTTATTTTGGGAAAAACGGCACTTGGGGTTTCATTTTCGGGGGAAACCGCACCTATTGGACCAAAAATTTTCAAGTTTTCGAAACCGGGTCGAAAAATGGAATTTAGGTGTAACAGACGCCTGGACACGGGGTCGTGTCCAGCCCACTATTTGCAGTTTTGTCCGAAAATGCTAATGTTTCGTGCTAACTTTTGATGTATTCTTTTAGATGGCTAGGAAGTTCACGAGGTTTAACGCAAATGAGCTCGATGCTAGGGCTAGATACGAAATACTTCAAACAAGGCCGGAGGAATACCCTAGGCAAGCATGCACGGATTTGTTAGCATTAGTGAACCAACTCGACCGTTTCAACAACCTTGTCACCGGGCCATTAAGAGTCGCTTTAACAACTAGACTCCTTTCTGTCCACGAATGCACGTTGGAATTCTATAGCACCTTCACATTCAACTCACGGTGCGACCCATTCGACAATGATGGGGTAGCATTCCGGTGTGGCGGAACTAGGTATTCGATCTCTATGGCACAATTTGGGTCGATTGTCGGGTTGTATGCGGAAGAAGATGCAGGTAACGAGGAAAATACTAGAGGGATGCGAGAGATAGATGAAAACGATCGCCAAGCCACGTGGGCTCAGATTGGTGAAGGGTATTACAATCCGAGCAGCACTAAGAGCACGAAGTTGAGGGATTCGCTCTACCGATACATCCATAGGCTCCTCGGCTACTCTCTTAGTCAAAGACACGATAGCGGTGGCATCGTTGGGTTAAGAGATTTTGTTGTCCTCCACTGTATCCATAACCGCAGGCACCTTGATGTTTCGTTCGTCATGCTCCGAAACATGCATCATAACCGCCTTGCTACTGCACCAACCCCTATCTTCTTTGGGGGATGGGTGTACCGTCTCTTCAAGCACTTCACCAACATACCTAGATCATTAGCAAGGGGCCCATGGTCGGGTAGGGTAGATATAAACATCTGCCGCTCAATGAACCTAATTTATGAGGCTGAAGACGGGACGGTTAGCTTCCAAAGGATGCAAGGGCATGCATGGAACCCGCAAGAAGCACTTGTCCTCCACGCTCCACAACATCATCAGTACCAGTACCAGTACCAGCCCCATGGTGATCCAGGCCAATCCTCCTCCTTAGGAGGCGGTTTTCCTAACTTTCAAAGTTTACATGATTTGTTGCAGGAAAAACTCATGTGCACCAGGAACACCTACAATATGGCAAGCAACACGTACAACCGGGTTGGGGCGATCGAGCGAAACATATCCGATATCCAAGATGATATTGGAAATATCCGGGAGTACATGGCAGGCCATGGTGAAGATGATGATGATGAGGACGAGGACATGGATTAGGTGGGAGGAGCGGAGGAAGAAGCGGTTGGTTGGTGATTCCCCAGGTTAACCTTTTTTAATCTTGAACAATTTAAGGCATGCGTGCTAAGTGTTGAACAATTTACTTTCCCTAACTTCTTTTATTTTCTGCATTTATTTTTCTTTTAACTTTGTTGACATGGATGTTGAACTTGGTAAAATTAGGATGTTTGCTATGGTGTGGTATGGTGTTTATTGATTAAGCAGGTACATACGAGGCTTAGAGTACTAAGCATTAGTACCACTAAAGCCGGGACAGGAAAACCGAAGAAAGAAACCTGTTTTTCAACCTTGCAGATTGTCCACACGGGGGAGTGTCCAGCCAACACGCCCCCGTGCCCACTCCCCCAACCCTGCTGTTTGTTTTATTCCTGCAGACTTTGACAGACACGGGGTCGTGCCCAGCTGACACGCCCCCGTGTCCACCTTCTGTAAGTTTTCGCTACTGGCACCTGAACACGGGGACGTGTCCAACGAACACGGGGCCGTGTTCAGCGCCCAGTAACACAAAATTTCTGCTTTTTCACACCTTTTTACACATTCAATCAACCTAAAAACTTATTTTTGGGACACATTGAAGACAATGTGTAATTTAAGTGTGGGGGGGATGCTAAAACCTTGAATCTTGCAAGTCCTAAATACAAGCCTTACACAAAACTCTATTGGAACCGCTAATCACCCCAAATTTTTTTCAAAAATTTTTCATTTTTTTACTTGTCTAGGTTTAATTCGGGAATTTCAAGTTCTAAAAAGGTTATATTTTTACAAATTTACAACCGATAGCGTCGTGATAAAAAGAACCAACATAAGAAAAATATGAAAAGGCATGGCAAACTTAGTTAAAATTTGATTATATATACTTGATCACATAAAAAACTCATTCCCACAAAAGTGAGTTTTGAGCCTTTATTGAGCATACAAATACATATCTTTAAATTAAATGCTCATTTTTCGTTTCTTGTGTGAATAGTCGCTTGGTTCTTACGACTCTGGAACTTGCCATGACGATACATTCTCGGTCCTTACCAACTTAAACCCGAGTAAGTAAATGATAGAGGCATTAGGACTAACCCTTTTTATTTCTACACCATTATTTTTTTTTACCACCTACCCAAAATCCCCCTAGTTAACCCCTTTGAGCCTAAACCTTTTCATTTCATAACCCAAACCAAACACCCTTTCACCCACCAAAACCTTTTTCATTTTTAACCCTTTGTTTTAGTAACTAGCTCGGTTTTTCACATGACTTTTCAAAAAAAAAAAATGTTGATGATGAAGCAAAGGAAAATAAACAAACAAGTTTATCAAAAATAACTTTGTTTGAATAATAGCTTCATCAAAATAAAAGTTACAAAAAAAAGTCTTGCGAAAACCACACTTGTTACGCTTTTTCGCCCTTTTCTACTAACTACTAACCACTAACCCAACCACCTCCTTTAACCCAAGCCTAACCCTTCACCCAAAAGTCCTCTTGATATTTACAAAGGTATATAATTAAAAAGGATGAGGATTGATTTCTTGGCAAACATATGGTAGGAGTAAGTTCCATGCCGCTCTCGAGTGATTCACTAAAATACATCTTCGGCCGAGTGTTGAGTGATCCCCCGTGAGGTATGTGAACTTGTATATATAAAGAGAATTTTAAAGAGGCATGTTATGCCCTAATAAGTAATTTATCTTATGAAAAGTTTTAAATAAATCATGACGAATAGGATTGTAAATAAATAAAAATAAAACTAAATAAAGAATCTTGGAAATCCCGACAATCTATGACAAGCCCGGAAACTTTCTCTTCTACCCATTCCATTTGGGTGTGTAAAGCCACATTATAAAGAGTTTTGCTTGAGGACAAGCAAAGATTCAAGTGTGGGGGTATTTGATGTGTACAAAATGCAACATATAAATTACATCAATTGTGGCATAAAACTAACCCTTTTTCAGTACTAATGTTGGAAAAAGTGTGCTTTTGTCTTCCTTTTGTATTTTCAGGATTAAATAAGCTCAAATTAACAAAAGAAGCAAAAAGACAGCAAAATCTAACATAAATACAAGAAAAGGAACAAACGTGACATGCCCGACCCCACGACAGCATCTTCCCAAGCAAAACAAGAAGACAGAAGACTGAACACGCCCCGTGCTCAGCCAGCACGGGGGCGTGCCCAAGTGTCAGCAGAAAAGACAAAGTGGTAGAAGCTTCTATTGCCCACCACGGGGCCGTGCTCAGCAGACACGGGGCCGTGGTCAACTATAAGATTCGTACAATCCAGGCAAATCTTCATAGTACAAAGATTCTTCTGCACACGGGGTCGTGCTCAGCGGACACGGGGGCGTGGTCAACTAATAAAGACAAGCTGCATTAAATGAAGAAAGAGAGGATGTGGACACGGGGCCGTGCCCACTGGACACGGGGCCGTGCCCGAGCTTCTGTTCAGCCTATAAATAGGAGTGCTTGGCTCAAGCTCAAACCATCCCTTGGCACACCACCTCTCTCACACTTCACCCACCACCAACCACCACCATAACACCATCATCCACCACCATCATCCATTGTCCATCATAGAGTGTGTGAGTCGTCTCGGGATCCAAGATTGATCGAAAGAGTTCTTGACAATCAAGGCCATGTTTTCCTAAGTCTCTTACATCACTTGGTGAAGACAAGTGTCTAGTGTAATACTTTTTATTTTTAATCTTTTCGCACTTTTTACTTGGTTTTGTATTAATGACTTTAATAACTAGTTTCTTATGTTGAAGGTGATTTTTCCTTATCGTTTGTCCGTGGTGTCTTGGCATTATTTTACTGTCTATATAAAATAAAAGATTTTCACCATTCATATCTCCACGGTCTATATGGAGATATGTTGGCTACCTGGTCGGGGGTTAAGGGAACGGTTTGGTAAGACTCTTGCCATTGTTTAGCGTTTAGAGATCCTGCAAGGGACCTGGGTCAAATTTAGTAGGACCTCCTTCAATATTTAACGGTATTGGATGGCGGGGGTCCAAACTCTTTGATCCCCTCATAAGTTAAACTACTATTAATACTATAACCCGGCTATTTAGGACTGTATCCCTGCTGACTCAGACTACTTAGCCGAGGGTAACGTCACCTCCAAAAGAGGGGCCTACCATAATTTGCATTAATAACTTAATTAATTATCTTTCAATAATCCGACCATTTAGGATTGTATCCTTGCTGACTTAAACTACTGGGTTGAGGGTAACGTCACCTTCAAAAGAGGGGCCTACTACAATAACTAAGATAATCTCTTAAATAAGTGCAAAAGTGCGGAAATAATCAAAGGTTACACTATACACGAGTCGGAACCAAGTGATTCATCTTGTCTATCTGTTTTTTCTTTTATTTTTATTTTCAGCATTTTTAGTTAGTTTTATTTTTCTTAGTTTAAAACATTTTTCTAAACCTTTTGATTTGATTAGACGTTGAGGATAAACCGGTACTAAAAGCTCTTGTGTCCTTGGACGACCTCGGTCTCTTACCAACACTATACTACGCTCACGATGGGTGCACTTGCCCATATGTGTGTTTAGTGTTAGTAAATATCGTGTTTTATAAATTTAAAAGTTGGCTAAAGAAAGTGTAAAAGGGCTTAAAATATACTTAAACTTATATAAACACTTCACACGTATCAGGGAACTAAACAATGATTTTCGAAAGAAGGTGACAAGAGATTAATTTCTTCAAAATTAGACTCTTCTTGAATTTTAACGTTGTCGGACTCACCTTTTTCGTTGTTTAACTCATGTGTCGGTTTTTCACTTATTTGTTCTTCCATTTTTACATTTTCAACTATCTCTTTTTTATTTAATTCTTCCCTTGCGCGAGATTCTTTTATGCAACGTTCGATAGTTTAATGTGTTCTATTATCCTATCGGCTACGTCGGTGATAGAGTAAGGATCGGGATCCTCAAAGCTCGAATCTGGTTGTTCGATCCTTTGTTCCTCATAATACTCATAGGAAGTAGATGGTTCATGCCATTGTTCTTTATTGTAAGTGTATGATGGATAAGGGTCGTAACTTTGTTCTTCATAATACTCATACGAGATCGGTTGTTCACGCCATGGTTCATCATAATAAGCATATGAAGGTGGAGGCTCATATTGTGGTTCCCCAAAGTATGAGTATGAAGGCTCATACCTTGGTTCTTCAAAATATGAGTATGAGGGAAGAGGTTCATACCTTGGGTCTTCATAGGGTGTGTATGAAGTTGATGGCTCGTACCTGGGCTCCTCATAGTAGGTGTATGAAGTGGATGGTTGAAATAAGTCACAATATTGAACCGAGTGCGGGTCACCACAAATGGTGCAATAATCTTCCCTATAATCATCCTCCTCATAGGTGTACGTGTAACCTCCTGAGTATTGATCCATAAGAATCACTCAGCAGATCACAACATAGTCTCGAGACCAGAAAACAAAAATAAAAACGGAAACAAAGGCTAGACACGGCCCCGTGTTTAGTGAGCATGGCCCGTGTTCAGATTCTGTATCTGGGCGTTTGAATTAAAGTTACTGATTTCGTTGAGCACGGGGCGTGTTCAGTGAGCACGGCCCTGTGTGCAGGCTATTGTAAATGCAAAATCTAACTAAAATGCAGAAAAATGTGCGCGTTTTTTAAAAAGGTTTTGTAAAACTTATTAGGCCGTCGATTTTAAGCTTTCTTAAAATCGTTGTGTCCCCGACAACAGCGCCAAAAACTTGATGTGCGTAAGTGTGTATAGTTTAAGTATGTATAGTTTTTAATGTATATTGTAAGCCCTTTTTAACACTTTTAGCCAAGTTTTAAATTTATAAAACACGATATTTACTAACACTAAACACACATATGGGCAAGTGCACCCATCGAGAGCGTAGTATAGTGTTGGTAAGATACCGAGGTCGTCCAAGGACACAAGAGCTTTTAATACCGGTTTATCCTCAACGTCTAATCAAATCAAAAGTTTAGAAAAAAAAATTAAACAAGAAAACAAAAACTAAGATGCTGAAAATAAAAATAAAAATAAAAACAGATAGACAAGATGAATCACTTGGATCCGACTCGTATTTAGTGTAACATTTGATTATTTCCGCACTTTTGCACTTTTTAAGAGATTATCTTAGTTATTGTAGTAGGCCCCTCTTTTGAAGGTGACGTTACCCTCAACCCAGTAGTTTGAGTCAGCAAGGATACAATCCTAAAGGGTTGGATTATTGAAAGATAATTAATTAAGTTATTAATGCATAATGTGGTAGGCCCCTCTTTTGAAGGTGACGTTACCCTAGGCTAAGTAGTCTGAGTCAGCAGGGATATAGTCCTAAGTAGCCGGGTTAAAGTTTTAATAGTAATTTACATAAGAGGGGATCAAGGAGTTCGGACCCCCGCCATCCAATACCAGTGGGTATTGAAGGAGGTCCTACTAAAGTTGAGGGTAACGTTGCCTGGAAGGGGGCTTACTACTATAACTTAAAGATAATCTTTTAAAATGCCCAAAGTGCGGAAATCATTAAAAAGATACATAAAAGAGGAGTTGGAACCATGTGATTCCTTCTTATCTATTTGTTTTTCCTTATATATATTTTTTTGTTGTTTATCTTTTTATGGCTTTAAAATCCTTTTCATCAAAGTTTGGTTAGATTAGACGTTAACGATAAGCCGGTATTAAAAGCTCTTGTGTCCTTGGACGACCTCGGTATCTTGCCATCACTATACTACGTCCGCGATGGGTGCACTTGCCCTAACGTGTGTGTAGAGTGATAGTAGAATATCGTGTTTTATAAATTTAAAACTTGAATCGGTGAGTAAAAAGAGCTAAAATATAACTTAAAAATATATACATACGCATGCATGTCAAGTTTATTGTGTCGTTGCCGAGGACACAAGAATTTTTAGAAAGCTTAAAATTAATGGTCTAATCATTTTTATCTTTTCTTTTTAATTTTTCTTCTTTTTCTTTTAATTTTCTTCTTTCTACAGAAATAACACGGGGCCGTGTGGGATCAACACGGGTCGTGTTAAACCTGCAGTATCTAGGAAATGTTGTTTTCTTGTTACTGGAACTGAGACACGGGGCTGTGTTACAGGAGCACGGGGTCGTGTCGAACTTCCAGTATCTTGGAACTTGAAAACAGAAACATTTTCTGGACAGCACTGGCCATGCCAGCATCAGCACGGGGTCGTGCTAACCTTCTAATCATGCATTCTTTTTGTTTTTATTCGCATAAAATCACACAATTCTGTACAATTCGCAGGAGATACAGTTTGGTGCATGACCTCCACCACAGACAAAGACATAAAAGTACCGCTTGACGAACCCGAGCGCTTTTTGAGAAAAAGACTTAAAGCTAAAAACCAACAAAAAGCCTCGACCCAAACCCCCCTATGGCAGATCAACGCACTCTCATGGATTACCTACGGCCTACGATCGGTAATCTTGGAGCCGCTATTAACCCTCCTTATGTCGATGCTAATAACTTTGAGCTTCGACCACACCTAATCCAAATGCTCCAAAATTTTGCCACTTTCCATGGTCTATCCGATGAAGATCCCCATTTACATATTACCAAATTTTTGTAAATATGTGACACCTTCCAGATCAACGAAGCCTCCAGCGATGCTATTCGGCTCCGTATGTTCCCTTTTTCCCTCAAAGACCGGGCGAAAGATATTGGTAGATTAAAAACTTATGAAGAAAGGTAAAAGTTGAAGAAAAAAGAAAGCCCCGTGAACAATCCAGAAGAACTCTTGTATGCGGGTCATGGACGACATGTTAGAAATCATGGACGAGGGAGATTTCGTCCGTCACGAGGCCGAGGGAGAGGCAATTATCAACATAGGGTGAAGGACACACCTCTTACGAGTCGGAAGGAACCGACAACCACAAAGGGATGATAGCAAGCAAGAAACACCAGGTATGAGAGATATGCCAAAAATCACTTGCTACAGATGTGAGAAACTTGGGCACTATGCCTACTGATGTGCATGAAATACTGATGTGTGGTAAAATATACATATTTGTCTCGTGTAAATTGTATATTTATTGTATAAGTTTTATTTATTTTTATTTAGTTTTAGTGCTTTATTTTATTATTTTGTGTTGGGGCAGGTCCTGGTGTAAATGGAGCGAAAAAGAGTAATAACTAAATAACCAGTCAGTTGAGTAGAGTAGGGTGCCAGTGACCGAAGTAAAAAAAATTTTAATTTGATGTAACACTCATCTTTAAATTATAAGTTTGTACCCATAAAATAAAACTAAGCTATATAAACGTTAAGCCAAAAACATTTACAATATCGATAGCTTAGTACTTACGAGTTTATCAATCGTTTAAAAGCAACATTAGGATACATAAGTATTCCTTCTTTTACATAAGTCTTACTAATAACTAATAATAACAAAAGTTGCGGAACTAGATCTTGAATGTGTTCGGTTTGGAAGCATTAACTTGACCATCATCCACGTACTCGTATACCTAAAAGCTGGAAATTTTAACAAACATTAGTATTAGGGTCTTTAAGAATTAGTAAAATCAAAACTACGCTTTTAAACGGATTCGAATAACTAAATCATGCAAAACTTCAACAAAATACTGGGCGCTACCGTAGCTTACGGTAGCCACCGTAAGCTACGGTAGCCACTGGGCATTCGGAGGCTACCGTAAGGCAGTATAAAACCAGCGTAACAACTTCAGTTGCTACCGTAAGTTATGGTAGCTACCGTAACTTACGGTATCTGCTGCATGTTCTTCATGTCTTGCTGTTTTGACCCGTTTATTCCAGTTTCGCACCTTTAAAATGTCAAAACACAATACGGAACAGCCCAGATTTCTAGCAAACCAAACCTCTTAAATCTCATAATCTAAATTACCAATTGACACCTATAATGAAAGACTAATTTACAATAGTGACGAAGCGTTAGCCACGTACCTTAAAGCTTTCCCTTCAAACGAGTGTCCGCACCGGCTTGACTTCCCGACGCCTCACTCGCTTTGCCTAAAATGCACAAGCCATTTATTATTAGAACCCTTCGGCTTGACTTCCCGACGCCTCACTCGCGTTGCTTATTTAGCCAAACACCACAATTAATGACTATCAATCATCTCTTAGGCGTTTTGTCAAGCACCTTATGTGCATACATTTTAATTAGCCATTTTCGTTCACTTAAACCTTGGTAAATCCAAGAATTTCATCTTATTCAAACTTGATTACCCATTACCTCAATATTAACATGCTAGTTCAATAAACCTAGGTCAATATTTCACATAGTTCATACATAATATTGGGGCTTTTCATTCTAGATGAAAACCCACTTCAATATATGACACAAGACAACCCTAACACAAGATTGATAATCAATTCACATGATTTCAGTTGGGATTTATAATCCTACACTTTATGCACACATTCTTGAATCATAACATCACCCAATTATTCAAGAACTTCTATCAATCAAATTTCACCCAAGAATCAAACATCACCAAATCTGAAATTGTAACTTACCTAGTGTTAGACAAGTGTAGGTGATTAAGATTCTTGATTCATGCAGTAAATAATAGCCCAATTCACCCTTCAATTTGATCAATTTGATGAAATAAGGGTTTGGGGTGTTCTTCCCTCTCCTGGTCGCCCCCCACACGCACACACACACTAATATGTGTGTTTTTTTTTAATTTGTTTTCTTTTTATTAAATTCAAGTTTGGCCATTCTTACAAAATCAGCCCCTCAAGTTTGTTTTGTTCAACTAATGTAAATTTAACTAACACCTTTCATTTATATTTTAATATATGGTGTTTTTAACTCGTTAATTATTTTTGGGTTGTTACATCTGACAGTCGTGGGATTCGGTGTCGATAGCTCGAGTCGTTTCCAATTTAGCACTTCATCACTTTGTTCCATCTTCTATTTTGGTCTCACTAGAAATCTGGGCTGTTCCGTTGTCACACCCCGATTTCCACGTGTCACCGGTGGGCCCGGTGGGGGAGTATCGTGACGTGGTTGGCAACGTAATAGTCAAACAACACAATATAATAATGCACAGCGGAAGCAAATTTAAATAAGATACAACCGAATTTATTTATTGTAAACAAAGTCACAATTATCCGGTGTTTATCCACAGTAGGATCGAATAATAAAAATATTGTTTATGGTTCAACAGACATCGGCATCTTAAGTTTGCGAGACTTCTAGTGATGCTTAGGAGACTCCCAGCCTATTTCGCCTAGTACCTGCATTTAATCTTTTTGGGAAAATACGTCAGTTTACACTGGTAAATACATTCAACTGACTCATTTTATAAAATGATTGAAAATTGGTTTGGATGCACATGGCATAAACATTTTGTTTAACTTGGGAGAATTATTTTATATGATAATCTTGTTAACGATTTACATGTTACTTATGCGTTCAGTAGCCCGGACGTATCCGGGTTAAAGATCAATAGACACACCACTGCAAGTGAGTTATACACGGGAGTACGCCTACACCCCGTGCTCAGGTCGTGGCAATCTCGTAAGATAATGCCGAGGATATCCGGGACATGGTCATTAACCCCCCAAAGGCTGTAAAGTAAACACATCTGTTTAAAACGAGCCGATCAAATTATTCAATTAACCACTAAGCGTGGAAGATTTGATGCCCGATCAAGCGGTACGCTATGTACCGTAACCCAAGCCCGTATAGGGAAAATAAGTTAAAAGTATTTACCTTTGCAAGTATAAATCCTTAATTGAATAAACTGCAGATAGCTTTTACCGGTTCTCCTAATCTGGAACGAAGGTTTAATATAACCTATTAGAATACTAACGGATCTTTAATTAAGCTTAAGCTTAGACCGGTTAGTTTTAAGGATACGGTTCGTACGCACGATTAAGCGAAGACCGGATAGAATGTGATTTAGACCCGACAAGTTTGAGGACTTGTTTAATATGGGTTTATTATCCACATTCTGGATTTTGAGATAAAAATGATATCGTTTGACCCGTTTCGGCCAGTTTATGCAAACTAGTTACATAAACCGAACCGAACGCGTATAAGGCATAACGGTTAACCGAAAGGGTTGCTAACAGGTTTCCTAAGTTAATACGCTTTAAATATGTTGTGATATCATTATGATATCTTCCATAATGCCCATAACGAGTTTAATCCCTAAATACGCCCCGTAGGGGTATTTTGGTCATTTTAAGGGTTATAAAAGAGATTTATAATACTTCTGAGATACGAGTCTGGTTAAATCAGAAAAACATCTTAACTTAACAGGTTATGTCTAATGGTATTAAGTCTTACGTGGCAAAAATGGTTTTAATACTAAACTACGCGTTTAATACGCGTATAAAGCCGTTTTAAGCGACGTACGGGTTAAAATACCATTCTGAGTTTTCTGATCAGCAAAACAGGCTCAAAACACTCTATTTATTATTTTAAATCAGTGGCAATTGGATTGGTATCAATCGGATACGTAAAACTCGTTTTATGGCTTAAAAGGGCATATTCGGTATTAACCGAATCAATGCGATAAGCCTAGCTTAAGACCAGCTTAAAAATAATTAAAAATCTTCAAAAATCCTAAAATATTATTTAACATCAGCGGGTAATAGTTTTGGTACCGAAAATCGGGTTTAGATAGGCTATGCGCTAATCGCGCCGTTTAATTAATAAAAAGCTTATTATTTACGCTAATGCGCATATCTCCTAATCTAGACCTCCGCTTGACGTGAAAATTTACGTACATGCTAAATAATCAGTAACTAAGATTATGGTATTTCCACATTTTCAAAATTCTCGTTATAAGGTCATAAGGGCGTTATGGTCCATTTTAAGCGATTAACGGAAACGTGTGCATGCATCGGATAATCAACGAAACATGTACAGAGGCTTATACTAGCATGTAACCCAATCCTAATGAGACTTTAAGGCATGTCTAAATCCAACTAAAACGGGTCAGAACCGAAGTCAACGCAAAAGTCAAAGTTTTACGCCTTTCGGTTCCGAACCGGGTTCAAACAGAAATTTGTCGAGTCGGGCAAGCGTAGACAAGTTTTTATACTTATTACCAAGTTATATTAAGGTTAAAACAGGTTGCATACCTTTCGGATCATTAATTGTGCATTAAATCGCATTTTGTAATTCTGTTGACTTTTTCGGTCGACGTTTGACCCGACAAACGACCTGGTTAGGTCTGGAATTGGTACTTGCCCTTATAAGGGTTTAATACCCATATAATTACCTATCTAGCGGTACTTTTAATTCAGGTTACGACTGAGCTATCGATAACTAAACCCGGAGTCAACCGTTTAATACGATATGTTGACTTTTAAGCTAAAAACTAAACTAGAATTAATTTAGAAGGGATTAGAGACTTACTAGATGATTAATGGATGACTAGGAAGGCCTTCAATCAGATTGTAAGCTCCTCCAATGCTCAAAATGCTTGCACTTGATGTGAGGAAAATGTTGTGGATGAAAGGGTCCTTATATAGTGGGTTTACCACCACAATGCATTGACACAAGGGTCTATGATCCACCACAAATGATAAACACATGTCCCTAGCATGTAGGGGGTGTCTAAAGGCCATGCATGTGCAAGAGAAACCGGCCAAGGAGGTCACAAGTGCGCATAACAGCCAACAGCAAGTTAACCTGTCGCTGGGCACCCCTCGCGTGACGCGAGGGGCCGTCGCGCCACGCGACGCCCTGCTTTTGGCAGATTTTTGTTGTTTGTTGATGCTTCGAAAGGGCAGCCATTTTATACGACTTGTGGACTTATTTTGGCAATATGGGGCCTCTATTAAGTGTCTATATGCTTGAACATACCCTACCTTTATCCAATGTTTCACTTGATTGCATATACAAGACCCGTAAATGACGGTTTATCGTTCATTTCATCATGGGATCACATCAGGCATTTGAATTTTCCTTTAAAGGCAATAATTCCCTGAATTGAGGGTACATAGATGTGTAATTTAATATATCGGGTATTGGGATTTATAATTGAGGTGTTCAGAGGTAATAATTTAACATGACGCCACTTTAAATCCTACCGAAAACATCTTTATTATATCCGGGTTTCCAACGCGTTTTTGTCTTACATGACACGTGTCGTTTTAATATTAAACCCGAAATTTGCGAGGTGTTACATCCTCACCCCCTTAAAATAAATCTCGACCCGAGATTTACTGAAACAAGTAAGGGTACTTTTCTTTCATGGTGGATTCTAACTCCCACGTAAAATCGGGACCTCTTCGGGCATCCCATTTGACCTTTACAAAAGGTATGTGCTTTCTTCGAAGCTTCCTTACCTGTCGATCTTCAATCGACATAGGTTTTTCTACAAACGTTAAGCTCTTATCTATTTGCACATCTGTATGTGGCATGACATGCGAATCGTCAGCGGAACACTTCTTTAGATTGCAAATGTGGAACACATTGTGGATTCCACTGAGCTCTTCTGGTAAGTTCAACTTGTAGGCAACTGACCCGACACGTTCGATAACCTCGAAAGGTCCTATGTATCTTGGGCTTAGTTTGCCTTTCTTACCAAATCGCATCACCCCTTTCCATGGTGACACTTTAAGTAGGACTTTGTCACCTACTTCAAAGTGAAAATCCTTACGACTTGTATCCGCGTAACTCTTCTGCCTATTCCGGGCAGCTTGGAGGTTGTTACGAATCTGGACAATCTTGTCCGTTGTTTCGAATACGATCTCTGGTCCTGATAACTGGACCTCTCCAACTTCCGCCCAACAGACTGGCGATCTACACTTTCTACCGTATAATGCCTCAAAAGGCGCAGCCTTTATGCTGGTGTGGTAGCTATTGTTGTAGGAGAATTCGATCAATGGTAGGTTCTTATCCCAGCTACCTCCCAAATCGATCGCACATGCGCGTAGCATGTCTTCCAACGTTTGAATAGTACGCTCACTCTGACCGTCAGTCTGAGGATGGTAAGCCGTACTAAAGTTCAAACGTGTGCCCAAAGATTGCTGGAAGCTCTTCCAAAAATGTGACGTGTACCTAGTATCTCGGTCAGAGATAATAGCTACAGGTATGCCGTGTAGGGCTACAATCTTATCCACATATAACTGGGCTAACATATCGGAGCTATAAGTCTCCTTGATGGGTAAGAAATGAGCTGACTTAGTCAGTCTGTCAACTATGACCCATATTGTATCATTTCCTTTCCTTGTCTTGGGTAACTTGGTAATGAAATCCATAGTTACCATTTCCCACTTCCACGTAGGAAGTTCAGGCTGTTGTAGCAAACCTGACGGTTTCTGATGCTCGGCTTTGACTTGCGCACATGTCAAGCATTTTGCTACATGGGCGGCTACAGACTTTTTCAAGCCTATCCACCAATAATTTGCCTTTAAATCCTGGTACATCTTATCAGCTCCAGGATGAACGGAGTATTTGGAACTATGGGCTTCTTGGAGGATGACGTCACGAAGTCCTCCAAAAATTGGAACCCATATTCGTCCGTTTAACCGTAAAATTCCGTCTTTGCTAAGAGTTAACTGCTCCTCAGTTACTCCTAACTTTTCATTAGGATAGTTAGCTTCCAGCACAGCTTCCTTCTGTGCAGCTAACACCCTTTCTATCAAACTGTTCTTTATTTCCATGCGCCTGGCGTTAATTCGAATGGGTTTAACCCTTTCCTTTCTGCTCAAGGCATCAGCGACTACATTCGCTTTGCCGGGATGGTACTTGATTTCACAATCATAGTCATTCAAAGTCTCCATCCAACGGCGTTGCCTCATGTTTAATTCTTTCTGGTTAAACAGATGCTGGAGGCTCTTGTGATCAGAAAATATCACAAACTTGATTCCATAAAGGTAATGCCTCCACAGTTTTAGTGCGAACACAACGGCACCCAACTCCAAGTCATGGGTGGTGTAATTCTTTTCATGCACCTTTAACTGTCGTGATGCATAGGCAATAACCTTGCCTTTTTGCATAAGCACACACCCCATGCCAGTGTGTGATGCATCACAATAAACTACAAATTCTTCAGTGCCTTCAGGTAAGGTAAGCACAGGAGCGTTGCTCAACTTTTGTTTCAAAACATCGAAGGACTCTTGCTGCTTAGGACCCCAAACGAACTTTACTTTCTTCTTGGTCAGGGAAGTTAGGGGTGCAGCAATCCTTGAAAAATTTTCAATGAAGCGCCTGTAATATCCTGCCAACCCTAGGAAGCTACGGATTTCTGTTGGCGTCTTTGGCTCTTGCCAGTTCATTACTGCTTCAACCTTAGCGGGATCCACCTGGATTCCACACTCACTGACCACATGTCCAAGAAATTGGACTTCCCTAAGCCAAAATTCACATTTGGAGAATTTGGCATAGAGCTTTTCCTTATGCAAAAGTTTGAGAATACATCGAAGATGTTTCTCGTGGTCAGCTTTGTTCTTAGAATAAATGAGAATGTCGTCGATGAAAACGATGACGAATTTATCTAAGTGCGGCTTGCAAACGCGATTCATGAGATCCATGAACGCAGCCGGTGCATTGGTGAGCCCAAAAGGCATCACTAGAAACTCGTAGTGACCGTAACGAGTCCTAAATGCAGTCTTGTGAACGTCTTCATCCTTAACCTTCAACTGATGGTATCCAGACCTCAAATCAATCTTTGAGAAGTAACTTGCCCCTTGAAGCTGATCGAACAAATCGTCGATTCTGGGCAATGGATACCTATTCTTGATCGTGACCTTGTTAAGCTCGCGATAGTCGATGCATAGACGCATCGATCCATCCTTCTTCTTGACAAACAGGATTGGCGCTCCCCAAGGAGATGAACTAGGTCGAATGAAACCTTTAGCCAGCAGTTCATCTAGCTGCGTCCGCAACTCCTTCATTTCGGTGGGTGCCAATCTGTATGGTGCTCTGGCAACTGGTGCCGCTCCGGGAATGATATCGATCCTGAATTCGACTTGTCTATCTGGTGGTAGGCCAGGTAGATCTTCAGGAAACACTCCTGGGTATTCAGAAATGACAGGGATGTCTTCTAACTTCGGTTTAGGTTCCTCCAAAATCACTTGCGCCATGTAAATGACACATCCCCTCTTCAAACACTTGGAAGCCTTGAGCATAGTCACCTGCTCAGGCAGTCCGTACTGGGTATCTCCCCGAATGGTAAGTGACTCACCAGACGGAGTCTTTATTACTACCTGTTTCTGTTTACAGACGATTTGGGCCTGGTTATGAGATAACCAGTCCATACCCAGCACTATGTCAAAACCAGCTAATTTAAACGGAAGTAGAGACAGAGGAAAAGAATGGTTCTTAATGGATATAGTACATCCATCTAACACAGTAGAGACGGTTTCTATGGTACCATCTGCTAACTCTACCTCATAGTTTACGCTTAGGGTTTTGACAGGTAAATTCAACAATTTACAAAACTTCTGATCCACAAAAGACTTATCTGCACCGGAATCAAAAAGTACTCTTGCAAAGACATCATTTACAAGGAATGTACCTGTTATGACGTTATCATCTTGCACAGCCTCCTGCGCATCCATCCTGAAGACTCTGGCGTTAGTCTTCTTAGCCTCCTCAGGCTTCTTGTTATTCTTGGGGCAGTTAGTCTTTATGTGGCCCTTCTCATTGCAACGATAGCACGTCGCATCTCTCATCTTCTTGCAATCCAAGGTTTTGTGTTCCTTGGATTTGCACAAACCACAAGCAAAAGACCTTGACTCGTTATTCGAGTTTGATCCAAATCTGCACTTTCCAAAGTGCTTTTTCTTGCAAGTTTTGCACGTGGGCTTCTCATCAGAACGATGCCCATCTTTCTTCGACTCCGATCCCTTCTTTCGATCACCGTTCCCACGGTGTTTCTTGTTCGACCTACGCGAACCATCATCTTCTCGCTTCCTCTTCTCAGTATCCTTATTCCTCAGCGATCTCTGACGGACCGCATCAAGTGTGAGGGATAAGGAAAGGTCAGTTACAGACCTGAAGGTAACTGGCCGAGAAGCTTTAACACTGGCCTTGATCTCGGGTTCCAACCCACCAATAAAACGAGCGATCCTCTTTGGCTCGGGGGTTACCAGGTAGGGAACCAACCTGGACAGCGTATTGAAGCTTGTCAGGTAAGCTTGGCAGTCGAGGTTCTTCATTACCAATGACAGAAAGTCATATTCAATCTTTTCCACCTCGTGTTGAGGGCAGTAATTGTCTTTGATCAAGGCAATGAATTGATCCCACGTCATGCTATACAACGGGATCTTTCCGGAGGCCTCCATCAGAGATCTCCACCAGACCAATGCTTCACCTTTGAAGGACTGTGACACAAACTTCACTATATCCCGTTCAGCGCACCCGCTTATGTCCACCACTGTGTCCATTTCATCCAGCCACGTCATGCAATCAACGGCCCCCTTTTCCCCTGTAAAATCCCGGGGCTTGCAAGACACGAAGTATTTGTAAGTGCAACCCTTGTTACGGGGTCCTTGATGCAGTACCAAGTGCTGGGATGGGTCACTTTGATTGTTGGTGGACTGACGGTCATCACCGTCTTTCTTTGGTCCGTTCCTCTTGGGAGGAGGCTTGTTATGAGCCTCAGAATGTGTTCTTGGCTTTGAGTGTGATACGGAGTGGGTCCTACTCCTGGTACCACTGTATTCTTCATATTGCCTATCCAAGGCTTGAGTGACAGCACCATCAATGATAGCTTTTAGTTCGGCGCCCGTCAATGTAATCTGGGCGTTTTCATTTGGCGCCGCTGTAGGGCTATTGACTTCATTAGAATTTGCCATTCGTATTGAACTGTTACAGAAACAAGAACAATATTTTATTTGAAAGTTTATTATAGAATTACCCCTTTAGGGTAACTCGTTAACCATGGTAACAGAGACCCTACTTGGTTAACTCATTAATCGTATTAATTTAGGATTTCAATTAAATTTATCCTAAACATATAACAATAACAATATATATATTAGCACATAAGGCTTGGTCACATGGACAATTTAATATACTATGATTTCTGAGAATCAAGACTTTTAAGGTTTGAACCTAGTTCATTACCTTTATTAGACAGGGAGTCCTAGCTACCACCGTCTTTTGGCTTATATAAAAATGAGCATGGCCCGTAGGCGCTATTTTACCACGTATGGTTGAATATGATCACCTTAATTGATGATGTAAATCCAGGATTCAGAGATCATTATACTGGATTAGGAAACTTCTAAAGAATCCTTATTCATTTTAAAAAAATGACATGTGATTTTTTAACGAATCACTTCTGCCAGGAGTGTTAACATGTTTTAAGATGTTAACAAGAATTTGAATCTTTTAAACCGGTATTACCATTTTGGCCCGGTCTTATATTTGACACGAGGCTAGGTTCCACACTTTAAGATTCTTAATTAAATAATTACTTAGGCAGATTAAAAGGAATGATTTTAATTTATTTATTTCATTTATAATTATTATATATGCACAAATGGCAACATGAAATTTATAAAACAACACTCCAATAATTTATAACAACATTACATATCGCCCTAAACGGGTCTTTCACACATGAAATTTGCCCACGTAGGAGCTACAACATAACAACATGCCCACGCAGGGGTCTTACAGAAGACATGCCCACGTAGGGTTAACATACTAACAATTGTCCACGTAGGGACATAAACAAACATAAGTCCACGCAGGGACTAAACATACAACTTACCCTCGTAGGGGTTTATGGAAAGATAGACCCACGTAAGGGTCAATACACACAACAAATGTCCACGCAGGGACTTAATTTTAAAGTAGACATATACACATAAAGGATTTACTGATCCTTTTTGCTCTTTCCCTTGATTAGGTTCGTCAAGGTCTTGAACATTCCCTGGTTGCGCCGTCGATCTTCCCGTGCCTCATGTCGCACCTCTCTAATACTTTGCAGGATCTCCTGATGCAGTGGTGGCGACATTTGTAGAGACGGCGGGGGTTGTTGGTAAAACGGGGGTTGTGTAGGCATCTGGTACCCCTGGACTGGGTACCCTACTCCCCAAGGACCCCCATATGGTCCATCAGGGTTAATAGCGTTGTAATTAGCAGCTACCAGGTATGGGTCGGCTTCAGCGTAACCGGGGTTAGTGTGGGTCGGTAGCTCAAACGGGTTATACATCGAAGGACCCGTGTATGCTGGTATCTGATTATCGAAACCCATTGGTGGCGGTTGCTGCGCGAAGGGGTTTGATGGTCCACCCATTTGTGGATCTTCTGGAAGCGGCTGATAATTTCTGCCACTTGATTGTAGAGGAGAGCTGAAATGAAACTCTTCTCTTCGTGTGGACATCCGGGCTCCGGTTCTCCTATGTCTTTGCGGCTGCGGAGGCGCCGGTTGAACTGGTGGCGGAGGAGGTGGTGGCGTAACTGCCACAAACTGTTGATTCCCAGAGGAATCTTGATGATGCTGCTGCTGCTCATGAGGCGAAGAATAGCGTGGCTGCTGCTGCTGAAGCGGCGACGAATGGTGTGAAGGCGTATAGTACCATTCGTGCTGAGTAAAGATAGCCTGGAAGCTATCTGGACCACTATAGGGTGGCCCGTGATAAATGGAACTATCCGAGACCTCGATTGGGTGGTTGGGAGTTCCTGATGCGGGCTCTTCGGGGTCGTCTTCCTCGTCCATATCATTTCCTCCAGAAAAATGGTCCTCCGGCCCCAATGGGTTAAAACCCACTGGTTCCTGTATATAATCTGCCGGGTTAAACCGGCCTCGGAAGAATGGAGTGGGGTCTCCAAAAGAGCGGTGCGACATTGATCGCTGTAATGGTATGTGCGAACGGTGCGAGTCTCCAGGCTCATTTTCCGAGTGTGGCCCGTAGGAGTCCTGGGCGGGAGTCGTCGAGCTGTTCGAAGTCGACCGTCTTGCCGGTTGAAAGAGACCTCTCTGGTTTCGCCGAGTACCGTCACTCTCGACGGGGATAGGAGCTTGTGTATTTGATGGTCCAGCTTCATGGTCGTTGGGGGCGGATACTGGACCCTTTCCACGTCCTCTTGTTCTCAAAAATCTTGGCGGCATTTTGTTATTCCTGTCAATAAAGCATGAGATAACAAATAACAAAATATAAAATTTTAAAGGACAAAACAAAAACCCGAAAAGGTGGAATTTGCCCTATGTTATAAGTCTAGACTCGAAAGTTTAAATATGTGCAATTGTGTAACTGAGATTAAACACAAAAGGCTAGTGTTTAATTCACTCAGAGTTGGCTCTGATACCAACCTGTCACACCCCGATTTCCACGTGTCACCGGTGGGCCCGGTGGGGGAGTATCGTGACGTGGTTGGCAACGTAATAGTCAAACAACACAATATAATAATGCACAGCGGAAGCAAATTTAAATAAGATACAACCGAATTTATTTATTGTAAACAAAGTCACAATTATCCGGTGTTTATCCACAGTAGGATCGAATAATAAAAATATTGTTTATGGTTCAACAGACATCGGCATCTTAAGTTTGCGAGACTTCTAGTGATGCTTAGGAGACTCCCAGCCTATTTCGCCTAGTACCTGCATTTAATCTTTTTGGGAAAATACGTCAGTTTACACTGGTAAATACATTCAACTGACTCATTTTATAAAATGATTGAAAATTGGTTTGGATGCACATGGCATAAACATTTTGTTTAACTTGGGAGAATTATTTTATATGATAATCTTGTTAACGATTTACATGTTACTTATGCGTTCAGTAGCCCGGACGTATCCGGGTTAAAGATCAATAGACACACCACTGCAAGTGAGTTATACACGGGAGTACGCCTACACCCCGTGCTCAGGTCGTGGCAATCTCGTAAGATAATGCCGAGGATATCCGGGACATGGTCATTAACCCCCCAAAGGCTGTAAAGTAAACACATCTGTTTAAAACGAGCCGATCAAATTATTCAATTAACCACTAAGCGTGGAAGATTTGATGCCCGATCAAGCGGTACGCTATGTACCGTAACCCAAGCCCGTATAGGGAAAATAAGTTAAAAGTATTTACCTTTGCAAGTATAAATCCTTAATTGAATAAACTGCAGATAGCTTTTACCGGTTCTCCTAATCTGGAACGAAGGTTTAATATAACCTATTAGAATACTAACGGATCTTTAATTAAGCTTAAGCTTAGACCGGTTAGTTTTAAGGATACGGTTCGTACGCACGATTAAGCGAAGACCGGATAGAATGTGATTTAGACCCGACAAGTTTGAGGACTTGTTTAATATGGGTTTATTATCCACATTCTGGATTTTGAGATAAAAATGATATCGTTTGACCCGTTTCGGCCAGTTTATGCAAACTAGTTACATAAACCGAACCGAACGCGTATAAGGCATAACGGTTAACCGAAAGGGTTGCTAACAGGTTTCCTAAGTTAATACGCTTTAAATATGTTGTGATATCATTATGATATCTTCCATAATGCCCATAACGAGTTTAATCCCTAAATACGCCCCGTAGGGGTATTTTGGTCATTTTAAGGGTTATAAAAGAGATTTATAATACTTCTGAGATACGAGTCTGGTTAAATCAGAAAAACATCTTAACTTAACAGGTTATGTCTAATGGTATTAAGTCTTACGTGGCAAAAATGGTTTTAATACTAAACTACGCGTTTAATACGCGTATAAAGCCGTTTTAAGCGACGTACGGGTTAAAATACCATTCTGAGTTTTCTGATCAGCAAAACAGGCTCAAAACACTCTATTTATTATTTTAAATCAGTGGCAATTGGATTGGTATCAATCGGATACGTAAAACTCGTTTTATGGCTTAAAAGGGCATATTCGGTATTAACCGAATCAATGCGATAAGCCTAGCTTAAGACCAGCTTAAAAATAATTAAAAATCTTCAAAAATCCTAAAATATTATTTAACATCAGCGGGTAATAGTTTTGGTACCGAAAATCGGGTTTAGATAGGCTATGCGCTAATCGCGCCGTTTAATTAATAAAAAGCTTATTATTTACGCTAATGCGCATATCTCCTAATCTAGACCTCCGCTTGACGTGAAAATTTACGTACATGCTAAATAATCAGTAACTAAGATTATGGTATTTCCACATTTTCAAAATTCTCGTTATAAGGTCATAAGGGCGTTATGGTCCATTTTAAGCGATTAACGGAAACGTGTGCATGCATCGGATAATCAACGAAACATGTACAGAGGCTTATACTAGCATGTAACCCAATCCTAATGAGACTTTAAGGCATGTCTAAATCCAACTAAAACGGGTCAGAACCGAAGTCAACGCAAAAGTCAAAGTTTTACGCCTTTCGGTTCCGAACCGGGTTCAAACAGAAATTTGTCGAGTCGGGCAAGCGTAGACAAGTTTTTATACTTATTACCAAGTTATATTAAGGTTAAAACAGGTTGCATACCTTTCGGATCATTAATTGTGCATTAAATCGCATTTTGTAATTCTGTTGACTTTTTCGGTCGACGTTTGACCCGACAAACGACCTGGTTAGGTCTGGAATTGGTACTTGCCCTTATAAGGGTTTAATACCCATATAATTACCTATCTAGCGGTACTTTTAATTCAGGTTACGACTGAGCTATCGATAACTAAACCCGGAGTCAACCGTTTAATACGATATGTTGACTTTTAAGCTAAAAACTAAACTAGAATTAATTTAGAAGGGATTAGAGACTTACTAGATGATTAATGGATGACTAGGAAGGCCTTCAATCAGATTGTAAGCTCCTCCAATGCTCAAAATGCTTGCACTTGATGTGAGGAAAATGTTGTGGATGAAAGGGTCCTTATATAGTGGGTTTACCACCACAATGCATTGACACAAGGGTCTATGATCCACCACAAATGATAAACACATGTCCCTAGCATGTAGGGGGTGTCTAAAGGCCATGCATGTGCAAGAGAAACCGGCCAAGGAGGTCACAAGTGCGCATAACAGCCAACAGCAAGTTAACCTGTCGCTGGGCACCCCTCGCGTGACGCGAGGGGCCGTCGCGCCACGCGACGCCCTGCTTTTGGCAGATTTTTGTTGTTTGCTGATGCTTCGAAAGGGCAGCCATTTTATACGACTTGTGGACTTATTTTGGCAATATGGGGCCTCTATTAAGTGTCTATATGCTTGAACATACCCTACCTTTATCCAATGTTTCACTTGATTGCATATACAAGACCCGTAAATGACGGTTTATCGTTCATTTCATCATGGGATCACATCAGGCATTTGAATTTTCCTTTAAAGGCAATAATTCCCTGAATTGAGGGTACATAGATGTGTAATTTAATATATCGGGTATTGGGATTTATAATTGAGGTGTTCAGAGGTAATAATTTAACATGACGCCACTTTAAATCCTACCGAAAACATCTTTATTATATCCGGGTTTCCAACGCGTTTTTGTCTTACATGACACGTGTCGTTTTAATATTAAACCCGAAATTTGCGAGGTGTTACATCCGTATTGTGTTTTGACATTTTAAAGGTGCGAAACTGGAATAAACGGGTCAAAACAGCAAGACATGAAGAACATGCAGCAGATACCGTAAGTTACGGTAGCTACTGTAACTTACGGTAGCAACTGAAGTTGTTACGCTGGTTTTATACTGCCTTACGGTAGCCTCCGAATGCCCAGTGGCTACCGTAGCTTACGGTGGCTACCGTAAGCTACGGTAGCGCCCAGTATTTTGTTGAAGTTTTGCAAGATTTAGTTATTCGAATCTTTTTAAAAGCGTAGTTTCGATTATACTAATTCTTAAAGACCCTAATACTAATGTTTGTTAAAATTTCCAGCTTTTAGGTAATACCCGTACGTGGATGATGGTCAAGTTAATGCTTCCGAACCGAACACATTCAAGATCTAGTTGCGCAACTTTTGTTATTATTAGTTATTAGTAAGACTTATGTAAAAGAAGGAATACTTATGTATCCTAATGTTGCTTTTAAACGATTGATAAACTCGTAAGTACTAAGCTATCGATATTGTAAATGTTTTTGGCTTAACGTTTATATAGCTTAGTTTTATTTTATGGGTACAAACTTATAATTTAAAGATGAGTGTTACAATTATGCCCAAAACGAATTTAAAACCAAGTTAAGCCCCGAAAGGGTAATTTGGTCATTTTAAAGTTTATAAAAGAGGTTAAATAATAAACTGAGGTTCTGGTCTTAAATAATCAGTGAAAATATTTATTTTATCAAGTCAAATCAGTAAGATATCACACATATGTGAGGTTTATCTTTTATGGCCAAACTACGCACCGTAGGGGCATTTTGGTCATTTCACATATGCTTTTAAGATCAAATTTGGAAATCTGAGTTCAAGAATTATACTTACTGTTAATGTATAAAAATTTATTTACAAAATCAGTAGGTAACAAGTCTTAGGCGTTAAATATGGTTTTAAACCATACTATGCGCCTAATTAGCGTAAAAGTCGGTATTTGACGATATTCAAGATGTTTATAGAATTCTGAAGTTTTAATCACTCTCTAATGCTTAAAATATTTTATTTAACATATGATATCAGTAGGAAAAGGTTTGGTATTCTAATCATGTGTTAAACTCCTTTTATTAATGAAAAGGGCATTATCGTCAATACCGAATTTACACAAGAACTCTATGTTATGATCAGTATAAAATTTGACAAAAATTTCCAAAAATCCCTAAATATTATATCATAACAGTGGGTATCAAGTTTGGTGCCAAAAATTGGGTTTAGATATGATTTATGCGGAAAATGCCATTTAATTAATAAAAAGTTTCATTTTTATGATATCTTGCATAACTTTTATTTGAGACCAGAAACGGATGTCAAATTTTTATGACATACTTATAAATTAGTAATAAAGCTTTTTGTCCTCTCACATTTTCAAAAATCTCGTTTTTATAACATAAGGGCATAATGGTTAATTTTTAAGCATTTAACAGAAACATGTAAATGATTCAGATTTCTAAAGGACCATGTTGTATAACCTCGGAGGGTTATACTTACATATAATATGGTCACAAAGGAACCCTAAGTCATAACTAAACTAAGCTAATTCAGGCCAGAACTGAAAGTCAAAGCAAAAGTCTACCTTGCGACTTTCGGTTGCGAACCGAGCCTAATACTCAGAATTGTCGGGTTGAACATGCCTAAACATGTTCTTATATTATTTACCGAGTTATTTAAGTTATAAAATGTATTTTATAGCTTCTACATTATCAGTTATAATTTATTTTGTAAAAACTGACTCGTTTGACTTTCTGTTAAGTAGTTTGACCCGACAATTGACTGAGATAATGTGATAATTAGAAGGTGCCCTTTTGAGGGTTTAACACCTACATAATTACCAACACATACCCACTTTCAATTCGAACAATGGTTGGACCATTAGTGATTAATCACCAAGTCAAAGTTTAATTACGATATCTTTGACTTTCGGTCATTAAGCTAATAAAATCTTAACTAGAGAAGCTAAGAACACTTACAATGATCCTTAGCATGAATATTAGACTAGAGAAAGCTTCCTTGAACACTAGGATGCTTCAGAGAATAAGTTGAAGTGAAAATCTTTAAGTGTGCATGAACAAATGAACAACAAGGCTCTATATATAGGAAATGGAAGAGTTCTAGGATCATTGCAGCTATATTAGGGAGTCACCAGATGTTTACAAGTGTTCCTATGTCAGTAAAAACCATTTACTGGCCCCTGGTAACGAAAAACTAGCATGAAATGGCGGTGGACAGGCTTCAACATGCAGCTGCCCAGTTTTTGGTCGCTGGTGCCTTGGTCGCGGCCCGCGAAGACTCCAGAGCAGGTCTTCGCGCCCCGCGAAGCTCCCCCATTCCGGTTACAAACTTTGATAAATTGCACTTTCAGTCCCTAGTCCTTTATAACTTGATTTATCTTTCGTTTATTGCACTTTTAACCCCCAAAGTTAACTCTTAAGGGTCTTGGATCATAAAACAAACATCGTTAAGCTTCCGGTTAGTTATGAAGTCACCCGAAAGGTCTTATTTCAAACGTTGACGCCTTTTACCCCTTTATTTACAAAAGTTAACGTATTTAATATCAATTGATATCGAAACCTCGTGAACTTTTCGTCACTTGTTCTTGAGAGTATAAACAATTGTTACAAAGCCCCGGGTTCGTTAAAAGGTCACTCAGAGGTAGAAATTAACATGTTGACACATTTAACCCTTGCGTCTTGTAAACTTTCATTTTCCTTTCACAAACGGCTTCATACGTTTCAAAATTTATTCGTTTAAGGGTATAAACATCGTGTAGGGTTGTTGAAAGATATAGTTTTCAATTGTTGACACTTTTGGCCCTTCTACACACATGCTTTCTTTGTTTATCAACTTTAGTCTTTCGAAATCAATTCGTTACACGCTTAAAGTCCATGACACGTGTCTTTATTATATTGGACATGATTTTTGAGAGGTGTTACAGCTTTCCGTCACTCCACCATCTTGCTTGCTTGTTCTATTCTCTTGTTTAGTCGCTTTAGTAGAATTAGAATAATCCCAAAAATCAAAACACAAAAATAAACCAATTAAGTAATTAGTTGAGTCAGAGTCTAGTTAGCGTCGCTAGTGTCTCGTGGGTTCGATACTCGGACTTCATTAGGCTTTACTACGTACGATAGGTACACTTTCCTGTTAGTGGTATAGCATTTAGAGAGTCTTAGTTTATAAATTTAAAACTAGGGTGTCAAGATTAGGTTTAGTTTTTATAGACCATAATTTGCACATCAAGTTTTTGGCGCCATTGACGGGGACACTTAAGCGATTGCGTTAGTAGCTTTGACTGATCTTATTTGTTTACTTGGTCTTATTTGTAGTTTGAGTCTTAGGGTTTGAGTCTAGTACTAGTGTGTCTAGTCATTTTTGTAAATAATTTTCTTTATTAGTTTGTTTCATTTTATATATTTTTATCTTGTGTTTTATCTGTGGAGGGCCCCATTACACCAAATATTGTCCAAACGATTCAGGGTGTCCCATGGATTTCGATGCTAACCCTCTTGTGCAGCCACAGTCATATCAGCTTTGGAATGGGCAACCAGAACGAACAACAGAGGACTTCCGTGACTGGGTTAAGGCTGCTAAGGAAGAAAGAAATAAGGGGATTCAAGCCGCACTTGATAGTTTAAGATCAAAAAGCTTGAAGAGCCAAGGCCGTTACACGTATGATGTGAATGGAAATTACCTAGGATATCAAACGACTGATGGTGAGATGGATTATACAATTCCAGATCCAGGGGGAGAAATGTGCATTCGGATCTCACAGTCAGGTAAATATTACGATTCTACTTTTAATTATTATAATTCTCATGAATTAGATTTACCCTTGTCTTGTGAGGATGATGTCGTGCAGGTTTCACATTTTGAGCCCTTTTATGAAGAAGATGAGGATCACACTCATGAACCGGAGACGATAATGGACGTTGAAGTCCCACATCCGGTTCAACAAGTCGTTAATTCCAGCTATTGGTGTCCCACGCCATGGAATATCGATGATGGCTTTTGGAGTGATGATGAGGGGGTAGTAGAAGAGGCAGAGTTAGAGGTGCCCGATTACACCGCAATTGAAAAAGTTGAAGAAGTTGAAAAAGAGCTACTTGACAAGATGGAGGATGAGAAAGGTGAGCATGTACCATCTTGGGAGGGGGAGTTTGGTGATGAGTTAGTAGGTTTGCTAACTCTTGAAGATGAAGAATTTGACCTGGTTGGTGATCTCGCCTATCTAGAGACATTACTTGTAGCGACGCCGACCATGGAGATCAAGTATACACCGAACGTACAAGAGAAAGTGGCTGAGGAGTTTGATAGCTGGCCCCTGGTGTTAGTAATAAGTGAAACTGAAAAATCAACAAAACCACGGGAGAGGGCAAAGAAAAGAAAGAGAAAGGATCGAAACCGGAAGAGGATCGAAGGTTGGTTCAAGATTGAAAAGAAGAAGACATTACAGTTCACTCACGATCAGTCTTCTCGCTACATGGCGCGCATCCGGTTTCTTCCAGGTAAGTTTAAATTCTGGTGGTCTGACCCGTTTAAAATTTTTAAAATATTTTGTAATTCAACCAATGAAGTTTTAATTATTTTTGAGGACCATGTGGAATTAAACGGGTTAGATAGGGTCCAGATCAAAGAAAAACCTCCTGATTAAATTCAAGTGTGGGGAGGTTTTGTAAAGTTTTGTAATTTTATTTATTTGGTATATTCTCGGTAGTTTGTGATACGTGTTTATTTGTATATTGAGTCGGTTATTTTGTACCATGAGTCTAAGTTAGTATCGTTTGAGTCGTTTTTTTAGAGTCGGTACTGCTTTGGTTTTTGTTTGTTTTTGTTTATGCAGGTTTGAATATGTACCACTCGTACTCAATCTCCATTCGGGTGATTTTGGAGCTGCTTATCAAATTTCAAGGAATTTACTAAGCATGCCAGTCAGAGTCAAAGCCGATCGCGACCGAAATACTATACGATCGAGCTTGATTGGACGAGAGTTTAGAGCTTACACGTTATTTTACCAGCTAAATCTTTTCCAATTTGCCCTTAGTCTTTTATTTCTTATTTACTTCTAGTTTTTTGAGTCGATTTCCATCCTACAATGAGGGCAATGTAGAGTTTAAGTGTGGGGATGGGAAACTATCGTTTAATGTCTAGTTAGTACAGTCTTAAGTCATAAAATACAAAAAAAAAATAATAAAAAAAAATTTAAAAATTAAAAAAATCAGAAAATGTTCTTGTTTTAGATGTTTGCAATAATAAAAACGGAAAATGATAGAAAAATCAGGTTTGTTCGGGTTTCAAATAATAATATATGAGAATAAAAAGTTAAGCTTGTGTCTAATTTGGCATATGTGAGTAGGCCTGATCCGGTTGTAGGTTCCTTTGATCTTAATATACCTTAATTGTCGGTTTACTAGTGGGTTCTCATCTAGGAAAAGTAGGGAAGCCGAAACCGCCAAAAATAGTATAAGGGATGCCGTTATAAGCCAAAATTTTTAGAATTTTTTATCATAAAGAAAGAAAAATAATAAAAGAGCTAGACTAAAAAAAATGACAAGGCCTATGTAATCTCTGTTGGGGATAGTGACTCTGACTTAGAATGCCTCTGGGATTTTTAAAGAAAAATGCAAAAATACTGATGCCTAGATATTTAAAGAAAAATGCAAAAATACTAATGCCTGTGTAATCTCTCTTGGGGATGGTGACTTTGATTGAGAATGCCTCTGGGATAAGGTACGCATAGTTTAAAAGCTCAAAAGAAAAAAAACAAAGAAAAAAAAAAGAGATGAAAAGTTTGACGTTAAATTCTCTATATTTTGGTATAAAACGGTTAGGAATTGGGTCAAATGATTCGTTCCTTTTGTCCTATAAGCTTGAGGGGGGATTAGGTGGATTTGCGATTCTTAGCGTGAGGCCCTAGGTAGATTGACCGCACTTGAACCTAAATTGCATGATAAGGGCTTGGAATCGAGTTTGGGTTTAAGTGGACACATATACTTGCAATCGCGGTTAACGCAAGTTTTAATTTTAATCAATAATCTAGATTTTTGAACCTGAATATTTATCTGATTCTGATTCCGTTTGAATAAGTCTTTTTCAGGGACGAAAAAGGGTTAAGTGTGGGAATATTTGATGTGTGGTAAAAGATACATATTTGTCCCGTGTAAATTGTATAATTATTGTATAGGTTTTATTTATTTTTATTTAGTTTTAGTGCATTATTTTATTATTTTGTGTTGGGCTATGTCCTGGTGTAAACGAAACGAAAAAGAGTAATAATTAAATAACCAGTCAATTGAGTAGAGTAGGGCGTCACTAACCGAAGTAAAATGTCGCTATTTTATGTGGTTGTGCCGAGCCTACTTTATCTCTGTATTATTATTTGATTGTGGCCATATGCTATTAATGAAATAAATGACGGCTGTCATCAGTTATCAGTATGATTATTTGTGAAAGGGACGAATTATCAAGTCAAGAAAAGAAAATATATTATATTGATGAAGGTGAGGAATAAAGAAAGAAAAGGCAGCATTAATTGTTGGAGGCCACGTATATGATTAGGCCTGGTCTATTCGCACACGGTCTTTGTCTTTTTGCACACTTAAAGCGTCCCGCTATGGCCAAAGCGGGGCGCTTTGAGTGTGCAAAAAGACAAAAAGCGTGGGCAGGAGTTTGTGTTGTTTTTTTTTTTTTTGAAATAGGTGGGATGTGGGTTAGTTTGATAGTGTTTTTTGGAGGAAAAAATTGTATTTGAGTTTTATTATTATTATAAAATATTAGTTACATATAATTCATAGTTGTTTTATAATTACATTTTTTTACGTCATTATTTTTATAGAACGTATATAATATAAGTGCGTCTTTATAAACTGTTAACCTTGTTTATTTTGTTAAATTAAACGAACACGTTAAATAAAATGTACAAAAAGCCATAAGAATTAAACGTAAACAATCCAAAACCAACGTGATGTAAATAGAAGATTAACTGCAATATATATATTTATATATATCAGTTTGTACATACAAAACAAAAAGGTACAACTGAGTACATAATACATAACAAATCACTATACAAACAAACTAAGGTACTAATCCTCGTGCGGTGGGGACGGTGGGAGGGGAAGTGGAGGCAACCCAGCGAGCTCTCGTAGAGCAACGAGCGTCTCGACGATCCAGTCAATGCGTGCGCCATGGCGTCTGAGGCGCCGGTCGAAGTCCCGAGCCACCTCACGCGCTACCGGAGGCAGGTCAGCGTAAACGTGCTGCGGGTACTGTGGCGGCTCAGGAGCTGGCTGAACTGGTGGTACCGGGATCTCCTCGACATGCTCCTCCTGAGCCGGATCCTCTAATACAGGCTGAGCCTGAGCCTGAGGCTGAGCCTGAGCATGAGCCTGAGCCTCATCCTGAGGCTGGCCCGGGAACTGATCGAGTGCCAGAGCCTGTAGCTGAGCCTGCCGAGCGGCCGCCTGAACATCAGGAGGGGCTAACACTCCAGGCCTCACCTCAATAACAACCGGGATGACCTCCGGCACCACCTCCGGATGCCAAATCAGCCCGTCACGTCCCTTAAACCTCAGACCAACATCAAAGGTACGGGTGATCTGCATGGAAGATATTGACGCGCGGCCCAACCTGGTAGACGAGACCGGATCGGACAGCTCCGGATAATGCTCGGGCACGAGCCCTAGCGAGCGTGCAATGGCGGTGATGTATGAGCCAGTGTGCACGTACCCGCGGAGCTGCCGGTGGTATGCTGTGGCAAAGTAATCTGCCAGGCAGGCTGCTAGATCGCAGGGCTGGCGGCGCAGTAAGCAGTATAGAAAGAAAAGGTCACTGAGGTTGACCTTCTCCCTGCTGGAACCCCGCGGCACGATAGTTGTCGCGATAACATGGTGCAGGTATCGGTACAAGGGGTCTCTAATGGTGGCGGCCTTTTGCCAGGATTTCCCAAAGGGAACCCTGGAAATGGCCCTCCAGAAACTGATAAGCGTCTGCCTGTCCATCCCCGTAACCGCCTGCGTATATAAATCAGTATCAAGCTCGGGCTCTGTGTACAAACCTGTATGGACAGCAAACTGCCGCACACTCATCTGAAAGTGCTGACCGGCGAGACGGAATGTAACCTCGTGGACTGGAAAATCCGGGTCCTCCACGTAATCCGCCGGATGCGGTGCGTATGTAAACGTGGAAAGAAACTCGACCGTAAGCTCAGGGTACGAGTCCTCCATCGCTATCTCAAATAGGCGCGACCAAGGAGTATCTAGTCCAACTATATCACGCGCTCGCGCGGCCTCTCCCACGGTCTCCAGCAGGTCCCAGTCTATCCCTACGTGCGCCCCAATCTCTATGGTGCGCAACCTAGCGCATCTCCCCCTCGCCCGTGATCCCTGCGGAAACTGCAGGTACGGACATGCCGGCTCTCCCTCCTCTCCCACATCTCCCTCAACCTCCATATGCTCAATCTCGTCATCGGAGGAATCCATCCCTGCACGTTGAAAAGATAATAAACAAATAATATTATTTAAACAATTTAAATAATAAACAAATAATATTAAATATAAAATAATAAACAAATAATATTATTTAAACAATTTAAATAATAAACAAATAATATTAAATATAAAATAATAAACAAATAATATTATTTAAACAAATTAAATAATAAACGAATAATATTAAATATAATTTAAATAATAAACAAACAATATTAAACAAATAATATTAAACAAATAATAAATAATTAAAATTAAAAAAAAATAAACATGAACCAAAGCGCCGCGCTTTGGCCTCGGCGCGGCGCTTTGGTTCTTCGTTATGAAGAACAGCCCCAGCAGCTCGATCAAACCGCCCAAATCAAATCAAAATCAAACAAAATGAAACACATAACTTGAACCAAAACAATAAATGAAGTTCGATCTTACCTTTTAGCGGTTGAAAGCTTGAAAACGTTGATTTTCGGCTCAAGTGTGTGTAAATCGCACCTGAATGTGTGTGTGTGTGTGTTTGTGGTTGAAATGGGGGAGAAGCCACCCCGCTTCAGCTATAGCGAGGGACCTTTTTTTTAATTTTTTAAAATTGTTTTTAATTCACAAACGCGTCGATAATAGTCTAAATTTTACGTTTTTTCCATTATACATCATTTTTTATTATATATGGACTATACTGCAAGTTCCGGATCAAATCGGTTACGTGTGATGTCTTATTCCGTTATATCGTATCATTTTGGTTTGAAAGCACAAGTACTCCTGTGAGAGGTGTTATGTGTATCAGCCGCCTACCGTACATGAACATGACGTATTTTTTCATTAATTGTAGTATTATGATGTATATTTTCATTAATTGTAGTATTATGATGTATATTGTCATTTTGGGTCGTGTCGGTGACATTCGGTTTTTAACGTGATGTAACGCATATATTGAACAAACACAAACGTGATTATTATTAAACACATTTAACATACATCATGAACATATGGGGTTACATTAAGGTCAGGGGCACGATACGTAAGCATTTCGTACGCGTTGATCTGATCCCTGTATAATGTATGCCAGGCTGCTGCGCGCTCTGTTCTGTTCGCTGTCCAGAGTAGGTTTGGGGGAGGCATTGGATAACAACCTCCAAGCTCTACATGTATGAAATGCCCATGGTCGACGAACACAACCGCAACCACCAGGTGAGGTTGCTCAGCTTCGTTTGGCCCGCCCAGCAGAGGGAAAATTGTATCGCTCCCACGTATGTCGAAGGTGTGAACAATCACACCGTATCGTTGGGCAATAAGAAACCCCGTCTCAGGCATCGTCATGTAATTTTCGATATCTGCTCGTCCCACCCCCTTGAAATCGATCCGTCTAACCAGCGCATCATAATGTCCTATGTTTTCCGGATCGAAAACCTGCCTCCAAAGCGATTCGTTCGTACGTAACTCCTTTATAAGTTGTTTCCGAATCATCAAATATGAATTTTGTTTCACTCCTAACCCAACAGCCACCGATCGAAACCTACAATGACCATCTGGTTTCACGTCCTTTATTCTAACGATGTATGGATGGATCACTTCGGGAATCTGAGATGCGTAGTTGCGGATCGCTATATCCGTCTTAGGACCGAGCTTGATCATCGGGAAATCAGGGTGTAGGTTGATCGGTTTGGTATTCTTTTGTCTTCTAGAATCTTCGGGTGATATGTACGAGCTGTGACGGGGATGATCGTCTGAGGCCTCGACCCAAGTTTCTTCCGACGGAATGTACGAGCTTTTTCTAGCGGCTTCAACCTTTCTTTCTTCCTACGTTTTCAATGTTGGGCGACCACGAGTTTTCTTCAGAACAGCAGGAGGTTTTTTGTTATTGTTCCCTGGATTGAGGATTTGCTGAAACTTTTCAAAGAAGCTCCTTTTCACTTGAGGGGGTGTTGGATCGATCTGTTGTTTCAATTTTTCAAATTCCGCGTCTACATCGATATCCTCTATCTTAGTCCTTGCAGGCTTGAAGTCAATCTTCTTCCAGAACTCGTCTATGTGTGTGATATGGATTTGCTGACCTGTGGACGAAAACAAATTAGGTGGCAAAATCATAACGAGAAAGGTCAAAGATATTAATTACCATGATTTTCCAACTTTTCCAAAGGACAGGCACATGGCAAACCACAGCTGGTAAAAAGTTGGCAACCACAGCTTGCACCGTAGGCTCTCAACCCGTCTTCCTTACGTTTTAGTTCCCTACTCAAAAGCTCAATCGCATATATTGAAACCTTTCTGAGAATATATGCAAGCATGGGCTGATTCTTGTGGTGCGTCATCACTTTTCGGAGGCTTGTTTCAAAGCTACTACTAATCTCGGCGTATTGTCTATCAACAACATGATCAACATACAGTATAAGTTTATCCAGTGTGTTGCGATGACTTGGAAAGTGACTTTTTAGTGTTGCATGCATGCCCTCAACCCTGTTGGTCGTAGTTTGGTGAAAGTTGATAGTTTTGTTAATCCAGCAAGATACAAACTTTTCACGGTACGGATCCAACCAGGATTTCTTCAAATAATCAAAAACCTCTAAAATTAAAAAACGTAAATAGTCAGTTTTTGTTATTATATAAAATTTGAACATAATTATGTAAGAAATACCCACGTTCACGGTCATCTTCTTTCAGCTGTGCTTCAAGGTTTTCCAAGTTATACCTGTATATTTCCTCGGTCGTAGACTCGCACAATAACCAAAATCTACGTACGAATTCTTTCCACTCCTTGTCAGAGAATTTCTTCTTGCTGTTCTTATTAATATTTTGTTGAATATGGAACCGACAAAGATACTTATGCGCTTTTGGAAAAACTTGTTCACACGCGTTCATTAGCGCAAAATCCCTGTCTGTTAAAATCACGCGCGGTTCCATACATCCTACCAGCATAGACTTGATCCTCTGCAACACCCATAGGTAGTTCTCTGACTTCTCAGCGGAAATTACCGCACAAGCAGCCGTAAACGATTTGTTTGTCGACGTCATGCCTACGACCTGAACAAATGGCAGGTTGTACATGTTCGTTTTGTAGGTGGCGTCAATCATTAGCACATGCGGGAAGGCACACCACATAGTGAATGATTTTTCGTGAACAAAGAAGACATCTTCAACTTCGTTCGATATCTCATTCGTGCGCATGTAATAAGTGTAATTTTTTTCGAGAAGAATGTTTTCAAGTTTTTGCACCGGAGACTTACCGACATTTTTTTCGGCGTTGATCTTCTGAACAGCGTTGTGTATATCTTTCGGAATAAGCTTTCTAGCTGGATTGTTTTTTGTCAGCGTTCGCCAGATACTTTGGTTGGGAATATCTTGCTCTGCCAGCTCCTTAACCAGTTTTTTATCCTCCGAAGAAAGCCTTCTCGCATACGCGTGACCCTCAAGTTTTCAATAGGAGTGTGGTTATGCTTCGCCTTCGTCACCTCGATCCTCCAAACACTTCCGGATGATTCCGAAAACCCGATCATCTCGAACGGGCAGCCTATTTTCTTGCTACCCGTTTTCCTCTGTGTAGCTATACTCTTATGCTCCCCACCAAAAGTACATTGAAACCAAATCTTGTAATTCTCTCCTCTTTTATTCGACCTCTTAATCACAATGAGGTAACCGTTGTCTTTTGCCGTGTCTTGTACCCAACGCACCAACTCTTTACGTGACGAAAAGGTCTGTGTTGTATCAAACGAAAATGTAACCGGGTAACAACCTTCCTCGTCAACAGACACATCCCCCGGCTCACCATCGTCACCGAGGTCCGAATATACTTGATGTTCAAAGCTCGGTTGACAACCGTAACTATGGTTTGGATAACACTCCGGCTGTACAAAGTTGTGCTCGCCACCGTAACCAAAATTCGAATAACCTTGTAAGCTCTGTTGACAACCGTAACTGTCGTTTGGATAACACTCCTGCTGTACAAAGTTGTACTCGCCACCGTAACCGAAATTCGAATAACCTTGTTGTGCGTAAGGGTCCTCCACAGGGGTATTCAAATCCAGCGTCACCGTGTTATCATGATAACGAATGCCAGATACAACCTCTGCCTCCCTCAAGTTGGACGAGACCGGTTTCTCATACGAGTCAGAAATAGCGGTCCCCTCGTAAGAATCAGGAACAACTGACTCGTCAGAATATTGACCGAAAAGATAGTTGCTTAACCACGACATCGTTTTTTCAACACACGTAACTAATACAGCAAAGAAAATCGACAAACAACAAAACACTCGAATGCTGAATGTTGTGTCTGAGAAGGTTTTTAAAGTGAAAATTTGGGGTCTAAGCGCCGCACTTTGGCCATAGCATGGCGCTTAGGGTTCACGGGTCACCTGCAACCTCGTATCACCTTTATGTCTCTGCAACTTATGTCAGTCACACCATCAAATCACCTTTTGTCGACCTAAGCGCCCCGCTATGGCCATAGCGCGGCGCTTCGAGGTGTGAAAATAATTTTCTGCGTGTGGGAATAGCATGACCCATATGATTATTGTGGGAGATTACAAGGGGCTACGTAATAGGCAGAAGGAAGAAAGGGGCCATTATTTGGTAAACGAGAGAAAGAAGCTAGCTGAATTGGGCTGTTTTGTAGGCTTAATTGGAGTAAAGCTATATGGACTAAATTAATGGGCTCGAGACATTGTATGATAAAATATTTTGTGGACTAAATAGATTATATCATTGGGCTAAAGAGGTGAACGAGGCTGCGACAAAAGAAGTGAGGCACAAACTTAGAGGGATTTTATTCCTATTTATTTTGGACATCAGAGGAGGCAGCCAATTTTTTGGAGGAGGTTAATTCGCAAGGGGAGTTTGACGGCTGGACGGCAAAAGGAAACAAAGAGAAAGAAGGTGTGATCAAGAAAAAACGCAAGGGGAGTTTGACGGCTGGACGGCACAAGGAAACAAAGAGAAAGAAGGTGTGATCAAGAAAAAAAAAGTTGGTTGGAGTGTTCAAGCCGCGATCAAGATTTAAGATTCGGGTTTGGTTAACAATTTATTATTTTTTGGTTTTGTTAGACTTTGTGTTTTACAAACTACTAAATATGATTTGTTTATCATATGAAACTTGTTTCTTTTTAGCGACTATGATTCTTGGCTAATCTTTTATACTACCTAGGTCTAGATGAACTATGACTTAATGTTTTGGTTATTTGGTTTTGATTAATGATTAAATTGAGATGATTTACATATTCCTGTTTTGTGATTGTTTATGAATTTGTGTGCTTGTATTGGTTGTGATTGGTTGTTTGGTCAGGTGATCTTGTTAGTCTGGTCTGGAACTATTTAGATCATTCTAGGTTCGTTAATTTATTAGGTTTTCGGTCTAGAGCTTGAGATTAGAGATAATTCAAGTTTAACTAAATTAATTAAAATCAACTGAGTATAGTGTGCATCCTTTTCTTGCAACTCTAGGGACGAGTCAGGATTGCTAGGTTATTAGCTAGGCGTTGTGTGGTAGTTTGGGTGACCGATAGCTCGAATCCGGCTACTTATTCGCGTTTAGGGTTTCCTAGGTTTTCAATTATTTAACAGGTTTAGCTTCATGACCGGAGGATTTTAGCACCATAGTTGTTTTTAATCTGACAGTCGTGGGATTCGGTGTCGATAGCTCGAGTCGTTTCCAATTTAGCACTTCATCACTTTGTTCCATCTTCTATTTTGGTTGATCACCCTTAGCGGGAGGTTTTCTGGGTAGATTCGGAGCTTTAGCCATTGGTCAGGACTAGAGGTCATGGGTTGGTCATAGGGATTCGAAGCCTTGGTAGTTCTTTTTCATCATTGTCTGCTTCCCGTCACTCCACCATCTTGCTTGCTTGTTCTGTTCTCTTGTTTAGTCGCTTTAGTAGAATTAGAAAAATCCCAAAAATCAAAACACAAAAATAAACCAATTAAGTAATTAGTTGAGTCAGAGTCTAGTTAGTGTCGCTAGTGTCTCGTGAGTTCGATACTCGGACTTCATTAGGCTTTAAGACGTACGATAGGTACACTTGCCTGTCAGTGGTCTAGCATTTAGAGAGTCTTAGTTTATAAATTTAAAACTAGGGTGTCTAGATTAGGTTTAGTTTTTATAGACCATAATTTGCACATCAAATACAATATATAAATTATATCAAATACGGCATAAAATCAACCCTTTTTCGGTACTAATATTTGAAAAAGCTTGTTTCTTTATTCCTTTTTTAATTTACAGGGTCAAAAGAGCTTAAAAATGCAAAAGTAGCAAAATAACAGCAAAAACCAACATAAATACAAAGAAGGAGGATTGACGCAACTCGCCAAGCCCCAATCCACATCCAAACCAAGAAAATAACAAGATCAGAAGACCTGACATGGGGCCGTGTCCACCAGACACGGGCCGTGCCCAAGACTGGAATCTCTACAGAAGAAAAGACAACAGCAAAGGACAAAACAGACAACCAACATGGGGCCGTGCTAAGGCAACACGGGGTGTGGTCAACTCTAAGATTTACAGAATCTGAGATAGTACAGCAAGTACATTGGCCACGGGCCATGCCGTTGACACACGGGGCCGTGTTAGTACAAGACCTAACACTGCAGTTAATGAGGAAGAGAGAGAGATGGCCACGGGGCCATGCTAGGCGGGCACGGGCCGTGGTGAACATCTGTCTTCAGCCTATAAATAGGGGTGCTTGGTTCCATTTCAATCCATCCGATGGCAAACCATTTCTCTCTCACTTGCCAGCACTCCACCACCACTACAACACCATCATCCACCACCATCATCCATTTTCCATCATTTAGAGTGTGTAGTAGTCTCGGGATCCAAGATCGATCTTAAGAGTCTTTGTCAAACAAAGGCCATGTTTGGCTAAACTTTTACATCACTTGGTGAAAACAAATCTTTTATGTATTACTTTTTTATTTCCAATATTTGGCTACTTTTTAATTGGGTATGAGTTAATGACTTTAATAACTAGTTTTTTATATTGAAGGAGAATTTATCTAATCATTCTTCATATGTTGTTGATTCATATATTCGTGTCTTTACTGTCTATATAAAGCGCGTTAACTACTTGGAAGTGGGTTAGATGGGTGGTTGGGTAAATTCTATGTCTCGTTCAGTGTATATATCCTGCGAGAACCTGTTTTTAAGCTTAGTAGGACTTCACGAGCGGACGGTCTTAACCCCCGGGGGAGAAGTAAGAACCGTTTGAATCCCTTATCTATAAACTACTATTAAAACTTTAAACCAACCCTGCGAGGACTGTATCCCTGCTGACTCAGACCAAAGGGTTGAGGGTAACGCTGCTTGGAAGGGGGCCTTCCACTTTTCGCATTAATAACGTACTAAATTATCTTTCAATAATCCGACCTTACGGGACTGTATCCTTGCTGACTTAGACCTACAGGTTGAGGGTAACGTTGCCTGGAAGGGGGCCTACTACTATAACTTAAAGATAATCTCTTAAAATGCCCAAAGTGCGAAAATCATTAAAGGGATACATAAAAGAGGAGTTGGAACCAAGTGATTCCTTCTTGTCTATTTGTTTTTCCTTATATTTTATTTATTTATTTTTGTTGTTAATCTTTTTATAGCTTTAAAAACCTTTTCATCAAAGTTTGGTTAGATTAGACGTTAAGATAAGCCTGTATTAAAAGCTCTTGTGTCCTTGGACGACCTCGGTATCTTGCCATCACTATACTATGTCCTCGATGGGTGCATTTGCCCTAACGTGTGTGTAGAGTGATAATAGAATATCGTGTTTTATAAATTTAAAACTTGAATCAACGAGTAAATAGTGCTAAGATATAACTTAAAAATATATACACACGCATGCACGTCACCTACGAATGCCCAACTAAGAAAATCAAGGAAAATGAGACACTCTTGGTCGAAATAGAAGATGATGATGAACCGGCACTTCTGACGTGCCTAGACGATGAAGAAAAGTAAAATGGGAAATTTGGTCGTGTGAAACGATCAAAGCAGAAAAACCGTGTGACGCGGGAAGGAAGATAACCTGTGAAAGGTACAATAAATAATCTAGTGAGTGGACTAGATTAGGTAAAAGTGAAGACTCTGTGAGGGAAGCAATCAATGATAAAAGAACTCTTTGTGTAAGACAACCGTGATGAGGAGATTAAATCTGTGATAGGCCAAGGAGAAGGCATGCGTGTGAAGGAAACAAGTAATCATGTGACTGGTTAAAAGAAGGCATTGATATGTGATACAACTGCGAGACACATATGAGTGAGTCAGTTTATCTAAAATCTATGTGGGATGTATTCAAATCATGTGATAATGGTGGGCAAGTTTATCAACACCGGGTGAAGTTCGTGTTGAGACAACTACACAAGAAAAGGTTAGTGTGATACAAATCAAGTACGACCAAGACAAGTATGAAGCAAAATGTTCGTGTGAAGCAAGGTTCGTGAGGAACGTGGTTCATGAGGAGCAAGGTTCGTGAATAAGAAGATACATGTGAAGTGTTGGATACCAAGGAGATTCAAGAAGATAAAACTGCTCGGAGTTCAAGATCTACAACAACTCAAGGATGTTCGTGATTAGGGGGTGAATGAAATCATTAATCCCTACACATCCTAAAGTTCAAGGGTTATCATGTGTATAGTATAAAGATAGTATTAGGGTAGTTATGAAGTACGGTGACTAGATGTGACAAAAACAGAAGTTGATAACCGACTCCCAACCAACTCCCTAAAGGAATCGATGTGTCCCTTGGATACACCCTTTGATCGACGGCTTCAAAGGAAAATAAAGGGGCGCACCTCTTCAAGTACAATCACATCCACAAGATCAAGAGACGCACTCGTTCATGAAGAGACACGTCTCTACAACCGCACCTTTTAGTTACTTATAAATAGGGCTTTAGATTTCAATTGTAAAACATACATGTATTCAGAGATTCAAGTTATATTTAAATTCGATTCATTTTCTATAGATCAAAGATCAATTGGGGCCAACAAACCCGCTAAGTCTACAAACATGGTAAACAACGTAACCCCGCTAATAGAGTAAACCCTCTAATAGGTTAAACACACTAAAGGATAACCACGTTATTTGGGGTAAACCCGCCAAATAGCTAAACCCGCTAAAGGTTAAGCCCATTGATAATACTGAAACCCTAAGCGATAAACCTATTAATTCTGATGAAACTGTAGAATTTAGTAACCTCAAACGAATTCGAAAACTGATTAATACAACTCAGAATAGTTTGAGAATCCCAAAGAACAGATTATCAAACAAGAACTACCTAAGAAACACTTGTTTAATACGTGAAACAAAAGAAAAAAAACACTTATTTTTGTAGAAAACCAATCTTAAACCAGACAATATAGAGCCTATTGCTTTGATACAAATTGTAGGTCCCTTAGACGGATCCTAATGAGACTCATAATCAACTATGAGTGTGGAATCCTATAAGTTTTACGCAGGCCCTACACACAAAGTTTTACAAATTGTAGGTCCCTTAGACCTATGTGTGACACGGATGCCCTAGTCTACGAATAGGTTGCCCTCGCGGGCCGCGTAAACTCTTATTAAGTTTTACGCAGGCCGCGTGAAACTCAAATTTCAGCTATAAATTGCTTGTTGCATGGCATGTTTATCTGTGTCGAAAACAATTCTCAAAAGCGAAGTTATACTACTCAAATTCGAAATTTAAGGTATCAATGCGCTGCTACGATACAGGGTATTAACTCGATCGCTGCTACGATTCAATGTCCGATCGATTGAAATTATCCGATGGATGTTTAAGTGCTGCCCAAATTAGGGCTATACTTTGTCATTCGTCGTGAATTCGATGGATGTTTAAGTGTTGCACTTTGTCATTCGTTGTGAGGGTTTTAATCTCGTGAGTTATCGTAAATGTTGTATTAGTTACTGACCTAGTTCGTGTGCATTGTTATTTAAATTAGGTTACAAGGCTAATCAGTAGGCTAAACTCTGCCCGTTTAAACTTGCAATGTGAGTCATTCTCTTTTTATCAATAAATGTTTTACAATACTCCAATTATTTTAAAGTTATAATTACAGGGATTAAGTCGTGGTTATCTTGAATCACTGGCTAGTGGGGTATTGTGCACATTACTAATTTCTCACAGTTAGGCTAATAAATCCTAACAGTGATAATCATCACTACTTGGGTGAAAGGACCCAATAGTGGTATGACCATCGTCACCAGGAGGTGACACGGTGCCAGATAAAAATAAGATAGAAGCCATTGTAATCGCTCTTATGCTGTAATTCATAACTAATCTGTCGTTTTATATAACCTGAATGACTCGCCAGTATTTCCCCGCTGATATAATATTTTTAAAACATGTTTCAGGCGACCTGCTGTGAATCAAGGAAAACGTGCTACGGAGCACTAACAAGCTTGAAGAGGTGGCTCAGTTAAATAAATAAACATGTTTTGTAAACCAGGGAATTTCCTTGTGAAATTCCTCTATTGTAAATTATGGGGTTTGTCCCAAACCATATAATAAAATAATCGGGCATTTTCAAGTTTAAAAGATCCTGTAAATCTTCCGCTGTCAACTCAATTAATAGATACCACGGGATTTCGGTCCCGCAGCTCCTGGTCCAGGTAAAACCGGGACGGGGACCGTGACAGGCCACTTACCTGCTAAACCGCTAAACATGTTAACACTGCTAACCAGCTAAACCTGCTCGTTAGCTAAAGCCGCTAGTTAGCTAAACCCGCTAACTAGCTAACCATGCTAATCTGCTCAGACCACTAGCTACCTAAGCCTGCAAGTTGTCTAAACTTGCCAATGTTCACAAGATATCCAAAGACCTTTTCACAAAGTTGTTGTCATAAGATATGCACCAATAACAGTTTTGGATGTTAAGACTTGTTTTGTCTTGAATGTTTCCATTGCTTATTTATGAAATTCTTGTTTAAGAACAATGTGCCAAAGATTAAAATATTGAGACCCCAGGTTTGGGGTATTTCCAATCCGGTCAAGTCTTTTTGTTTTTAATATTGATTAAATATCAAAGTGCTTTTGGTCCGACAATGCCATGATGTTGGATAAGGTTTTTACCTTTCTAAGACCGGAGGGTATGGGCTCCGTCCTCTGGCCCGTCCTCCCGTCGCCGCCCCAAAAGACCACCCCCCTAACCCGTCGCCGCCCCTTCTCCCGTGAACATCGTCCTCCGCAAGCCGATGAAGACGGGCCTCTCTCCTTTCTCCTAACACACACACATCTATACATACATATATATATATATAAAGGGGTTCATCCTCCATCCCCTAGGTCCATCCTCTCCAAGCCTCTCCTACGTGGCGGTAATGTGACGTGACGGCCCATCCTCTTGCTCCCATACCCACTGGTCTAAGTTGTAAGGGTTTAATTCCTGTGGTGGACAAAAAGGTTGTAGGTTAATATAGATGTAGAGAGAAGTGAGTATTTTCGTTCTACAAAATATCTTGAAGAGATACAAATAAATAAATTAACTTTACACATCCATTCATTAACTATTTATAGCTTTATTGTAACAAAACTAAATGATCATTGATCAGTTGAAATAAACATTTTGATTTATTGAAAAGCAAATATAACTCGCTTAGTATAGAAAATCATATTCAAAATTATTACATGCTTTTTTTAATAATGATATATGATAGGTAATATAACAAAAACATGATACTCGAAGCTTGTAAATCTCCCTCTCTCTCACACACATACATATGAACGACTCCTTTTATACTTATGAGGGTTTTATATGGGTAAGGATATTTGTGCTCATTTACATGTCCACATTTTTTAAAAATCTCAATTAACTAATTCACTATTTTAACATATATATATATATATATATATATATATATATATATATATATATATATACCATAAAATCGAACATTTTCTTTTTCTCTTTGATATATGTATAATAATATTGATATAATGTTGTTTTTATAAAAAGTAAGTTTTTTTTTGTTGTTATACCATTTTACGTTGTGATGTTACGTGCCCAGGTCTTGAATGCATTTTTTAATTACGATAAATATGGTGCTATTATCCCATTTTACATTGTGTAAATTTGTATTTATGTAGCTTGTTTGTTGTTTGTTGTCCGTCCCGGTTTTCGGGTTCGATTCTGTTAATGAAGTCAGCCTTTAAAAAAAAACATTGTGCTTTTATGTCGTCAAAAAAAAATATGCATTCATAAATGGACCTTTGTACATAACAACATCGTATAAAATGGTATAACAACATAATTATTCGTGTAGTGTGTTGCATTTAAAAAAATTAATTTCTTTATAAAAAGTTTTTGCCCTTGCCTTACACCCTCTCATTCTCCAGGTTCAGAACCGCTGTAACCTCCTGTTTCATGCTTGGTACTTGGATGATGGGACGATTATCGGCAACGCGTCTGAGGTTGCTAAGGCCTTAGACATCATCACCGAGGAGGGGCCATCTCTGGGGCTTTATCTCAACATTAAGAAAACATAGGTTTTTTGGCCGACATGCGATGGGCGGAAAAGTCAGGACGGGCTTTTCCCGAGAGGGATTGGTAGACCAGAGAGGGGGGTTAAACTCCTTGGTGGAGCTGTTAGCCGTGATCCTAGCTTTATTGAGGAGTTGGCAGGGCGGCGAGCCTCGGGGGCGGTTGAGCTCATGAAACTCTTGCCCTGCCTTAGGGATCCCCAATGTGAACTCCTTCTGCTAAGGTCGTGCATGGGGGTTGCTAAGTTACTTTTTGGGTTGCGGACTTGTCAACCCCATTTGATGGAAGATGCGATATTTCGGTTCGATGATGGCCTCAGGGAGGCTATAGAAGACATAGTCGTGGGTGGCGGCCCATTCTTTGGTGACCTCCAGTGGCGTCTGGCATCTCTGCCAATGCGCCTCGGTGGTTTGGGCCTTCTTTCAGCTCGAGATGTTGGGGCTTATGCCTTTGTAGCGTCTAGGGCTCAGTCTTGGGAACTACAGGATCATATCCTTCGAAATAGTGGGGTCGTCGGGCTTGACTCGGATTATCAGCAGGCGCTCGAACGTTTAAATGTCTCTCTCCCAGACTTGGATATTAGCGGTTTCTCTAATAAGGACACCGCCCCCTCGAAGCCACAAAAAACTTTGGCGAATGCTCTGTTTAGCAAAACCGCTCAAAGCCTGGGAGAAGTTTTTGATTTTGTAACGCCCCAAAATCTGAATGTAAATGCTTATTGTATGTTATTATGTGACACGTCAGGAAATAAATAACTAGGCTATTTAACCTAGTTAAGGGTATGGTCAAAAGTCTTAAATGATTAAGGTAGTGTCAGTTATGTTTTAAAAGAAAACCCGAGGGGCTAAAATGGAACAAATGAAAGTTAAGTTATAAAATATCTAACACACACAAACACACACATACGTGTGTTCGAGAGAAAGAGCAGGAGGCTCCCATGGAGCCTCAAACCCTAGTTCCATCTTTATGCTCAAATCGGAAGGCAAGATGAAGCTCAAATCCATAACCGAGCATGGATTAATGATCACCAACACGAGGGGATCATAAGGTATGTCTTGAATCTAAGATTGGTGATCATGGGTGAAGTGGGTTATGTTCTAATCCACGAGTTTAAGTGGAATTGAGCATGAGTATGTGTTATAATCATCATTTAGAACATGAATTATGAATGGTTTGAGCTAATTTGATGTTTAGATGATAAACCCATTAGCTATGGGGATGAAGATGACTAGAATCACCTCCTATGTTCAAGTCTTGTTGAATGATTGATGTATTATGTGGGTATGATGAATTAATGTTAGATGAAAGTATGGGAATATGATGATGTTATGTTTAATGTTCATTTGGAATGATACATGATGATTAGTAGTTGGTTTTGATGGGTTATGTATGAGTTTAGAAGAATTGTGCATGAAACAGTTGTACGTTATGCTTAAAAGGTAGTACTCACATCAAGTGTATAATGAAATGTATATAGTGTTGCCCGTATAGTCGATTATGATGTTACGAGTATATGATGATAAGTTGAAAGTAAAATTAAATGAACTGTTGACTTTCTGAAAGTCAACTATGCATATGAAGTACGGCTTGACTCGTTGTTGTAAAGGTGAGATTGTAGGAAGTCGCTTGGTACATGTTATGTTAATATGCGTTAACGGTGATTACATGATGAACTACATGAGTTGAAAGGATACGAAGTTGATTATGTGTGTTATGTTGGTTAGAAATAACTCATGAAAGTTAAGTATGAAATATGCGAGTGATATGATTGTTATATGTACAAAGGTGTATGCTAATAAGAGCGTGATTTCGATGAAATGAAAGTATAGGAATCACGTCGAGGCGGACTCAAGCATGAGGTGTTAACGGGTCAAGAAGAGGCAAGGAATCGGATACGAGCACGGACGCATAAGGTAAGTGATTTCCGTAATCACTTCTTAGTACAAGTAAGTAATATAGTGTTTTAATGAATTAAACATGATGTATGAAGGCAAATATGTGTTAAAGTCTTTCGTCGTAAATGATGAAGGTAAGGTGGACCAAAATGCCCTTGATGGGTATTTTGGGGCAAACGATCTTAACAAGCAGTTTAGGAACAAGTATTTGATGAGTATAATGTCTCGAATAAGTATGGAAGCGAAGAGTATGGTCTTGGTATGTCATAAACCAAGTATTGCGCAAATACCCATAATGGGTCAAATAATTAGAATGTGATGATAAGTCGATAGGGCGCAAGATAAGAATTTCATTAATCCGGATGTGGGATTTCAAGTTCATATGATAGAATGTGAATTTACAAGCATGTAGGAAGAAACGGGAGGTTAAACGGGTAAACGGTTCAAAAGTTACGCGCGTTTTAGTGCGTACGGACGACGAAACGTATCTGCAGAAAAATGCACTTTAGAGAGGCCGTCGCCGACGGGCAAGGAGGCCGTCGCCGACGGGCAAGGGAAAGTCAGTTTTCTCCGACGGGTTAACTACCTGTCTACGGGACTTTTGGGCTACGGGTAAATGCAAGGCCCGTCGCCGACGACCCTAGGGGTCGTCGCCGACGGCCTCCCCAAGCCCCAAAAGCTGAAATCTTGTTTGTAAGTTGAATTATGTACCGTAGGCTTTGGTTTGATATCCGTGGACTACGGCGGACTTTCCAAACATGGTTTTGATGGTTCCTTAGATGTTTATGGGCTATAAAGCTAAGTCTAAGACCTATGTAAATAATGTATGATTATGTAAGAGGTACGCGTGATCTAATACGTGTTTGTTAAGGTACGTACGTATGTGGATGTGTATGTATGTATGTATAAAGGTATGTGCGAGTGTATGCATGTATGTGATGATGTTAGGAAAGGTATGTACGTATGTGGATGAGTGTGTATGTACGTATAAGGACATGTATGAGTGTATGCACGTATGTAAAGTTGTAGGAAGGGTATGTATGTACGTAGATGTGTATGTATGTATGTATAAAGGTATGTACGAGTGTATGCATGTATGCGATGATGTAGGAAAGGTATGTATGTACGTAGATGTGTATGTATGTATGTATAAAGGTATGTACGAGTGTATGCATGTATGCGATGATGTAGGAAAGGTATGTATGTACGTAGATGTGTATGTATGTATGTATGTATGTATAAGGACATGTATGAGTGTATGCATGTATGTGATGATGTAGGAAAGGTATGTACGTATGTGGATGTGTATAAAGACATGTATGATTATATGCCCGTATGTAAAGCTGTAGGAAAGGATGAATGTATGTAGATGTGTATGCATGTTTGTATGTAAGAACGTATGTATGCATGATTTAGACACATTGAGTGTTAACGTTATTAATGGTGTACCTTGAGAATGATAAGTAATGCAGGTACATTATTGAAGTGTCACCAGGAAATGGATACGCAGATGAAAGGCTTAAAGCTTGAAAGATGATGAAATGTGAAGTATACGCGAATGAATCTTGTTTATTAATGTATGCTAATGTTATGTATGTATGTGGTGAACGCAGGTAGTGCCAGTCATGAGGATAGTCAAAGATTGGAGATCGAAGATCGAGTCACTAGAGAGATTGTACGGGAATGTTGATGTACATAATGTAGTAAACATAAGCTATGTTTTTAACTAGTAAACGAGAGGATGACGGATTTATGGGAAAGAGTTGTGTTAAAGTTAAATTTTAAATAAGTTGAGGTATTTATAATGAAAGAAATTTTATGGTACGTGTTTCCGCTGCGACTTTTGTCATGTACGATTTTAGGGTCTTACAGATTTGTCATCCCGCCAGAAGGCGGTGTTTGAGTGCCTGAAGGGTCCCCATGCTCAGGATTTCTTGACCGTTATCCCGATTGAGGGGTTGGGAGAATGCATGTCTGCAGTAGAATACAGAGCCATTCTCAAATATCGGTTGATGATCCCTATGTACCCGGAAGATGAAACCTGCTCGATATGCCGTAAAGCTTGTATGGATAAATACGGGGAACACGCAGTTCATTGTAAAGATCTCCCTGGATTCAAATATCGGCATGACTGGGTTCGGGATGCTTTGTGGGACATCCTAAGAAGAGCTGGGATTTCTGCTAAGAAAGAGGCTCCTGTGAATTTTCTCACGGACCCTATGGAAGAGAGATCTACTCTACGACCAGCGGATCTGCTTGTCTTTGGCTGGGCTGGGGGGAAACATGCTTGTGTGGACCTTACGGGAGTCTCCCCTTTGGTTGGGTTAAGGGAAAACGGGTTTGCAGCTGGACAAGCAGCAAGAAAGGCAGAATCAAAGAAAATGGATAAACACGCTAAAGCTTGCGCAGAGAATCAACATGTCTTTGTCCCTTTTGCCTTTGATACATTTGGCTCCCTAGCGCCAGAAGCTATCCGCTTTTTGACCAGGGTCCAACGGGTTATCCACAGCAATTGTTCAACTCCAGGGGGGCAGGGGTTTGTCTTTGGAAGGTTAGGGTTCGCAATTCAGAAAGGGGTGGCGGCGCAGCTTATTGCCCGTCTACCTTCTATTTTGATGTAAATTGGCATGTTTTGTGGTGGAAAATTGAAATTGAAATGAAAACGTACTCCAAAGAAAAAAAAATGAGTTTGAATAAAAAAAAATATTATTAATATATTTAAAAGAACAAAACACGCTCGATTTATGGTATAATACTATAATTAATAAAAATAAAGTGAAGTATATAAAAGTTATTTGAGTTTTAAATATTAGTAAAATTAGTGTTTAATTTAAAAAAAAAAGTCAACACAAGAGGTCAAATCTATCGTTTTCCTTTTGCCTTTTACAAACTACCATTTAATTATTGAAATGCTAACAAATTAATATTAATCATTAAATGATGTGATCAAGGATCTTCTTCTTCTTTTTTTTTTAACGGATAATTTCTTTAATTCCCTATCGTCTGTGATACTTGAACCCAATACCTTTCCCTTCCCAATCTAGATGTTTTAAAGGTTTTGTATTTACCAATGGACCACCACCACATGGTCTAAATACATTTTTAGACTAAAATACAATTTTTTTATACATGAATTCTATATAAATGCATGTGTAGAGCAACACATTAGAATACTCACTTTTCGAAGCTTGAAAAAATGAGCATTTCCGTTACAAAGAAGCTTTGTTCCCTTTTCATTGTATTGAATTTGAGCTATTTCACGTGCTTTGTCATTGCCGATTGTCTATTCACCAGTTCTGTTACCGTTTATATATTCAACGGAATCCCAGATTCAACAATCGATGTTCATGTAAAATCCGGAAACGACGATCTCGGCCATCACAACATCACTTTAAATCTTGGGTATGATTTTCATTTCTGTGAAAACTTTTTTGGAAATACTCTTTTCATGGGAGATTTTGTCGATAATTCAAGATCGGCACATTTTCATGTTTATGACGATGATGTTGCAAAAAATGTTGATGGCTCAAGTGCTGATTTAACAAATGTTTATTGGCTATTAAAACAAGATGGGTATTATTTATCAAAAGAATTTAAACCATATGATGATCCATCATGGGTGTATAGAGGATCATGGGAGTAAGAAATTTGACCATGTTAATTGTTTCATGACAGCAATAAAGTTATATTAATGTTATGTTTGTGAATTCTCCACAATACTAATATTTGGGTAGTAGTGTAAAATAATTTTTAGCAATCATATAATATGATGTGGCTATCACTAACTATTAACTCTTGTTATATATATATATATATATATATATATATATATATATATACAGGGGAATGATGTATAGAAACCCCACTTTAATTTAGAAAACCCGGGAAACTCAAAGCTCCCGATGTTTTTTTTTTTTTTGAAAAAATTTATACATGTTATATACATGTTTTTAAGGGTTATGGGCAAAAAAAATCAAAAAAGCGCCGAGTAGATATTTAAAAAAAAATAAACAAGTTTTGGTGTAACATGTGTTACATTCACCTGACATATTTGTAACATGTGTTACACCAAAACTTGTTTATTTTTTTTTTTAAATATCTACTAGGCGCTTTTTTGATTTTTTTTTGCCCAAAACCCTTAAAAACATGTATATAACATGTGTAATTTTTTTTTTAATTCGGGAGGTTAGAGTTTCCCAAGTTTTCTAAATAAAAGTGAGTTTTCTATAGATACTTACATTATATATATATATATATATATAAAGGCAAATAACCGATATAACATTTAATGTCATCTCATACAATATAACTTAACTTTGAACACATCTTATTGGTAAACCTTCAAAACACACAAATATAGATATATAAATAATTATTTTTTTATATAGTTGTACTAATATTAAATATGTCACGTGTGACAAAGTATTATGTGAATATATGTTTTACCTATCGTATAATATGATTTGGCTCTCACTAACCGTTAAATATATGTTATATATATACACACACATCTATATAGATAAAGAAATCAATAACTTATATAGCATTTAATGTCATATCATACTACGATATAATTTAACTCAATTTAACTCTTTGAACACATCATTTTGTATTCACTCGTAATCTTATTATTGGTAAATTTACCTTGAATTTTAATGATTTGCACCACATATGGAGTGAGAAACATGCATTTATTACAAAATTAAATATTAATTACAATTATTTTTCCTAAAACATTATTTAGTTCAGAATTCATTTGGAAGAAAATAGACAAAATAGTTGGTTTAACAAAAAAAAATGTATTTTTGACATAATACCTGAGGTATACCGACCAATAATTTATGTTAAAAGACGCCTATAAGTGATATAACATTTTGCGTGATATCAAACAACATAATTTAATTCTTTAACCATATCTTTTTGTTTTCATTGGTAATCTTAATATTGGCAAATTCACCTTGAATTTTTGTAAATTCCATCACATATGGAGTGAGAAACATGCATTTCTGAGAAAAAAAAATGTATTTTAGAAGTAATTCCTAAGGTAAACCAACAATTAATTTATGTTAAACAATGTAAACATCTTTATAAATAAAAGGGGCCAATAAGTGATATAATTTTTAGTGTCATACCATGCAAAATAATTTAACTCTTTGAGCACATATTTTTGTATTCACTAGTAATCCTAATATTGGCAAATTTACCTTGGATTTTAATGAATTCCACCACAAATGGAGTGACAAATATGCATTTCCTAGAAAATAAAAAATTTAATCACAACTAATTATCCCTAAAACATTTTTCAGTTCATAATTGTTTTGGGTTAAAATAGACATAATAGTTGGTTTCACACAAAAAAAAATTGTACTTTAGACCGAATAGATGCAGTCCTATGAGGTAACATTCAAAACACATAAAGATAGATATCTAGATATAGAAACATTAGAAATAATAATTTTTGTGACATACTTATATAATTATTAAATATGTCATGTGTGACAAAGTATTATATGTATATATGTTTTAAATAACATATATTATAATGTCACTCTAAATAACCGTTAAATTTATTTAATAAAAATATAAACATCTATCTGAGAAAGACAACAACAACTGATATACTAACAATCCTCCACTTGTGGTGGAGTGGTGGAAAGGATTTGGTTTTCCTAGGATGGCCAAGTTCGATCCCCACACCCATCACATTTGGGGGAATGGCAATGAACGGGTGGAGGGCCAGTTGGTTCGAAACCCAGGAGCCACCCCGAGTTTTCTATTACAGTGCATTTACTCCAGAGAGTCCCCGACTCTTGTGGAGGGTGCAACTACACGCTCCCGGTTAATCGGGTGGGCAGTGGGCTGGAAATTTTCTCGGGGAACGCCTTAGCCAAACTCTGATGCACCAAGCGTGGGCCCGGTTAAAGACAACATAGCCTTGGATGCCGGAGTGGGGCGGAGGGGCCTACCCGAGTTATAGGGTAGGTGCGATCTCTATCGCCTGTTGTAGAAATATCGCCGTTCAAAAAAAAAAAAAAACTGATATACTAACATTTAGTGTCCTATCATATAATATGATTTAACTCTTTAAACATCTTTTTGTATTTATTGGTAGTCTTATTATTGGTAAATGTGCCTCAATTTAACCATTTGTACCACATATGGAGTGAGAAACATGCATTTATTACAAAATAAAATTATTAATTACAACTATATTCGTAAAAAATTACTTGGTTCACAATTGAATGAAAATAGACAGAATAATTGGTTTAACAAAAAAAATGTATTTTACACATAATGCCTGAGGTAAACCGACCAATAATTTATGTTAAAAATGTAAATGTCTTTATAAATAAAAGACGACGATAAGTGATATAACATATGTGATATCATACAATATAATTTAATTCTTTAAGCACATCTGTTTGTTTTCATTGGTAATCTTAATATTTACAAATTTACCTTGAATTTTAGTAAATTCAACCACATATGGAGTGAGAAACATGCATTTCTTAGAAAATAAAAATAAAATAATTACAAGTAGTTATCCCTAAAACATTGATCGATTAACAATTGGTTCGCGTTAAAAAAAACAGAATAGTTGGTTTTGCAAATATATATATATATATAGAGAAAGTATAATGTACAAAATGGCTTAACCTATATTATCCTACGCGACAGAATTCATAACATGCGTAATTATTTTTTTCACCATTATAACGTGGGTGATTATCACCACCATGCGTGATTATCACATCTCATGCGTGATTATCACCAAATAACTGATTCCATGCGTGATTATCACCTCTATGCGTGATTATAGCCTTCATCGGACAGTTAGCAGTGTAGCGTACGTGAAGTATGATAAGCCCTTTTGTATGTTAACCTTTCCCTATATATATATATAGGTAAAGAGTACGGTACAAATGCCCTTATCGTACATTACGTACGCGCCAATCTCAGCCGTCAGATCATCTTCCCGCAATGAAAATCGCATGTTGTTTTTTTTTTTGTAATAATTTCGCATGTGATAATTTTGATGAAATAGCAGGTGTTTTTTTGTAACAATTTCGCATGTGGTAATTCAATTTCGCATGTGATAATTTTGATGAAATAGAAGGTTGTTTTTTTGTAACAATTTCGCATGTGGTAATTCAATTTCGCATGTGATAATTTTGATGAAATAGAATGTTGTTTTTTTGTAACAATTTCGCATGTGGTAATTCAATTTCGCATGTGATAATTTTGATGAAATAGCAGGTTGTTTTTTTTTTGTAACAATTTCGCATGTGGTAATTCAATTTCGCATGTGATAATGTTGGTAACAATTTCGCATGTGGTAATTCAATTTCACATGCGATTTTCAATGCGGGAAGATGATCTGACGGCTGAGATTGTAGCGTACGTAATGTACGATAAGCGCATTTGTACGTTAACCGGCCTATATATATATATATATATATATATATATATATATATGGAAAGATTTAGATGAGAACGCTAAATATTGTGATAACAAATGAAAAACCGCGAGAACTTGTCAAAAACAATTCAAATTCAAAAAAAAAATTCTACACTTATCATTATTATTCGAAGAGTAAACTTCTGTTTTGCTCCCTGTGGTTTGGTCACTTTAACGGTTTTGCCCCAAACCTTTAAAAATAGTCATTTTACTCCCTGATGTTTTGGTTTTGTTGCCAGTTTGCTCCCTGCAGGGAGCAAAATGGAAAAACAAACAATTTCGATGGAGTTAGAGGCGGGGAGCAAACTGGCAAAAAAACCGAAACATCAGGGAGTAAAATGGCTATTTTTAAAGGTTTGGAGCAAAACCGTTAAAGTGATCAAACCACAGGGAGCAAAACAGAAGTTTACTCTTATTCGAATACAATGTTAGAAATTTAATTTACACGTTTAAATTTACGTGAATTCGTAAAAAAAGAAAATTTACACATGTGTAAATCTGTTATATTTATACATGTGTAAAAAATCTAATAAGAGTGATTTTGAAAGGAGAAATGAACTATTTGATGTTGTTATTTCTTTTTTTTGATGTTGTATCTTAATTACAACGAGGGTTGTATTGAAAAAAAATTGTTTTGATTGGTTTTTTCATTCATTCTCACGGTTCTCGCAATATTTAGCGTTCTCAAGATAACTCTCCCCTATATATATACATATATACAGGGGAGGGTTCAAATGAGAAGAATTTTTTTATAAGAAGAAAAAAGAAGAACTTTCAACCAATAAGAATGATTCATTTTACTTCATTTAATATTTGCATTTACTTTTAATATAAGGGTATATTGGTAAACTTACATAAATCATTAATTTGTATTCTTACTCTTTAATAACTAACTTAATTAAATGTGTAACTCTTTTTCAAAATATATACTTTTATCCAAACTAGTTGATTTTATGTCCGCGCGTTGCGGCGGGGACCCAATGACTGCAAAACGCGTGTTAGCAACGGCAAGCAGCTACCGAATATCAAAAAATAAATAAAAATGACATGGTAAGGATAGTCACTCCGTTCTAAAAAAGATTTTAAATAACCTAATATATAATAATAGGACCCCACACGTCCTACACGTTGGAAATTCGGTTGTTTTCAGTTCAATTATTTCGGTGCTAACACGTTAAAATATGGTTGAGCTCGGTACCGGTAACGGCACCGAAAGTACCGATCCGGAAAATCATTGAAATTAGTTACCTGCACCGAAAATGCTCGGTACAATACGGTATGGTATTTGAAGGTAAAAATCAATAAGTACAGGTATGGTGCTAGACTGGTGTTGAACCGAAAGTAACGATTCTGAAAACGCCAAAAGGTGGGTACCAAATTGGTGCCGAAAATAATTTGGTATAGTAAATTTGGTACCGATACGATACCGGTTTGATTACAGGATTTGATACGATTTGCTCATCAATAATCTAAATATCCAAGTTAATTTTACATGCTATAATTCATTTATTACAGAAAAAGACAAAAAGGAAGCGAAATAAGTTGTGTATATAAAACCTCATTCAAATGAAATACAATTTACTTACTGTGTGTATGAAAAATAATCTAAACGATGCAATTACTTGCATTGTTACGTTGCTACAGGATTTGATGAGCTCGGTACCAACCGGTACCGAAAATACCATTACCGAAATCCCCAAAAGTGGGTACCGGTACGGAATATACCTGGTACGGTACGGTTCAGTACCGATCGATACTGGTACAACACCGGTATTTGAGGGTAAAAACCGGTGAATACCGGTGCTGAACCGGTACCGAAAATACAACCGGTTTGCTAAATTTGATACCGGTACCCGATACCATTTGCTCATCACTTAGTGATGTTACTATTGATTTAATTCTATTTTTAATATATAGGCCCAAAAGTGTGTACCTGTATCAAATATACCTGGTACGGTACGGTTTGATAACGGTCGGTACTGGTACGACACCGGTAATTGAGGGTAAAAACCGGTGAATATCGGTGTCGAACAGGTACCGAAAATACACCTAATTTGGTAAATTTGATACCGGTACCGACACTCGATACCATTTGCTCATAATTATTATCATATGGTATAGGTTATTATCATATAGTAATATAAAACTACTGTTCATTCAGTTTTAAAATTATCATATAGCAATTAAAAAAATAACTTAATTTTACGTGTAGAATAGATTACTAGTTGTGTAGGATAATTTACAAGTTGTGTAGGATATATTTTGAGGTGTGTAGGATAAATTTCGACTGTGTAGGATAAAATTCTATAACGTGTAGGGTATATGTAGGAAAATTTTGATATGTGTAGGTTTTGTAGATTATATGTAGGATAATTAATGATTAGTTGACTAATTAATTAAAGAGAGAAAAATTAATGATATGAGTTATAAATGAAATAGTATTTTACTAATATGCCTTTTTTTTCTTCTCACATAAAATTTCTTCTCAATTGAACATTCCCCTATATATATATATAGGGAGAAGATCATGCGAGAACCACCTCTTATTGCGAGAACCGCGAGAACCAATGTGAACACACCAAAAATGCCTAAAAATAGCTAAAAATCACACAAAAATTTTTTTTTTGATTTTTTTAATATTTTTTAGGTTAAAATCGCTACTTTTCGAACCCAAAATTTTTTTTTTTTTTTTAAAAAAAATTTTTTTTTTTTAAAATTTTTTTTTTTTTTTTTGACTTCGAAAAGTAGCGATTTTAACCTAAAAAATATTAAAAAAAATCAAAAAAATTTTTTTGGATTTTTTTAGATTTTTTTTAGATTTTTTTAGGTTTTTTGGGGGTTTAGTTTTTAGCATTTTAGCTTGGGGGGGGGGGGGGGGGTGGGGGAGGGGGGTTTAGGTTTTTGGGGGGTGGGGGAGGGGGGTTTAAGCTTTTTTTTTGGGGGGGGGGGGGGGGGGTGGGGTTAGGTTTTTTTAGGTTTTTTTTAGCTTGGGGGGGGGGGGGGTTAGGTTTTTTTTTTGGGGGGGTGGGGGGTGGGGGGTTTAGGTTTTTGGGTGGGGGGGGGGTGGGGGTTAGGTTTTTTTAGGGTTTTTTAGCTATTTTAGGTTGTGTTCACATTGGTTCTCATGGTTCTCACAATAAGGGTGGTTCTCGCATGAGCCCCTCCCTATATATATATATATATATATATAGGGGACCGCTAAAATGAAAACCAACTGCAGTTGTAAGAACCGAGAGAACCACTTTCTAGCCACTAGATCTACAAAATGGATGTATGAGATTAAAAGTGGTTAAAATTAATATTAAATATTTTTTGTCTTATTATGTTTTTAATATTTTAATGCAAAAGGAAACGAGTTTGTAAAGGGTTTGATTGTTAACGAAGGCGGGATTCGTGTTCTTGTGCGCGTGGTTGATCCTAAGTCATCGTATTCGTCTAAAGCGCGAGAGGAGTCAATGCGTGCACTAATGGTTTTGTGTTCGGAACTTCGGATTCTGTTGGGTACATGAACAATTTGAAAAACTATGGGTTTATGGATCATATACTGTACTTGCTTCACAATGGTGAGGTTTCAGTTCAAGAATCGGCGTTAATGGCTGCATCTTGGCTTTCCGCAACTTCAGATGAGTTCAAGAAAGCGATGGGTGATGCGGGGTATATCACGGAACTTGTTAGGTTTCTCAACGCGAAATCGCTTGAGTCTCGAGAGATTGCAGCAGAGACGCTTCAACGGCTGTTGACAGTTCCCAGGAATAAAAAACGATTGGTGCAGACCAATCAGAATGTGAATCTGCTTCCGCAAATGATCGATCCAGAAGAAGGTAATTCGGGTAATAGAAAAGTTTTACTTTCGATAATCATGTCATTAACTTTTTACCATGAAGGTAGGAAAAAATATTAAGCTCTGGGTACTTGAAAAACATAGATAAACTTGTTGCGGATCACACCCATGTTCGAGTTTGACAAATTTGCAACCGGGGCTTAAAAAAGGTTTAATTCTTTTAACAGGGGCGTAAAAAATTAACAACCGGGGTGTAAAAAAAAGTTTGCAACCGCGGTTTAAAATTTTTTACGACAGGGGCGTAAAAAAGTTTAATTTTTTTAACCGCGGCGTGAAAAATGTTTAATTTTATTTTTTAACAGGGGCGTAAAAAAATTTACAATCCGGATGTCAAAAAAGTTTACAACCGCGGCGGAAATTTTTTTTACAATTCGGACGTTAGAAAAGTTTACAACCACGGCTTAAAAAAAGTTTACAACCGGGGACGTAAAAAAGGTTTATTTTTTTAACACGTGCGTAAAAAATTTACAACGGGGGTGTAAAAAGTTTAAAAGTTCACACGCGAAGCCCGTGCGTAACAACCTGTTGCAAACGACATGTAAATTTCGGATTGTTACGCTTGTGAATGTTTTTTACACCCGTAAAAAAATTCTGGATTTTTTACACTTCTAAATGTTTTTACGTCCTTGCAGAAAAAAATCCGTATTTTTACACCTGTGAATGTTTTTTTTACAACGCATGAAAAAAAACATTTACGCCTGTGAGGCGTAAAAAGTTTAAAATGTTTTTACTTAAAAACCTTACTTAAAGTTTTTTACGCCCCATGTAAAAATAGTAACGTTTTCACACACGACACCGTGCGTAAATTTTTTTTACACCGACACGTAAAAAAAGATTTTTTACGTATGAGTTTACAACCTTGGTGTAAAAAATGTTTTTTAACAGGGGCATAATTTTTTTTTTAACCGGGCGTAAAAAAAAGTTTCAATCGGGGCGTAAAAAAGCTTTAAAATTTTTAACCGGGGGTTAAATTTTTTTGCAACCGGGGCGTAAAAAAAGTTTACAACTGAGGCGTAAAAAAGTTTAAAATGTTTTAACAGGGGCGTAAAAAAACATACAACCGAGACGGAAATAAAAATTTACAATCGGTTGTAAAACGCTATTTTTTTAGTAAATGATATTTAATTTGTTTGTAGAATGATAATTTTTTATTTTTTATAACTTTTGTGTGGTATCCGTACAGATCTCAGACGATGGAGTTGCAAACTACCATTTACAAGAAAGGAAAAACGACGTCTTCGCTTTATTTATTTTTGTTTTTTTTACATTTTTTGGTAATTTACTGTAATGTAAATATTTACTGCAAGTTTCCAAAATTTTTTACTGTGTAAGGAGCTCAAGAAATTAAATCACATAATTAAATCATGTTAATTTTTTGGTGATTTTACTGTAAAAATTTTACTGCATGATTCAAAAATCACATTAATCAAATCACATTAAATAATTCACATTAAATAAATCACATTTAGTAATTCACATTAAATAAATCACATTAATGAGACGAATCATTAATGGATATAGTAAAAGACCTAATTGCCCTTGTCTCACTAAAAACAAAATCTCATTAATTAAAGCACAATCATTACCTTATTTTATTGTTTTTTAATCTCATCCGTCCAAACACATTTGATCAATGGTTAATATTGGTTCCTACGCTTCTAACAATTCAAGGTGGTTCTCATTTTACCCAATCCATATATATATAGGGTAGGGTTCTAGAGTGAACATTAGGTTGAGAGTGAACTGTGCGAACTAATCTGAGCCATTAATTCTTTAGATCTTGGAAATTTTAATAATGGCAATTTTGTAATTATTTATATGTAAAAAGTAAATGAAAAGGGTATAAAGGTAAATTGTTAACTACTTCTCTCTCCAATTAAATAATTAATTACATTCTCTTTCATTTTTTTCTCTTACCAATTAACTAATTTTTTAGTTTTAAAAAATATAACCATTATAGAATATATTGTTCCATCTAGAACATGATTAAAAACATTGTAGAAGTGAATGTACATATATGTACATTAACAAATATTGTTCCATCCAATCATCTTCTTTAAGTGTACATGTCCGATTTATAATGTGCACATATGTAAATTCATAATATACTTCTAAAAAAGAAGTTAATGATATGGTTGTTCAACATGATACATATGTGTATAGCAATTATATGAGATAATTGTTCGGCATTATACATATGTGTACATAACAGTCTCAACACGTATATACATATATAGACATTAACCAGTCATATACTTAACACGTACGTACACATATGTACATTATCACACCTATGTTCAGAACAAGTGTACATTATCACACAAGATTAATGATTAGTACATGAATAATAATCGTGGATAAGCAATTGTAAAAAAAAATGAATATTTAATCCAAAAACAAAAAAAATATGTAATCAAACTTTCTGTAAATAATCCATTTTTGCATGGATATGCAATTAAAAAAATCCATTATTTTGAATTAAGAGAGATGGAGAAGAAAATTACGCAATTTAAAAAAAACTACTAAAATTAAAAGTGTAACTGAAATTCAATGATTAAAATAAAGATTTAAAACTAATTTATTGTATAATTACAATCTTACCTTTAACAACTAAAAAGGAAATCAATGGTCCTGATTAGTTCACACAGTTCAATATAAAGATGTTGTTTACAAATGTTTCTAGTCATATATATATATATATATATATATATATATATATATATAGAGAGAGAGAGAGGCCGGTTAACGTACAATACCACTAATACTACATTACGTACGCGATATTCTCAGCCGTTGGATCTTCAATCCATCAAAACCAATTTAAGTCATTAAATTAGCCAAATTAATCTATTCAAATATTGAAAAAAAGGTTAAAATCGTCATTACGATATCTTAATCTCTGTAACCGACGGAGATTTGAATCTTAATTTCAAAATCGTATTCCAAAATCCAACCATTAATCAAAATTCGATCCATAAAATCAAATACAACAGCGTAAGATTCTTATTAACCAACCTTCTTCTGTGATTTCATATATTATGATTTTGGAAGTTCAGAACAGAAACAAATCGATAGACCTTCTATCGAAGAAGATGATGCAGGATGAAATTATAAATATGCGAAATACATATTGAACGTGCGAAAAAGCATTCCATACAAAAAGAAAGGTTTTGTTTTTATATAGTGTGCGAAATCATTTTTTATAACATGCGATTTTAAAAAATGGAAATAATGTTGAAGATTTCTTATCGTGTGCGGATTCTTGTTTTTACACATGCGATTCTAAAAAAAGTTAATAATGTTTGAGATTACTTATAGTGTGCGAATTCTATTTTTACACACATGCGATTTAAAAAGTGAAGTTGTCTGTGGTTTCTTAAAGTGCGCGAATTCGTTTTCGAATCATATGCGATTTTGAAAAAAATGCAGTTGATGATTTCATGTAACTTTGTCCCTAAAAATGCAAAAACAAAAAATTATGAATTGATAATTAAAAAAAATAAAAATTAACTATTTTATATATAAAAAAATGAATTTATTACCGATGTGACTGTAATGTGACTTGTAATGATAAATTTTACCATAAATACTACTGAACTTACCACCCTACCTACATAATAAATTTACTATTTTAATATAAAACACCCAAGGATAACTACCTTCGATATTAAAACACTGAACACAAAAACACCCAAAACACACCCACAAAAATGTCATCTGAAGATTCACAATAGATAAAAAAACATTGCAATAAAGGAACTATTGTCAACTCGCACGTTGACAGAAATAAGCACCGATGTCACCTCTTCTCATTTGATTCTTGATGTGCAGGGGAAGATTCTTGAAGAAATCAAGAAAAATCAAGAGATGTGGGAGAGACTACTTAATGAACAACCATCAAGCTTCAGGGACGCAGCTTTGCATCACATGAAGGAACAGTCTCGAGCTGATTACTTAGCTTTCTCTTTCCTGAAAGATGCTCTAAACACTGTGAAAGAGAAGATGGAGTTCAGCTCGGCTGAACGTGACAAAATATTTGCTACAAGTAACTAGATTTCTGTTTAATGGTTTTATGGTTTTATTTGTGTTACACAATAACAACTACTTTATATTTATGTTTTTGGTACAAGTTTTGAAAACATCTTCTGCTTCATTATAATATAATCGCATGAATGATTTAGACATATTTGTCAAAAAAAAAAAAACAAGATAACTCAAAATCGCATGTACTAAAATGAAAACAAAGTGAAATCGCATGTAACCTACATATATACTGATGCATATGAAATCGCATGTTTACATACTAAAATCGCTTGATTGTATGATATAGACTCATATGTATGAAATCGCATGTTTGTCTTGTAAATTCGCATGTACAGTAAAAAAAATTAATCTTCCTCATCTGAAACCTCCTCCCACTGATCTTCTTCTTCAGTGCCATCATCACTACTTCCACTGTAATCTTCAAACTCTTCTTCCTCTTCATCGTCTTCGACCTTCGTTGGCTTTGTGCTTGGGATCTTTTTCAATCTGGATTCCCTTCATCTTCTTTTGTTGTTTGCCTTGTTTGCCTTTCACTATCTCGCAAGTCCGAATATCATGACCTTTTCCGTTGCATACACTACATGTCCTTGACCTTTTTCCTTTCCGGCTGATCATTTGTTCCTTCTTTGATTTAATCCTTTTATGCGAGCCACGTCCTTTGTTTCTTATACCAGCCGGCACACGAACAGTAGGAGGTGCATTAGTTACTGGTTGTTGGTAACCAATCAACTTTGAAAACCGGTCAAACTTTGGATCAAGCTACTTGGTTATAGACTCTGATCAACTTTCTCTTTAATCTGCTTCATTTGATCCCTGACTAAAACAAGTTGATCAAGGTCGGAAATCAAATTGCTAACCAAATACTCCCCTGTGTTGATGATTTCACGAGCAATCTGTTTAGCCTTCTGTTGCTTATCCTAATCATTCACCTTTACATCGAACGTGGCGTTTAATTCATTCGGAACCACATCCTTTGTCCATTTCTTCATAACGTATTTGTTTGGTATTTCTTTAACACCAAACATCTTGAAAAGAAAATAGATGTGTTTACATAGCAACCCATACTGTTCAAAAAGCAAACAGCTACACTGTGCAGTTACATCATTTTCAAGATTCTTGAAACATACCTAAGAAAAAAGATATTAAAAATTAAAATCGCATGTGTAAATGAACAATTTCACATGTCTAAAAATCATATAATTGAATTAATTTAAAATCGCATGGGTACATCAAAACCGCATATTGCAAAATCATGTTTTGTATAATTCGCATGTAGGTTTTCAAAATCGCATGTTTTAAATATATATTCTATAATACCTCTAAAAACCCATCTCCATGAGCTTTGAAGTCTTTCAACGATATCCTTATCTGTGGACCCTCGATTTTGGTGTCAATCGGCAGACATTCGGTAATAGTTCCATATATCTCTATTTGCTGATCAAAGAATATAGACCTGGTGTATATCTTAGCAGCATCTTTTTCCAAAGTAGTTTGTCTCCAATCATTAGGCTCAGTATATCTTGAAATGTGATCATTCTTTCTATGACTGAACCTTTGGACATCCATTGCACCGTCAAAATGATTCATAAACTCTACAAGAGTGAGTTGGGAATTAGCCATCTGGCAAAAAAAAAATGGTTCTCACTCTCTGATCTCGATGTTGTTCTCATAAGTCCAGACATTGGCTCTGCCGGTAAATAGCCGGAATCCACATGGATCTAATTGCAAACATATCATCAATCCATTTATTTTGTGTAAGACCGTAATTAATCATTACCAACTTCCACTGTCTCTCAAATTCTTCAGGATCAATGGAATCAGTCCCTACAATATCGCACATCCTCCTTTTAAACTCATCATTATTGCACAACTCGTGTCCAACCTATACAAATAAATGGTTTTTATATCAGCCTATAACAAAATCTATATTATAAAAAAACGCTAACGAAAAACAATATAGCATGCTATACCTTATCTGCCACTTTTTTCATTATGCGCCACATGCACAATCTGTGTCTGCTGGTAGTAAAAACCTCCTCAATAGCTTGTTTCATCGCAGGGTCTTGGTCCGTCACTACAACCTTTGGCTGCCGACCAAATGACTTTACGAATGAATTCAGAAGCCATTTATAAGATTCAATGCTCTCCAATGCCAACAACCCAGCTCCAAGGGTTACATTTCGACAGTTGTTGTCAATCCCAGTGAACGAAACAAACACCATCTTGTACCTGAACAAACACATGCGAAATACACATTGTAACATGCGAAATAGACAAAAAATAACATGCGAAAATATACAGTATAACATGCGATATATTCAACACCTAAACTTCAATGTATATTAACATGCGATATTGCAAGTTTAGGAAATCATATAACATGCGAAAAAAATTAAAAACCATTTAGTGTAACACTTACTTGTTTGTCTTGAAAGTTGCATCGAATGATATCACATCCCCGAACTCCATAAAGTTACGCTTGCATAACCCATCAGCCCAGAACAAACCAGTTAACCATTTGTCATCATCAACAGAATATTCAAACGAAAAATCAACTAAATACTGTTTTTTGTCGGTCAACCTATTAATCACCATGTCAGCGTCATATTCTCCTATATAGCTGTTAATTCGATTCCTAAAATTTTTGCAATAATCAACCGTGGCGCCAACATTCTCGAAACCACCGTAACGTTTTCTCATTATATGGAAAGCTTTGACAGGGCCAAGGTTTAAAGTGCCTAGTTCCCATATTATCTCCTCCTGGACATCTGACAATTGTCTGTACGCTGGCAGCATATGAATATCATGTGTACATACAAACTTATGATTATGGCCATCAACAAATATCTTTATTGTATATAATCTACCGTCCACCGTGCAAATCATAAGTTAAGCTTTGCACCCAGTTCTGATGGTCCCCCTGTTCCTTGATTTGAATGACTTTTTTGACTTCGAATAAGCATCGTCAATACACAATGGCTTATGTCCCTCTTTAGAACAAACAAAATACTTAGTTTTGATTATACCACCACTGTGTACTTCACCACCTTTCCGAGTTTCTTCAAAATCAACATCCGTGTTTCGTCCGGTGCTGCTCTGTGGATCCATTGAAAAAAACAATTGAATCAAACCCTAACGCAGAAGAACGAAAACTGCAATTTGAGAACTATGAAAATTTTGAAACCGGTTTGAATAATAATTACCGGGATATTAGTGTAACGAACTTCTCGCAGATTGAATGATCAGATGATTTTGCGCTCAGATGATTGGATGAAACGTCTGATTTAACCTTATGAGTGAAAAACGAATCAGACACATGTACGGCCAATAAACTCGCGTATATAATCTACGATTAGGGGATTTGTATCCTACACTTTGCCTATATATATATATATATAGGGGATGGTTCAAATGAAAACCACTTTTATTGCGAAAACTTGAAAACTAAATAACAGCCATTGATCTAATTATATCAAGGGCCGAGATTACACAACTGAACGGATTTAAAAAATAGACAAATTTTAAAGGGGAGGGTAATTTTGGAAAGTGCACAAATTTTACCATCTTCAACATTCATTTACACGATTCAGACAAACATCCACCCCCAAATTCTCTCTCCGTTAGGGTTTTGGCATACATCCCCAAACGGTGCACATACGGATCTTCATCTCGAAATCGGACGTATAATCGAATATCGAACGCAGGTATGAACTCGAAACCTCTTAATCCGTTTATCATCATCGATTGTTTGACGTATTACACACATTTTAGATCGATTTACACACACTAAACCTCTTAATCCGTTTATCATCGTCGATTGTTTGACGTATTACACACATTTCAAATCGATTTACACACACTACGCATCGATCATAACCATATCTTAACATCAATTGTAACGGTGTATTATTTGTTTGTAATCGCAAGAAACACGATCACATTTCGTTGTAATACACTGAATCGAACTTCATAAACGTAGTGTAGCAAATGAGTGTGTTTATAATTCACATATGTAGTATGGTTTTTCTCATGGATAATGTCGTGTACAGTGTATTACACACGTGTGATAAGTCTAATTGCATCTCACTTGTTTGCAGACTGAATTACAGTATTTGTAGTTCACATATGTATTATGTCTTTTAATTTTATTGTTAAAAAATGAGCATGACTGAATGTAATGTAATACACATGTGTACTTCTAATATAATGTATTACACATGACTTATGACTTAGAACATGATGGTTGTTTTATTGTTAATGTATTGTAGCACATGTGTATTATTGAATATATTGTATGACACATGAGAAATCAAAATAACTTTTTAATTCATGTATTGTTGAACACGTGTACACCTTAATATATTGTATTACACACGAGTGATACTTATAAACTCATTTATATTTGTTTGTTGATGTATGGTGCACATGTGCATTCATAGATATAATGTAAATGGTTTCACACATGTAATTCTGATTCTAATGTATCACACACGAGTGATATTGCTAAAATCATATTATATGCATTGTATCACATATGAGAAATCAAAAAAATAACATTTACGTTCATGTATTACCGCACACGTGTACACGTTAATACAAGGTATTACACACGAGTGATATTGCTAAAATCATAATATATGTATTATATCACTTATGATAGATCAAAATAACCGATTATGATGTATTACACATGTGCTTTAATATATATAATGTATATGGTTTCACACGTGTATTTATGAGTATGACGTATTACACATGATTGATAATATCAAAATTGTAATATAGTCGTTTGTTGATGCACGTGTGTATTAATGTTTATAATGTGTTACACATGAGTGATATTAATGATATATATTACACTTGTATGTTCATGCACCGTTGCACACGTGTACACCTTAACATATTGCACACGAGTGATATTGCTAAACTCATATTATATGTATTGCACACGTGTACACCTTAACATATTGTATCACACATGTGCGTTCATATATATAATGTATATGGTTTCACACGTGTATTTCTGATTATTATTTAGTACACATGATTGATAATATCAAAATTGTAATAGAGTCATTTGTTGATGCACGATTGCACGTGTATCAATATATATAATGTGTTACACATGAATGATATTGATAGCTTATAATACACTTTTCTGTTAAGGTATTGTTGCACACATGTAGTACACGTGTGTATCAATTTTGGGCTATAGAATATTTTGGGAAATGTTACTGATCTGGAACATGATATAATTCACTTTTGTCATGCGCAGCAAAAAAAAAGTGGCACGACCCAGCAAAGGAGAAACCAATGAAGATGTCAAACCTAAACAGTCAACCCCTAGTAAGAATACAATCAAGAAATTGAGTTGTGTATAAACCAAAAGACGGAAACAAGAAAATGGTTGAAATGCAAAACAAGGAAAACAACACTGAAAATAAGATCAATGAAGTTAAAGACATAAACGTGGACGACACCGAAAAGAAAGCTGAAAATCAAATCAATGAAAACAAAGCTGCTAGCGACAAAGAAGTTGGTATGTTATAATTTTGTAACAGTTAAACATGCACATTAGTTTATTTTTGAAAAAATATCACTACGATTGATATTTGTAATAATGTTAAAATACATGTTATTATCGTTTACAGACACAAATACTATACTCAAGAAAGCAAGGAGACCCCCGAACGTGTCCAAGGATAAAATTAATAAATCTGCAAACAAAGGTTAGACATCGTGTATATTTATATGTATGTAGTATATTACACATGTTATATATATGTAATATATTACACGTGTTGTATTTATGTAATATTACACATGTGTGATTAACTGCACATTAGCATGGTATTAATGACAACTTAGGGGCCCCTTACAACTTATTCTATGTTTGTATTGAAATACACACGTGTAATCAAATGTAAACGTATCGCACACGTATATGTAATGCACGGGGAGGATTCATGTGTAATAATGACACATGTGTAATAATACACACGTGTAGTACACATACACATGTGTAATATTACACATGTGCACTACAACATTTTTTATCGCGTTAATCATTGTAATCGTGTAATCATTGTTCCAATCGAACGAGTTTCGGTGAAAACGAATTGAATTTCGGCTTATTTCGGACTGAATCGATTGATTTTCAGTGAATTTCGAATTGTTTCGGTGTGATGTTTGTGATTTATAAACTGATTACGTTGATTGCATCATTGTTTTGATCGTTTTCGGTTAAAATTTGGTTGATTTTAACGAGTTTGAACACGTGTCATTGTTTCAATCTGTTTCGGTGAATCTGTTTCATTGAATTTCATTAACAAAATACACGTCACAATTCAAACCAGATTTAAAGAAAACCAAAACATATTTAAATGTACTCGGAATTTAGATATGTTAAGTGTTGCTGATTGATATCGAACTTAAAATTTTGTGATTTCGGACAAAAACTGTGGACTGTTTATGTCATAACTGTGCCTCAGAACTGAATCTAAAAAGGACATAAACTGTTGAGATTTATCAATGATTTTGATGTAAACCTGTTGAGTTTAGATCATTCCTGTTGAATCATAGACTGCTCACAATCGATTTCAGTTAGTTTCTATGAAAGTTTTTAAAGTTTTCAGAAAAGTTTTATTGATATCGGTTTGATTTGGTGCGATTATCAAACTGTTTGAGCATGTTAACAGTGATTACAGTGTGTCATTTATCAGTTTCGATCAAGTTTTCATCAATCTTAGATACTTCATGTTCACATAATATTCATATTCATGTTAACATGATGTTTTTATCATTTTAATAACTAAACTATGATTTGTATGTAGAAGACAAAGACAACTTAGCTGGGGCCAAAAAGAGAAAACGTTCAACAGCAAAAAATAAAGATGTTAAAGAAAGAAAGTCTGAAGTGAATATTCAATGGTGCTCGATACGAACACGTACATCTCCATGACAGATGTATTTGGGAGTAAAGGAATTGTCAAAGAAACAGCGGGATGCTGTAAGAAGTTTGGGATTTGGAAAAATACTATCATTCAAAGTTGATGGTATTCCTTCAAAACCTGGGCACTTCGTAGTTGACAGCTTCGATCCTGAAGAAATGGCGATAAATCTGGGAAGTCACATTATTCAGGTAGACGACGACTCAATCCACCAACTGCTTGGAGTACCAAACGGAGGAATCATTTTGGAAACTCTCGAGTATAAAAAGAACTTCACTGGAAATGCTAAGAGTTGGAAAGACATGTATGAAGGGTCTTACGTTACAACATCTCAAGTAGTATCTCGGATACGCGATAATGGCGACAATGATGGCATTATGTTCAAGCTAGATTTCTTGACATTATTCATAACCACTATTGTCGAAGCTCAAGATCATGGGAAGTGCAAGCTCGAATTTTTACACCACATCAAGGATGATACCGACCTGTCAGACATTAATTGGTGCTCATACATAACTCGTTTAATCAAAAACTGTAAAAATGGATGGAAAAGATGTGATAAGAATTCATTTTTTACAGGCGCATTGACAATCTTAGTGGTAAGTGTTGTTTTATACATATAATATATATTATTATCTTTGCACTACATATATGTTTTGATAATTAACATCATCGCTAACTCATATACAATGTAACAAAAAATGCAGTTGTTGTACGTCGACAGATTTAACGTACCACCGTTAAATGTAGAACACAAGACAACCCCATTGAATTTCTGGACAATGGAAAGATTGCGGTCGAGGGAAAATATTGTGATAAAAAACGGAGGTTTTGGCAAGGGATGTTTGAGGGATCAGTACCTGGACTTGAATGGGGATGGAAGTGAAGATGAACAGGAAAATAAAGACAAACCACAAGATTTGACGGTATGATATATAAATGTGTTTAATGATTATTAATATGGGTTGAACACATAGTGTTGTTTTAGTGTATTGCACATGCCTATCATAATGCATTTGCAATGTGTTGCACACGTGCATTAAGAATATGGTATATTTAATATATTATATTATATTGGATATAATCAGTATTACACATGTGCATCATATGCACATATGCATACGTGCATGTTTAACATACCGAAGTTAATGCACATGTGTAATATATATGATGTGTACTACAATTTTTTTTTGTGAAAAATGTTTTTTAAATATAAAAATGTATTGCACATGCGCATTCATAATGCATTTGCAATGTGTTACACACGTGCATTCAAAATATGGTATGTTTAATATATTATATTGGATATAATCAGTATTACACATGTGCATCATATGCACATATGCATACGTGCATGTTTAACATACCGAAGTTAATGCACGTGTGTAATATATATGATATGTACTACACATGTGTACTATAATTTTTTTTTTGTGAAAAAAAGTTTTTTTTATATAAAAATGTATTGCACATGTGCATTCTTAATGCATTTGCAATGTGTTACACACGTGCATTCAGAATATGGTATATTTAATATATTATATTGGATATAATCAGTATTACACATGTGCATCATATGCACATATGCACATATGCATACATGCATGTTTAACATACCGAAGTTAATGCACGTGTGCAATATATATGATGTGCACTACACGTGTTATTTCACATGTGTACTACAATTTTTTTTTTGTGAAAAACATTTTTTTTATATAAAAACTAGCGATTTTTAATAAAAAAATTGTAAAAAAAATCTGGTGTGTTTTTAGGCTTTTTTAGTTAGTTTTTGAGTTTTCGCGTTAAAAGTTGTTTTCATTTCGGTTGCATTAACACATGTGTGTTTATTGTATTTTATTTTATTATATTCTTATTTATTTACTATTATTATTATTATTATTATTATTTATTTTTGTTATTATATATATATATATATATATATATATATATATATATATATATATAGGGTAAGGATAGTGTAAAAAGTGCTCAAAGTGTGAGAAGTGTATTATAACACTATATATAATACTATATAACACCATATAAACACCGTATAACAATATGTAACACCATATAATACCATATAACACTATATATCATTATATAACAAATATAAACTATACATCTATCATAGACATGCTATCAGACAACCTATAGTGTTATATTTGTTATATAATGATATATAGTGTTACATAGCGTTATATGGTATTATATGGTGTTACATATTGTTATATGGTGTTATATAGTATTATATATAGTGTTATAATACACTTCTCACACTTTGAGCACTTTTTACAGGATCCCCTACCTATATATATATATATATATGTATGTATTTTCACATGTTCATTCAGAATAATATGGTCAGTGTGATATATTAAAATGACGTTACATTACATGTGTATGTGTTATGTTGTTATAAGATTGATGTTATTAATTATATTTGTTTTTAACAGGGTCATGTCGCAAAGCTAGACGCTTTGTTCGAGAATATATCACGAGACAAAAAACTGGTTGAAAAAGCTTTGTGTGAAGCGTGTTCGTCCTTCCCAGATATTCATGAAATAAAAAGTTTCATAGACAAATACAAATCTGTATATGTAGATACAGTGGATATCGAGGAACAAATCGCGCAAACTGACTGGACCCAATTTGTTGAAGAAAATATCGGAGAGATTATTGCAAAGGTCGACAGCATTGGTCAGAAAAGGACAAAAAGAGACAACACGGAGCTGAGCTTCAGCCTTGGCATTAGCTCACAAGAATCCGAGGACGAGCCAACTCGTATGTGTGAACCAGTTGAAATCAACGAACCGATGACAGATGAAGAGCAGATAGTTTGGATGTACATGTTGGAGATCGATAAAGAAAAAAGTGCCGCAGATAAGAAAAAATCACGAAAGAACGAGTTACCGAAAACAAAATCAAAGGGAGTGTACATAATAGATGACAAACAAGAACAAATGGAAGCAATAATAGCAGAGGCCAATATGAATGCAGAAGGGTCAGAAGTACAGCCGTCATTTTTGTAAGTATTATAACACATGTTCAATATAACAGTTTACGTATATTATGAGTATGTTCACATACACATACGTGTTGCGTATAACAGCAAAGAAATTTTCGAAACGGGATATGGATTACAATCAAAGGCATACCTGATGACACACATGATACCGGGAAAACAAGTGTATGGAAACACTATAGACTATTGGGCAGTTGTGCTGAACTATCAGGAAAGATATAAAAGCACCGGAACGCCTAGACGACTATTTTGCTACTCATCGACATTTGTAAGTATGGAATACGTGTATGCGTACATATATATATATTTATGTGTATGGCAATTACAAATTTGATATTAGTCATTGTTTTGGTATTTTTTTTACATGTTTTTTTATTAAAAATCGTACACATGTGTAATATTACACATGTGAACTACAACATTTTTATCGCGTTAATCGTTGTAATCGTGTAATCATTGTTCCAATCGAACGAGTTTCTGTGAAAACGAATCGAATTTCGGTTGATTTCGGACTGAACTGATTGATTTTTGGTGAATTTCGAATCGTTTCGGTGTGGTGTTTGTGATTTCTAAACTGTTTACGTTGATTGTATCATTATTTCGATCATTTTCGGTTAAAATTTGGTTGATTTGAACGAGTTTGAACACGTGTCATTGTTTCAATCTGTTTCGGTGAAGCTGTTTCATTGAATTTCATTAAAAAAAATACACGTCACGATTCAAATCAGATTAAAACCAAAACAGATTTAACTGTACTCGAAATTTAGATCTGTTATGAATTTAGAAACTCCGATAAATCATAATTCAGTTGTTGATAGTAGTTAAGTGTTGCTGATTGTTAGTCGAGGTGATTGTGAATCTAAATCGAACTTAAAATTTTGTGATTTCGGACAAAAACTGCAGACTGTTTATATCATAACTGTGCTGCAGATCTGAATCTAAAAAGGATAGAAACTGTTGAGATTTATCAATGATTTCGATGTAAATCTGTTGAGTTTAGATTATTTCTGTTGAATCATAGACTGCTCACAAACGATTTCATTTAGTTTCTATGTGTCACGTTATGTTTATTTTATTACACAGATTCCGTGGATGCTAATTGGTATAAAAACGATGGAGTCAAGATCGGGAGCTTTTAAAAACAATTTGCTTGCAGTGGTAGACGGTCAGCTAGACAAAATGGATTTCACATCATATGACATCATCATTTTCCCTATGTTTGAACACCACCATTTTTACCTGGTGTGCTTTGACATGAATTGTCCAGCTATTGAAGCCATTGACAATATGCACAAGGAAAATTGTTGGGTTTCATTGAAGGACAATCCCAAATTTCTATCAAAAGGGACGCCGTGTAAAGTTGTAAGTGTACAACAATCATGAAAATTTAATGTCTAATGCATATATGTAATACATGTTAGTGTATACACATGTATTATATATGGTTTGTATTGTTTGTATATTATATTTAATTTAATATATGTTTAATGATTGATTTATTAAATGCATAGGCACATATTTTCTACTTACTTGAAAGAAGTGAAACACCCAAAAGCCCTATCTATACCACATGTAGCCCTGAGACGAAGAGTGATTGACTGGGGAACAAGGGAAAACTTCACAGATTGTGGAATATTTGCCATGAGGCACATGGAGGCCTACGTTGGAAGTAGCAAGCCACTTTATTGCGGGTTCAACAAGAAAGAATCGGAACAACAAGAACAAATAAAAAATCTCAGAATGAAGTATGCTGCGAAGATACTGCTTTCAGATGCGAATCTGCTCAAACGAAAGGTGATTGAAGATGCGAGGAAAGCAGCGGGCAAAAAGAAATTCGCATGATAGTTACGGTCATTAACACTTTATTTTGTTGGTTACAAACCACTAATGTTCGTGTGTAATAAGTCGTTAGACCTTACTTTTGGTGTTTAGATCACGGTAAACTGTCGAATGACTTAGGTGTTTAGCATGTGTGGCTGCACCCGTTAGAATACGTAGTGATATGTCTATGGTTCATACAGTACATGTGGTTTATTAGTAGTGTACGTATGCTATAAAACATATATATCACACATGTGTAAATCAAACCATCACACACATATGTATGGTCAAAAACCATGGCATGAAATGAAAAAAACAACGTACAACGTGAAAACATGGCATTTTAATATATATATATATATATATATATATATATGAAATGCAGTTTGCATTTTAATCCATTATGTACAATGGTAAAAAAAACTGTAATGCACATATGTATTATAAAAAAAGTGGTTAAATATGTGCAATACACACATGGTATATAATGTAAAACGTTACATACATGAAAGATACAACCAAAAACATAGTGTATGATAATCAATATAACAAAACTAAGTTAGGTATCACACATATGATGTAATGTTGAATACAGAACGAAGCATTAGATATATGTAATACAAAAACAATCATATTTAGTTATAAAAAAAACATCTTTTTGCACATGTGTAATAATAAACGAAAACAGGTATAATACATATTATGTAATGTTGAATACAGAACGAAGCACTACGTATATGTAATACAAAAAACCATATTTAATTATAAAAAACATCATTTTGCACATGTGTAATATTAAACTATCATACACATGTGTAATACAAAAAACCATATTTAGTTATAGAAAAACATCATTTTGCACATGTGTAATAATAAAATATACACATGTATCATACAGAACCTCAAAACTAAATAGAAAACAAGTATCATACATATGATGTAATGTTGAATACAGAACGAAGCACTACATATATGTAATACAAAAAAACATATTTAGTTATAAAAAACATCTTTTTGCACATGTGCAATATTAAACTATCATACACATGTGTAATAAAAAAAACTAAATCGAAAACAGAAAGTATATTTTGCATTTATGCAATATAAAGTCATTATGCATGTAGCATCCATACATGACATAAAGCAGAATTATCAACATAGGTACGAGGTCTAAAACACAGTTATTATTGTAAGTACGTACAATGACTAAAACGTAAAAAATAGAAAATTTATGTAAACATAATTCATAATGACCAGCAGATTAACAACAAACGACAACTTAACGACCAGAACCGGATACGGTTGCAGCCTCTTTAGCAGCTGCTGCCACCGCCTCTTTAGCAGCTTGCACTTTCGCACAGTTACGTTTATCATGATCATACACATACTTGTTACATCGATGACACAAACGCGGGTTCTTTTTGTGGTTCTCTACAGCTTTCTCTCCCGGACCAATTAGCCGCTTGTTGGTGCCACACCCTTTATTCCTGATGCCTTGTGGTGGATGAATAGTAACTTCAACGTTTTCGGGCTGCCCGATGATATCACTTATAACCGTACTCTTATTGTTACAATCCGGTTCAGATGGAAACTCCTCGTATATGATATCTCTGATATCTCTTATTTGTGTAGATAGTGCAGACAGTTTGTCAGGTTTACGTCTCAAACGGATAGTACACTGACCAATCAAATCAAATATCTCGTTCCTTATTACAGACTCTAGGTCATTGTCAGCTGCATATCTGTTTGAAATAACATGAACCCATTTTGGAAGCACATCCCTATCCCACCGGCTGGACTGATATTTATCAGGAATCTTATCAATCTGGTTGAACCTGAAGACACAAAAAACATGCCTACACAAGTAGCTGTTACAAGTGAAATACATACACGTACAAGAAATCGTGTTATCACGCACATCAAGTTCAACCTACACGTAAGTATAACGATGGTCAGATTAATTAAAATGTATATTTAAAATGTTAAATTAACAAACTAGTTAAAAAAAGTGTTTGGTTGGATTGAATACACATGTGCAACATATACTTATGGTTATTATGCACATGTGTAATGCATTATGGTAATGTTAATACATATTACACATACATTGGTAGTTAATATTATAAATTAGTCAGAATAAACTACAATTCATCATAAAAAAACCATAAAAAAGGAAAGAATGTTGGTACCTTATATTCGTTGACAATTTTGCATCTCTTGTTCGTATGTGCAATAGTATAGAACTTAATACCATCAAGTTCGTCGCATCTAATTATAAAACAGTGTGTCAATCTTTTGTAAACCTCCTTCTTCACTTCTAGGAATATTGTATGGGTGTATATATCAAACTTATCAAAGGCATGCATCTCTATAGGAATCTTGTTAGGCATAAACGACGTTGTCGTGTTACTGTCAAACTCTGTTTGGCGCTGCTTCTGACGCTGACCATCGATTGCTGTATCAAAACACATCATGAACTGCACCAAAGTATTGGTTCCACCAGAATGTACTTTAAACAACGCTTTCGAGCTCTCGCATCTAAACGTTGTTTTCATCAAACAACACATAGGTACCTCTCGAAAATAGCAAGGGACCCATTGATCACGGATGGAAAACATTTCATTCAACCAATTATTATCACTCAACTCTAAGCCGTTCATAAGTATCTGCCATCTTTCTTCAAATTCTGTCGGTGTGATAAACAGATTCCATACCAATTTGTGTATCGATTTACGTAGATCAGCATTTGATGATGAGTCACCCGATATCTATAAATTATCAATAACAGTTTAGCACAATTAGCTTATATAAAACGTAAATTTATATTATAATATGAAGTATTGTGTAATGGTATACAAACAGTAACAAAAAAAAATAGCAGTACACATATGAATGTGATTATACCTTAGCATGTATCTTTTTAACAATGTGCCACATGCACAACCGATGTATCGACTTGTCAAACACAACAACAACAACCTGTTTCATGGATGCGTCTTGATCGGTTAAGGTTAACAAAGGTTGTTTTTTATGAGCTTTGAGGAACATTATAAGTAACCATATGTAAGACTCGATAGTTTCATCATATAGAAGTCCTGCCCCAAATGTCACACATTTTTTATGATGGTCCACACCCGTAAAAGGCACGAAGATCATTTTATACCTGTTAGAAAAAACAGGAAACACGTCATAATATACATATGATAATGCAGGTTGCATTACACAGTGAAAAAAACATTAGATACCGTATATACATTAAATCCGTGTTACACGTGTGTTATATAACATATTGAAAATAATAAAAAAAAGTGGAGTCAAGACAATCAAGTAGTGCAAACAAGGTCTTGGTGGAAGTCACCATTCTAAGGGCAAGCAACAACAGTATCACAGATGCCCTTGAAAAGCTAATAAAAGAATGGGCAGCCATGCAAGAGAAAAATCAAACTGAATTTGCAGAAGTTCAGAAAAGCATAGCCAGCAACTCAAATCTGGTAGGAGAAGTGTACCATGAAGAGAATGCACTTCAACATTGCCAGATTGGCTAAGCTTGATCCCAAAGAAATCATGAAGGAAATTCCTGTTGAACAATCTCATCAAGAAATTCCAAAGTCAACCCCACAACAATCATCTGCTACACAAATCACTGAAGCTGGAACCACTGTAATGGGTCCACCTCCAAATGTTTCAAAAGATGAAATGCTGAAAAGGTTAACAGCTTCCAAACCTCAAATTATCATAAATTTGAAACTTATAACTTCTCAAACTATTCCAAAACCAACTTCTTCTGATGACACTGCCATAAGTAAATTGATGAATCTGCAAACAATGAACAAATGGGAACAAGAAGCTGATTCAAGAAAACCACAGATTGTTAAAAGAAAATTCTCTAAAATTTAATCTGTCATTGTTAGAGATATTGACAGGGATATAATGATATTCCCTGAATACAATCTGGTGAAGTACTATTGGTCAAAGGAAGATGTACCAGAAAAGCCACCAACTCCATACAGATTGGCTATAAGGGCAGAGAGGTTAGAAAGAGGTCCAAGAAGTATTCACTACGTCAATGAGAATCCAGTAATAAGAATTATGAAAGTGGATGAAGTGAAAATTGGAACTAATGGTGTTGGGGGAACTTATCTACAGAACAGATACACACTTCTCAGAGAAAATGGGGAAGAAGAAAAAGTGACAGATGAAGACATTGCTGCTAGATTACATCCTTTGGACATTCTGTTCTTGAAGGATCATTATGAAAAAGAAAAGAAAAACACAAAAGAAATCAGAAGAGCATTGAAGAGCATATCAAATGCTGGAATAAAGCTGTTTGAAAGAGTAGCTTTTTCTGAATTTGATTTATGCATCAACTATGATTATGTACACAACAAAAAGGTCTATCTCAGTACACCAAACACAAACATTCCCTTAGAGCTGATAGAAGATGCAAGATCTGGAGACATCATTGAACTGCAAATGATAAAAGACAGACATAACTATGGTGTAGTCTACAGAGATTTTGAGAAAAACAAGGCTCTGTTCAGAAGTGTTGATATCTGCAAATACTCAAATCAGACTCTGAAGTTTATTATGAAAAGTATGAACAAGAGACAACAACAACTTCAGAAGACAGGAATGAACAAAGAAAATCAAAGGCAGGAAATTGAACAAATAATTGAAGATTGGATTCAGGCAAGAAGCTGGTACAAAGACATGTATGACATCTGCAACAAGTACATTTCTTACAGAAAGAAATTGAAGGATGGAGATGTACTAAAGAGGGCAAAGCTATTTTGAAGAACATATTTGTTTTAAATTTTATTTCATCATGTAATTTGTTTTTCAGAATAGTAGTAACTTGTTTGATTTGCAAATTTTAAGTTTCCACTGTTTGGAAATTTTCTGTTCATGAGATAGTTCATTTTCTTACAATACTTAGGGGGAAACTTTTAGGAAACTTTATTTGTAAGTATTGAAGAAAATCAAATTCAGCTTGATCTATGAAGAAGATAAAAGTCCTGAAGATCACAACAACAAGAAGAACATCAGATAGGACAACTGAAAAGAACAATATCTACTTCAAAGAATTATAAGTTGATCAAGAACTGAAGAAGATTATCAGAGAAGGTCTTTCTGATGATATTTTTGATGAAATATCATCAGTTTCTGACAATTCTGATCATCAGATTTTCTGATGATTTGTTCACTAGAATATCTGATGAAGTGGTTATCAGAAATTCTGATAAAACCCCACTTGTCTAAAAATTAGTTCTATCCTGCTACAATAACCGAAGCAACTTGACATTACTGGATATCATGATGACAAAGGCAACTTGATTATTGGATTCAATAAATATGTCAAGAAGCTACTTTTTGCAGGACATATACATGAATAAACAAATGTTTATTCATGTATCCAAGCCGTCTATAAATAGAAGGCTCATCAAGCAGAGGACTTTGAGTTAAGCTTAGCATTCAATACATACTACAACCTCCATTGTCCTTTCACCTCAGAATTCACAAGTATTCATTTGTAATAGATAATAATCTTACAATCACCTTGTAAACCATTTTGTTTCAAAGTGATATAAACTTGAAAATTCTGTAGGTCTTGTTTCTTGAAAGTCTGATTTCTATTTCCGCACACTATTTTCACATTTGTTGAAATCACTTGCCATATTACGTGAAAAGAAGTTTTTAAGTCCAAACTGGGACCAACAACAAGTGTTATGTGTACAAGATGATTATTTTCACATATGTCTATTTTTCATGTACTTTAAACTCCAAATCCTTAGACCAAATGAAACCATCTCTTAAAACCCTAAATCGAACATATTCAACTTTCTAGTCTCAACAACTTCGTCACATTGGATAATTAAAAAGCATATGCAATTTTGTGAGTATACTCGAACCCATTTTACTTTTAAACACTTTTGGGTGCAACATGTATTCTATGTAAAAACACTAAACACTTGAAACTATTTGAATCATATTCTATCCACATGTAAACATGTTCACCTCTCGCTAGTCTATTGGGAGTTAATCTATGAACGATTTGATGCTTGTTAATCTCATATGCTATGTAAACTATTAGTGTCTATATGCTCATTAACTTCGTACAAGCCCACCTTAACAATTATAGCTCTATAGGAGTAATGCACCACCCACTAGTCTCGGGGTATTGTTAAGTTAAACATGTTACCTCCCGTTATTCCTTGGGATAGGCTATTTTAACGCATTGTATTCTAGGGTTTGAACATACAGTGACACCGTTTCAGCGTATTAGTAACTTGCATCATGTTATTTATGTTGGATATGAACACGTTAAACAATTTTATTCTATGTTATACTAGGTATCAAACTTGTATACTCGCCAACTTTTGTTGATTGTATTTTAATACATGTTGCAGGATGATAGACAAGATGATGCTAAATGAAGAAATAAGATTTAAGTGGACTTAGAAACACACTTAGATTAAACTATTTTGTTGTTGTATATTCGAAACAATGTTGTTTATGTTGATTTCCTTGTATTATACTTTAGCAATTTATGAAATTCAATTTAATTTATATTGTCACATAATGTTATGATGTTTTGAGCAATTTGTTCGTCTCATCCCGATGTTTCCGCCATCGGTTGGGGTGTGACACTGTGCCCAAGACAAGATTCTCTATAAAAGAAAAGACAACAACAACAACAACAACAAAGGACAAACCAGACAACCAACACGTGGTCGTGCTAGGGCAACACGGGGCGTGGTCAACTCTAAGATTCACAGAATCTGAGATAGTATAGCAAGTACATTGACTACGGGCCGTGCTGTTGACACACGGGCCGTGTTAGTAGAAGACCTGACACTGCAGTTAATGAGGAAGAGAGAGAAAGATGGCCAAGGGGCCGTGCCAGGCGGGCACGGGCCGTGTTGATCCTCTGTCTTCAGCTATAAATAGGGGTGTTTGGTTCCATTCCAATCCACCCCTTGGAAAACCACTTCTCTCACACTTGCCACCACTCCACCACCACTACAACACCATCATCCACTACCATCATCCATCATTTAGAGTGTGTAGTAGTCTCGGGATCCAAGATCGATCGTAAGAGTTCTTTTCAAACAATGGCCATGCTTGGCTAAACTCTTACATCACTTGGTGAAGACAAATCTTTTATGTATTACTTTTTGATTTCCAATCTTTGGCTCATTTTTATTTGGGTATGTATTAGTGACTTTAATAACTATTTTTTATATTGAAGGCGAATTTATCTAACCATTCTTCATATGTTGTTGATTCAGATATTCGTATCTTTACGGTTTGTGTAAAGCGCGTTAACTACTTGGAAGGGGGTTAGAAGGGTGGTTGGGTAATTATCAGAACTTTAAAAAGAAAGAGAAAAGGGAAGGTGGGAAGAGAGAGAGGTGATAGGTGGGAAAAGAGAGGTGATGTTGATATAGAGAGGTTGGTGGTTTTTAATGGTGGATATTGTGTATGTAGATTGTATAGGGATATGCACAATTTTTTTATTATATATCAAGTACTTGCTTGTAATTTTTATTGACTAAACCACCCCTCAACCCATTTATCAAAAACAACAACAACCTATTAAATTTAAATCAAAATCTCATAAAATAATATCAACCATTAGATCTTGTTGATCAATGGCCCTTATGTAGTTTACTAGGTTTTCTCACTACAAGTAAGTGTTAGTGCATATTCTGTGACAACAGCTTAATAGTCTGATTATTTAGTCTTTGGATATTTTGTAATGGGCTTAGCATATTGGTTAGGGAGTTAATTAGTGTAATGGGCTAGGAGAATGGCCAAGCCCAGACCAAAGCCCAGTATGCAAATATGGTTGTAGTATATAAACAGCTTTATGCATTAGGGTTTAGGTTAGCCAGTTGAGAGACACTAAGAGGAAGAGAGAGTTAGTGAGAAATCTACAGAGAGTGGCTGAGAGATTTCTTGTGGGTCTTGAGTTGATTGTAAACCTTGTGTTGGATAATCAATAGAAGACCGGATTGAAAGTGATTGTTTCGTGTTCGTCATCTTTATTCTTGTTTCTGTTTGTTTGATTGATCAAGGGGATTCCGCACCCTTGATTGATTATCAATCTCGTTACGATCCACGGGATAGGGACCTACAATTGGTATCAGAGCTTTTGCTCTTTGTTGTTGGTTCGAGATTGATATACAGATTCAAGATTTTCATTATTTTTGGTTTTGGTGTTCTTCACGTTCTTCGTGTTCTTGGTAGTGTTCATCAGAATTTTATCAAAAATCGTTATATTTTGGTATTTTGATTGTTTTGAAAGTTGTTAAAGGGTTTGGGATAACTGTTATCTTCTCAAAAGATTTGAACGTATTTACAAAAGATTTGAAATCAAAGATATTTTTGAAGATTCCATTTTTTTTGGTACACTGTTTCCTGTTTTATCATTTTCGAGGGTTGAAAATTATTTAAAGATTTAAACAGGTTTGACAACAATTTTCGAGGAACCGAATTATCGAGACTAAGAGGTTTCGAGTCACCACATCTCGAGTCGCAACCACCTCACCAGGTTTCGAGTGGATTTTGAAACAGTTGACTTCGAGTTCCATCTTCTACAAAAGGTCTCGACTCAACCTTCTTCAATTGGTCTCGAGTCACGGTCTCGAGTTATCAACTTCATCCAGAGTCTCGAGTCATCATTTCCACGGTCTCGACTTCACGGTTTCGAGTCATTCTTCTCGAGTCGCAACCGTTCTGGTCTCGAGTCATCTTCTTCCCGAGCAGTCTCGAGTCGCAACCTCGGTTCCGACTCGCAACCACAGTTCCGACACCACCATTAAACCTGCAACTCACAGTTTGAGTTCTCCGATCATCACCGTCGTTCGTTATCACCTCTTAAACCTTCATCACCTCCTTTCTCCGTCAATACAACGCGTCTATCATCTCCGGCATCTATCATCTTCGGTGTCTATACATCAAGATCGTCATAATCATTCTGCCATTGAGTAACGAAAAAGAAGACAGACGGCTGTTTATTTTGAAATTGGGTTTGGTTTCGGTGACGGCTAGACGAAGAAGAAGACAACCAGACAAGTGATATTAGAGTTTTATTAATATAATATTTATAATAATAATAATCATTAGGTTTTTAATAAAACTATAATAATTAGTTAATCATTTTGGTTTTTATAATAAATAATAATAATTAGTTTTACTAAATAAAAATAAAAACATAAAATTAAATAAATAAAAAAAGAAGAGAGATTTGTTTGCTTTGTGGTAAAGATTTGACAGGTTCTTGGGGTGCGGTTCGGAAGCTGGTTTGTGCGTGTTACTAGGTGTTTGAGTTAGAAAATTTTCTATACGGTTACGGTAAAAGCTCGACAAGAGGTAGTAGAGAAGTTAGATTTGGATTTTGACACAGCTTACCAAAGTCCATTTAAACTTTTACGCTGCGTGATGGCCAAAATGGATAAGGTCAGGGAGACTGTTAAGAATTGGCCAAAGCTTAAAAATGTCAAAGAATATGCTGGCTTGAAAGAGAAGTTTGAGTTGTTTGTGAAAAATGAAGATACTAAAATGTGGAGTTATATGATTGATGGGTACATTGCTCCCACACGTCGTGTTGATGGAAGAGTTATAGTGATTTCTTATGACAAGATGGATGAATCTGAGAAACGGGTGGTTGATGCTGAGAAGAAAGCTTTAGCAGCAATAAAGATGTCCTTGCCTGAGAGCGTTAAATATACTCTTAAGAAGTATGGGACTTCTGGAGAGCTGTGGGAAGCTTTGGAAAAACGTTATCAGATTCCTTCAAGATTGAATACAAGTGATCAAGCTTGTGTAGCTGAGATTGCAGCTGTGAATATAGGAGAAGTAGCTGCTGAGGTAGAGGAAAAGAAGAAAGTTGATAAGGAAACTGCTGAGAAGAAGGATGCAGAAGTTTTAAAGGGCTTGAAGGATGTGAATGGACTTACATCAGAGGTGAAGATATCATCAGAATCTATAAGTCATACATGTCATAATTGCACTGTACTACAAGGTAAAGTTGACAGGCTATCGGAGCAAAACAAAATCCTGTTAGCTCCAAGTCATGGGTGGTGTAATTCTTTTCATGCACTTTCAATTGTCTTGAAGCGTAGGCAATAACCTTGCCTTTCTGCATAAGCACACACCCCATGCCAGTGTGCGAAGCATCACAATAAACCACAAAGTCTTCAATTCCATCCGGCAGTGTCAGTACTGGGGCGTTGCTCAACTTTTGCTTCAAGATATCAAAGGATTCTTGCTGCTTAGGGCCCCAAACAAACTTAACCTTCTTCTTAGTTAAGGAGGTTAGGGGTGCAGCAATCCTTGAAAAGTTTTCAATGAAACGCCTGTAATATCCTGTCAATCCCAGGAAGCTACGAATCTCTGTAGGCGTCTTTGGCTCTTGCCAGTTCATTACGGCTTTAACCTTAGCGGGATCCACCTGGATACCACGCTCACTGACCACGTGTCCGAGGAATTGGACTTCTCGTAGCCAAAATTCACACTTGGAGAATTTGGCATAGAGCTTCTCCTGATGTAGGAGTTTGAGAATACAACGAAGGTGTTTCTCATGGTCAGCTTGATTCTTAGAATAAATGAGAATGTCGTCGATGAAAACGATGACGAATTTATCTAAGTAAGGCTTGCAGACGCGATTCATGAGATCCATGAACGCGGCTGGTGCATTAGTGAGCCCAAAAGGCATCACTAGGAACTCGTAGTGACCGTAACGAGTCCTAAATGCAGTCTTGTGCACGTCTTCATCTTTGACCTTCAATTGATGGTAGCCTGACCTCAAATCAATCTTCGAGAAGTAACTTGCCCCTTGAAGCTGATCGAAGAAGTCGTCGATTCTGGGCAGAGGATACCTATTCTTGATCGTGACTTTATTAAGCTCGCGATAGTCGATGCACAGACGCATCGACCCATCCTTCTTCTTGACAAACAGGATTGGCGCTCCCCAAGGAGATGAGCTAGGTCTAATGAAACCTTTAGCCAGCAATTCATCTAGCTGCGTCCGCAACTCCTTCATTTCTGTGGGTGCCAATCTGTATGGTGCTCTGGCAACTGGTGCCGCCCCGGGGATGATATCGATCCTGAATTCCACTTGTCTATCTGGTGGTAGACCAGGTAGATCTTCAGGAAACACTTCTGGGTATTCAGAAATGACAGGGATGTCTTCTATCTTCGGTTTAGGATCATCAATGATAACTTGCGCCATGTAGATGACACATCCCTTCTTCAAACACTTAGAAGCCTTGAGCATAGTTACCTGCTCAGGCAGCCCATACTGGGTATCTCCCCGAATGGTAAGTGATTCACCAGACGGAGTCTTTATTACCACTTGTTTCTGGTTACAGACAATTTGGGCCTGGTTATGAGATAACCAGTCCATACCCAGAACTATGTCAAAACCGGCCAACTTAAAGGGAAGTAGAGACAGAGGAAAGGAATGGTTCTTAATGGATATAACACATCCATCTAACATAGTTGAGACGGTTTCTATGGTACCATCTGCTAACTCTTCTTCGTAGTTTACGCTTAGGGTTTTGACAGGTAAATTCAACAATTTACAAAACTTATGATCTACGAAAGACTTATCTGCGCCTGAATCAAAAAGTACTCTTGCAAAGACATCATTTACAAGGAAAGTACCTGTTATGACATTATCGTCTTGCACAGCCTCTTTCGCGTCCATTCTGAAGACTCTGGCATTAGTCTTCTTAGCCTCTTCAGGCTTCTTGTTGTACTTTGGGCAGTTGGTCTTGATGTGCCCCTTTTCATTGCAACGGTAGCACGTTGCGTCTTTTCTCTTCTTGCAATCCAGGGTTTTGTGATCCGTGGACTTGCAAATTCCACAAGCAAAGGGTTTTGACTGAGTCTGAGAGTTCGACTCCAGTCTGCACTTTCCATAGTGCTGCTTCTTGCAAATTTTACACTTGGGCTTTTCACCAGAATTATGCCCATCCTTCCTCGACTCCGACCCTTTCTTGTTGTCACCGCTCCCACGGTGCTTCTTGTTCGACTTTCGTGAACCATCATCTTCACGCTTCCTCTTCTCGGCCTCCTTATTCCTCAGCGATCTCTGTCTGACCGCATCCAGAGTGAGGGATAAGGAAATGTCAGCTACAGACCTGAAGGTAGCTGGCCGAGAAGCTTTTACGCTTGCCTTGATTTTCGGTGCTAAACCACCAATAAAGCGAGCGATTCTTTTTGGCTCCGGGGTTACCAGGTAAGGAACCAACCGGGACAGCGTATTGAAGCTTGTCAGGTAAGCTTGACAGTCGAGGTTCGTCATCACCAACGATAGAAAGTCAGATTCTATCTTCTCCACCTCATGTTGAGGGCAGTAATTTTCCTTGATTAGGGCGACAAATTGATCCCACGACATATTATACAATGGGATTTTTCCGGTGGCCTCAATCAGAGATCTCCACCATGCCAATGCTTCTCCCTTGAAGGACTGTGACACAAACTTAACTACATCCCTTTCAGCACACCCGCTGATATCTACCACCGTGTCCATCTCGTCCAGCCAAGTCATACAGTCGACGGCTCCTTTTTCCCTAGTAAAATCCCTGGGCTTGCAAGACACGAAGTACTTATAGGAGCAACCCATGTTACGGGGTTCTTGATGCAGTATTAATTGCTGAGATGGGACACTTTGATGGTTGGTGGACTGACGGTCATCACCATCTTTCTTGGGTCCATTGTTTTTGGGAGGAGGCTTGCTATGAGCCTCAGAATGTGTCTTGGGCTTTGAATGTGATGCAGAGTGGGTCCTACTTCGAGTACCACTATATTCTTCATACTGCCTGTGACAACTCGAAATTTAGAACCTTTCGTGTATCTTAGTACAACCTACTTGCAATGTTATGTGACTAGTTAATGTGTTGGCTTAATAATATAAGTGAACATCCTATGTGACTACGTGTTATATTTATGTGTCGTGCTTGTATGTATGTGTATATTTATATATGAACCGAGACACAAGAACCCGACTCGAGACCATGTGGTCTCGAGTGAACAATGCAACATGTGGGCCGGTTGGGCCGCACCTCATTTAACCCACCCGAAACCTACTAGGACTAGTATATATATCATGCTCCTAGCAAACTTTGCCATTCTTTGGACAATCCACACACACACTCTCCTTCTCCCTCACTAAAACCCTAAACCACAACACTTTCTCTCCTTCATTCTCGGATCAAACCGGTGACCACAAGGAGACTCGGTTAAGCTCATCATCACCACTCGGACACTCCGTTTCACTCATTTTCCTTAGCAACTCGGTACCTTCTCGAACCGGTTAGTGATTTATGATTTGATGTTTGGTCAAATGATGTTTTGATTTATATGATAGTATACATTGATGATGAGTTAGTGTCCAAGTAATCGATGCATAAATGTTCTATGTTATGTGGTTACATTCGGTTGATGATGATTATATGTAAATGTGTGGATTTCGTTAGGGTGTATAATGTAGGCTTGACTATGTATGAGTGTTATCGGCTCTATATGGTTTGGATGTGGATATAAGTTGAGATGATTGATGAATGGAAACCGAATACTTGTAATCGGCTGTGGTATGTGCACGATTAAGACGATTCATTGTATCATAGGGTGCATGTTAGTGTTGATAAGTTGTTGATCATGATTTTTGTTTGGTTAAAGTTTATATGAATATTTGATGAACATGATGAACATATGGAGAACATGATGAATATGATATGAATGTGGCTTGAATATTTGAAATCTGATTGTTTGATCCATTTTGGTTAGTAATTAGACAAGGAAACATGTTTAAGTGGATAGTACAAACTGTTTCATGAAATCGGTTTTCCATTGGATAGTACACTGTGCAGAATCAGCAGATGTCCAGCCGAGACCTTCGGTCTCGACTCGAGACCACCATATGTCAACTCGAGATCACGGTTTCGACACAAGGTTGCGAGTCGGGAACCTCTAGTCTCGACTCGAGACCATGCCTCATCGACACACACATCATGACTCGAAACCACGATTACGAGTCCGGTTGCGACTCGAGACCAGAACATGCATGACCCGAGACCTCCTCAGACTGCGACTCAAGAATGTGTAGACTACAACTCGAGACCGCACAGTCTCGACTAGAGACCGCACAGTCTCGACTCGAGACCATACGCATGTGCACGCTGACTTGGACTTTCACATTACGGGCCTAGTTGATGGGCCGGACCTTGGGCTTTGTTTATTTATAGGCTACTGTGTAATCCGTAGGCATTATTTCAAACTTCCATGTTCATACATGTATGCCATGATTATTACTTGAGTACAATACGTGTAGAACATACGTGCACAACTTGGATACGAACCTGACTTGTATGACACAACTATGTTAGGACGTGGTTGACCACTATATTGCTTGATTGACCTTTCTGTGTATCTGCCGAGCAAACCAAGGTGAGTTCACACCCTCTACAAAGCATGGGATTCCCAGGGGTCGGGAATTGGGGTTAAGGAACATGGGTTCCTCGTCCTCCTTGGGTAGGACAGCAAAGGTTCAGGAATGTAATTCCTCGTCCTCACGGACAGATAACTCGTACTAGACCAAAACTCTATCACGAAGTCCCTCCTTTTTATATCGACTTAATCGCCGGGCCAATGGCGAGCGGGTCATTAGTTAGATAGCGCTATTTAGGTTTGACAAACCTCACACCGTGCCGCAGAGGACGGGCGTGAACTAATGGATCTGGGGCACATCAATGGTGATAGACATTGACAGTTTCAGGGCACATAAACATGACTACAGTCAGCAGTCGATATGGTAACGAGTCTAGTGGATACATGGGGTAGCCCCCACGGCCGAAATGCCAGATAACTAACATGGGGTAGCCCCCACGGCCGAAATGCCAGATAACTAACATGGGGTAGCCCCCACGGCCGAAATGCCAGATAACTAACACGGGGTAGCCCCCACGGCTGGATTGCCAGAGTAACCGGGAATAAACAAGTCACGTTTTTAACTATGGGGTAACCCCCACGGCAGGATGCCAGATAAAGGAAACTGTTTTCGAAACAACTTAAAACGAACACCCAACCGTGAACTCACTCAACTCGTTGTTGACTCGTTACTACATGCTTTGCAGGTCAATTGGTACTTAGCTGGAGCTTGCAAGGAAGAGAGTCGTTGTGGGACATGGACGGCTGTGTGCCATGTTAAACTCTGAAACAATTAAACTTATGTTTTGATTTAAGACTTATGCTTCCGCTTGCAACTTAACTATGTTTTGTTTGGACACCAATTGTATTGGTTAAACCTTTATATCTTTTAACTTACATGTTCAATATGATTGGTGGCTGGATCCTGGTCAGTAACGCCCCCAAGCGGTGGTATTCCGCAGGTGGATTTTGAGGGTGTGACAGATTGGTATCAGAGCCATTGGTTATAGAGAACTTGGTTTTAATAAAGGGGAAAACGTTTTTGTTAAAACCAAACTATAACCTGTACAGTGCTCAACGGTCCACAACGACGCTTCACTCCACATGCAAGGCTCGACATTCTAGGTGATATGATCTGTGTATATATTGCCTACTTGATAGTTACATAGTACATTGCTCATGGTATGCTTGGTTAGTATAACTACTGTTGCTTGAACACGTGTGCACATACTCACTTCTGACATCGCATTTTCGCGAACCCCTCTCACTCACGTTCTTCTTGATATGAAGATCATGTCTGGACGCGTTAACCTGACACAAGCCCAGTTGACGGCTCTGATCAACGAACGAGTTGCCGCAGCACTTGCAGCTGCACACGCAGGAGGTATATCCTGCAGTCCGAACTCATTCTAGGATCTTTAGAATCCTACTCTCGTGAACCAACCTTTGTGTTAAACTCTGTCTTTTCTTTCACCCACCATAGGTCAACATGCTCAGCCACCCGTGTGCACTTTTAAGACTTTCATGGACTGCCGACCAACTACTTTTAGCGGCACTGAAGGAGCAGTAGGTCTCCTACACTGGTTTGAGAAACTAGAATCTGTGTTCGAAATGTGTGAATGCCCTGAGGCGCGCAGGGTGAAGTATGCTACCGGTACTCTCGAGGGTTTAGCCCTCACATGGTGGAACGCTCAGGTTCAGATGCTGGGGTTGGTTGCTGCCAACGCCACCCCATGGGAAACTTTTAAGGAGATGATCAAAGAAGAATACTGCAGCCGGGATGACATTCATAAGCTGGAAGTCGAGTTCTTCAACCTCAAGATGACGGGGTCAGAAATTGAGGCGTACACTAAGAGATCGAATGAGCTTGCCTTACTGTGTCCTACTATGGTGGACCCTCCATTTAAGCGTATTGAACTCTTTCTCAAAGGCTTGGTGCCAGAGATCCAAAGTCATGTGACTTCAGCAAACCTCACCACTATCCAGCAGGTTGTTCAGTTGGCCCACCGTCTTACTGATCAAGCGGTGGAGCAGAACAAGTTACCAAAGCGCATAGGTGCTGCAACTACTTCTGGTACCTCTATTGACAACAAACGGAAATGGGATGGAACTTCAAGTAAGGGGTCGACTTCTGTTCAATCCCAGTCTCAGCAGAGAAAGACTGATGACTACAAGAGCCCCAGTCAGCAATCATCTGGTGGTCAAAGTCATGGTGGGTACAAAGGGAATCACCCCAAATGCAATCGCTGCAGCCTGCACCACAGTGGGCCATGCACCAGGGGAAACTGTCATCGGTGCAACAAGCCTGGTCACGCTGCAAAGGATTGCAGGAGCTTATACCCCGCCAATCAGAATCGTCAGCCAGCTCAACAGAACCAGCGCCAGCAGCAGCAGCAGGGTGATAACAAAGGGTGCTTTCAGTGTGGAGCTGAAGGTCACTTCAAGAGAGATTGTCCCCAACTGAACAGGAACCAGAACAACAACAACAATAACAACAATCAGGGGAATGGTAACAATGGGAACAACAACAATAATGGCGCCAGGGGGAGGGCGTTCGTGATCGGCCAAGGTGAAGCAAGGAATGACCCCAATGTTGTGGCGGGTAAGTTCCTTCTCGACGACTTTTATGTTTCAGTATTATTTGATTCGGGTGCCGATACTAGCTACATGTCACTAGAAGTTAGTCGAATGCTTAAGCGTATTCCAACACCCTTGAACAACAAGCACACTGTAGAGCTAGCAAACGGTAAGAGTTTAGAAGCCACACACGTAGTCAAGGGTTGTAAACTTATCCTCGCTGACCAGACCTTCTCTATCGACCTTATTCCTATCGTCTTGGGTAGTTTCGACGTTGTCATTGGGATGGATTGGTTATCCCAACACCGAGCAGAGATTCTTTGCAACGAGAAGATTGTCCGTATTCCTGGATCAGGTGGTGAACCTCTCATGATTCGTGGCGACAAGCGGAGTGCCGTTGAGAACGTCATCTCCCTCCTTAAGGCCCAGAAGTGTTTGCGAAAGGGCCACACTGCCATATTAGCCCTCATTACTGACACCACGGAGAAAGAGAAGAAGATAGAGGATTTTCCAGTCGTACGCGACTATCCTGAGGAATTACCTGGCCTTCCGCCTCATCGCCAAGTCGAGTTTCAGATTGAACTAGCTCCTGGAGCTGCGCCTATAGCTCGTGCACCTTATCGATTAGCTCCATCAGAGTTGGAAGAACTCTCTACGCAACTACAAGAACTCTTGGATAAGGGTTTTATTCGTCCTAGCTCATCGCCCTGGGGAGCTCCAGTACTATTTGTGAAGAAGAAGGACGGTACTTTCAGAATGTGCATCGACTACCGGGAACTCAACAAAGTGACGGTGAAGAATCGTTATCCCTTACCGCGTATTGACGACTTATTCGACCAGCTGCAAGGGTCGAGCTACTATTCGAAGATCGATTTGAGATCGGGTTATCACCAGCTGAGAGTCCGAGAAGAGGACGTCTCCAAAACAGCTTTTAGAACACGTTACGGGCACTATGAGTTTTTGGTCATGCCTTTTGGGCTGACGAACGCACCTGCGGTTTTCATGGATTTGATGAATCGAGTGTGCAAGCCCTACCTAGACAAGTTCGTTATAGTATTCATCGACGACATCCTGATCTATTCTAAGAGTCGGGAAGAGCATGAGCAACATCTACGACTTATTCTGGAACTCCTTCGAACAGAACAGCTTTATGCAAAGTTCTCGAAATGCGACTTCTGGCTTCGAGAAGTCCATTTCCTAGGCCACGTGGTAAACAAGGATGGGATTCACGTTGATCCATCCAAGGTGGACTCTATTAAGAACTGGCCCGCACCTCGCACGCCGAAGGAAATTCGCCAATTCTTGGGATTGGCAGGTTACTACAGGAGATTCATTAAGGATTTTTCTAAGATCGCGCAGCCTCTCACCTCACTAACGCAGAAAGGCGTTGTTTATCGATGGGGAAACGCACAGGAATTAGCATTTCAGCATCTAAAGGATAGGCTTTGCAGCGCACCTATCCTTTCCCTGCCTGAGGGCACTGACGACTTTGTGGTTTACTGCGACGCATCAATTCAAGGTCTTGGTTGTGTATTGATGCAATGAGATAAGGTTATAGCCTACGCCTCACGCCAACTTAAGGTTCATGAAAAGAACTACACTACGCACGACTTAGAGCTGGGAGCTGTTGTTTTTGCACTTAAGTTATGGCGGCATTACCTGTACGGTACCAAGTGCGCCATCTACACCGACCACAGGAGCCTCGAGCATATCTTCAAGCAGAAGGAACTAAATATGCGGCAGCGACGATGGGTTGAACTACTAAATGACTACGAGTGCTCAATCAGGTATCACCCGGGCAAGGCCAATGTTGTGGCTGACGCCCTCAGTCGAAAGGACACTGCGCCTAAGCGCGTACGAGCTTTACAACTCACGATCCATTCTAGTCTTCCTTCCCAAATACGAGACGCTCAGATAGAAGTACTGAAACCAGAAAGTGTCAGGGCTGAAGCCTTACGCGGATCAAGGCAACGCCTAGAACAGAAGGAAGATGGTGCTTACTACGTAACGGGACGCGTTTGGGTCCCACTCTATGGCAACCTACGAGAGCTTGTGATGGACGAAACACACAAGTCTCGCTACTCGGTACATCCTGGTTCGGATAAAATGTACCACGACATCAGAACTACGTATTGGTGGCCTAGCATGAAGGCCCACATAGCAAGTTACGTCAGCAAGTGTTTGACTTGTGCGAGAGGCAAGTCTGAATACCAGAAACCCTCAGGCCTGCTCCAACAACCAGAGATACCACAATGGAAATGGGAGCAAATTTCCATGGATTTTGTCACTGGCCTACCTAGATCCCAGCGCGGGAACGATACTATTTGGGTGATCGTGGATCGACTTACAAAATCTGCACATTTCCTGGCTATCAAGGAGACGGATAAATTCTCCACTCTTGCAGAAATATACCTCAAGGAAGTTGTTTCGAGGCACGGGGTGCCCACCTCCATTATCTCGGATCGAGATGCACGTTTCACGTCAGAACTGTGGCAAGCAATGCACAAATCCTTCGGCTCACGATTAGACATGAGCACAGCGTATCACCCTCAGACGGACGGGCAGTCCGAGCGCACTATTCAAACCTTAGAAGACATGCTTCGTGCATGTGTAATCGATTTTGGCAACCGCTGGGAGAAGCATCTGCCACTTGTGGAATTCTCGTACAATAACAGCTACCACACCAGCATTAAAGCTGCTCCGTTTGAGGCATTGTACGGACGTAAATGCCGGTCACCTCTTTGTTGGGCAGAGGTGGGAGATAGTCAGATCACTGGTCCAGAACATGTGGTAGACACGAACGAACAAATTGCGCAAATACGAAAATGCATGGCGGCAGCTCGTGACCGACAGAAAGTTTACGCCGATAAGGGCAGGAAACCACTAGAGCTCCAGGTTGGGGAGCGGGTACTACTCAAAGTTTCACCCTGGAAGGGTGTGGTTCGTTTTGGTAAATGCGGCAAACTTAACCCACGATACGTTGGACCTTTCGAAATCATTGAGAAAATAGGCAGGGTGGCCTACAGACTGAACTTACCAGCAGAACTCGGTGCAGTTCACAACGTTTTCCACGTGTCAAATCTGAAGAAGTGTCTGTCAGATGAGACCCACGTAGTCCCTCTGAAGGAACTCACTATCGACGAACAGTTGCGATTCATCGAGGAACCAGTCGAAATCACGGACCGGGATGTTAAGGTCCTCAAGAGCACTAGAATACCTCTCGTTCGAGTTCGTTGGAACTCACGTCGCGGCCCAGAGTTCACCTGGGAGCGCGAAGATCAGATGAAACAAAAGTATCCCCAACTGTTCGCAAACAGTACACCCGCTACTGAGGCTGAAGCTACGGAATTTCGGGACGAAATTCCAGATCAACGGGGGGTGGATGTGACACCCCAAGAAAACCGGGAAAACCATACAACTTAACTAGCTTCCTCAGTGAGTGCTTACCAAATTTCGGGACGAAATTTCTTTCAACTTGGGGATGATGTGACAACTCGAAATTTAGAACCTTTCGTGTATCTTAGTACAACCTACTTGCAATGTTATGTGACTAGTTAACGTGTTGGTTTAATAATATAAGTGAACATCCTATGTGACTACGTGTTATATTTATGTGTCGTGCTTGTATGTATGTGTATATTTATATATGAACCGAGACACAAGAACCCGACTCGAGACCATGTGGTCTCGAGTGAACAATGCAACATGTGGGCCGGTTGGGCCGCACCTCATTTAACCCACCCGAAACCTACTAGGACTAGTATATATATCATGCTCCTAGCAAACTTTGCCATTCTTTGGACAATCCACACACACACTCTCCTTCTCCCTCACTAAAACCCTAAACCACAACACTTTCTCTCCTTCATTCTCGGATCAAACCGGTGACCACAAGGAGACTCGGTTAAGCTCATCATCACCACTCGGACACTCCGTTTCACTCATTTTCCTTAGCAACTCGGTACCTTCTCGAACCGGTTAGTGATTTATGATTTGATGTTTGGTCCAATGATGTTTTGATTTATATGATAGTATACATTGATGATGAGTTAGTGTCCAAGTAATCGATGCATAAATGTTCTATGTTATGTGGTTACATTCGGTTGATGATGATTATATGTAAATGTGTGGATTTCGTTAGGGTGTATAATGTAGGCTTGACTATGTATGAGTGTTATCGGCTCTATATGGTTTGGATGTGGATATAAGTTGAGATGATTGATGAATGGAAACCGAATACTTGTAATCGGCTGTGGTATGTGCACGATTAAGACGATTCATTGTATCATAGGGTGCATGTTAGTGTTGATAAGTTGTTGATCATGATTTTTGTTTGGTTAAAGTTTATATGAATATTTGATGAACATGATGAACATATGAAGAACATGATGAATATGATATGAATGTGGCTTGAATATTTGAAATCTGATTGTTTGATCCATTTTGTTTAGTAATTAGACAAGGAAACATGTTTAAGTGGATAGTACAAACTGTTTCATGAAATCGGTTTTCCATTGGATAGTACACTGTGCAGAATCAGCAGATGTCCAGCCGAGACCTTCGGTCTCGACTCGAGACCACCATATGTCAACTCGAGATCACAGTTTCGACACAAGGTTGCGAGTCGGGAACCTCTAGTCTCGACTCGAGACCATGCCTCATCGACACACACATCATGACTCGAAACCACGATTACGAGTCCGGTTGCGACTCGAGACCAGAACATGCATGACCCGAGACCTCCTCAGACTGCGACTCGAGAATGTGTAGACTACAACTCGAGACCGCACAGTCTCGACTAGAGACCGCACAGTCCCGACTCGAGACCATACGCATGTGCACGCTGACTTGGACTTTCACATTACGGGCCTAGTTGATGGGCCGGACCTTGGGCTTTGTTTATTTATAGGCTACTGTGTAATCCGTAGGCATTATTTCAAACTGCCATGTTCATACATGTATGCCATGATTATTACTTGAGTACAATACGTGTAGAACATACGTGCACAACTTGGATACGAACCTGACTTGTATGACACAACTATGTTAGGACGTGGTTGACCACTATATTGCTTGATTGACCTTTCTGTGTATCTGCCGAGCAAACCAAGGTGAGTTCACACCCTCTACAAAGCATGGGATTCCCAGGGGTCGGGAATTGGGGTTAAGGAACATGGGTTCCTCGTCCTCCTTGGGTAGGACAGCAAAGGTTCAGGAATGTAATTCCTCGTCCTCACGGACAGATAACTCGTACTAGACCAAAACTCTATCACGAAGTCCCTCCTTTTTATATCGACTTAATCGCCGGGCCAATGGCGAGCGGGTCATTAGTTAGATAGCGCTATTTAGGTTTGACAAACCTCACACCGTGCCGCAGAGGACGGGCGTGAACTAATGGATCTGGGGCACGTAAATGGTGATAGACATTGACAGTTTCAGGGCACATAAACATGACTACAGTCAGCAGTCGATATGGTAACGAGTCTAGTGGATACATGGGGTAGCCCCCACGGCCAAAATGCCAGATAACTAACATGGGGTAGCCCCCACGACCGAAATGCCAGATAACTAACATGGGGTAGCCCCCACGGCCGAAATGCCAGATAACTAACACGGGGTAGCCCCCACGGCTGGATTGCCAGAGTAACCGGGAATAAACAAGTCACGTTTTTAACTATGGGGTAACCCCCACGGCAGGATGCCAGATAAAGGAAACTGTTTTCGAAACAACTTAAAACGAACACCCAACCGTGAACTCACTCAACTCGTTGTTGACTCGTTACTACATGCTTTGCAGGTCAATAGGTACTTAGCTGGAGCTTGCATGGAAGAGAGTCGTTGTGGGACATGGACGGCTGTGTGCCATGTTAAACTCTGAAACAATTAAACTTATGTTTTGATTTAAGACTTATGCTTCCGCTTGCAACTTAACTATGTTTTGTTTGGACACCAATTGTATTGGTTAAACCTTTATATCTTTTAACTTACATGTTCAATATGATTGGTGGCTGGATCCTGGTCAGTCACGCCCCCAAGCGGTGGTATTCCGCAGGTGGATTTTGAGGGTGTGACACTGCCTTTCCAAAGCCTGCGTAACAGCGCCGTCTATGATCGCTTTTAATTCAGCGCCCGTTAACGTAATCTGGGCGTTCTCATTTTGCTCCACCGGATGGCTATGTATTTCATTTGAGTCAGCCATTTGAATTGAACTGTTGCAGAAAACAAGGACAATATTTTATTTGGGAGTTTATTTTGGAATTACCCCTTAGGGTAATTCGTTAACCATGGTAAACAGAGACCATATTTGGTTAACTTATTAATCGTATTGATTTAGGATTTCAATTAAAATTTATCCTAATTATAAACAATAATAATATATATTAGCACATAAGGCTTAGTCACATGGACAATTTAAATTATAAGCTATGATTTCAGAGAATCAAGACTTTTAAGGTTTGAACCTAGTTCATTACCCTTATCAGACAGGGAGTCATAGCTACCCCTGTCTTTTGGCTCTTATGGAAGTGAGCTGGGCCCGTAGGCATCATATTACCACGTATGGTAAAATATGATCATCTTAATTGATGATCTTAACCCATGATTCAGAGATCATATAATTGGGTTTGGAATCTTCTAAAGAATCCTTGTACAATAAGAATGACATGTGATTTTAACGAATCACTTCTGCCAGGAGTGTTAACATGTTTTAAGATGTTAACATGGATTTGAATCTTTTAAACAGGTCTTACCATCTTGGCCCGGTCTTATATTTGACACTAGGCTAGGTTTCACACTTTAAGACTCTTAATTAAATAATTACATAGGCAGATTAATTTAAAAAGGAATGATTTTAATTTATTTATTTCATTTATAAATTATTTATGCGCAAAATAGTAAACATGAAATTTATAAAACAAACATTCCATTGATTTATTTAAATATTATACACTGCCCTAAACGGGTCTTTTCAAATAGCAAACTTACCCTCGCAGGGGTTAAACAAGTACTTACCCACGCAGGGGCTTAATAACACACATGCCCTCGCAGGGGCTTAATAACATAATTGTCCACGCAGGGACTTACACACACAATACACCCTCGTAGGGGTTAAACAAACAAGCATGCCCACGCAGGGGCTTAACAACCAAATACACCCACGCAGGGGCTTATACAACAAGATTGGAAGGAGTCAATGATCCTTCTTGTTCTTCCCTTTAATTAAGCTTGCTAATCCTTGGAAGAAAGTTTGCCTCTCCCTACGGTCCCTGTGGAAGCCTCGCTCTACTTCATCCAGCCTCTGCAGTATTTCTTCGCGTTCGGGCGGGGAGAACCTAGGCGGCTGCGATTGAGCCCGGATGATGGGTCTAGGAGGTATCGGGTATCCCTGAGTCGGGTAACTTACCCCCCCATGGATCCCCATAGGGTCCTTGGGTGTTGTAGTTCGCTGCTACCATGTACGGGTCAGCCTCCCCGTAACCATAGTTGTGATGCGTTGGGGGTTCAAACGGGTTTTATGCCATGCCACCCGTATACGCTGGTATCGGGTTGTCAAAACCCATTGGCGGCGGCTGCGGCATCGCGGGGTTGGAAGGTCCACCCATTTGTGGGTCCTCCTGATGTGGCGGGTAGTGGCTGGCACTTGACTGACGTGGGGAACTGAAATGGAAGTCCCCTGGTCGTACCGACATGCGGGCACCGGTTCTCCTACGCCTTGGCGGTTGAGGAGGTGCCGGCTGAACTGGTGGAGGTGGAGGTGGTGGCGTAACTGCCACAAACCGGTGATCCTCAGAGGAATCTTGATGATGCTGCTGCTGTTGTGGCTGCTGCTGCTGAGACTGCTGCTGCTCATGAGGCGACGAGTGGTGAGAAGGTGTATAGTACCACTCGTGCTGATTAAACAGGGCTTGGAAACTGTCTGGACCACCATAGGGTGATCTGTGAAAAGACGATCCGTCGGAGATCTCGATCGGGTGGTTCGGAGTACCACTTGCTGGCATGAAGGGGTCCGTATCCTCGTCCATGTCTTCCGCATTATCACCGGAGAAGTGATCGTCTGGCCCCAGTGGATTAAAACCCACGGGTTCTTGTAAGTAATTGGCCGGATTAAACTGGCCTCGAAAGATGGGTGTGGGGTCACCATACGAATGATGAGACAGGGATCTCTGAAGTGGTATGTAGGATGGTTGAGGGTTATTGGGTTCATAAGGGTTAAGAACAGGAGGTGTTGAACTATGCGAAACCGACCGTCTGGCCGGCTCGAACAGGTTTCTCCGGTTCTCCCGAGGGTTGTCACTCTCGGTGGTGGATGGAGCTCGCCGTTGCGAAGGTCCAGCTTCATGATCGTTGGGGGCGGTGACTGGCCCCTTGCCTCGTCCTCGTCTCCTAAAGAATCTTGGCGGCATGTTGATATTCCTGTCAATAAAGCATAAGATAACAATAACAAATATAAAATTTTTAAAGGACAAAACAAAAACCCGAATAAGGTGGAATTTGTCCTATGTTATAAGTCTAGACTCGAAGGTTTAGATATGTGCAATTGTGTTATTGAGATTAAACACAAAAGGTTAGTGTTTAATTCACTCAATGTTGGCTCTGATACCAACCTGTCACACCCCGATTTCCACGTGTCACCGGTGGGCCCGGTGGGGGAGTATCGTGACGTGGTTGGCAACGTAATAGTCAAACAACACAATATTATTATGCACAGCGGAAGCAAATTTAAAATATGATACAACCGAATTTAATATTGTTTATCAATGTAACAATATCCGGAAGTTTATCCACAGTAGGATCGAAACAAAATAATATTAATGGTTCAACAGACTTTAGGCATCCTAAGCTTGCGAGACTTTTTATTGATGCTTAGGAGACAATCCAGCCAATTTCGTTTAGTACCTGCATTCAGTCTTTTTGGGAAAATACGTCAGTTTACACTGGTAAATACGATCAACTGACTCATTTTGGAAAAATGATTGAAAATTGGTTTGGATGCACATGGCATAAACATTTTTATAACTTGGGAGAATTATTTAATATTATAATCTTGTGAACGAATTACATGTTACTTATGTGTTCAGTAGCCCGGATCTTGTCCGGGTTAAAGATCAATAGACACACCACATAATTGAGTTATACACTGACAGGTGTACGCCTACACCCCGTGCTCAGGTTGTGGCCATCTCGTAAGATGATGCCAAGGATATCCGGGACATGGTCATTAACCCCCCAAAGGCTGTAAAGTAAACAAGACGGTTTAAACGAGCCGATCAAATTATTCAATTACCCACTTAATGTGGAGATTTGATGCCCGATCAAGCGGTATGCTATATACCGTAACCCAAGCCCGTATAGGGAAAATAAGTTAAAAGTATTTACCTGATGCAAAGTATAATTCACAATAAGCAAATTGCACGTAGCTTTTACTGGTTCTCCTAATCTGGAAGGAAGGTTTAATATAACCTATTAGAATCCTAACGGGTCTTTAATTAAGCTTAAGCTTAGACCGGCTAGTTTTCAGGATACGGTTCGTACGCATGATTAAGCGAAGACCGGATAGAATGTGATTTAGACCCGACAAGTTCAGATACTTGTTTAATATGGGTTTATTATTCACATTCTGGATTTTGAGATAAAACCGATAAGGTTTGACCCGTGTCGGTTAATTTATGTAAACTTGTTACATAAACCGAACCGAACGCGTAAAATGCGTAACGGGTATCCGCTAGAGCCATATACAGGTTTCCTAAGTTAATATGCTTCAAATAGGTTGTGACATCAGTAGGATGTCTTTCATTATGCCCGAATTGAATTTAAACACAAACTATGCTCCGTAGGGGTAGTTTGGTCATTTTAAAGGTTGTAAAAGAGTTTAAATGTGTAACTGAGTTACAGGTCTGATGTAAACAGCAAACATACTCAATTTGATGAGTTATAACACTAGGCTCAAGCATATATGTGAAATTTATCATTTTTAACCAAACTATGCCCCGTGGGGGTATTTTGGTAATTTCACACAAGCCGAAAAGCTCAAAAACGAAGTCTGAGTTAATCAACCTTTGCTTACTGTTAAAATATCATAATTTTCCTCATATATCAGTAGGTATCAACCCGGGTATGTCTAATATGATTTTAAAACATACTATGCGTTAAAAACGCTAAATAAGGCGATTAAAGGCCATTTCCGGGTTCGATACTTAAATCTGATATTTTTATATTTCCATAAGGCTTAAAATAATTTATTTATCATATGTGATCAGTAGCAAAATATTTGGAGTCGTTTAGATATGTAAAACTCATTTTATGGCCCGTAAGGGCAAAACCGACAATTACCGGATTAAGCCTACGACTACTAGTTATGCTCAGCCTAAAATTAATTAAAAATATTTAAAAATCCCAAAATAATATATTACATCAGTGGGTAAAAGATTTGATATCAAAAAGTAGGCTTAACTAGGCTATACGCTAATTATGCCATTTAATTAACATAAAGCTTTAAATTTGTGATATTGAGCATAACTCTTAATCTACAAGTCAAACTGATGTCAAACTCTGAATACAAGTTTATATATCAGTATTTAAGGTTTCTACACTTTTACATTTTCATAAATCACGTTTTAAGGTAATAAGGGCATAATGGTCAACATATGAGCAATTAACGGAAATATGCATATTAATTGGATAACTAGTGAACCAAGGTGTATAATCACAGAGGGTTGTTCTAACATGTATCCTAATCCAATTTAAGCTCTGAGGAATTTCTAAAACATACCTAAACAGGTCAGAACTGAAAGTCAAAACGAAAGTCAAACTATGTGACTTTCGGTTCCGAACCGGGTCTAAACAGGAAATAGTCGGGTTAAACATGTTTAGACATGTTCTTACACTAATTACTAAGTTATAACAATGATCAAACAGGTTGTATATGTTCTAGATAGCTAATTATGCATAAATGACATTTTAAGCATCCTGTTGACTTTTTAATTAAAAGTTTGACCCGACATTAGACCTGGTCAGAGTGGTGATCAGGGGAAACCCTTTTGAGGTTTTATTACCCACATAAATACCAAACTATAACTACTTTTAATTCGAGATATGACTGAGCCATTATTGACTAATCTCGAAGTCAACCCGTAATTACGACGGTTTGACTTTTAGCTAATTAACCAAGCTAAACTCAAATAAAGAAGGACTAGTAGACTTACAAGAGTCCTATGCACGACTTAAGATCAGTTGGACCTGCTTGAGAGCTCCAGAAATGATCAAATTATGCAGATGAAGGTGTGAGGAGTTGTGTTGCACTACTTGGCCTTTTATAGTGAAATTTCAACCACAAAATGTGGACAACAAAGTCTAGCACACTCCACAACTGCCATACACATGTCCCTAGTGCTCTAGTACAGTTTAGGGGTCGCCCACCATGTCAAAAATTCGGTTTAAAGTCGAGTTTCCGCGTATACAGGGGTCTGTCCCCGTTTTCTGCTTCTGGGCTCCTGAGGCGGCCCGCCTCAGGATTCATCAAGGCCCAAGCGGGCCGCTTGGCCCTCAAAATCAGATTTTTCATTTTTAATTGTTTAGCAACTTGACCTTTGGCTTCGCGAAGGGGTAAATAAGGTTATTTCTTGCATTTTGACCCCCTTATAATTACCCACAAGGGCTTTAGGACTTATACCCACTTTGCCAAGTCCCTGAACACTTCCGGTTAACCCGAAAAGTCTTAACTTTCAATGTTTGCACTTTAACCCCTCGCACACGAATTTGATCATAACTTTCTCATACGATAACGAAACTTTAAGAAATTTATATCGTGCATTCTAGTGAGCATAATTAACATTTACAAAGCTTCGGGTTTGTCAAAAGGTCACTCAGAGGTATAAATTAAACATGTTGACACATTTAGCCCCTGTAGTTTGTAATCTCTCACTTTTTGCTTCGTATGATCCATGATTTATTCGTTTGATGTTATAAACATCATGTAGGGTTATAATGAAGTATATTTATTCACTGTTGACATTTAGAACCCGTATTATCATATACTTTCCATGTTTGTCAACTTTAGTCCTTTTATAACATTCTTTCACACGTTCAAACTTTATGACACGTGTCAACACATTATAGGACGTGAATTTTCGAGGTGTTACACTACTCTTTTCTACCAAATGAAGATGAGCTAGCTGATTTTGTAACCACTGCACAAGTAGTAGTGGATCCGATAGCTGTGGACTTGCCAAATAGTCCAGTTTCTTTGAAAGAATCTGTAGAGTCTAACAGCACACCTCATAAAGTGGATGAGGATACTGAAGACAACAAGTCCAAAACATTTAAAAAGAGATCAAATAAAAAGAAAACTTATAAGAAAAGATCCTGTTTTAGATGTCACAACAAAGGACATGTGTTGAGTTGTTGTCCTTTGAAGAAAGGTAAACAAAAAGTTGATGAGGTTAAGGATGGGAATCAGGTTGGGTCAAACAATAGTGTAAAATCTAGTTGTCAGACAAATAAACCTGAATTTCAATCAAAACCCTCAACTTCGAAAAGATTTGATAGACCAAGAAGTATTTCTCCACAATTTAGTCATTATAATAGTAAATCAAATCAGTTTCAAAGTCAAAATAAAAATTTTGGATATCAAAATCGATACCAGACTTCTGGTAATCAAAATTTTCAAAGAAGAAACGAACATAGGGGTTTTAGTAACTCAAATGTTCAACAACATCCAAAATTTTTCCAAAATTCATGGTATGAAAATGGTAGAAGAAGGTATCAAGATAATAATTTCCAAAGGTCAGAAAATCCGAGAGGTTGTTGGAACTCTCGCAATCAAAGACCTAGTGGAAATTATCAATCTTGTTCAACAATGGGGATGCAATCCAAGACTCCACTGAGGAGTGATGGATATTGGATGGATATTCCTGTAATGGATGAATTTGGAAAACCCAAGACCATCAGGGGTTGGGTTCTCAAGTCTAACTGAGTTGTTGAGAATGTGCAGGATGACCAAGAAGGACTGTTGATGTGTTCAACAGTGGTTGTTCCTGCTAAGTGTCTGAGGTGAATAGTAAGTTAAAATTGGTAACGAACTATTTACTACAATGATTGTTATGATGATTTTAAACTTTAACATTGAAAAAATTTTGTCAGGTTAAGGTGGGAGTTTGTTTGTGTTTTCAAATTTGTGTTTCTGAAACTTACTCCATGAAAACAAAAATTTAGGGGGAGAAATTTCCCTAAGCCAAAAAGAGTTTAGATAGTGCGTGTGTTTAGGGGGAGTAAGTTATAAAATTAAAAAAATATATATATTAAAAAATGAAAAACTTAAAAAATTGAAAATTAAAAAAAAATGAGATTTCATGGTGTGAATAAGAAGAAATGATAGTACATCAGCAAATTAGACTGTCACACTCAATCTGAATTAAATTGCTTAAGTGTGATAGCAGCTTCATCATATGATGTACCAGTAGGCAAAAAGCATGAAATAATCAACTTACCTATGTGATATAAATCTAAATGAACTGAGTATGAGTGGGGAACATATCAGTGGTGTATGGTTTAATGACCTTAAATCTTGCGTTGATAGATTGCCAAAATCTGAAGTTTTGGGTCTTTATACTGTTATTACATCTGGGGATATCAGGGGTGTCCTTCTGCTGCATCCAGATACATGCTGACCTAGGCACACCCAGGATATCTTAAAAGATCTAAAAATGCCAAAACCCTGAAAATGAAGAAGCTCTCCTAGAGAGTCATTCAAAAAGTGCAAAATGCATAAATCGTACCAAAAATGGTATTTGTCATAGCCCTCGTTAGATATTTTGGTCTCTCTGCTGTACGGAAATACTGACCTGTTCACCAATTATCTAAATGTTAAAAAACAAAACGGATGAATTCAGTATACTCACCTACTACGATGAATCTTTGTGCATACCTTGATCGCGGGGGTATATCCTGAAGTGGTACACACTAGTATATCAGTAATAATATTACCTTAACGTATCATACGGTAATGGTACTTGAAATGTTCATGCATTTTGTTTAAGTGGATAAACATACTGGTAATCGTCTTGGACTGCTTTTCACGAAAAATTAAATAAAGAATTATCTAATAGTGTGAAAACAGTTTGATTGTGCTGATATGATCTTCTTACACATGATTATCACAAAAAGATGAAATTGTAAATATTTTTTTAGTTTGTTTTGAAAAATTATCAAAAATACCAAAAATATTTCCTTTTAAAAGACTTCCATTTTGAACTGACAGGTAGTTGTTTTTGCAAATTAAGATAAAATATTGGTTTATCTTTAAATATGAAAAAGACTAATGGTTTTTCGAGATACTTGCTTGTGTTGCTAAACTGATTGATGCAGTTATCAAAATGAAGTGCATAATACAAGTAAAGTGCAGATTGAGAGTGAAGTGAAGAACGTGTGAAGATGCATGGTAGGATCCTTCTACTACATTGCAGAGAGAGATTTGGAAAATTTGGAGATACTTGCTTAACCAAAGATTGCTAGTTCACTGATCTACAATGAATGAAAGTTTTGGAGATTGGAAGCATCAGCTAAGGGGGAGTCTGTTGATGTCAGAAACTGTGTAGCTGACGCTATCCAAAGACCAAAAGACTGCAAGATGTTTGAAGACAAAGTTACACTATGAAGCTATTGTCAAGGGGGAGTTTGTTAGTGCATATTCTGTGACAACAGCTTAATAGTCTGATTATTTAGTCTTTGGATATTTTGTAATGGGCTTAGCATATTGGTTAGGGAGTTAATTAGTGTAATGGGCTAGGAGAATGGCCAAGCCCAGACGAAAGCCCAGTAAGCAAATATGGCTGTAGTATATAAACAGCTTTATGCATTAGGGTTTAGGTTAGCCAGTTGAGAGACACTAAGAGGAAGAGAGAGTTAGTGAGAAATCTACAGAGAGTGGCTGAGAGATTTCTTGTGGGTCTTGAGTTGATTGTAAACCTTGTGTTGGATAATCAATAGAAGACCGGATTGAAAGTGATTGTTTCGTGTTCGTCATCTTTATTCTTGTTTCTGTTTGTTCGATTGATCAAGGGGATTCCGCACCCTTGATTGATTATCAATCTCGTTACGATCCACGGGATAGGGACCTACAGTAAGTTTTCTATATATCCTTTCCCTATCTATATATACATATAGAAAAAAGTGTAAAATACATTACGGCTTAACGTACATCACGTACGACAACGTGCGTGATTATAGGTATAACATGCGTTATTAATGGTTTTCAATATGCGTGATTTGGGTTTTTTAGTCTATAACGTGAGTGATTTTGAAATAACATACGTTAAGCCGTAATGTACGTTAACTGGCCTATATATATAATGGAAATATCTGAAGAAAACCCTTATAATTGAGAAAACTTGGGGGAACTCTAACCTCCTGAATTTTTTTTTTGTTTGAAAAAATTTACACATGTAATATACATGTTTTTAAGGGTTTTGGGCAAAAAAATCAAAAAAGCGCCGAGTGGATATTTAAAAAAAAACAAGTTTCTGGGGTAACATATGTCAGACGAATGTAACATATGTTACACCAAAACTTGTTTATTTTTTTTTAAAAATATCCACTCGGCGCTTTTTTTGATTTTTTTTCCCAAAACCCTTAAAAACATGTATATAACATGTATAATTTTTATCAAAACAAAAATTCGGGAGCTTTGAGTTTCCCGGGTTTTCTCGCCACAAGAGGGTTTTCTATATATCATTCCCCTATATATATATATATATATATATATATACACCCCTATAGGGGAAGGTTCATTTGAGAAGAAATTTAATGTGAGAAGAAAAAGAAGAAAGGGCATAATGGTAAAAGATTAAATAGTTTATAACTCCTCCCATTAATTATGTTATCTTTAATTAATAAAGCAAAAAACATTTTATCCTACACATTTCAAAATTTATCCTACACGTATCTTACACCTACCGAAATTTACCCTACGCGTATCTAAATTTATCATACACATTTAAGAATTTATCCTACACATATACTAAAATTTATCCTACACATGTCGAAAATTGTACTTCACCCTAAATTATTTTATCTTGAAAGAGTATATTTAAAAGTGAGTTACAAGTTTAATTAATTAGCTAATTAATTACAATTACAAATTTACCTATATGCCCTTATTAATAACATTAAATACACATATTAAATTAAGTAAAATGGAGCATTTCTATTGGTTTAAAACTTATTTTTTTTATTCTTACAAAATTTTTCTTCTCATTTGAACCCTCCACTACCCCTATATATATATATATATATATATATGGTAAGTTTATTGTAAAAAAGGTTAGAAGTGTGAGAAATATTATGGAGATGACATGTGTCCTAAATCTAAATTAATTCAAAAGGGTAAACAAGTAATTTTATCATTGATTCAATTAATTCAAAACCTTCCATAACCGCCACCTTATTTATAGGAACATGATTTTTTAAAAGATCTTTATAAAAACACTACGAATGACACTGCAACCACCATTCAACATGTATATAACACTATTCAATAATTATATAACACCATTCAATAAGTATATAACACCATTTTAAAGATCTCTATAAAAAGGCTACGAATAACACTACAAAATCACCATTCAGCACATATATAACATCATTCAATAATTATGTAACACCATTCAATAAGTATATAACATCATTCAATAATTATATATCACCAATAACACCATTCAATAAGTATATAACACTATTAAAGACACTACCTCCATTTCCAGAATGTGTTCTTAGTATAATGTTCATAGTATGGTTATTGTACACGGTGTTTTAAACCTGCATGCATGGTGTTTTACATCTGCATGCTAGTAGATGTTCCAGATTCCATATGTTAAAACACCATGGTATTTTAAACCTATATTCCAGTAGATGCTCTTCGCATGTTCATCGTATAGTGTTTTACACCTGCATTCCAATATGTGTTTAAAATACCACGCTTTGAATCACAATACAATTAAAACACCATTGTATGTACATAGACAAAACATTATGGACTAAACATCTGATCGAAACATATTTTTTTCTCTATATAAGTATAGCAATATGGTACTCATATTAAAGATAAAAAAAACGTTCGTTATTATGGTGTAAGTTTTTTCTTTTAAAGTTACGTATAAAAAGTTATTGACGTTTAAAAAAGACGGGGGAAAGTTGCATGTGCATTAATGTTAGTTTCTTAATTTAAAAATGTTAAATTTACCTATATACCCTTATCTAGAAAATTAATATGTTTAATAGTAAACATTATTTACAATTTTGCCATTATGATCTCAACCATTAGATCAAAGATCTAATGATGTAGAGTTTTTCTTACCTTTCTCACAAAAAAAAACCTTTAAATTTGCGATATTGAGCATAACTCTTAATCTACAAGTCAAACTGATGTCAAAATCTGAATACAAGTTTATATATCAGTATTTAAGGTTTCTACACTTTTACATTTTCATAAATCACGTTTTAAGGTAATAAGGGCATAATGGTCAACATATGAGCAATTAACGGAAATATGCATATTAATTGGATAACTAGTGAACCAAGGTGTATAATCACAGAGGGTTGTTCTAACATGTATCCTAATCCAATTTAAGCTCTGAGGAATTTCTAAAACATACCTAAACAGGTCAGAACTGAAAGTCAAAACGAAAGTCAAACTATGTGACTTTCGGTTCCGAACCGGGTCTAAACAGGAAATAGTCGGGTTAAACATGTTTAGACATGTTCTTACACTAATTACTAAGTTATAACAATGATCAAACAGGTTGTATATGTTCTAGATAGCTAATTATGCATAAATGACATTTTAAGCATCCTGTTGACTTTTTAATTAAAAGTTTGACCCGACATTAGACCTGGTCAGAGTGGTGATCAGGGGAAACCCTTTTGAGGTTTTATTACCCACATAAATACCAAACTATAACTACTTTTAATTCGAGATATGACTGAGCCATTATTGACTAATCTCGAAGTCAACCCGTAATTACGACGGTTTGACTTTTAGCTAATTAACCAAGCTAAACTCAAATAAAGAAGGACTAGTAGACTTACAAGAGTCCTATGCACGACTTAAGATCAGTTGGACCTGCTTGAGAGCTCCAGAAATGATCAAATTATGCAGATGAAGGTGTGAGGAGTTGTGTTGCACTACTTGGCCTTTTATAGTGAAATTTCAACCACAAAATGTGGACAACAAAGTCTAGCACACTCCACAACTGCCATACACATGTCCCTAGTGCTCTAGTACAGTTTAGGGGTCGCCCACCATGTCAAAAATTCGGTTTAAAGTCGAGTTTCCGCGTATACAGGGGTCTGTCCCCGTTTTCTGCTTCTGGGCTCCTGAGGCGGCCCGCCTCAGGATTCATCAAGGCCCAAGCGGGCCGCTTGGCCCTCAAAATCAGATTTTTCATTTTTAATTGTTTAGCAACTTGACCTTTGGCTTCGCGAAGGGGTAAATAAGGTTATTTCTTGCATTTTGACCCCCTTATAATTACCCACAAGGGCTTTAGGACTTATACCCACTTTGCCAAGTCCCTGAACACTTCCGGTTAACCCGAAAAGTCTTAACTTTCAATGTTTGCACTTTAACCCCTCGCACACGAATTTGATCATAACTTTCTCATACGATAACGAAACTTTAAGAAATTTATATCGTGCATTCTAGTGAGCATAATTAACATTTACAAAGCTTCGGGTTTGTCAAAAGGTCACTCAGAGGTATAAATTAAACATGTTGACACATTTAGCCCCTGTAGTTTGTAATCTCTCACTTTTTGCTTCGTATGATCCATGATTTATTCGTTTGATGTTATAAACATCATGTAGGGTTATAATGAAGTATATTTATTCACTGTTGACATTTAGAACCCGTATTATCATATACTTTCCATGTTTGTCAACTTTAGTCCTTTTATAACATTCTTTCACACGTTCAAACTTTATGACACGTGTCAACACATTATAGGACGTGAATTTTCGAGGTGTTACACTACTCTTTTCTACCAAATGAAGATGAGCTAGCTGATTTTGTAACCACTGCACAAGTAGTAGTGGATCCGATAGCTGTGGACTTGCCAAATAGTCCAGTTTCTTTGAAAGAATCTGTAGAGTCTAACAGCACACCTCATAAAGTGGATGAGGATACTGAAGACAACAAGTCCAAAACATTTAAAAAGAGATCAAATAAAAAGAAAACTTATAAGAAAAGATCCTGTTTTAGATGTCACAACAAAGGACATGTGTTGAGTTGTTGTCCTTTGAAGAAAGGTAAACAAAAAGTTGATGAGGTTAAGGATGGGAATCAGGTTGGGTCAAACAATAGTGTAAAATCTAGTTGTCAGACAAATAAACCTGAATTTCAATCAAAACCCTCAACTTCGAAAAGATTTGATAGACCAAGAAGTATTTCTCCACAATTTAGTCATTATAATAGTAAATCAAATCAGTTTCAAAGTCAAAATAAAAATTTTGGATATCAAAATCGATACCAGACTTCTGGTAATCAAAATTTTCAAAGAAGAAACGAACATAGGGGTTTTAGTAACTCAAATGTTCAACAACATCCAAAATTTTTCCAAAATTCATGGTATGAAAATGGTAGAAGAAGGTATCAAGATAATAATTTCCAAAGGTCAGAAAATCCGAGAGGTTGTTGGAACTCTCGCAATCAAAGACCTAGTGGAAATTATCAATCTTGTTCAACAATGGGGATGCAATCCAAGACTCCACTGAGGAGTGATGGATATTGGATGGATATTCCTGTAATGGATGAATTTGGAAAACCCAAGACCATCAGGGGTTGGGTTCTCAAGTCTAACTGAGTTGTTGAGAATGTGCAGGATGACCAAGAAGGACTGTTGATGTGTTCAACAGTGGTTGTTCCTGCTAAGTGTCTGAGGTGAATAGTAAGTTAAAATTGGTAACGAACTATTTACTACAGTGATTGTTATGATGATTTTAAACTTTAACATTGAAAAAATTTTGTCAGGTTAAGGTGGGAGTTTGTTTGTGTTTTCAAATTTGTGTTTCTGAAACTTACTCCATGAAAACAAAAATTTAGGGGGAGAAATTTCCCTAAGCCAAAAAGAGTTTAGATAGTGCGTGTGTTTAGGGGGAGTAAGTTATAAAATTAAAAAAATATATATATTAAAAAATGAAAAACTTAAAAAATTGAAAATTAAAAAAAAATGAGATTTCATGGTGTGAATAAGAAGAAATGATAGTACATCAGCAAATTAGACTGTCACACTCAATCTGAATTAAATTGCTTAAGTGTGATAGCAGCTTCATCATATGATGTACCAGTAGGCAAAAAGCATGAAATAATCAACTTACCTATGTGATATAAATCTAAATGAACTGAGTATGAGTGGGGAACATATCAGTGGTGTATGGTTTAATGACCTTAAATCTTGCGTTGATAGATTGCCAAAATCTGAAGTTTTGGGTCTTTATACTGTTATTACATCTGGGGATATCAGGGGTGTCCTTCTGCTGCATCCAGATACATGCTGACCTAGGCACACCCAGGATATCTTAAAAGATCTAAAAATGCCAAAACCCTGAAAATGAAGAAGCTCTCCTAGAGAGTCATTCAAAAAGTGCAAAATGCATAAATCGTACCAAAAATGGTATTTGTCATAGCCCTCGTTAGATATTTTGGTCTCTCTGCTGTACGGAAATACTGACCTGTTCACCAATTATCTAAATGTTAAAAAACAAAACGGATGAATTCAGTATACTCACCTACTACGATGAATCTTTGTGCATACCTTGATCGCGGGGGTATATCCTGAAGTGGTACACACTAGTATATCAGTAATAATATTACCTTAACGTATCATACGGTAATGGTACTTGAAATGTTCATGCATTTTGTTTAAGTGGATAAACATACTGGTAATCGTCTTGGACTGCTTTTCACGAAAAATTAAATAAAGAATTATCTAATAGTGTGAAAACAGTTTGATTGTGCTGATATGATCTTCTTACACATGATTATCACAAAAAGATGAAATTGTAAATATTTTTTTAGTTTGTTTTGAAAAATTATCAAAAATACCAAAAATATTTCCTTTTAAAAGACTTCCATTTTGAACTGACAGGTAGTTGTTTTTGCAAATTAAGATAAAATATTGGTTTATCTTTAAATATGAAAAAGACTAATGGTTTTTCGAGATACTTGCTTGTGTTGCTAAACTGATTGATGCAGTTATCAAAATGAAGTGCATAATACAAGTAAAGTGCAGATTGAGAGTGAAGTGAAGAACGTGTGAAGATGCATGGTAGGATCCTTCTACTACATTGCAGAGAGAGATTTGGAAAATTTGGAGATACTTGCTTAACCAAAGATTGCTAGTTCACTGATCTACAATGAATGAAAGTTTTGGAGATTGGAAGCATCAGCTAAGGGGGAGTCTGTTGATGTCAGAAACTGTGTAGCTGACGCTATCCAAAGACCAAAAGACTGCAAGATGTTTGAAGACAAAGTTACACTATGAAGCTATTGTCAAGGGGGAGTTTGTTAGTGCATATTCTGTGACAACAGCTTAATAGTCTGATTATTTAGTCTTTGGATATTTTGTAATGGGCTTAGCATATTGGTTAGGGAGTTAATTAGTGTAATGGGCTAGGAGAATGGCCAAGCCCAGACGAAAGCCCAGTAAGCAAATATGGCTGTAGTATATAAACAGCTTTATGCATTAGGGTTTAGGTTAGCCAGTTGAGAGACACTAAGAGGAAGAGAGAGTTAGTGAGAAATCTACAGAGAGTGGCTGAGAGATTTCTTGTGGGTCTTGAGTTGATTGTAAACCTTGTGTTGGATAATCAATAGAAGACCGGATTGAAAGTGATTGTTTCGTGTTCGTCATCTTTATTCTTGTTTCTGTTTGTTCGATTGATCAAGGGGATTCCGCACCCTTGATTGATTATCAATCTCGTTACGATCCACGGGATAGGGACCTACAGTAAGTTTTCTATATATCCTTTCCCTATCTATATATACATATAGAAAAAAGTGTAAAATACATTACGGCTTAACGTACATCACGTACGACAACGTGCGTGATTATAGGTATAACATGCGTTATTAATGGTTTTCAATATGCGTGATTTGGGTTTTTTAGTCTATAACGTGAGTGATTTTGAAATAACATACGTTAAGCCGTAATGTACGTTAACTGGCCTATATATATAATGGAAATATCTGAAGAAAACCCTTATAATTGAGAAAACTTGGGGGAACTCTAACCTCCCGAATTTTTTTTTGTTTGAAAAAATTTACACATGTAATATACATGTTTTTAAGGGTTTTGGGCAAAAAAATCAAAAAAGCGCCGAGTGGATATTTAAAAAACAACAAGTTTCTGGGGTAACATATGTCAGACGAATGTAACATATGTTACACCAAAACTTGTTTATTTTTTTAAAAAAATATCCACTCGGCGCTTTTTTTGATTTTTTTTCCCAAAACCCTTAAAAACATGTATATAACATGTATAATTTTTATCAAAACAAAAATTCGGGAGCTTTGAGTTTCCCGGGTTTTCTCGCCACAAGAGGGTTTTCTATATATCATTCCCCTATATATATATATATATACACCCCTATAGGGGAAGGTTCATTTAAGAAGAAATTTAATGTGAGAAGAAAAAGAAGAAAGGGCATAATGGTAAAAGATTAAATAGTTTATAACTCCTCCCATTAATTATGTTATCTCTAATTAATAAAGCAAAAAACATTTTATCCTACACATTTCAAAATTTATCCTACACGTATCTTACACCTACCGAAATTTACCCTACGCGTATCTAAATTTATCATACACATTTAAGAATTTATCCTACACATATACTAAAATTTATCCTACACATGTCGAAAATTGTACTTCACCCTAAATTATTTTATCTTGAAAGAGTATATTTAAAAGTGAGTTACAAGTTTAATTAATTAGCTAATTAATTACAATTACAAATTTACCTATATGCCCTTATTAATAACATTAAATACACATATTAAATTAAGTAAAATGGAGCATTTCTATTGGTTTAAAACTTATTTTTTTTATTCTTACAAAATTTTTCTTCTCATTTGAACCCTCCACTACCCCTATATATATATATATATATATATATATATATATATATATATATATATATGGGTAAGTTTATTGTAAAAAAGTTTAGAAGTGTGAGAAATATTATGGAGATGACATGTGTCCTAAATCTAAATTAATTCAAAAGGGTAAACAAGTAATTTTATCATTGATTCAATTAATTCAAAACCTTCCATAACCGCCACCTTATTTATAGGAACATGATTTTTTAAAAGATCTTTATAAAAACACTACGAATGACACTGCAACCACCATTCAACACGTATATAACACTATTCAATAATTATATAACACCATTCAATAAGTATATAACACCATTTTAAAGATCTCTATAAAAAGGCTACGAATAACACTGCAAAATCACCATTCAGCACATATATAACATCATTCAATAATTATGTAACACCATTCAATAAGTATATAACATCATTCAATAATTATATATCACCAATAACACCATTCAATAAGTATATAACACTATTAAAGACACTACCTCCATTTCCAGAATGTGTTCTTAGTATAATGTTCATAGTATGGTTATTGTACACGGTGTTTTAAACCTGCATGCATGGTGTTTTACATCTGCATGCTAGTAGATGTTCCAGATTCCATATGTTAAAACACCATGGTATTTTAAACCTATATTCCAGTAGATGCTCTTCGCATGTTCATCGTATAGTGTTTTACACCTGCATTCCAATATGTGTTTAAAATACCACGCTTTGAATCACAATACAATTAAAACACCATTGTATGTACATAGACAAAACATTATGGACTAAACATCTGATCGAAACATATTTTTTTCTCTATATAAGTATAGCAATATGGTACTCATATTAAAGATAAAAAAAACGTTCGTTATTATGGTGTAAGTTTTTTCTTTTAAAGTTACGTATAAAAAGTTATTGACGTTTAAAAAAGACGGGGGAAAGTTGCATGTGCATTAATGTTAGTTTCTTAATTTAAAAATGTTAAATTTACCTATATACCCTTATCTAGAAAATTAATATGTTTAATAGTAAACATTATTTACAATTTTGCCATTATGATCTCAACCATTAGATCAAAGATCAAATGATGTAGAGTTTTTCTTACCTTTCTCACAAAAAAAAACCTTTAAATTTGCGATATTGAGCATAACTCTTAATCTATAAGTCAAACTGATGTCAAACTCTGAATACAAGTTTATATATCAGTATTTAAGGTTTCTACACTTTTACATTTTCATAAATCACGTTTTAAGGTAATAAGGGCATAATGGTCAACATATGAGCAATTAACGGAAATATGCATATTAATTGGATAACTAGTGAACCAAGGTGTATAATCACAGAGGGTTGTTCTAACATGTATCCTAATCCAATTTAAGCTTTGAGGCATTTCTAAAACATACCTAAACGGGTCAGAACTGAAAGTCAAAGCGAAAGTCAAACTATGTGACTTTCGGTTCCGAACCGGGTCTAAACAGGAAATAGTCGGGTTGAACATGTTTTGACATGTTCTTACACTAATTACTAAGTTATAACAATGATCAAACAGGTTGTATATGTTCTAGATAGCTAATTATGCATAAATGACATTTTAAGCATCTTGTTGACTTTTTAATTAAAAGTTTGACCCGACATTAGACCTGGTCAGAGTGGTGATCAGGGGAAACCCTTTTGAGGTTTTATTACCCACATAAATACCAAACTATAACTACTTTTAATTCGAGATATGACTGAGCCATTATTGACTAATCTCGAAGTCAAACCGTAATTACGACGGTTTAACTTTTAGCTAATTAACCAAGCTAAACTCAAATAAAGAAGGACTAGTAGACTTATAAGAGTCCTATGCACGACTTAAGATCAGTTGGACCTGCTTGAGAGCTCCAGAAATGATCAAATTATGCAGATGAAGGTGTGAGGAGTTGTGTTGCACTACTTGGCCTTTTATAGTGAAATTTCTACCACAAAATGTGGACAACAAAGTCTAGCACACTCCACAACTGCCATACACATGTCCCTAGTGCTCTAGTACAGTTTAGGGGTCGCCCACCATGTCAAAAATTCGGTTTAAAGTCGAGTTTCCGCGTATACAGGGGTCTGTCCCCGTTTTCTGCTTCTGGGCTCCTGAGGCGGCCCGCCTCAGGATTCATCAAGGCCCAAGCGGGCCGCTTGGCCCTCAAAATCAGATTTTTCATTTTTAATTGTTTAGCAACTTGACCTTTGGCTTCGCGAAGGGGTAAATAAGGTTATTTCTTGCATTTTGACCCCCTTATAATTACCCACAAGGGCTTTAGGACTTATACCCACTTTGCCAAGTCCCTGAACACTTCCGGTTAACCCGAAAAGTCTTAACTTTCAATGTTTGCACTTTAACCCCTCGCACACGAATTTGATCATAACTTTCTCATACGATAACGAAACTTTAAGAAATTTATATCGTGCATTCTAGTGAGCATAATTAACATTTACAAAGCTTCGGGTTTGTCAAAAGGTCACTCAGAGGTATAAATTAAACATGTTGACACATTTAGCCCCTGTAGTTTGTAATCTCTCACTTTTTGCTTCGTATGATCCATGATTTATTCGTTTGATGTTATAAACATCATGTAGGGTTATAATGAAGTATATTTATTCACTGTTGACATTTAGAACCCGTATTATCATATACTTTCCATGTTTGTCAACTTTAGTCCTTTTATAACATTCTTTCACACGTTCAAACTTTATGACACGTGTCAACACATTATAGGACGTAAATTTTCGAGGTGTTACACTACTCTTTTCTACCAAATGAAGATGAGCTAGCTGATTTTGTAACCACTGCACAAGTAGTAGTGGATCCGATAGCTGTGGACTTGCCAAATAGTCCAGTTTCTTTGAAAGAATCTGTAGAGTCTAACAGCACACCTCATAAAGTGGATGAGGATACTGAAGACAACAAGTCCAAAACATTTAAAAATAGATCAAATAAAAAGAAAACTTATAAGAAAAGATCCTGTTTTAGATGTCACAACAAAGGACATGTGTTGAGTTGTTGTCCTTTGAAGAAAGGTAAACAAAAAGTTGATGAGGTTAAGGATGGGAATCAGGTTGGGTCAAACAATAGTGTAAAATCTAGTTGTCAGACAAATAAACCTGAATTTCAATCAAAACCCTCAACTTCGAAAAGATTTGATAGACCAAGAAGTATTTCTCCACAATTTAGTCATTATAATGGTAAATCAAATCAGTTTCAAAGTCAAAATAAAAATTTTGGATATCAAAATCGATACCAGACTTCTGGTAATCAAAATTTTCAAAGAAGAAACGAACATAGGGGTTTTAGTAACTCAAATGTTCAACAACATCCAAAATTTTTCCAAAATTCATGGTATGAAAATGGTAGAAGAAGGTATCAAGATAATAATTTCCAAAGGTCAGAAAATCCGAGAGGTTGTTGGAACTCTCGCAATCAAAGACCTAGTGGAAATTATCAATCTTGTTCAACAATGGGGATGCAATCCAAGACTCCACTGAGGAGTGATGGATATTGGATGGATATTCCTGTAATGGATGAATTTGGAAAACCCAAGACCATCAGGGGTTGGGTTCTCAAGTCTAACTGAGTTGTTGAGAATGTGCAGGATGACCAAGAAGGACTATTGATGTGTTCAACAGTGGTTGTTCCTGCTAAGTGTCTGAGGTGAATAGTAAGTTAAAATTGGTAACGAACTATTTACTACAGTGATTGTTATGATGATTTTAAACTTTAACATTGAAAAACTTTTGTCAGGTTAAGGTGGGAGTTTGTTTGTGTTTTCAAATTTGTGTTTCTGAAACTTACTCCATGAAAACAAAAATTTAGGGGGAGAAATTTCCCTAAGCCAAAAAGAGTTTAGATAGTGCGTGTGTTTAGGGGGGGTAAGTTATAAAATTAAAAAAATATATATATTAAAAAATGAAAAACTTAAAAAATTGAAAATTAAAAAAAATGAGATTTCATGGTGTGAATAAGAAGAAATGATAGTACATCAGCAAATTAGACTGTCACACTCAATCTGAATTAAATTGCTTAAGTGTGATAGCAGCTTCATCATATGATGTACCAGTAGGCAAAAAGCATGAAATAATCAACTTACCTATGTGATATAAATCTAAATGAACTGAGTATGAGTGGGGAACATATCAGTGGTGTATGGTTTAATGACCTTAAATCTTGCGTTGATAGATTGCCAAAATCTGAAGTTTTGGGTCTTTATACTGTTATTTCATCTGGGGATATCAGGGGTGTCCTTCTGCTGCATCCAGATACATGCTGACCTAGGCACACCCAGGATATCTTAAAAGATCTAAAAATGCCAAAACCCTGAAAATGAAGAAGCTCTCCTAGAGAGTCATTCAAAAAGTGTAAAATGCATAAATCGTACCAAAAATGGTATTTGTCATAGCCCTCGTTAGATATTTTGGTCTCTCTGCTGTACGGAAGTACTGACCTGTTCACCAATTATCTAAATGTTGAAAAACAAAACGGATGAATTCAGTATACTCACCAATTAGTCTATAACGTGAGTGATTTTGAAATAACATACGTTAAGCCGTAATGTACGTTAACTGGCCTATATATATAATGGAAATATCTGAAGAAAACCCTTATAATTGAGAAAACTTGGGGGAACTCTAACCTCCCGAATTTTTTTTTGTTTGAAAAAATTTATACATGTAATATACATGTTTTTAAGGATTTTGGGGAAAAAAATCAAAAAAGCGCCGAGTGGATATTTAAAAAAAACAAGTTTCTGGGGTAACATATGTCAGACGAATGTAACATATGTTACACCAAAACTTGTTTATTTTTTTAAAAAAATATCCACTCGGCGCTTTTTTTGATTTTTTTTTCCCAAAACCCTTAAAAACATGTATATAACATGTATAATTTTTATCAAAACAAAAATTCGGGAGCTTTGAGTTTCCCGGGTTTTCTCGCCACAAGAGGGTTTTCTATATATCATTCCCCTATATATATATATATATATACACCCCTATAGGGGAAGGTTCATTTGAGAAGAAATTTAACGTGAGAAGAAAAAGAAGAAAAGGCATAATGGTAAAAGATTAAATAGTTTATAACTCCTCCCATTAATTATGTTATCTCTAATTAATAAAGCAAAAAACATTTTATCCTACACATTTCAAAATTTATCCTACACGTATCTTACACCTACCGAAATTTACCCTACGCGTATCTAAATTTATCATACACATTTAAGAATTTATCCTACACATATACTAAAATTTATCCTACACATGTCGAAAATTGTACTTCACCCTAAATTATTTTATCTTGAAAGAGTATATTTAAAAGTGAGTTACAAGTTTAATTAATTAGCTAATTAATTACAATTACAAATTTACCTATATGCCCTTATTAATAACATTAAATACACATATTAAATTAAGTAAAATGGAGCATTTCTATTGGTTTAAAACTTATTCTTTTTATTCTTACAAAATTTTTCTTCTTATTTGAACCCTCCACTACCCCTATATATATATATATATATATGGGTAAGTTTATTGTAAAAAAGGTTAGAAGTGTGAGAAATATTATGGAGATGACATGTGTCCTAAATCTAAATTAATTCAAAAGGGTAAACAAGTAATTTTATCATTGATTCAATTAATTCAAAACCTTCCATAACCGCCACCTTATTTATAGGAACATGATTTTTTAAAAGATCTTTATAAAAACACTACGAATGACACTGCAACCACCATTCAACACGTATATAACACTATTCAATAATTATATAACACCATTCAATAAGTATATAACACCATTTTAAAGATCTCTATAAAAAGGCTACGAATAACACTGCAAAATCACCATTCAGCACATATATAACATCATTCAATAATTATGTAACACCATTCAATAAGTATATAACATCATTCAATAATTATATATCACCAATAACACCATTCAATAAGTATATAACACTATTAAAGACACTACCTCCATTTCCAGAATGTGTTCTTAGTATAATGTTCATAGTATGGTTATTGTACACGGTGTTTTAAACCTGCATGCATGGTGTTTTACATCTGCATGCTAGTAGATGTTCCAGATTCCATATGTTAAAACACCATGGTATTTTAAACCTATATTCCAGTAGATGCTCTTCGCATGTTCATCGTATAGTGTTTTACACCTGCATTCCAATATGTGTTTAAAATACCACGCTTTGAATCACAATACAATTAAAACACCATTGTATGTACATAGACAAAACATTATGGACTAAACATCTGATCGAAACATATTTTTTTCTCTATATAAGTATAGCAATATGGTACTCATATTAAAGATAAAAAAACGTTCGTTATTATGGTGTAAGTTTTTTCTTTTAAAGTTACGTATAAAAAGTTATTGACGTTTAAAAAAGACGGGGGAAAGTTGCATGTGCATTAATGTTAGTTTCTTAATTTAAAAATGTTAAATTTACCTATGTACCCTTAATCTAGAAAATTAATATGTTTAATAGTAAACATTATTTACAATTTTGCCATTATGATCTCAACCATTAGATCAAAGATCTAATGATGTAGAGTTTTTCTTACCTTTCTCACAAAAAAAAAAAAAAACCTTTTTTTTACAAGAATCTCTACCATAAAAAAACTAACCCCCCCCCCCCCCCCCACCCAAGCTAAATGCTAAAAACTAAACCTCCAAAAAAACCTAAGAAAATCTTTAAATATCTAAAATACACAAAAAAAAAATTAATTTTTTATATGTTTAAATCGCTACTTTTAGTAGCCAAAAAAAATTTCTTTTTTAATCACGAAATACAACGATTTTTCATTAAAAAAAAATTTCTTTTAAATTGTGTGTTTTTTAGCTATTTTTAGGTATTTTTGGTTGTGTTCATATAGGTTCTCGCAATAAAAGATGGTTCCTAAATGATCCTTCTCCTATATATATAGGGGGCGCTAAAATGAAAAGGGAGAAACTATTTGCTCACTTGGTGTGTAGATAGTCAGCTCAAAAAGGTTTTTTTTTTGTCCTATATGCACACCCTGCAGTGTCGAGCTTTGCCAAAGCGCGGCGTTTTGGTCCGGTCAACCAGACAAATACTGACGGGTGTCTGACGGGTCTGTTGACCGGACCAAAACGCTGAGCTTTGGCCGCGTTTTGGTCCTGTCAACCAGGTCTTTTGTGTGGTTGACAGGACCAAAATGCGGCCAAAGCTCGGCGTTTTGGTCCGGTCAACAGACCCGTCAGACACCCGTCAGTCTTTTATCTGGTTGACCGGACCAAAATGTCGTGTTTTGGCCACAGCTCGACACTGCATGGTGTGCATATTGAACAAAAAAACCCTTTTTAGTGTGCATATAGGCATTTGGGTGTGCCAATAGGTACACCCAATGAAAACCACCCCCAGTTAAGAGAACCACGGGAAGCACTTTCCAAGCATTCATCTTTGGAGATGGATGGATGAGATTAAAAGTTATAAAAACAATATTAAATTCTTTTCGTCTTATTATGTTTTTAATATTTTAATATCAAAATGGCAGTTTAGTAAATTTGCTTGTTTTGTCTTATTGTATATATTGTTTTTTTATTACTTTCTTTTGTCTTATTAAATTAATTGTTTTTTATATTTTTTATTAAACAAATTTTATCAGGATTTTTTTACAAAAAAACGTTTTTACGAGCCGGTATTTTTACGAGCCGTTTTTACGCTCGGTTTTACGAGCCGTTTTTACGTCCGATTTTACGCACCATTCTTTTTACGCCCGGTTTTACGCTCCATTTTTTACGCCCCCTTTTTACGCGCCGTTTTACGACCAAGTATTAACGACCCTTATTTACGCGTTGTTTTATCACCCGGTTTTTTACGAGTCGTTTTTTACGCCCTGTTTTTACGCACCATTTTTTACACCCCGTTTTTTACGTGCTGGTTTTTTTACGCGCCGTTTTTTACGCCCTGTTTTTCGCCCCGTATTTACGCGCCGTTTTTTTACACAAACATTTTTAAACTTTTTTTTACGGTTTTAAACTTTTTTTACGAATTGTTTTTTACGGTTTTAAACTTTTTTTTACAAAAAAAAACTTATTTGCAAAAAAAAACTTTTTTATAAAATTTTTTTTACAAAGACTTTTTAACAAAGAACAAAAATTTACACGAAATTTTTTTTACGGTTTTAACATTTTTTACAAAAACTTTTTTTACACACACGTTTTTTAAACTATTTTACATTTTTTACCAAAACTTTTTTTACGGTTTTAAACTTTGTTTTTTATAAATACATTTTTACCAAAAATTTTTTACAAATTTTTTTTTACAAAAGGCAAAAATTTATACGAATTTTTTTTTACGGTTTTAACCATTTTTTTACAAAAACCTTTTTTTTACACAATTGTTTTCAAAATTTTTTACATTTTTTACTAAAACTTTTTTTACGGTTTTAAACTTTTTTTACAAATTTTTTTTTACAATTTTTTTTACAAAATAACAAAAAAATGAGAGAGAAATGCGAAGAGAGAGAAATTGAAAAGATTTTAAAAAAAGAATTTAATGAGGTGAGATCGATGATTTGATGGTTTTGATTAAATGACTATATTACTCTTTTGGTTGTCATTATCTGATTGGTGGAGAGGGGTTCTCGCGGTTCTCGTAACTAGGGATGGTTTTCATTTTAACGGCCCCCTATATATATGTGTATATATATATATATGTGTGTGTGTGTATGTTTACGTCCTTGTTATGTATGAACGGGCCTTGCCCTTCATATGCCTCCATGCCACGCATGAGTATTTAAGGTCATGATTCATATATATATATATAGGGTAGGGATATGGTAAAAAGTGTCTAAAATGTAAGAAGGGTAAGAAGTGTTTTAAACCATTGGATATTTGATCTAATGGTTGAGATCAATAGGGTATAAAATGTAAATTGTGTTTTAATTAGAAGGACCTTATGTAAAAATTGAAGGGCAATAGTGACTTTTCCAACATTTCAAATATGGTAACCGTTTCAAAACCACCCATCAAACTCCTAAAGATCAGCGAATTATATGGTAACCGCCATCAATCTCCCAAAAAAAATCAGCGAATTTCTTCATACTTTAAAACATTCCCAGATTTTTAAAACGTAATCGCAGATTCAAGTCATGGTGTTTTATCTGGAGACATTGTTGATGGCGTGGTGTTTTATCTGGAGACATTGTTCATGGCGTAGTGTTTTATCAATACAAAACATTCCCAGATTTTAAAACACCATGACTAGGATTCAAGTCATGGTGTTTTATCTGGAGACCTTGTTCATAGTGTGGTGTTTTAAACATCTATGATTCAAGTCATGGTGTTTTATCAGGAGACATTATTCATGGCGTGGTGTTTTATCAATACAAAAACATTCCCATATTTTAAAACACCATGACTATGATTCAAGTCATGGTGTTTTATCAGGAGACATTATTCATGGCGTGGTGTTTTATCAATACAAAAACATTCCCATATTTTAAAACACCATGACTATGATTCAAGTCATGGTGTTTTAACATCTGGGCAATCAAATACAAAACATTCCCAGATTTTAAAACACCATGACTAGGATTCAAGTCATGGTGTTTTATCTGGAGACCTTGTTCATAGTGTGGTGTTTTAAACATCTATGATTCAAGTCATGGTGTTTTATCAGGAGACATTATTCATGGCGTGGTGTTTTATAAATACAAAAACATCTATGATTCAAGTCATGGTGTTTTAACATCTGGGCAATCAAATACAAAACATTCCCAGATTTTAAAACACCATGACTATGATTCAAGTCACGATCAGAAATGAGAATGACGAAGATGAAAGACGATGACGGTGAATGATTTGTGGAGACGAAAGAAATGGTGACGGTGGTCGGAGATGCAGACGGTGGTCGGAGAAGATGATCTGAGAATTAATGGCGATTTTATGATGAGAATTTACGATCACCATCCTAAAAAAACTCATCAGCGGTTATTTTTTTTTTTAGCAATTATCTAGGAAATCAATTAATTGATAAGAATGGACAATTACTAATATACCCTTTTGAATTAATTAAGATTAGGGACACTTGTCATTCTCACATTATTTCTCACACTTCTTACAAAAGTTGGACTTTGTACAGGATCCTTTACCTATATATATATATATATATATATATATATACTAGTCACTTACCCGCGCGATGCGGCGGGAGTGGCGATTTACAATAGGATACTCGTTTACCGTTAGTTATCCGTCGTCTCGTGATATATTGTATAGTACTTAAGTTAGTTTTCTTATTCGTGATCTTCTACAAGAATAGTACAAAACAAGGAAGTAGATGTAATTAAAAACAAGAAGAGTTCAAAACAGTCAAGTAGCTGGACAAAACAATAAAAACAAAATGCGGGGAGTCTCTTGTATCTCTTCCTGTTTTACTAATACATCCGTTCGCTTATGACTTTCTTGTATCTTCTCCTCTCCTGTACCAGATTTCGACACATAAAAAAATGTTACACAGCTTACAGGTGCTTTAAAATAGTAATTAAAAAGTAATTTCTGGAAGCAAATAAGGCACAAAATCTACTAACTTACCTTCGTTTGATACGGCATGCGATTAATTAATCACGCAACACTTCCTGGTAGACAACATTTGATGTGTAAACTCCGCGTTGTTTGAATTCTTTGTTGAGATGTACCAACACCTTCGTACTTTGTCTTGAAATCCCTCTTGATAACGCGACATAAAGTTGTCCATGTGAAAATACAGAATCAGGTAGATAAATACCAACGTTCGGAATTGTTTGACCTTGAGCTTTATTAATCGTCATGGAAAAGCTAAGTCGAATTGGAAATTGTTTTCTTTTCAGCTTGAATGGGAACATGTCATCTTCAGAAAGGGTTAGAGGGATTCTTGGCAAAAAAACTCTTTTTCCGGCATGTTGACCGACTGCAATTTCCGCATCAATAACATTTCGCATGAAACCCTTACATATCAACCGCGTGCCATTACACAGGCCATGTGATGGATCGATATTACGTAACAATATTATTGGGCATCCAATTTTTAAACGAAGCTTATGAGGCGGCAAACCACTAACATTTAGGGAATTTAAGAACTCGACCGGATAGAAGTTGCGCTGATCGTCTTCAGCTTCATCAAACTGTAATAAACTTTTTCCTCCCCTTGAAAAATTTCAATCATTTGATTATTAATCTCGTCAACACTATCATTTTTAGTAGACAATATTGCTCTAGAGATTATATAATCTGAAGAATATACATTATCTTCAATTGATGGAAAGATGGCATGGATCAATTCTTTTATAGCGTTTTCTTCTGTTGTTGCACTGAATTGTCATGTCATCGGGTATGCGGATATAGTTTCCTTCGATTGGTTCTTCAGTTCCATCGCCGACTCTTAAAAGAAATTTAGAAAACCATGGATCTTTCAGCGCTCTCATATTTATGGTCAACCGCATCTTCTTCGTCAAAGACCAAAGAGGTGACATTCGTACGCTGGAGTCTACAATCTGTGCTCGAGTGCCACGTTTTAATAACCGGCAACACCTGTCTGAAGTCACCTCCCATAACCATTATCTTTCCACCAAATGGGAGGCTAACACCTATAATGTCTTGGAATGTACGATCGACTGCCTCTATCACTTGTCGTTTAGCCATCGACGCTTCATCCCGTATGATTATTTTGGCAGACCGAATCAGTTTAGCGGCCCCACTCTGTTTTTTGATATTGCACATTGAATTATTTTCAAGATTAAGAGGAATCTTGAATCTCGAGTGAGCCGTTCTACCTCCTGGCATATTATTAGCCGCTGCACCTGATGAAGCTGTTGCGAGAGCAATAAGACCACGTGACCGAATTTCAGCAAGCAAGGCAATGTACAAAAATGTTTTTCCAGTTCCACCTGGACCATCAATAAAGAACACGCCTGGAAGATCATTATCAACATGAATCATGATCTCATCAAACACGTTTTTTTGGTCCGGATTAAGTGAATATTTGGCACTCAAGTGTTCAGGTTCCAAAACAATCCCATACTCTTCTTGTAACTCACGATAACCTGCATCCTGTAAGTTAACATCGTCTGTTATCTTAGGAAGGTCGAATTCATTGAAATTTTTACCCATGGATTGTACCAAGACACTTATTTCGGTAAGAACCATATTTTGAACTCGTTCTATACTTTGACAGTGTAACCGATGATCTTCAGACAGTGAATCAAAGTGGTCATTCCATAACTTTCGAATATCTCCAGGTTGGCAAAAAATCATTATGGTCGCAAATAACCTTCTAAGAGCATTGGGAAACTGAAACGTAGAGGCTTCTTCGAGACATTGTGATAGATATTCATCGTCCTCTATTAAGCCTAACTCAAGAGTTGCTTTCCGAAATGTCGCACACCGTTGACCATTAACTGTGCAAAGATGTTCAAAAGAAGTAGGCCCTCTGACATTTGACAAAAGTAGGCGTAAGTAGTACCTTTCTCCTTCGGCTGGATTAGCGGAAACGATACGACCTCTTTGTTTTTTATTGAAACGACGACTCCAACGGCGTGTGCTTCCATTCCACGTAAAGTGTTTTGGAAAATCTTTATACAAATGTACCCTTGCTGTTTCATCGTTTCTATTCTTATCAAAAAAAGCTGTTAGCATGGTTCTCTTATCCCTTTCCCTATCAACAATATTAGGCATTAAGTCATCATCTCTAAATCTAACCATCTGATTATTTGGGAGATGAAGTTGTATGGCTAGAACAGCAGGAAAGATTTGAGAAAGAGAGAAGGAAAAAATGCGCCACATAGCCTCTGGGGGCGATATGTAGCGTGCATCTTGAAATCTTTTTATCTCATTAATAACAACCCCTGGCTCACTTTGATCGACTTGAATAACCTGTTTGTCATGTCCTTTATAAACATAAATAATAACGTACGTCTTATCTTGAAGAGAAAGTTCAAAACAACATCGATCACGTTTGCCTTCTATTATTCTCCCAACCACATCTAAAACCAAATCAGTCAAATCGTATAGACCATATATAAAGTTTTATATATTTAATAAAAATTATAGATAGAGAATTAATATGTACCAACAATATCCATTTGAGGTCTCCTGTCATGCTTCAATTCTATAATGGAAGGGACCAATGGATATAAAGAAGCACCCCTTGGAATCGTAAGCATAAGTGAAGAAAGCTTTGTATATTCGTTGATGACAATTTTTTTCTCGGACCAAACTAACACGTAATTCTGGTACTTTGGGTACTCATGATAGTTGGGATTCTCAATTTGGAAATGATTCAAGGAAAAAAAACCACCCATCAATGACGCGTCATTATATTTGTGTATCAAATGTTGTGGGACGAACGCAACAATTTTTTGTCTCTAAAATGAAAAGAAATTTAGTGGTGGAAAAACGCTTACTCGTATAACACAAAGTAAATTAAAATAATGTTCTTACGTGTTGATCAAGAAATATAACCACTAATCTCTTTCCATCGACGTCATGCCAAATAAACTCCACCTTAACAAAGATGATATTATACCATGCTCTATCATTTCTCAATGATGAAAATTCTTCAACGGAAAAATGATCAGACATATCCTATTAAGTGTTCAATATTAGTTAACTAAAAAAATAAAAACTCCAGAAATTAAATTTAAACTAAAACATGATTAAAATTAAACAACAACAAATTTAAATTTAAACTAATACATAATTAAAAGTTACATAATTAAGATTCAAACTAATTCGAGAAAAAAAAACTACAGTTATCATAAAAGTTGTTATAAGGTTCCCAAACCATTTCTTCATCCAATGGTGGTTCGTAAACCGCCCCAGGGTCAGTTTCGTACCCTTCAGCCCAGGTCGGTAGTTCTTGTGTTTGACTGTAGTTTTCCACATAAGGGGAGTTTGAAGGTGGAGGATGCATAGGCAGTATAGGAGTGTTTGGCACCGGACGATGGCACCCCTCAATTTGTAGTCCACCAAATTGTAGTTGAGCGAAGGTATAGTCATACGCCCAATTCAACTCTTCATCCGTCCAACCAAATGGATCATCATGTTCAGGGTTTGCCACTGGAGGAGGGGTTGAAACCGAAGGTGGAGTTGAAACCGGAGGTGGGGTTGACACCGGAGGTGGGTTTGCCACCGGAGGTGGGTTTGAAGTTAGAGGGTTTGAATGAGGAAGGTTTAAATGGCGATGTGACGATTGTCCATGGTTTGTTGATCCTAGTGGTTCAACGGGAATTGGATAACCACCGCCCATACCTCTCAATTGATATGTGTTTGGAGTGATTTGTAAACTGAAAAAACTCGTTCTGTTTTAGATACTACACATGATGAATGATACTTTTAAATCTTATAAATTGTGGTAGTTTGATGTGTAAAAAAACAAAAGTGACCAGATGAGAGAACCTATGCAGGTGAAAGCAATGACATATAATAATGATATATTATATAAGTGTATATATTCTGTTTTAGATACTACACATGAATGATACTTTTGAATCTTATAAATTAATCAATATAATCCAAAAAATCAAGATTAAATTGTGTATAATTACTGGCTTTTTCACATTTCTTTAAAAACTGGAAATCAGTATACGGAAATCAGTATACGGTTATAACATGAGGTGATGATTTGTACAAAATATTTATTTATTGCAGTATTATAACATGAGGTGATGATTTGTACAAAATAGTTATTTTCAGTTGTTGATTAATACCCATAAATTTCCAAAAACACAAGGTTGGAAATTATATATCTCAAATACAAGAAAAATAAAAAAATTAAATATAACAAAAAAATTAAGTATAACAAAAAAATTATATATCTCAAATACAAGAAATTGATGTGTATTCATGATATACTATGAGATTCCGTAATGAATAACATATACAAACAACATGATTATTTTTTTATTTGATGGTATCACATCAGTGTAAGTTTCAGATTATTGCAACTGTGTAACGGTTTTTATTTTTTTTAAATGCAAATCTGGATCTAAAACTAAAAACAATTTAATTCAATAATATGTACAATTTTTAGTTACCAGCTAGGGTTTCGTACACAATCAAGCATCAATTAAAGGTCAACAATCGAAAACCAGAACACACAACAATGAAAGATCAACAACAAATCTTACACAACAAATCAAATCAACTAATAAACTCAAATCGATGAGTAGAACACACACAACAGAATCGCTAAATTAAACTATCGAAAATTACATCAAAGATTTCAGAAATAAAATACATATTGCTGTCTATTTCACAGATCCATGTCAAATACACTTTCACCAAATCCAGATTTATGACTTTCATCTATTTAAACGTAATAGCATTTAACTAAAAAAATTACCAAAAAGTCAGTGCCTCCACATAAAAACTGTTAATTCAAATACCCACAAATCATAACCAGTTAATCATGGGAGATATAATCATGGGATAATATCAATTACAAAAGGTTAAACAAATACGAATTCAGTTTGTATAGAATTTTCGATAAATACACATTCAGTTTGTATCAAATCTGGATCTAAAACTATTAGCTCGACTTTTTAATAAAAAAAAGAGGCAGTTAAACAATACAGATCCAAAAACCCCAGTTATTTCAACATTTACAACCTTCTAAAGTTAAAAGCTACAGTTAAAAGTTACAAAAAAACAAAGAAATTTGAAAGAACTTACAACAATGCAAGAGGGAGATGTGAAAAGCCGACAAAAAATTTAAAACCTTGATGTGAGAGCCGAGAAACAACGCAAGATCCAGATGCAAAGAGTCGATATATTCTGAAATCGAAGGAAATAGAAGTTGTTAGGTTGATGTTTTGAAAGTAGGATTAGTTCAACTGAGATAAACTTACAATTTCAGTTGAGTGTAGTTGAGGGTTTGTAAAGTGTTTGTAGAGTGTTGAACTGAGATAAACTTACATCTGAATTATTTATAGAGACTTAGAGACTGAAGCAAGCATGCTGTCTTTCAAACAGTGTTTGTAGAGTGTTGATACATTATAGAGACTGCAGCAAGCAAGCTGTCTTTCAGACAACAGTAAAATGTTACATTTTCAGCTGTTTGTAGACTGAAGCATGCTGTCTTTCAAACAGTGTTTGTAGAGTGTTGATACATTATAGAGACTGCAGTAAAATGTTACTTTTCCAGCTGTAGACAACAGATATAAAGGTCAAGTTAATAAAACACTAAAATAAAAATAAAACTTACATAAAAATAAAAATAAAACAAACAATTTACTAAAAAAATCAATTTATTAACATGACATGATAACATGACACAGATCCGATTTTTTTACAAAAAATTTACTAAAACAAACAATTTACTAACATGACATGATAACATGACACAGATCCGATTTTTTTACATATATGCATTTTTTGGATTAAAACAAACAATTTACTAAAAAAATCACTTAAAACTTATAAAAACCAGTTTTATTTAAACTGTAAAAAACCAGTTCTTTTTAAATATGATATTTAACCAAATACAATTATAATATCATCTCTAAATCTTTGCATAAAATGAGAATTTACTGTAACAAATATGAAAATGTTGGTAAATATGATATTGTTATTATTATGATGCAAGTGATATATGAATTTATTCCGCTAAACAAACCGCAACTTAACACATACACTATGCGAAGTGCACTCGAAAGGGAGCTTCTTGTGAACGATAATAGGATGGTGAAGTTACTCGTTTGTTTACCTTTCGCCTCTTGAACTTTCTTTCTCTGCCGTCTAAATACATGAAAGACGACATTTGCCCATCAACACCATCCTCCAGAGGTAAAGATTTGATATCATCCTCAAAACCATAAGCTAAACCATGCAGCCTGAATACAAAATCACTTTTAAAAAAAAATTCACATAGAAGACTGCATTTACAAAAGGAAAATAGAGGCTGACCCGTTACTTGATTCGCACACGTGTTTCAACCGCTTTTTATCCATTCTTGTAAGAGGCGCTCGGGTGAAGAGCGCCTCTTCTCTCCTTGCTCGTCGTAGATGAACTCGTCGAAGAAGACGAACACCCGGCTGACGGGCTCCTCCACAGCTTCCATGTTCTGCTCTTGTTACCCCCAGGCTAAAATCGTAAGATCGACGCCCAACCTCTTTCCAGTACTTTGACACTAATGCTCCGTTAGTTCTCGCAAAGTCAACCATCATAAAATGCATTTCAGAAATCAAGTATTAGAAAAAAACATAAACGCGTGAATTTATATAATTTAGGTCAAATCATTAAACTTTTATAAACACATATGACAACTTGATAACGACAATAGCAAAAAAAAAACACTAAAATAAAAATAAAACTTACATAAAAATAAAAATAAAACAAACAATTTACTAAAAAAATCAATTTACTAACATGACATGATAACATGACACAGATCCGATTTTTTTACATAAAAAAATCATAAAAATAATGCGTACGCCTCGTGAGGCGAAGTGAAAACGCCTCGAAACTCGTTTCCGTTTTTTTAAACCTTGGTCAAAACTGCCAGGGTTGACCCGAAGACACCATCTTAACCACTTTTTATGAATAACATGATAACAAAAAAGATATTACTACAGTAATGATCTAACTCTTTAAAACAATTTTGGAGGCTGTTTGCATCAAAAAAACAAACTTTGGGTGTGTTTCGGATCGTTTTGAGATAAAAATGCAACCAAAATTGACCTGGTTGTCACATTTATACAAACTTACATCCGGGGACACACTATGAGTTCCATATTTGTCATCCCAATACGCTGTACTGATCTGGTACAACTGTTGTACACTAATAACCTATAAAACAAAACAAAATACGACAGTTGAGACACATGTTAAAATGTAAATATAAACGAAATTACATATTTTGTAGCATGTCACTCACGGAACATAGGCTTCGGCGTGCATAGACTGTTGGCGAGACCATGGTTCCTACATCAACGAACTGCAAAAGAAAACTCACTTTAGATTACTTAGCAAAATAAGATAATGTACAGTTATCACTTTTTAGGCGATATAACTTTCCCATCAGCTAATAAGTTCTGTTGCAACTACCATGAAACTTATAATACATAACTCTTTGTGTGACCCCTAAGTAATCAGATAATCAACTTCAAAATGCAAATATGAGCACCACCAACTGAAAGGAATATAAGACATCCGCAACAACCTGTGTGTAGTATTCTATTGCGGCTTTGAACTCTTTATGGCGAAAACACAAATCCGATTTTTTTACATGACATGATATGATAACATGACTCTACAAACACTTTTTAGGCGATATAACCTTGTGATATACCCATTAACACATGAGAAGGTACCTGTGATATTTACATTGGTAGAAACTTAACATAACAATAACAATCAACAAAAAAAAACATACATTATGATCAATAACCCTAACTCTAAAATACACCCAGATATTCATGTCAAAAGACTCAAAACATAGATCAAAGGTCAATATTTGATTATTGAGAAAAAGCATGAATCTTTTTTATAAATCTTGAACAAAAAACAATAGATCTATTCTGATGCATACCCATATACATGATAGCATAAAGATCATCAAGAAATATCTAAGAAATCACTACATATGATCAAAACAACAAAACCCAAAAGGAAATCAAACAAAACATAACCCAAGATCAAATCTTTAAGCATAAAATGAAAAAAAGATACCTGCTGCAACACAAGAAAACCTTCAAAAAGGCGATTCAAATTTCACTGACCTAAAACAAAAAAAACACTAATCAGATTCATAATCACCTTAAGTAAAACTATGCAAATCGACACAACAACAATCAACAAAAAAAAACATACATTATGTACAGTTAGATTACTTAGCAAAATAAGATAATGTACAGTTATCACTTTTTAGGCGATAATGTACAGTTATCACTTTTTAGCAAAACATAGATCAAAGGTCAACAATCAACATAATCGATTTGTGTGTTTACCTGATTCCGGCCATTCTCCAGCTAATATGTGGATCCCTTTGTTCAAATCTGTGGATCCCTTGGTGCCTTCGACATCTGAAAAACATATAGAAACTACCGTCAATCAACAGAGTAACATAAACTTGAAACTGGATCGATTTGTGTGTTTACCTGATTCCGGCCATTCTCCAACTAATATGTGGATCCCTTGTTCAAATCTGTGGATCCCTTGGTGCCTTCGACATATTAGAGCCAAGTTGTCATAATCTCCACTTACAAAAGCCTAGATCAGCTCATCAAACGGATCTGGTGATAGATCTCATGAAACCCTAGATCGCCGAAAGAGAGAGAGAGAAGATCGGATGTTTTGGTGAGATGTGTGAGGAATGAGAGAGAAAGAGGAAGCGTGATCCGTGTGAAGTCAAATGGACGGTCCAGATGATGATCCGTGTGAAAAGGTGAAAAACATGGACGGTTGTAGATGATCCGGGTAAAGGGTAATTTGTTTGTGTTTTCTTGTGCCTTTAGACTTGTACATTGTGCTTGAAGTGTTTTTTCAACACCTTGTTCAATTACCATCTTGTCCTTCTAATATGCTTATTAAAGTAGTATAGATATAGATATAGATATAGATATAGGATAAGGATCATTACAGAACACTAATTATTGCGAAAACAAAAAAAAACAACTTTAAATCACTAAATTTTGGAATTTAATGTTCATATTTCTTAAATATTATGTTTCTAACATTCATATGTGTATTATATATATATATATATAGGGTGAGGTTCCTTTAAAAAGGACCTTTTTGTGAGAAGTGTGAGAAGGCATAGAATTTGACATGTAGGCATCATGTTTTGAACTTAGACATGATGTTTTGGGTTGTTTTAGTAAAAAAAACACCAAATATAACAATTTAAAACACAATGCAACGTATTATGGGCGAGAAATTTAAAACACACTACTTAACACTTAAAACACACCACTTAACATTCTTGCCATGGTGTTTTAGGTTTTAACCCTAGAATTCATTGCATTGTGTTTTAAATTGTTATGTTTGGTGTTTTTCTTGCCAAAACAACCCAAAACATTATGCCTAAGTCCAAAACAAGATGTCTACATATGAATCTTTATGCCTTCTCACACTTCTCACAAAAAGTGTCCTTTTTACAGGATCCTAAGACTATATATATATATAGGATAAGGATCATTACAGAACACTAATTATTGCGAAAACAAAAAGAACGACTTTAAATCACTAAATTTTGAAATTTAATGTTCATATTTCTTAAATATTATGTTTCTAACATTCATATGTGTATTACATACACATAAAAAAATCATATATTTTTCCCTAGATATAATCTACACACATGTAGGTAATTTAGCCTACACAAAACCTACATGTGTGTAGGTTATTGAAAAACTGAATATTTTTCATATTATGTTTTAAATTCTAGTGTAAGAAACAATAAATCTTACATTTATAACATTTTCATTTACTTTTTAGGTTTTTAGGATTGAAAAAATGAGTGACTCATTTTGTTCTGCGTGTTCTCGCAATATTTAGTATTCTGTATAGAACCTTCCCATATATATATATATATATATATATATATATATATATATAGGCTAGGAGTTGGCTAGAAAGTTCAAATTTCCTAAAAAGTGTAAAAAGTCATAAAACACCATAATGTCAACCATAAAATACACAAAAAACCCACAAATAACATAATGAAGATTACTAAAACATCATGTATGTGCGTTTTGTGTTGTGTTTTAGATGTTAAGGCTCTGATTATGGAATGATAAATATTATTGTGTTTTATGTTGTTTAGCATTTTGTGTTTTATATTCATAGTTCTACGATGGTGTGTTTGAAGTTTTTATGGACTATTAGAGTTTAAATATGGTGTTTTAGTAATTTTCATTCTATTATTTATGAGTTTTAGGTGTGTTTTATGCCTGAAATTATTGTGTTTTATGACTTTTTACACTTTTTAGGAAACTTGGACTTTCTAGCCGAACCTCACACTATATATATATGTATATATATATATTCATGCCTTGTGTATATATGTTTGCCTCCAAATATATATATAAGTATTTGTCGCTTCTCTTTGTATATACAATTGTTCCTTTGTATATATGTATATTCGATTTATGTATATAATTATTCTCATATATATATATATATATAGGTATATATTAACTATATATATTGTTAAAAATAATTATTTTGAACGTAGTACTTGTATAAATCACCTTGACAATCAATAATGTTAACTAGGTTAATATTCCTAGTCATGCACTTCATGCCAATTATTAAACGAACATTATAAATAGATTTTCTAAATTCGGGGATGCTTCCACCCGACTTAATTTAAGTCTCGGTAGCCTGGGCCTTTTATAATCTTTATTTTCTAGAAAAAAAAAGGATTATTTATCATTTATTTAACATTAGGTTTATTTATTTAAATCCTAGTGTTTATCGGATTAACTTTTATCACTAATGGTATTTTACTCGCTTATCCTGGTTAATTTGGTTTAATTGTCTAATTCTTTTTGTAATGTTACAATTAAATGGACTTAGGGGCTGTTTGGCAACATCTGAATGGTTAAGTACTGAACCAGTAAGAGGTCTGAACCATTAAGAGCCTGTATAATGCTTAACCGTTCAGAGGCAAATGTCTGACCAATTCAGATTAGAGGTCTTAACCATTCAGACTCTGTATAATGCTTAACCATTCAGAGGCAAATGTCTGAACCATTAAGTGATGAACTAGTAAGAGATCTGAACCATTAAGAGGCTCGTTAAGAGGTAAACAAACTGGCCCTTAATTTAGGCTGGAGCTCGTTTAACTAATAGAGTTAGGTTCACATACAAACAGCCTTATCGTACAAAACGTATGAAAGACATGAAAAAGCAAAAAAAAATGTGGTGGCACTCGTAGGGTAATTATCAAAATTACTCTACAATTGGTATTGTAGGGTAATTTTGATCCTATAGGGTAATTTTGTAAAATGTTCTTATAGGATAATTTTGAAACATGCAGGGTAATTTTGATACACTTGTAGAGTAATTATGATACTCTACAAAATTATTCTAAAAGAACATTTTGCAAAATTACCCTACAACATCAAAATTTCCCTACAAGGTCATTTTATAAAATTACCCTACAAGATCATTTGTAGGGTAAGTTTGATAATTACTCTATGAGAAAATAATTACGAAAATGGCACCGCACTCTATTTGTACTTTTTGTATAATAAAGGTATTTGTATTTGATTTTTTGTCTTTAACAAATAACCACAACTTAATTTAAACTTTTAACGATTAAATCGTGAACAGTTAGATTTGTTTACACACTTTTAACTAGTAAATCATGAACAATTAGATTTGTTTACACGGGTGGAGATACAATAGGAAGTTTATTTGGCTAGGAAGGCTAGGAAGTGATCTTGACCATCCATTAAGTTAATCAAGGGCTAAGATTAAATCAGGGAAATTGAAAGGAAGAAAAGAGGCGCGTGAGTTTGTTCAAGGGCATTCTAGTCAATCCAAGCCAATAGTTTCTCTCTCCTCCAATTCCCCCCCATTTTTTAAACGTTAATAACTCTTTCATACGACATTATTTTTTTATAAAAATTGCACAAAAAAACGAGCGTTTTTTTATCTTTAAAACGAGTATACTATTGCTATATTTAAAAAAAAAATTTAAACCCAGTTGTGTAAAACGCAATAGAAAAACCACCAGTTACGTAAAACGCAATGAAAAAAAACCCTAAAAAATGGCATTTTTCTAAAACGCAATGCACAAAAAAACACAAAGAAATGACTTATTTGTAAAATGCAATGGCCAGAAAACACAAAGAAATGTTTTATTTCTAAAACGCAATGGACTGAAAACACATAAAAAATTGTTTTACCTAAAACGCAATGCACAAAAAACACAAAGAAATGTCTTATTTGTAAAACGCAATGGCCAGAAAACACAAAAAAAATGTTTTATTTGTAAAACGCAATGGCCAGAAAACACTTAAAAATGTCTCGTTTCTAAAACGCAATGACCTAAAAAAACAAAAGAAAGTGTTCTCTATAAAACGCAATGGACTGAAAACACCTAAATATGTGTTTTACCTAAAACGCAATAACTAAAAACACTTCAAAAATGTGTTTTACCTAAAACGCAATGACTAAAGATACTTAAAAATGTGTTTTTTCTAAAACGCAATAGCCAGAAAACACATAAAACTCTCTTATTTCTAAAACGCAATGGACACATAAAACTGTTTCTGAACTGTTTGTGAATTGTCTGTGAACTGTCTACGAATTACTGTCTTCGAAATGAGCCAATTTCTGGAAAATTAATTTTTCTGATGCGTTTTTAGTACAGCAATTTAATCGAACCCCAGCCAGGGGCTCTGCCCCTTGGACCCAGCCAGGGGCTTTGCCCCTTGGACCCCGCCAGGGGCTGCCGCCCCTGGGACCCCGCTACCAGGGGCTGCCGCCCCCGGACCCCCGCCAAGATCGTAAAACGCAATGACTAAATAAAAACCCAGATCGTGAAAATGAAATTAAAGAATTTCTTACATGGATCGAAGTCGGTTTCTTCATCAATTGACGAAATTTGAAATGATAGAAACACTTATCAGCGATTGAATCGAACAAATCGAGTGATTATCTTCAAAATCACCAGAAAAAACGAGATTTTGAACGAAATTATACTGGGTTTTCTTCGAAAAAAGCTGAAGAACACGTTGATCGGGTGGTTGAATCATTGATTGATGACGAAAATTACACTATAATGAAGTGATTATTGAGATAGTAAATGAAGAAAAGGTTGGAGATGATGGGTTTTGAAAATGGTGGGTTTTGAAGTAACTGGGGAGAAGAAGGAAGAAGAAATGATGAGATTGACTAAAATACCCTTTCTCTTTATTTTAAAATTTGTCACATGTCATAATCCTATGGCTTCCTATCCAAAATTAACTTCCTATTTGATATCTTCCCTTGTTTACACTCCTAGTGAATACAAAACGTTTTAACGTGTAAGATTTGCAGAATAATAAATAATTAAACACCTACCTTACCATATTTTCAGGGATATGCAAAATTGACGTATGTTTGATTGTTTTCAAAACCAAAAGCCAAAAACGGCTTCTTTGTGAAGAGAAAAGGGGGACAAAAGGCTCAAAAATATATGCTTTGATATGGGCGTTGGAACTTGTAAGCATGTCCAACAGCTAGGAAAATTAAACAAAATATAATCTTATAATCATACATGTTAGTAATTTTTTTACCCTTTACTCGTTTAAGTCGGGGTGTTGTAGCTTATTTGGTCTTTTGCCCGTTTGAGTCGGATGTGTGTTAATAAAGTTTAATTTTCAAAAAAAAAAAAAGTTAATAAGATGTTTGTAGGAGTTTCTTTTATCAAAGCATAGTAATTACATATTTTATTCACTAAAAATATAGCTGTTTTGAACTTATTTGTTAATGTCATGTCATAAATTATCAATTCTAGGTTTAATACTATAAAAAGTGTTGTAAATGTTACAAGGAAGATTTAACCTTTCTAGTAACTTTGATATTAGTTCCCACATATAAATATTAAAATATGTATTTAAGAAAATATTTTGTTTTGTATAATTAGAATTTGTATTAAGTCACCGTAATGCAACATGTCCACGACATTGCAGGACGGCGGCCTTTGCCTTCCTATGCTACATCACTAAATTACAAAGAGCTTCACTCCAACGAGACTAAACCATACGTCCATACATATTCGCATCAAAAAGCACTAACATTTAAGAGGGATGTATAACTTTTAATATTTGTTACATTATTAAATATCATATGACTTATAGTTTTTTAGTTACTGTGAGATTAAATATATTATTTATGTAATATTTAATCTTGTAGCCTTATAATCATTTATATTATATTAGATCAAAATATATTAATAACCTATTAATAATTAGTTGATAATTGTTGATGGACCATATTACCCTTATTAACTAATTAGGTTTCCTCTTGGGTGTATAAATAAGGAGCTTATTAGAGAGTTAAAGGGTTACACAATTTAGTAAATTAAACAACCCTCATAACATCAATTTTCGTCTCTCTCTCCATAACCGAAATCAACCCTACTTTCGGTTTCATCACCATCATCACTTTACACCCTAAGGAGGAACCGGATCATCCTGACAAGAATGTCGAACTCAATGGCTGGATCTCTGACTGGATTCTCCACTGCTTTGAATGCTATTACAGGTATGTTATTCATGTTTTCCATTAAGTTTAAACAGAACTGATCAACATGTGGTATCAGAGCATATGTTGATAAATCAGTTCTGTTTTTCGTATCCATCATTATTCTGGGATCAAAAATCTGGAAAACGGAAGTTTTAAAGCCTTAAAATCAAAACTGTTTTCGAGTTCCTTGTTGCCGAAATCCCTGTTTTCGGAAAAGGTTATTTGATAAATTGACTCGAAATCATAAAGGGTTAAACTTGTTGTCACGAAATCCATTACAAAACCATTAAAATTCTGGTTTCGGAATTCCAGAATTATGTTTTAAATTTTTTAGGGTTCATCATAATGTTCTAAGAAAACTCGAAAATTCCATAAATTTTGGAATATAATTTGGATTAGTGGGTGTTTTAATGATTTTGATCTTAATTTTATCTATTAAAATTTCGAAAACTGTTAATAGATTTTCAGTTATTATTTTCGAAATATTTGATAAGTTTAGATCATAAATAAAATAGGAAACACTATCCCACAATCCCTTAAATTTCGAGTTTTAGTTATTATCACAAGAAACAGCTATTAACAGTGGGTTTCGAAATCATAATCGCACAAGTCCCTTAACAGTCGCACAAGATCAGATATGATCTGATCGCACAAGACATTCGCACAAGATCAGATCACAAAAAAAAGATGATGATCTGATCGCACAAGGGAAATCGCACAAGATTTGTGGATCGCACAAGATTTATGGATCGCACAAGACTTGTGGATCGCACAAGGCATTACTGATCACACAAGTTATTGGGCCTTACTGATCGCACAAATTATTGGGCCTTACTGATCGCACAAGTTATTGGGCCTCACTTATCGCACAAGTCATTATTGATCGCACAAGTCCTTACTGATCGCACAAATTTGTTTTGGGCCTTATTGATCGCACAAGACTTGGGCCTTATTGATCGCACAAGACTTGGGCATTACTGATCGCACAAGACTCGAAACCACATTATTTTTTAAGCTGTTGGTTCGATCCGCGCTAACAGGTGGTTTGTTATTAAATACTTGGTTTTGTAAATACTTAATTAATTAATCAGAATCAGATAATTTTTTACAAAACCAAAATAGCTTAACTTGAATGAGCTTCTGATGTATCATTTCTGGCCAAAGCTGATTTAATACATCTATTTATTGTTCAAGTATTATAAAAGTTATGTTAAGTATGCATTACAAACGTGAAATGTCTTAATTCTGGCCAAAGCTGATTTAATTCATTTATGTTTAGCATGCTTGACAAGTGCATAACTAAAGTGATTGTCTCATTTCTGGCCAAAGCTGATTTGTCACAATTACTTTGCACACATATTTAAATGATTACACTTCTGGCCAAAGCTGATTTGTCTTCGTTTAAATATAATTTTACTAAGTCTATTATTTTGATGTTAGTAATAGACATTATCACAGCTTCATAATTAAAATGGTCATTATTTATGCCTGCCTTAGTATAACATGCCCTTAGATCACATTAAGACTTCTTTCTTAGTATCATAACTTGCTCACCTTATTTCCACTATCAGCACCCAATCAGGGGATTCCACCTTTGACTGGTGATAACTTTGCTGCCTGGAAGGATGCCCTCATGCTTACACTTGGACTCTTGGACTTTGACTATGCTCTAAGAGAGAATAAGCCAGCGGACCTTACTGCTACAAGTACTGCTGCTGAGCAGTTACTTCATGATAAGTGGACTAGGTGTAACCGCATGTCTCTCATGTTCATGAAGCAGTCCATTCATAACTCAATCAGAGGGGCCATTCCTGATTCTGAAGATGCTAAAACCTACTTGGCTTCTGTGGAGGATCAATTCAAGGGAACATCAAAAGCACACACTAGCACTCTTATCCTCAAGCTGGTGACGACTAGGTATGATGGGAGGAGCGGCATTCGCGAACACATCATGATGATGCATGACATGGCCAATAAGTTGAAGGGCCTAGAGATGGAGATCAGTGATGGTTTTCGTGTTCACTTCATCATCACTTCGCTTCCTTCGTCCTATGAAGCATTCAAGATCAATTACAACACTCAGAAGGACAAATGGACGATGAGTGAGCTGATCGCTATGTGCGTGCAAGAGGAAGAGCGTATGAAGATGGATCGCACTACTGATGTTGCTAACTTCACCACCTCCAGCTCAAAGAAGAGGAAGCACAATTATCAAAGAAATGATGCTTCTAAGGTTCAAAAGCCAAATCCAACTCCTAATACAAGTGCACCTTCCAGCTCTAAGAACTCCTTAGGCAAACCCTACTGCAAGTTCTGTAAGAAAACATGACATAAGCAAAAGGAATGCCCAGACTTCAAGGAGTGGCTGGCTAAGAAAGGTAACGATTTTTTCATGCTACTTGAGTCCTTTAATTTAAATGTTCCTGCTAATTCTTGGTGGTTTGATTCTGGTTCTATGGTTCATGTTACCAATTCACTTCAGGGATTCCTTACAATCCGGAAGCTGGGAAGAAACCAAAGAACACTTAAAGTTGGAGATGATCGGGAATTAGAAGTGAAGGCCATAGTAAGGGTGTTCATAATTCGTTTCGAATTCGAAAAATTCGAAATTTGATTAAATTCGATTCGATTATCAAGAATTCGTTTCGATTATAAAAATTTGAATTCGAATTCGATTCAATTCGAGTAAAGTAAATCGAATATGAATCGAATACGAATTTATAATTTCAAATTCGATTCGATTCGAAATTCGAATAAAAATTATATATTTTATTTATTATTTTATATATAATACAAATATCACTTTTATTGGGCTATAATATAAATTATTTGATAAATTATTCCATGTATTAAAATTACCGATCATCAAACCCACTACATGACCTATAACTAAAACCTAAGTAGCAAATCTATTAATAGATTTCGAACCTTAAAAATATTAACTTATAATGTGGAGTGGTAATTCCCGACTTCTCATTTTGAATTTTAGACTTATGGTACTTTAGCTGCTTTAAAATTTATGTTTCATTTTTATAGTTTTTTACATGTTTTAAAAGAATCTGGATCAAATCGAATTTATTCGAATTCGATTCGAATTTGAATTTTTAATCGAATACGAATTGGGTTTTTTATTCGAATACGAATTCGAATCGAATTGGGTAGATTTTAATCGAATTCGAATCGAATACGAATTGAAGGAAAAATAAAAATTATTCGAATAATTCGAAAATTCGATATTCGATTCGATGAACACCCCTAGGCCATAGGAACATTACAATTATTTTTGAAAACTGGTTTATGTATTAAACTTTATGATACCTTATATGTTCCTGAGGTAACTCGGAACCTTGTATCAGGACCAAAGTTAGACATGGACGGTTTTGTCGTTTCTCATGGTCATCGCAAACTCTCTATTCTCTATGATTCCGTTGTTTATGGTACTGGCATTCTGGATGGTGGTCTCTATAGATTAGAACTAGATGATAATTTTTCCAAATCTTTGTTGTCATATAATATTAATGAATCACTCACAAAGATGAAACAGGTTCGAGACTTAGAGACTTCATCTATGTTGTGGCATCAACGTTTAGGCCACATCTCAAGAGAACGATTAAATCGTCTCGTAAAGGATGAAGTCTTACCTCCTCTCGATTTTACTGATTTTGGAACATGTGTCAAATGTCTTAAAGGAAAAATGACATTAGCAAATAAGAAAGGTGCCACTAGAAGCTCTAATTTATTAGAACTCATTCACACTGACATTAGTGGTCCTTATCAAATTGCTGGTATAACAGGACATACTTCATTTATCACTTTCATTGATGATTATTCTCGTTACATGTACTTGTATCTTATTAAGGAAAAGTCTGAATCTCTAACAACTTTTAAAGATTATAAAGCTGAAGTTGAAAAGCAATTAGATCGTCAGATTAAAGTTGTGAGATCAGATAGAGGCGGTGAATATTATGGAAGACATACTGATGTGGGTCAAGCTCCTGGTCCATTTTATGAGTTTTGTAAGGGCCAGGGGATTGTGAACCAATACACCATGCCTGGTACACCTCAGCAGAATGGTGTCGCTGAACGAAGAAATCGTACCCTTATGAACATGGTGCGCAGTATGTTAGCCAACACTAATTTACCATTATTCCTCTGGACTGAAGCGTTAAAAGCAGCTGTTCATATACTCAATAGAGTTCCTTTTAAGTCTGTCCCTAAAACTCCTTATGAACTTTGGACAGGAAGGAAACCGGGTCTTAAATATATGAAAGTATGGGGCTGCATTGCTGAAGCAAAACTTTACAATCCTTTCCTAAGGAAACTTGACCCTAAAACAGTTACCTGCTTCTTTATCGGGTATCCTGATCATTCGAAGGGTTATTGTTTCTATTGTCCTTCCCATGTCACCCGTATTGTTGAAACTAAGCGTGCTGCGTTCTTGGAGGATTTCAAGGTCAGTGGGAGCAGTACCAACCCTTACAAAGAATTGCAAGAAGTACAAGACGTGGGGGGGAGAGACTCGTCGCTTACCATTACTCCGTTTACTCCTCTTGTACCCCATGCAACAACTGTACCTGAAGCCACTGCACAAACTCCATCTCCACAATCAGAACCCATTATACCTCATAACGAAGGCACATCAAACGCTCAAAACCAAGACAACGCTGAACCCGATAATCAACTCAGGAGGTCATCTAGGCAAAGAAGGCCTACTAATTGGGATGATTATGTTACCTACCTGACCGAAATGGATGCAGGAAAGCTCAATGATCCTATCTCTTATAATGAAGCCATTAGCAGTGATCAGTCTTCTGAATGGAACAAAGCAATGATTGATGAGCTTGAATCCATGAAGAAAAATGACGTTTGGGATTTAGTCGAATTACCCAATGGTGCCAAACCTGTAGGTTGTAAATGGGTGTTCAAAACAAAACTGGATCCGAATGGGAACGTTGAACGCTACAAAGCGAGATTGGTTGCAAAGGGCTACACTCAGAAAGAGGGAATCGATTATCAAGAGACGTTTTCACCTGTCTCTCGTAAAGATTCATTAAGGATCGTTATGGCCCTAGTAGCTCATTTTGATTTAGAGCTGCATCAGATGGACGTCAAAACTGCTTTCCTTAACGGAGACTTAGACGAAGATGTTTACATGAAACAACCTGAAGGCTTTAAACCTGAAGGTCAGGAGCATCTACTGTAAGTTGAAGAAATCCATTTATGGGTTAAAACAAGCATCACGTCAATGGTACCTCAAGTTTGATGAAGTCATGAAGAGGCAAGGTTTTATGAAGAATCAAGTGGATCAATGCACCTACCTCAAGATGAGTGGGAGTAACTTTACTATACTTGTCCTTTACGTAGATGATATTCTATTGGCAAGTAATAGTTTAGACATGTTGCATGAGTCGAAGCGTTTACTCTCGCATAACTTCGACATGAAGGATCTCGGAGATGCTTCTTACGTCATTGGCATCGAAATTCACCGAGATAGACACAAAGGGATCTTAGGATTGTCTCAAAAGACTTACATAGATCGTGTCCTTACACGTTACAACATGCAACAGTGCAAACCCTCCGTCGCTCCAGTAGTTAAGGGAGATGTTTTCGGTTCATTCCAGTGTCCGACAACAGAGGTTGAAAAGGAGCAAATGAGCCAGATACCTTACGCGTCAGTAGTCGGGAGCCTGATGTATGCTCAAGTCTGTACTCGCCCAGATATCGCTTACATTGCTGGAATGCTAGGTCGTTATCACACTAATCCTGGCCTAGATCACTGGAAAGCAGCTAAGAAGGTCCTCAGATATCTGCAAGGGACGAAAGACTACAAACTGACTTATAGAAGAAGTGATCACTTAGAAGTGGTAGGTTATTCTGATTCTGACTTTGCTAAGTGCAAAGATGACAAGAAATCCACTTCGGGCTACATCTTTATGTTAGCAGGCGGACCTATCTCATGGAAGAGTCATAAACAACAGTTAACTACAACTTTCACAATGATGGCAGAGTACATTGCTGTTTACAACGCAACCTAATGTTGCTTAGAAATCTGATCACTGGACTCAAAATCGTTAATTCCATTTCTAGACCATTGAAGCTTTACTGTGATAACTCAGCTGCCGTTAGTTTCTCGAACAGTAACAGTTCGACTGGAGCTGGTTTATATCTCGATACAAAATATTTGTTCGTACGTGAACGAGTTGAGGAAAATAATCTTTGTATTGAGTATATTAGTACTAAAGATATGCTTGCGGATCCGATGACTAAAGGTCTCCCACCTAAAGTTTTCGAAGAACATGTATCGAATATGGGACTTATTAAAGACCTTATTTAATGGCATACTGTACTAGCTTATGTTTTAATTAATAAAATTTCCTCAGTTTGATTTTTTATGTCTCTAACATATGTTCTGCCGGTGTAATGACATATAGACAAATATAAATACAAATCAGACGCTAAAGGGCTTATACATATTTTGATCGTAACTGTTAGGTTTTAAATTGAGGCTATAGTATGACTAATGGGGGTCCTGAGTCGAATGATGATTCAACGGCTGTATTTCTCTGCTATAGTTCTTGGTTTAAGGCTAAAATGAGTGTTAACTCCTGGCCAGGCTTAAATTACTCGGCTAAGTGGGAGAATGTGAGATTAAATATATTATTTATGTAATATTTAATCTTGTAGCCTTATAATCATTTATATTATATTAGATCAAAATATATTAATAACCTATTAATAATTAGTTGGTAATTGTTGATGGACCATATTACCCTTATTAACTAATTAGGTTTCCTCTTGGGTGTATAAATAAGGAGCTTATTAGAGAGTTAAAGGGTTACACAATTTAGTGAATTAAACAACCCTCATAACATCAATTTTCGTCTTTCTCTCCATAACCGAAATCAACCCTACTTTCGGTTTCATCACCATCATCACTTTACACCCTAAGGAGGAACCGGATCATCCTGACAAGAATGTCGAACTCAATGGCTGGATCTCTGACTGGATTCTCCACTGCTTTGAATGCTATTACAGGTATGTTATTCATGTTTTCCATTAAGTTTAAACAGAACTGATCAACAGTTACATCTTTTAACTTGATTTATTTAACCAAACAAAAGTTTTATATAAGCAACGTGACAACAAATTCAATCTAATGATATGGGGTATGAAATAAAAAAGAATGAAAGTTTATTTTGTAGATTAAAGGATATTAACTTATATTCGGGTAATAAATTTCTACTAGTATAATTTGTAACTCAACTTGTTAGAGAAAAAAATAAATAAATAAATATAATACTGATACACATCATCAAAAATAATATCTAGTATATCCACTGGATCGACTTTCAAACGTATTTTAATGCGTTAAATCAGTTACCGTATTATTTTTTTCACTGGTAGTTTAAACACACTCATTTCTTCTATAAGGCTACGTCCACTTTCAAGCACACATTATGTATGAGCCCTAGTCTCCCGTTCATTCTCCATCTGGATTTCAAGACGCACGAATATACACACATTCTAGACAATTCCGATGTCCAGTTTCGAATGCCATGTGAAAGCCACATCGTCGTCCTTTACCAGTGTTGGAGGCTTATCTTTCTTCATATATTTGTCTAATTGTAAATACATTTACATACCAACACTTTTAATATTGAATAACGTATAAGTAAGCAAATGTGAAACCATATAATATATTTGTGGGTATATAGGGTTGGGATAGTGTACATTAATTCAGAAGTGTATTATAACACCCTATAACACTATGTAACACTATATAACATATATATCTATCATAGACTTGCTATCAGACAAAATATAGTGTTATATAGTGTTAGATGGTATTACATAGTGTTATATGGTGTTACATCGTGTTATACGGTGTTTATATGGTGTTATATAGTGTTACACATAGTGTTATAATACACTTCTCACACTTCTGGATTAATGTACAGGGTCCTCTATCATATATTTGTATGTCAAGTTTTGATAATTTAATGAGAGTGTAATAGAGTAGATTATTGTTATTAGTTTTGTGTTAAATTTATTATACATACTGTTTTGGTCAAAAATTACCGAAGTAACTTAGTGATCAAATTAGTTAAGTGAGGTAGTGTGCTAGACGTGAGTGTCGAAAATATGTTAATCAAATTACTTGCAAAAACAGTTTCAGGATACGGCTCAGGATATAGAGCTGTATCTGTGATCAAACAATGAGCAAAAAAGTAAAGGTTGACACGAGATGTACGAGGAAAGCCCTTGATCAATCTAGATCGCCGGCACAAAACCTCGGGAGCTGACAATCGCAGTTGCCTTGTTCTTCTATTACTTCAAATATCAGGATACAGTGCAGGATGTGGTACAGATCGACTAAGTGTTACAACGAAACTTGAATACAAGTGTGGTGTTTACAATGAGCTAGAGAGTGAAAGTGTATGAGAGTGTTAGTGAAAAATTGTGTGTTCTAAGCTGATCCGCCCCCATCTATTTATAGTAAAGATAAAATAACAAACTACCCTAAACTTGCGGGATCCACCGAATATTCCTTCTTCAAACGTTGTAGACCTGGTCTTTCGGGCTCAACGTCTCTCCCTCAACAAATTCGTCCGAGTCTTGAGGAGAAGAAGTCCTCTTGACCGTTAGCAAGTCTCAACCTTTAACCTGCACGTGGTTAATTCAATAAGCCTCAGGATATCGCCCAGGATGTTAGAAATATCCTCTTCCAGCATCCTGATCACAAATAAACAAACAAAGGCAGGATATTGGTCAGGATACATATGTTAAGAAAATGACCCCTAACAATTGTCCCCAAATATATCAGTTGGTATACCAATCCAACGGATATATTTCAAAAACCTTATCCCACAACTCAAGGCATTTAAAACGAAGCGACGGTCAAGATCACATCGCAACTTCCAACGCGTTTTTTACTCAATGGAAATCCACGATGCCCCTATATCTTCTCTTTTCTTGTTTGAAAAGCAGATATCTTCAACAGAACCTTCAGGTAATTCTCCATTTCTGATTTTCTTCCTGTCAATTTACTTTATCTTTCTTGCAATGGACGCCGAGACCTTCACCCAGCAGAATCTTCTTAAAAATCCCGAAAAGGAAATCTGCGCTTTTGACAACGCAGACATTGCCGCTTTAAGAGCCTCCGGCGCTTTCCCCGACAGTACGGTCTTTAGGCCATTCGATCGGTCAATCCGATCGGATGTTTCTTCTACCGAATGGATCTGATTTCCAGCATATCCTTTTTCATTAGGTCTTCGATACCCTTTTCCTGAATTCATGATGCAATTTTTTCGTATTACTGGCATCTCTTTTGCTCAAACCATGCCCATGGTTTGGAGAGTACTAATTGTACTCAACCAAATCAAAAACCTCCATTGCTCTGACCTCTGCATCGAGGATTTACCTATTGCTTACCGCCTCCGATCCCATGGCTCTAGCCGGTTCTTGCTCTTCTCGACCTCCAGCAAACCCCTGATTCTCAAAGCCACCAAAAACGAAGACGGATGGCAACGCAAATTCTTCTTTGTCAAACGAGATTCCATTGCCGAGGGTGCCAACCTTCCGGTGGAGTGGTTAACCACCGGTAGGATCATAAATATCCTTATAGACGATTTGATTGTTATCTTTTATTAATATTCTTGTTTTTTGATCTTTATGCAGTGAACTTCAAGGAAGTTGCTCCCCCTACCGCTGAGTCAGAAGAGAGAATCAATACCGTCTACCGGTTACCTGCAATAGACAGGACTTTCACCACACACGTCCCGAGTTCAAGTCAATACTCATCATCCGAGATGTCTGGTAAGAATTTCTTTCAAAATAATTAGACAAAACAATATAATGATAAAATAAAGAGCAAAACTTTTCCCTTTATGCAGCACCAGCTAAGATCCCCGAAGTCTTCGACCTTGACGAATTGGATAGCTATTCTGACCAGATCCAGGTTAAGAAAGAACCTAGCCCCAAGACCACTGCTACATCCAAACCCAGTAGCTCCAAAGCCATCATCATTCCTAAACCTTCACCGGCTACCAAGCCTCGGAGTTCAAGTTCCCGCAAGAGGAAAGAACCCGATTCCCCTGTCATTTCTGACACCTTTCCTTATGAGAAACATGGGTTCATTGAAGCCAGCGGGTTTATGACTTCTTTTCTTAACCAGGTTAGTATCCTTACACCATATCCTGCAACTTAGACTATTTTCAAAGATTTAATAACGTTAACCCCTGTCCTCTTACCTTTGTAGGGTCTTGAGCGTTTAGTTCATTTATACCAAGAATCCTGCAAGCTTAACAAAACACTTGAATCTAAGTTAAAGGAAGCAGAAATCACAATCTCTGACCAAGGTATGATCGCGGCCGCTAAATCTCGTCATTACGAGGAGAAATACAAAGTTATGACCCAAGAACATCAAGTTGCTCTCAACAAAGCCACCCTTCAAGCCCAGGCCGATCTGGAAGCTGCCCATGTGCAGCACGAACGGGATATGGTCAGTTATCGAGAGAGCCTCAAAAGTTCCGTCGTCATTTCCCTTCTCCAGGCTAGGTTGAAGATGGCTCATGAAGCCAAAACATTAGGCTTCGAATGCCCTTCTTGGGACGTTGGTGCTTGGGAGACCAAACTGAAGAATCTTGGCGGTACCTCTTCCAAATCAACTGTCGATGAACCTTCTAAAGCAGCCGAAAAGGCAACCGATGCTGAGAAGGATGCTGAGGCGGATCCCAAGATGGATGTTGCTGAAACCGCTATGGACCAAGAAGGCACTACCCCCTAGAGCTTATTTTCTTTAAGTCATTCGAACAATTTTATGTTTTTATGAACAATTTTTATTTCTGTATCTAAACAATTTGAGAGCCGAAGGCGGATGGGTCCTGGGTTTCAGGATGAAACCTTCGGTTATCAACCAGTATTGATTGCATCAAGAATAACTTCATCTTTTTTTTAAGTATAAATCTTAGCTTTGCAAAGAATTTCATATTGTTATCTTATAAAATATCCTGATCAGTATGCTCAGCGGTATACTGTAAAAGCCTCTTATTAGATAGAACTTCCAAACGTTCCTTCAACTTTGTAAAAATTTCTTTAGAAAGTGAAAAATAGTCTATCTTTTCAAAACCAAGTTTTGATAATATTTAAATGATCAGAGTTCCAAACTAATACTGGTTTCAAACATCCTAATCAGATATCCTGAAAAGGACTTTGAGAATATATCAGGATACTTAAAATAATGTTACAAAAAATTTAGACGACGTTTAAAAAGGAAAGATCATACCAGAAATAGGGTATAAACCTATTACCAAACTTTAGTCCCTTTGCAACTTATCCAATGAAGATGTCCCCTGTGCAAGATACTTAGTGCATAAGTTCTGAGCCTCATCCTTTTAATTTTACATCACCATCTTGTCAGGAATGTCCCCTGTGTACAATGCCTTCTAACACTTTAGAAATCTATTGAACGTCAGTTTCCAATGCACAGGCAATTTTTAAGTCCCAAGGGTAAAACCCAAGGATGTACTGGAGATAAATCCCTCGTATCCTGGGGAAAATCCCAAATTTTCATGCGCTACAGGCGGGAGTGTATAAACTCCAAGACTTAGAAAGGTGAAAACCTTTAAACCTTAGAGAGTATGAAAATACCCTTTCGTGAGAGAGGGTGATCAATCCTCATATACCGTTAGGATTCAGGATATAGCCAACAGTAACGAAATTGTCAGCCACTTTTACATGGACTGGTCCCGCCACCTTGAACTATCCCTGAATAACTTGCGCTCCAGGCGGGGTGTTTAAACCCAATTCGGAAGAAAGGTGAATACCTTTAAACCTGTGAAGGAATCAGTATCCCTTAAACGTGAGGGAGGGGGCCAATCCTCTAATCTTTCGAGTTATCCTGAGTACATATCCTGGAGCTATATCCTGAAACATATCTTGCAAAACAATTGTAAACTAAGGTGGGTGTTAGCTTAGCTAACACCCCTCCGATGCTTAAGTCAGTATTGGGTTACAAAGAACAAATTAAACCAAACATATTTAAAAAAGGTAGAATTCATACCATCCTGAGTTAGAAATTAAATTCTAAACTCACTTGAAATAGAGCTTAAGGTGTATAGCATTCCAAGATCTCGGTAGCATATCCCCCTCCATATTCTTGAGTCTGTATGCTCCTTTTCCCGCTTCTGATTCAACTTCATATGGTCCTTCCCATTTTGGAGCTAACTTGCCATCGGCAGGATTAGTAGTATTCTGAAAAGCCTTTCTTAACACCCAATCTCCAATCTTGAATCTTCTGGTTCTAATATTCTTGTTATATGCCCTAGATATTCTCTGTTGATATGCTGCCATCCTTAGCCTTGCCGCATCTCTCTTCTCATCTATAGTGTCTAAATCCTGAGTCAAGGCTTCAGGATTCTGCTCAGGATCACTTAGGGTAGATCTTGCAGTAGGTATTGTCATTTCCGTTGGAATCATTGCTTCTGCTCCAAATACCAACGAAAATGAGGTTTGGCCTGTTGCATTCTTTACCGTTGTCCTATCAGCCCATAAAACAAAGGGTAATTCTTCTGCCCATCTTCCTTTTTTGGCTCCTAGTCTCTTCTTTAAGTTATTGACGATTATCTTGTTTGAGGATTCTGCTTGTCCATTTGCTTGAGGATGTACCGGAGTAGACGTAATCATTTTGATTCCCCAACTTTTGCAAAAGTCAGTAGTCCTCTTACTTATGAACTGAGAACCATTGTCACAGATTATCTCGGCTGGTACTCCAAACCTGGTCAGGATATTCCTCTTTATGAAGGATACAACTTCTTGATCCCTAACTTGAACAAATGCTTCAGCTTCAACCCACTTAGAGAAATAATCCGTCATTGCTAGCATAAAGACTTTTCCTCCCGGAGCTTTTGGTAGCTTTCCCACTATATCCATACCCCACTTCATAAATGGCCAAGGGGAAACAATAGGATATAATGGTTCAGCAGGTTGATGCAGTATGTTACTATGTCTTTGGCATGCGTCACATCTTCGAGCATATTCTGCTGCATCCTTTCTCATTGTTGGCCAATAATATCCTGTTCTTAATACTTTTGAGAATAACGACCTGCCCCCAGCATGGTTACCACAATCCCCTTCATGTATATCCTGAAGTACTTCTTTGGCTTCGGGATCCTCCAAGCATCTTAAATACGGTCCTGCAAAAGATTTCTTGTACAAAATATTATTTATAATAGTGAATCGTGATACCTTCATCCTAAATGCCTTAGGATTTTCATTTCCAGGGATGTGTCCTTCTTTGAGATATCTCATGATCGGAGCCGTCCAGGATTTAGGATCCTTCTCAGGATGTTCTGCTCCCGGATCCTGAATACCCGCTACTTCTTTATCCTGAGGATTCGTTGCAGGATATAAGACATGTAATATTGGTATTTGGGTCCCTTCAGGTATCCTGATCGATGATCCTAAATTTGCTAAGGCATCCGCTTCAGCATTATTTTCCCTCGGTACCTGTTCAAGTATAAAAACATCGAAATATCCTGCTAATTTTTTGAGAATATCGAGATATTCGATTAACTTCTCACCCTTAACTGCATAGGATCCATTAAAATGGTTAGTAATTAACAAAGAGTCAACATATACTTGCAATTTTTTGACACTCATGCTCTTAGCCAATTCTAATCCTGCAATTAAAGCCTCATACTCTGCTTCATTATTAGTAGCAGGAAATTCACACCTAATAGCCTGGGGTAATATGTCCCCCTGTGGCGATTTTAGTAGTATTCCTAATCCTACTCTTCTTACATTAGATGCACCATCAGTATATAATGTCCAGGATCCTGAAGATTCTCCTAACTGTTGAACTTCTAGGTCTACCTCGTCCTGAATGTCACTACTAAAGTCAGCCATAAAGTCAGCTAAAGCCTATATTTTATGGCATTTCTTGGTTCATATACTAAATCATAAGCACTTAACTTTACTGACCATTTGGCCATCCTGCCTGACATCTCTGGTTTCCTAAGCACATTTTTGACAGGATAATTTGTCTTAACATGTATCCTATGCGTCTCGAAATAATGTCTAAGCTTCGTTGATGCCATGACTAATGCTAGTATTAATTTTTCTAAGTGAGAATACCTAGTTTCGGCATCTAACAAACTTTTACTAACATAATAAACAGGATATTGCAGACCTTCATGGTCTTTTATAAGAACGGCACTTACAGCATTTCCTGATACAGCGAGGTACAGGGATAGTGGTTCACCATTTTCAGGCTTCATTAATAGAGGTGCGGTTGAGAGATATCGTTTCAAATCCTGCAGGGCTGCTTCATGCTTTTCCCCCCATTCGAATATTTTGTTCTTCTTCAGGATATCATAGAAGTCTTTGCATTTCTCTGAGGATCTTGAGATAAACCTGTTTAGAGCTGCTACTCGGCCTGTCAATCTTTGTACGTCCTTCATATTTGAGGGTGATTTTATGTCCAGGATAGCTTTGATCTGCTCTGGGCTTGCTTCTATCCCCCTTTTTGTCACCATATATCCAAGAAACTTTCCTGCCCCCACTCTGAAATGGCATTTAGCAGGATTCAGCTTCATGTTGTATTGATCCAGGATATCAAATGCTCCCTTGATATCCTGGAGATGATCCTCAGCCTTTTTAGATTTCACCACCATGTCATCGATATATACCTCCATGGTGTCCCCCAGTTTATCTTTGAACATCATGTTCACCAATCTTTGGTATGTTGCACCTGCATTTTTCAAACCAAAAGGCATAGCTGTATAACAATAAATACCTGTTGGTGTCATGAAGGCGGTATCCTCCTGGTCAGAAGGCTCCATTTGGATCTGTTGAAATCCTGAAGATGCGTCCATGAAGGTCAGCATTTCATGCCCGGCAGTGGCATCTACCATTGCATCAATGTGGGGAAGAGGAAATGGGTCTTTAGGACAAGCTTTGTTCAAGTCTGTGTAATCTACACAAACTCTCCATTTCCCATTTTTCTTCTGTACCACAACCACGTTTGCTAGCCACCTTGGGAACTTAACCTCTCTGATCATTCTGGACTTTAATAGTCTTTCAACTTCCTCCTGGATAATAGTGTTCCGCTCAGGAGCAAACTTCCTTCTTTTTTGTTGCACAGGCTTGAATGACTTATCAATTCCAAGCTTGTGAGTGATAATATCTTTGGATATACCTGTCATATCCTCATGCTTCCAAGCAAACGTTGACATCCTGCATTTCAAAAAGTTAATTAATTGTTCTTCAATATCCTGAGGGATATTGGTCCCTACGAGCACCGAAATATCGGGATTATCCTGGTCCAGGATAATTTTCTTCACATCCTGCTCCGAATCCTCCACGATATCCTGGGCCCGCGTCTTTAATTGCTATGCTGCACTAGGTTTGGTTGAGGATTTCATCGAGGATGAGTAGCATTCTTTCGCCTCCTGCTGATCACTATCAACTTTGACCACTCCCCAAGGGGTAGGTATCTTGATGCATTGGTGATATGTTGATGGCACGGCCTTCATATCGTGAATCCACGGTCTTCCCAGTATGATGTTATAGCAGGATAAAGAATCCATCACACAGAAACGTTGTATCGAGTTGACTCCTTCAACGTGTACTAGCAACTTTATCTCTCCCACTGTATTTCTAGCCTCTCCACTGAATCCAACAAGCACGGTAGACTTCGAAGTGATATCCATTGGAGATACATTCATTCTCTTCAGAGTTTCTAGCTGGATTATGTTGACGGAGCTGCCATTATCAACCAGTATCCTGAGTACAAAATGGTTAGCCACATATAACGTTATTACCAGAGCATCATGGTGAGGATCCTGGACAGTATCCCTGTCATCAGCATCAAAAGTGATCACTTTGTCAGTTGTGAGGGTAGTCATTCTGACAGGTTTGTCTCCCCTTTCGGCCTTAGCTTCCTTTGCATGTCTCTTTGCTGCCGAATACGAAGTTCCACAAATGTCGGATCCTCCCGAAATGAAGTTGATTATCTTGACATCCGCGGGAGGTGATGCTGCTCGCTCAGGATCCTTCTCAGTATCCTGACCCTTATTCTTCTTTCTTCCTAAGAGATCTTTCAGATATCCCTTGCTTAGAAGATAGCTTATTTCTTTCCTTAGAGCAATGCAATCCTCAGTTACATGTCCGAAATCTTCGTGGAAAGCACACCATTTTGACTTATCTTTCCAGTCAGCCTTTTGTTGATTCTTTCGAGGCCACCTAGCCTTGTCTCCTAGACCCTGCATAGCATACATCAATTCAGGAATATTAACAGAAAAGCAATATTCAGACAACTCAGGATACTCTTCAGGATCCTCATCTTTGACAGCATTCACTCTCTTGTTTTCATTTCTACCATATGGCTTAGGACGATATGACTTGAATGAGGATTCTGACTTCCTGTTAGTTGACTCATAAGTGTTAGATGAGTTCATCCTTTCTTGCATTTTCCTGTCATCTTCCAGACGGATATATCTCAAAGCCCTGTTACGAGCTTCGTCGAGATTCCTGCAGGGATTCATTACAAGATCCTGATAAAACTGAGAATCCTTTTGTAATCTCATCTTAAAAGTTTGCACAGCTGTTGCAACATCAAGATGTGGGATATCCAAGGATTCTCGACTGAATTTGTTCACATAATCCCTCAAGGATTCCTGAGGCCCTTGAGTTATCCTGTAAAGATCACTGGTTAGTTTCTCAAAACTCCGACTACAAGAAAATTGACTGTTAAATAAATTAACCAAATGAGCAAACGAAGTAATTGAGTGAGGAGGAACGTTTAACAGCCATTTCAAGGCTGATCCTGTTAAGGTAGAACCAAATCCCTTGCACAAGCACGCTTCCTTGAGCTCCGGAGGGATAGGGTTAATCTCCATTCTTTCCCTATACTGAGCAATATGCTCCTCAGGATCCGTAGTTCCGTCGTAAAGCTTCATGTTGGGGGTTTGAAATCTCTTTGGGATCTCAGCATCACAGATAGGATATGCAAAACGATATATCTTGTGGCTGTCCTGGGACACTTCCGGGATCGGCTGGACCACCCCAGGTACACTAGATATCATGTCCTTCAACTTCTGAAGTTCCCTAGTAAGTGCTGATGTTACACCTGTATCCTGCAAAGATCCACCATTGTTAGTAGCATGAGTATTATTATTATTTGACGCGTTACCCGTTGGAGGATTTTGCCCATATCCTGAAGCATATCCTGAGCTCCTTATGGTCGACATCCTGACCGAGGAGGGTATTTCAGGAGTATGATTCTGAGGAAGGCTGGGCACAATATTCCCCCTGTTATCCTCAATATACACAGCTGAACTGAAGTTCAACGTTCTGGGATGTAATGGAGTGACAATATCCTCAGCAGATCTGCTCGAGCCAGACTTCAGGAGTTGTATTTCCCTCAAAAGCATTTGGTTTGTTTCCTGTTGCTGCCTCATTTGTTCCTGCACACTTCCAAATAAAGTTAAAATTTCATCATTAGAAGCTAAAACAGGAGCAGATCCCTGGACACTCCGAGTAGAGATAACATCTTGAGGTTGTGTAGAGGCTGGCATCCTTGGAGGAGGTGGTGGAAGCACCGAACCGGTAGTAGCAGAAGTCATAGCAGACACAGTGGAGGAACTCACGTTTGATCTTGAGGCCATTATGGACAATGTGGCAAAAAGTTTTGAAAATAGAAAACCAATTAGCGATTTGACAAAAAATTTTAGTAAAGAGAGCACCACTTGCCCCACGGTGGGCGCCAAATTGTTTTGGTCAAAAATTACCGAAGTAACTTAGTGATCAAATTAGTTAAGTGAGGTAGTGTGCTAGACGTGAGTGTCGAAAATATGTTAATCAAATTACTTGCAAAAACAGTTTCAGGATACGGCTCGGGATATAGAGCTGTATCTGTGATCAAACAATGAGCAAAAAAGTAAAGGTTGACACGAGATGTACGAGGAAAGCCCTTGATCAATCTAGATCGCCGGCACAAAACCTCGGGAGCTGACAATCGCAGCTGCCTTGTTCTTCTATTACTTCAAATATCAGGATACAGTGCAGGATGTGGTACGGATCGACTAAGTGTTACAACGAAACTTGAATACAAGTGTGATGTTTACAATGAGCTAGAGAGTGAAAGTGTATGAGAGTGTTAGTGAAAAATTGTGTGTTCTAAGCTGATCCGCCCCCATCTATTTATAGTAAAGATAAAATAACAAACTACCCTAAACTTGCGGGATCCACCGAATATTCCTTCTTCAAACGTTGTAGACCTGGTCTTTCGGGCTCAACGTCTCTCCCTCAACAAATTCGTCCGAGTCTTGAGGAGAAGAAGTCCTCTTGACCGTTAGCAAGTCTCAACCTTTAACCTGCACGTGGTTAATTCAATAAGCCTCAGGATATCGCCCAGGATGTTAGCAATATCCTCTTCCAGCATCCTGATCACAAATAAACAAACAAAGGCAGGATATTGGTCAGGATACGTATGTTAAGAAAATGACCCCTAACACATACATTATCATATTTTAGATGATGTAGTGACTTAACTAAAAGGTAAACAAGTTCATGCAACGTAGAAAATATTGCTTTAACTAACTAAACTTTTAAAATTGTGTAACGGTTTAACTAAAATATCAATTAAAAGAAAAATATAAAGTGATTGGTTGATTTACCGTGGACCCCATCTCTCATTAATTTTACGCCCGTTAATGAAGTAACGAAGAAGGGGTTAACGCGTAACGCCCTCATGTAGTGGTACGGCGGGCGACTTTGTTGGTGATGTCCGTGAACGCCACACCACTACGGTTGGTGCTGGTGTTTTATATATTTATTGCTATTAATTGGTTTGTGAAACTAGCGGCAAACATGAATTATGACTGATGAGTAGGGTCGTTCAAATCGCTGGCCGTTCGTTTAGAAATTGCTCGGAAAATGTTTATTTGATTTGACGCTCAGTTGTAAACGAGTCGCTCTGCTCTGTTCGCAGGGGGGCCCTAGGGGTGGGCGGAAGAACCACAGGCTAGGGCCCGATATTTCGAGAGCACATTATTTAAATAAAAAAATCAATATGTATATGTATAATTTTTTAAAAAAATATGGTATACCCATATGAACACCAACATAGGCCCACTTACAAAACTATTGTTATGGTTTTAGATTAGTTATTAGACCATTGGCATTAGGTTTAAACCTTTAGTGAGCCCAATATCCAATTTCGTTAAGGACTAAGGGCACGTTTTTTCGAGTTCGAACAGGGTACACGAATTCTCAGGGCCGGCCATGTTGGTTCGGTTTGTAAACAAGCCAAGCATGAGCAAAGATCCGCTCGGCTCGGTTCGGCTCGAATTTTTATTTTTTAATTAGTATATATATACATACACACATTACACATACACGTATACTTAAATATAAATTAAATTCATAGTTTTATATATACCACTCTATTAGATTTTGGTCCACTATATACAAATTTACAACTATATCTATACGTACTAGCCCAACCACGCCAATAAAAAAATTAATATCTAATCTAAAAGTTAATCCCTAAATTGATAAATGACAGGCTGCTCATCGCCTCAATGTTACATGTCGTTACCTTTAGTCGATCGTCTCCTGCTCTCAACGTAATTGTTCGTGCAATATGATCATCGCCTCGTCGGCCACATCATTTTTATTCATAAGAAAAATATTATAACCTGAAATGTGCGTGTTTTTAAAGAAATGAAAACTTGAGACCAAACATTGTCACTATCTTTCTCAGCAAATTTAAATCGGGCGACACGGTTGTCCAAATCGCTCGGACTTCGCTCGACGCTCGCTCGGAATATTTACTGCTCGAAAAGTGCTCGCTTGATTTGAGGCTCGGTTTTAAATGAGTCGCTCCGCTCAGTTCGGTTTGTAAATGAGCTAAGCACTAGCAAATGTCCTCTCAATTCGGCTCGACTCGTAAAGAGCACTAATGATGAGACCCCACCTCCGTCCCTCCTCACAACAATTGGTTCACCCTCAAAGTGGCATAAAGTCGGACACAAATAAAAGCTCAAAAAGTCATGAATGAAACCGTGATACTGAAAATTGTCAATTTAAGTCATTAAGCACAAAAAAAGAAAACAGTAAACATTGCGCATGAAAGATTCTGTTACACCTCACCGGACGGTAGCCGGAGTTCGTCGACAAACAATGGAGAAACAGATCGGTTGCATGTCCGGTTTCCTTCAAATCTTTGATCGCCAACAGATTTTAGCCGGAAAAAGAATCCACTCCACCAAACGCCTCCCTAGTTCCACCGTAATGTCTTCCCTTTCTGTTTATTTTGTTGTTTTATACCCTATCGGATTTTGCGCAAAAACGGTTTAACCGAATGTATCAGACAGTTCAAACGGATGTATTGGGCAGTTTAACCGGTTCTACCGGACGATTCAACCGTTACAACAGGCTAGTTTGGTCCGGTTTTTAAAACATTAGATGAAACAACGAGAAAATGTAAGTGTATCCAATTGGATCAAACCAAATATGTATGAAAAAAAAAAGCATATTTAGAGTAACATACCTAGACTCTTTTCTTTATTAATGAACTCGACAAATAAAACAGAATACAGAATGCGTGTATTATAGTTAATACTATGCGTAAGCTAATCGAGTTTGTTTCGGATGATTTAAAGATGTAAAACTTCTTGCAGGCCGTCGGTGCATCGTCGGAGACGGAGAGTTCCGGTTATTCTCCTGTTGTATCAGCAAGTCCAGATAGCTCTCAATTCTCGTCGGAAACATATGTTGTTGCGGATGGAAAGGAGAACCAACGGCGATCACCAAGCGTCATTGCGAGACTCATGGGACTCGAACCTCTGTCATATTCCGATAAAAAATGCTCACAAACCGTCGCGAAACCTGTTCTACGGAGATCCGCTTCAGAACCTAGGGTTTCAAGTTCTCTAGATCATTCTACATACATAGACGATAACAATTTTCAACTAAAACAACCAAATCAATCACAAAAAGTTCAAAAGATAAATGTAAACAACAGAAATGGTAGAGAAACTTCTAGAAGAAATTGTGATCTTCCAAAAAGCTTCTTCGATTCAACTGATTTTTTTCCGGAGCCAAATCAACCTACGGTTAAAATGCATGGAGATTTCGAGAAGAAGTTGAAGATGAGAAGAATCACTGAACATTCCAAAGATCTGAACACACTTAAACAAATTCTCGAAGTTCTGCAACTCAAAGGTCTCCTACGTTCCACTAATCGTCTTTCGAACAAATCGACCATTGTGCTCGTAAAACCGTCAACGTGTCAATTCCTTAGCGAAAAATCTCCGGCGATTAGTCCGAATCGAGCCAGAGCAGTTGATCGGAGCGGAAAAAGTCCGGTGAGAGGTAGAACATGTTCAGCTAATCGAATAGAGAGCAACTTAAAAGCGTGTAATTCGATTAGCAAAGCGAAAACATCGAATAATGAAATAGAACGTAGAGAGAATAATTCATCTGGTTCACTAAAAAGCTCTCAACTTCGATCGTTTAGAAACCGGAAACTAACGGAATCATCATCGAGACAGATGGTAAACGGGCAACAAGCTTTTAGTTGTGTGATTAGTTATTGAGTGTGCATTAATGTATTGTTTGATCTGATTTTGGTTGTTTGTTACAGAGATGTGATAAGTTGTTGAGTAGAATGGCGGAGACAGGCGGCGCCACTGAGTCAGCGCGGAGTTCAGCGGCGGTTATACCGAGTCCGGTGTCCGTTGTTGACTCGGGATTTGACACGGACGGGTTGTTGACTCCTTTGCAGTGCATTGATTTGGAAGGTACCTAAAAACAAATGTTAATTGCATTCACATGTTGCTTCCATGTTGACTAATTACTTTTAGAACTGTTAAGACCGTGTTTGTTTGTTAGTCCCCCTGGGGCGTTTTTTTTAAAAAAATTTCAAAAAAAACGCCGGAAAACGCCGAGACCCCCACTACATGGGGCGTTTCCGGGCGTTTTTTTTTTTTTTTTAAATTGGCTCCGGCGTGGTTATTAAAACGCTGAATTGTTGTTTGGTTCGAGATTCGACCGTTGACAAACGGTCAAAAGTTATTTTTTTTTTTTAATTCAAAATTTTACCCACTATATATATATCAACCCTTTTTCTCCATATTTTTATAAAAATCCTCCTACTTTCTCTCCCACTTTCTTCTATTATTTTATAAAAAACACCCACTTTCTCCTATTTTTTTACAAGCATGCATCCATACCGACCCCTTTTGGTGGCCCCGCAAGACCCACGAACCTGAACACAACGCAACCGCAAAACCCGTATAACCTTCAAGACATGGACCCAAGCTTTTTTTTTCGGTTTTTTTAATTTTCGGTTTTTTTTCTGCTTTTTTTTCGGTTTTTTTAATTTTCTGTTTTTTTTGGTATTTTTTTTCAAGTATTGTAATTTTTATTTTAAATTAATGAAGACTTTATGTTTTAAATTAAAAAAAAATAATTGTCAAATGATTGAATGGGCGTTATTGGAATAATGCCCCACTACACCACTTGATGCTATAATGCCCCATGCTGACTAGGACGCCACGTGTCGGATAATGCCCCATGGTGGGGGCATTATAAGTTGTTACCCCTACGGGTGGTCTTAGGGGTTTGCTAAACATATCTCTTCGGTTTATATCGTAGCCTTTTTGAAAATCGAACAAAGACGATTTGTTGTCTCTACATACAAAAGGGTTAATAGTTGGGGGTTAATTTTAAATATAAGTGGTTAATAGGTATATTTTGGAGCATGTTTGTTGCTATAAAAAAAATAGTGTAAAGATTAAACATAAATATGTTTTAACATATAAAATATGTTTAACGTAAGAAGTGAACGAGAGATTTTTTTTTTATTTTTTTCCTTACTACTTAAGAATGATGTGTAATAGCAAAATGTTAAAAAAACATGATTTTACAGTAGTAGAGGAATTATAATTACTCAACAAATTACATAATTACTTTACTAGAGTAAAATCTCGATTATTTTTTAATTCTGAGATTAAAATATGTACTTAATAAGATGGGGAATTTGTTTCAAAAAAAAATCTACTTTGCTTCATACGTTAAGGATATTTTGTATATTAAAACTTATTTATACAATAATTAACCCTTAAAAAATATAGAATACTTTTGCAGAAACCTGAATAGGTAGCATGATCTAAAAATATTATATTTGCCATTATCAATTTGCCATTATAACACATTCTTAGAAATCTAGGTATGGGTACAATATTTTATTTATTGACACATAGTCGCATCTGCCCTTGAGCCATCATAACAAATTCTTACATGTGTAAGGACATAATGAATGGTTAAAAGGGTTGTTTTTCATTTTATATTTTATTTTATTTTTCATACGTTTATGTTTATATACTATTTACAATTACAATATACACAAAAATAAAATAGAAATCTGTACTATATACAATATACACAAAATAGAAATAGAAATATAAAAGATAAACTTAATTAGAGTTACAATATTCCTTTTTAGCTAAAGCTTTATTCTAGAAACTGGCACTTCCTTTTTCATTTCGTTAAAAAGATATAATAATTAATTTTAATAGCTCTTCTTTCTAGAGTTTTTTTGTTATATAATTAATTACTTATTAGTTATCACTTGTGTTGTTTAACTATTTTTTGTAAGTTCATTCTATCTTATAGTTTTTAATAACACGTCGGATTTTTTCAGGGTCCAACTTTTATAGTAACTCTTCTTCTTTTGGAGTATTTAATGTGGTCAAACTTTTGCTCATCATAGTTAATGGCATTGAAAGTTTTGTAAGACCACCGTTACTCGTTAGGGTGGTGGACGTTTTTGTCTTCTTCCACGCCCCAAAACGCCAGCGAGCCTGCCCCCCATGGGCGGTTTTTCACTCAAATTCCTTTTGATGTGGTATTTTTCACGCCCTTGCCTCCATTTGTTTGTCCAATCACCCTTCATCTTCCTATTCTTTGTCCAATCAATTTTTTATGGTTTTTTATTTATTTATTTAATTCTTTACACCCCTATTAACATAATACACACATCCCCACTACAGCCATTTTAGAAAAACGCCCCTTTCCTGACTAGAATGACACGTGGCGGACAACGCCCAAGGGTGGGGCATTATTCACCCCAACCACTACGCATGGTTTAAGGGATGATAAATAAGCCTTTTTTTTACAGGGGTGGATCTACCTTGATGTAAGGGGTAGCCTCCGCTACTGCTTGGCCGGAAATTTTTTTACGTTTTTAGTGTAAATTTTGAAAAAATTTGACGTTTTTTCGATTTCGTTACCACTTATTTATAAAACGTTCCCGCTTGGTCGGAATCCTAGAGCCGCCACTGTTTTTTTACGGATTGGCTAACATAATATTTGGGTCAGACGTACATCAGAACACGACTCATGTTAATTTCGTGACTGATTCGAGAATGACATTTTTAACCATACAATTTTTTTACTTCTTACATATACATTTTCTTCTAGATTACAAAATCGGAAAAAAATCACGAAAATGACCTTTGACCTAACAACTTTATGAAAATGAACATACCTCACGTCAATGGTAGCCTCAATTCTTAGAGATTGCGTCTGTGGTAGCCTCATGAATCGTAGTGAATAAGTAGTTGACACGTGTCATCATCCTTAGGCTTTTTTTTTTTTACTTTTCCACGACGATTCTTAAACAAACATAACTTTTTCATACGTTAGTATTTTTAAAAAAGTTTACACCAAATTAAAGAGAATTTTATTATCTTTAATTTGGTGTATTTTTTATAAAAAAAATACTATACTATGAAAGAAAAAATCGTGGCGGAAAAGAAAAAAATAGTAGGCGTGGAAACCCATTACATAATCACAGACACAAACTTGAGTCTCAGACGCAAAACTTGCATTTATTTCCTCTTATAAATTTACCCCGAAAGGTCAAAAACATAAACATGTTAAAAACAGTACATTTATCTTTAACCTTTTAACTTTTGTCATAAATTATACAGCCGGTTAACATTTGGGTTTTTAATTTTAATACAAAACTTTTAACTTTTATATAAATAATTGGATCAATTCGCGAACAAATCATGTTATCGCGAAAGGGCCAATTAAAACCAGCCATAAACTATTTAGACTAAACTCAAACTCATGTCTGTTTGAACTCTATTTTTAAAACCAGCCATAAACTACTTTTATATAAATAATTGGATCAATTCACGAACAAATCATGTTACCACAGACCTTTACCCTTAAGAGTGTGTATATAAGCTACCCGAGCCAATCCTTGGTCCATTAAAACATGAGCCCGAATCGTTTAACTTAAAAGAGAGCTCATGCTCGACTCGATTTGAACTCTATTTTTTAAAACTCGAGCTCGGCTTGTGAATAGTTTTGCAAGTCCGGGATGGACTCGTTTTTTTTAAGTATTAACCAATAACGAAAACCTGTATACTAATTTTCGATTTTGTTTTCTTACTATCTGCAAATCAGCAACTCCATCATTTGATTTCAAAGAATACGACGGGATCCATAAACTCTCACCACCAAAACACGACGAATTCACATCAGATGACCCCGATTTCATTTACATATCACATATACTTCGAGCCTCACAACACCTTCACGAAGATTCCAACGTCTTCTCCTCGATTGAGCAACATCTCTACAACAACAAAAACACATCAAAAGTCTCTAAACGCCAACGAAAGCTCATTTTCGACGTAGTTCATGAGATCATCGACAAAAACAAACAGTTGCCACCATGGAAGACATTATTTGAAGATACCCGAGCATCGGTTAAACAAATATGGTCTGAGTTTCAGAAGATTAGAGAAGTAAACACTGGTGATGGTGTATTGGAAGTAGTTAATGGTGTTATAAAGAAAGACATTGTTAATATCAGTGGTTGGATAGATTATCCGATTGAGATGTCTGAAGCGATACTGGATGTCGAACGGATGATCTTCAAGGATTTGGTTAGTGAAGCGATTCGAGGTCTGGTTGAGTTATCTGGTGAATGTATGTTCTTCAGGACTCGAAGGAGATTAGTTTTTTAAAGGTTGATGAGAGTTTTTTACCGTCATTTTGATGGTGTTTATCTCCTTAAATCTTGTATGATTGCGACATTTTTAACTAAACACTTTTTAAACTTACTCTTAAATTTACACCAATATCATAATTGGATTGAAACCGTCAACAAATTGAAGAGGAGTACTAGGGCCCAACGGGGTGGTTGCGGCAAACGTCTTAGGCAAAGTTGTTGCCGATTGGCAACCCCACCACCAACAATAACATCCGCGCGGCAGAGAGAGAGGGAGACTTGATTTCGGCGAGAAGTTGCCGATGGGTGAAAGAAGAGAGAGAGGGAGAATGTTGGGGCCCATACCCAAATCAACCAATCACAAATTTTTGCCCCTTTTTTAATTAGTTTGTCTAATCTCAAATAGGCATGCACCCCTTGTGTTTTTTGGGTAATAGGCAAGAATATGAGGCAAATTACATGACAAAATATGATTGGGTGTGGAGAAACTTTGCCTAATCCCTTTAGGCATGCACCCCCTCACCGTGAGGGGGGCATAATTATAAAGTGAGGACCATTGAGGGGTGTCAGGTGTGAGGTAGCCATCGTAAATCCGGGAGGTGGGGAATGGTGGCATGTGACATTTCAAATGATTTGCTATTATGGCAACTTCAAAAGTAGCAAGAAATGGAGGTGTGTGGTGAGTGGTATATATAAGTCTTCCTCGTGTTTTTCTATTTGTTTTAGCCCATATATAAAATGTTGTTGGCATACTATACCCACACTACTTAGAATATGATTTTACACTCTCAAACACCATCAAATGGGCATTTGATGTATAAGCAAACGATGTTTTAAATTCATAGGGAGCTATGATCTGACATAAAGACTTGTAAACAATTATTTGATTCAGCCTCAAACGGCCATTTATTTGAAAACGATGTGAGATTAGAATGTAGGGTGTATTATTTGAAAACGATGTGAGATTAGAATGTAGGGTGTATGGTTATAGTCGGCCTCATGAAATTTACATTTTCCATAAATTAGGCATTTTTAAGGAACATACATTAACATATATATAAAACACTAGGTTATTACCCGGGATTACTTCTCGGGCTCGGGAAACTTAGTTATATTAATTAGAGTTAATTGCCAAAATCGTCCCTGAGGTTTGGGCAAGTTTGTCATTTTCGTCCAAAATGACACTTTTGTACCAAATTGCCCCCAACGTTTGTAACTTTTTGCCATTTTCATCCAAACCACTAACTTAGTTTATTTTTTCTGTTAAGTTGAGGGCATTTTGATGAATCTGGCAAATATAAAACCACATGGACGATTTTGGCAATTTACTCAAACCCTTTTTAATTTCTTTTATTTAATTATTTTTGTTACATATATAATAAAAAAGAATATACATGGAGTTTTTAGAAAAAAAAAATTTAATAGTTTTGTCACATAATTTTTATAAATTTTCATCCAAATCACTAACTCAGTTTATTTTTTTATTTTTTTGTTAAGGTGAATGATGTTTTAAATTTTATAAATTAAGACATAAATTAATTTACAGCTTCTTTATATAAATCAGTTTTATAAAGAGAAAACGTCATTGGTGTGCAACACATAACAATCGATTACAACTTTTAGTATTTATCAGTTGTAGAGACAGAAAAAAATTGTAAAACGTTACATATTTTTTAAATGTGTTGAGCACCTAGGAAATATGTTGGAAGAAATAAAATATTTATTTAATTAAGATTATGAGGGTAACTAACTAATACTTATTCTCAGTGGCCAATACGTTGTTTGATGGGGGGGAGGGGGGCACTGGCTTCTGTTTTTCCTTAGGAACGAATTTAAAAGAGTAAAAGATGAATTACAAACTTTGTACATATGATAAGATTTTTTTATTTGACATTTTCAATAAGGTCACCAACATTTTAGTTTTATTTAATTTAGAGGTTTAAGTAGATTTTATTTTTATAAAACTGATCTATATAAAAATTAGAAATTAATTTCTGTCTTAGTTTATAAATATCCTTCGCCTTAATAGAAAAATTAATTTAGTTAGTGGTTGGATGAAAATTTATAAAAATTATGTGACAAATCTATTATTCTTTTCATATAAAAATTGCATGTATATTCTTTTTTATTATATATGTAACAAAATTAATTAAATAAAAGAAATTTAAAAGAGTTTGAGTAAATTGCCAAAATCTTCCCTGTGGTTTTATATTTGTCAGTTTCATCCAAATATCATCAGCTTAACAGAAAAAATAAACTAAGTTAGTGGTTTGGATGAAAATGGCAAAAAGTTACAAACGTTGGGGCAATTTGGTACAAAAGTGTCATTTTGGACGAAAATGGCAAACCTGCCCAAACCTCAGGGACGATTTTGGCAATTAACTCTATTAATTATTATTTGTTATTAATACGACCTCATTACATCAAACATCTCATCGGATTCAACAACAATGTCTTCAAACAAAAGCGCAAAAGGACCACATGAATAACATTATTTCCACTTTTACTTCAATGCACTTACGTGATTGGGTGATTTGGGAATTTGTAAAAATCCTTGTTCTTGTACTTCTTTACAAAATTACATAGAATTCAAGAAAACGAAACAATGACTTAAAGAACTATAATTTAACACCCAATCTAATCGGGCAAAGCAATCTATTATCTCACAATTCCCTGGTTTTTACAACATAAAACACAACATCATCATGCCAAATACAGTCATATATATCCATCCATTATTCTGAATTCATAAACCCATAAATGCAAAAGAATGTCACATTTGCGATTAATAAACCAAGTTACTACTAATTGCAGTTACTATTAGCAAAAAGAAGCATGATATCATCTATATATAAAACACAAACTGCTAATAACATTGTTTTATCATGTTAGCCATACACATCAACAAAACATCAAGTTAATAAGTTCAAAAAAAAAAAAAAAAAAAAAAACCATGCAACATGACCATCAAAAAATTCATAGTTATAATATCTGATATCAGAATATACTTAAATGTCGTTGTTAAACTTAAGTAACGTCATTTAATACGATCTTCTGCTGCGAAGACACGTATGTGAAGTGCAACATATCACCAAACCTCAAGTTATTCTCAGTCATGAACTTCCGCCAACCATCCAACCCATAACGTGGCTTGCATTCATTTAACTCCGTCGTCACATCATAAACATCCACAACTCCAACCATATTTTAAACTTTCAAAGGATGAAGATCAACAGAAAGACCTGCTCGTCTGGCAACTTCAGCAGGAAGACGCTACATGTATTGTGTGGAAAAAAATAATAGTCAGACAAATAAACATAAATCATTAGTTTGTAATAAAAAATGGTATACCAGCCTATAGACTCCTTTGTGAACAAAGTGAAAGAACTCAGGGTCGAGAAGATGTCCAGAATATTTTTTTTGCAGTCTTTGTACTCTTATTTGTACGGTTACGCTTTTTGTGAACATTTCCGGCTCTCTTCCCCTTGATGAAAAAGTAAACATATACATGTGAATTAAAGGAATTTTGAATATATGCGCAAAAAAAAAAACAGTTTATATAACATATACTAATTAAGTGGCGAGTATAGATACCTTAACCTTATGAGTAGATGAAGAACATCCAATATGATCAATTGTGTCGATAGGTAAGGCGACATTTCCCTTAGTCGTATTCTTGACCGTCTCCTTTCTGTCAGAAGTAACTTTACCTTTCTTCTTAACCTGTTTTCATAGTGTAACTTTAATAACCATAGTAATATAACAATCTTTAAGATGGTAAACTTACATCTTGTGTTTTCTTCAATCGTGAAGACATGCGTTTCTTCGGCGTGCATTCAGCATCAAACTTGACTGCTTTACGTGAGTTAACAGCCTTTGGTAGTGCATTGGTTTGTAACTTCTTCTAAATATTACAATATTGGATAAATATAACATTAGTAAACAACATTACTAATAGTTGTAAAATATTAAATTCTTATATGTGTTAAATTAAAAATAAATAATTTTAATAATTAAGTAAGTACCTGAGTAACGGTTTTTCCTTCACCTAAAGACGCAACTCTATCATCCTCATAGATGTCCTGGTCAACATTAATGTAATAATTAATAAAATGCTAAAATTAATAAATCTTTTACTGCTAATGCTAAATACATACATACCTTGAATACATTCTCAAAATAATCAGGCTTGGGTATCTCAAGTACACTATCATTGTCAGATTCAGGTTTCTTCGACAACTGAATCTCAGTCTCATTTCGATAAACTAATAACTCAAAAAGAACATTATCAATTCTGCTGAAGATAAGCAAATCATCCTCCAGTATCCCAAGATCGTTGCACATTTCCGGCTATCCTTTAGCAAATACAAAGTTGTTATCAAACTTAGACGCCACAACATTCCAATAAGAACCCTTATAACATATTTGATATATGCCACTTGGTGGGCTGTTTACGTAAAATTGTTTAATGAAACAATCTTCGATTACCTGCATAAAATTAAAAATAATGAATACTATAGGTGAAGTATGTAACTTATGAGAATAAGTGTTGACACGTTTAAGGTGCAAAAGAATTGAAGTTAAGATCAATAGTCATACCGTAAAACCAAATTTTGCATAACGATTAAACGTCAAATAAGATTCACCACAAATGCCATCCACAAAACATGAAAGTTCAAGCCCAAGATCTTTCCAACTGTTGTGAGGAAGTAGCAACAGTGGGTGTTGGTGACTTTTCTGTTGTCACAGGAGTTACTTCTGGGATCTCATCTTCCAGAAGGTCCTTTTTGGAGGGTTTGGGGAGCTTTTTGGATTTTTTTTGTTGATGGTCTTTTTGGTGATTTTTGGTGGGGGTTACACAACAGTGGTTGTGCTGCTGTGGTTACCAAGAGCAGTAGGCTCAACAGCAGAAACCTGAGGAGCAGATGTGGACACATCTAAAGTTTGCTCAGGCTCCTCTGTTTGTGTTTTTAAACCTTTTGACTCTGACAACCTTGTAAAAGTTTCAGCAGACAAACTATTTATTTCACAAGGAGCACCTTGGACAAGCACTTGTGCAATGTCGTTTGGTACTTTCTGCTGTAAATAGTAGCTTAAAAACCTTGGAAACAACATGAATGGTTTTTTCTTATCTTTTATATTATTGACATTTTTAACCAAATTATTGCAAATCTCTTGGGAGTAATTGAAATCTTGTTTAGCCATAATAGCATATCCCAAGTATTGAATTTTCAATGGAATTTCATTGAAAGCTGTTGTATTATTTGAAACACACATGAGTAAAGTATGAAATAAAAATTTCATGGGAGGTGGGAATGCTCCTTTTGCATAGTAGCTTTGGAGCATTGCTCTTGATACCCCCTTTCAATCAAATCTCGTAGATACTCTTCTTTAGGGAAAGAGTTTTTACCTGTATGATCGTTCGTCTCAAAAACCTCAGATATGGTTTGTGGAGTAATAGAAACTTGAATCCCACCTACTGTTGATGTAATAGCTTAAGGCTTGTTGTCTTGAACTTCTAATTTTGCATTTTTCCAAAAATCTCGTAGGGTTTCTTGGTAAATAGGTGCGTTGCAGGTCAACAAAGTTTTGTACTTTGAGGATGAAAGAGCATTGATGATTGAGAGAAAATCTGTGTTTTTACTTGTTTTCTCAAGTGTACACAGATAGTTATGAGGGTTTTGAGAGCAAGAGCCATGGTGATTCGAAGGAATTTGTGAGAGGAAGAAGAAGATGAAGCGTTTGAAGGAATTTGATGGAAACCGCTTTAGAAAGAATTTTGGAATTCGAAATGGCAGTTAAAACCCTGTTTGGGGTTTTGATCAGGGTTTTATAAAAGTGAAAAGTGAATGCTGACGTGGCAGCGGTTACAAAGATCGGACGGCTAAGAACTGTCCACGTGACAACCTCTGATGAAAATGGATGACAGTTGTTTAGGGAAACCACTGATGGTCAATATCAGTGGATGTCAACAATAAAAATGTAAGCAGTGGCTGTTTTTAACTATCAGTGGATAGCCAACAGTGATTGAAACACTGATGTTTGGACTTAAACAGATGTTTGACCTTAAACAGATGTTTGGCCATAAACAGATGTTTGGCCTTAAACAAATGTTTGACCTTAAACAGATGTTTGGCCATAAACAGATGTTTGGCCTTAAACAAATGTTTGACCTTAAACAAATGTTTGCCCATAAACAGATGTTTGGCCTTAAACCAAACATCTGTTTAAGGTCAACATCTGTTTGAGTATTGGTGAACATCTGTTTGACTTTTGGTCAACATCTCATTTAGTATTCAACAGAAATTTTAATAACTCAATCAGTGGTTTGAACATCTGTTTGACTTTTGGTCAACAGTTGGATGGAAACCCATGTTAGATTGAACAGTGTTTTGAAGAGGAAAACAGTGCTAAAATATGAGAAGACAGTGGATCTGGTTAAACATTTGTTTGACTTTTGGTCAACATCTGTTTGCAAAAAAAGACCAATTTCAAGAATACTATACCCAAACAATCAAAATGAGGAGCTTAATAATCATCCAAGTGTACTTCATTTTTATTTATTAGTATAAAGATTAGGTTATTATTATTTTTTCTGTGTACTGGACAATTACTTTGAATGTCAATATATATCAAATCCCCGACAATCTAATTGAACTGATAATTACTTACTAATTAATATAATAAAACGTTACAATCAAAGGTTTACAATCAATTAACTAAATGCATGCTTACATACTAAACTCTCCCTCAGCATGAGCTCACTGGTTGATCGTACAAGATGAATGGATTGGAAGAGAAAACTCGCTCAACCAGAACAGTACAAACTGTTCTATTTATAGTACAGATCAAACCACTGAGGTGATGTGATAAATACTGTTACATATAAACACTGTTGTGATAAATACTGTTACATATAAACACTGATATGAAAAATACTATTACATATAAACACTGAAGTGATATGACATCTAACAACCTAACAGACTATAAAACAATGATATGATAAATACTGTTACATATAAACACTGTTAACATAAACAAAGGTGGCCAATGGGGTGGTGGTCCATTGGTAAAGGCAAAGCCTTTAAACACCTTGGGATGGGGAGGTCTTGGGTTCGAGTCCCATAGTCGACAGGAATAAAAAGAAATTTGTCGTTCAAAAAAAACATAAACAAAGGTAGAATATCTGCTGTTGATGCTGAACCACTGTTGTTGTTGGGCAGTGGTTCACCTTTGGGTTTTTCTAGGGTTTGTCTCGGGAGATAAAATCTAGGGTTTGTCTCGAGAGATTGTATATACATAACATACCATTAAGCGAATCAACATGGGGAGCAGTCAATCATGGAACCAACATAATTTTCATCATAAACACTAAAGTATCATAAAACTGTGAATGAATATACCCAATCCGAAATTGTTAGATATTTTCATAAATCTAACAACCATCATCGAACCTGTAACAAACTCTAAACACTGATACACTAAACACTGTTACATAAGAAACACTCATACATAAATACTGATGTTGAATCCGCTGTAGATGCTGAACCACTGTTGTTACTGACCAGTGGTTTTCCTTTGGTTGATCAGGCCTTAGGTACATCAGTGCTTGTCTTTAACAGGGCTTTGTCTTCAACAATGGATAGGGCTTACCAGTCATTAAGTCCATCAGTCTTTATAAGGAGCAGTGGTTAGTTATAACAGTCCCCAGCATGATCAGCTGTTATAACCACTCCATAGCCCTTTGAGAGGAAGCAAGTGTCGTTCTATTCAATTGAGAGGAATCATTGCATTACATCCCTGTTGAAAAACAGAATCGATAAATTTAGGGAAAATGAGGTTGAAAGATGATAACCCAACAGTGAAGGATCTCATTCTACAGCTTCGATAAATTCAGGGGTATTCTCAAATAATGTTTCCCAGATGTTTGAAGACCGACAAATGTCCAAAGTGCTACTTCTTTGGACATTTGTCGGTCTTCAAACATCTAGGAAGCATTATTTGAGAATACCCCTGAATTTATCGAAGCTGTAGAATGAGATCCTCCACTGTTGGATTATCATCTTTCAACCTCATTTTCCCTAAATTTATTGATTCTGTTTTTCAACAGGGATGTAATGCAATGATTCCTCTCAATTGAATAGAACGACACTTGCTTCATAGCACTCACTTGAAGGATACACCTCCCAAAGCCACCTATACGCCTCCAAAGAGATCGAGACAGCTTGAAGCATGACCTGGACTTGCTGTAATTCCACCAGTTCAGTATTTAATCCCAATATACCAACTCAATACAAATAACAAATATTTGGTGTGCTACACATGTAAATAACTCACGAAACAGATTTGAAACCCTAAATATGGATTATAGAGATCTATGAACGAAACATGGGTGAATAAACCAACAAAACAGATTGTGAAAAACAAAAACTACAAACATATCAAAATCAATCTACTCGTAATCATATGGTACACCAATGCAAGCATCTGAATAAACAATAACAAATCAAAGACAAAATCAAAGGCTACAAACATATCAAACAAATTTCATAGAATCATGAAAGAAATTAGGTCACGGATTGTTACCAGATTTAGCGAGAGAAGAATCGATGGAAGCATTTGAGAAGATGACGATTTCAAGAAACTTCAATCTGGAGGATATAACTGCGAAGCAAAAGATGATTTCAAGAAATATAAGATCTGTATACAGATTTGAAACCCTAAATCTGGATTATAGAGATCTATGAATGAAACATGAATCCTAAAATAGAAAATTACCTTCGTGATATTATGCAGATCGGCTTTCAAATCGGAAGAGTTGTAGAGGGGGCACCTGATTAGATAAACAATAGATTTGAGAAGAGGAAAGATGTGAGCCTGAATGTTATGATGAAGAAATAGGGTTTTTAGAAAGAGACGGAACCTTGGGCGGGAAAAGGGAAAAAACGATGCCCTAATTTAATGACACGTGGCCCAAATAACTTTCGTTCATTATATCTAATAATAATAATAATAATAGATAATAGATAAAACTACACATTATCATTTTGTACTACTAACTAAAAGTATAAATACGTATTATTCTTTTAACCAATAATCCTTTCATACGAACCTGCCTTAACGCTCGATAAAGGACTGCTTGAGTCGAATGTGCAATGACTGAGAATAACAAATTACACATCATTGACTGAGTGTGATGAAAACGATACCAAATACAAAATGCTTACTTAAATTTTCTATGGTAATCCTATGTATTTCCAAACTGTACTCCAAAGATTGGACCCGATTAAAATGTCTACACCTGTAATAGGTTGAATCAGAATATATTATATTGAAATTTAATTGAACACCCATGATTAAACACTTTTAAGAATTATAGCATACAAAATGAGAAATTAAGATCCATTTTCCATAAACATACCAACCACCACATTCCTCACATATTAACTTTTCTAACATGCTGGTTGCTGCACATTAAACACACTAATCAAAATGAAAGAATAACAAACGGGCTCAAGAGTAACAATAGAAGTTAAACATCAATAACAAATACCTGAATTTCGCCAGGTAGCAAGTGTCGTTCTATTCAATTGAGAGGAATCATTGCATTACATCCCTGTTGAAAAACAGAATCGATAAATTTAGGGAAAATAGGGTTGAAAGATGATAACCCAATAATGGAGGATCTCATTCTCCTGAATCGATAAATTCAGGGGTATTCTCAAATAATGTTTCCTAGATGTTTGAAGACCGGCAAATGTCCAAAGTGCTGCTTGTTTGGACATTTGTCGGTCTTCAAACATCTAGGAAGCATTATTTGAGAATACCCTAGAATTTATCGAAGCTGTAGAATGAGATCATCCACTGTTTGTGTGACAACCCTCAAAATTACAGGTATCCATACAATTAATTAATATTAAATTATGTGCTTAATGACTGTGCTTGACTACGACTGTTGAATTAAACTGCTTTATGAGTTCTGCATCATAGATACATACATATGCATCACATTCATACTGTCACTCCATTTATTACACACAAGCTTTAGTGATAAACTTGATGCACAAAACACAAAGCATAGTTAGCGGATAACTCGGAAATATAATGACAATGGCATTACCCGGAATACCAAATTTTTACTAGAAACTATATTTAATTTGATCCTAGCTTATTTATATTGACAAACTATATTTAAAAGGAAATAAATATGGTTTATTTTGTTTTAAAAGTTCGAGGTTTATTTGGTCATTCTTGAAACATAAACTTCAGGGATTTATTCTGCCATTTAAAAACCTATTTTTCCTAACCAAGTTAAACTTTGTATAGAAATTCTTTCTTTGAGAACTAACCCAGTTAGTATATCTAACTGAATAAACCAGGGACCATTTGTGACATTTTCCAAAAACAAAAGGACGAATGTTATTTCCCATATGTTTCAGGGGCCAGAAGCGTAACTTGCAATTCAATCGTAATTCTGAATTGCATATTGAAAGGGACATTAAATATTAAATATGACATTAAATATTAAAAACGTTTGTTTGGTGTGTGTTTGGTTGTATATATAAAATCGAGAGGGAGAGGGTGGAGACAAACATATGTTTAAAATAATATAAACTTTGTGTGTTTTAATTGACAATATATAACTCGGTTTAAAGCTGGTAGAATTTTTCAACAAAATAGTAGGATAATTAGGACCTTAACTCGATATTTTTGACTTTAACGCACGGAATGTTTTTTTTTATTTTAAAGTGGATCGATAATTCGCCAATTTTTGTTGAAATTATGTCAAATTGATGGGTTATTTAAACCCCCTAAATTCTTACAAACTTTCATATACCATTTACAAACACTTAAACACCCGAAATCGTCGGATTAAAAACCTGCAACTCGCCGGAAGTTTCAAAGTCGCCAGAATTCTAGTTGGTTCTTCGTTTTAATTAATACCGGTTAGTTTTTATTTGTCCAATTAGTTCAATTATACTTATTTATATAGTTTAATTTAATGTAATTAAATTATATAACTATATAATTTTGATCCAAAATTATTCTTATGACAAAAGATGCATTATTTTGAATTTATATAAATTTAGAATCTGAGTTTTTATTATGTTTAATTATTTAGATAATTAAACTTATATAAATTTATTTATTGTTATCTTATCATTTTAATTCATTTTATTTATTTAAAATGATTCCAAGGCCATAATAATTATTTTAATTCAGTAATATTCAAGTTCGAATAATTAAAAATGTTATTTTAATTATTCTAGTTTAAATTAATTATTTTTGATAATTAGTTATATAATTATCACATTATTTTTTTAGACAAAACACTAGCGATCCTAGAGATTTAGAATCTCCGATCATTCGATTAAGACATTATTATTGATACATATTCCATATTATTGCATGTTCAAACAATTAGAGTGACGTGGAATATTATTCCCAAGAACTCTCACATTAGCATATTTATTTGGACTTACTCAAAATCAAGGTGAGTTCATGTTCCCCTTTTCTCTTAACTGTTTTCAGTTTTATACTTCGGGGTGGAATACATGTTACAAATATTACAATGTTTACAAATGGTATAATAACAAGAAACACTCTTGGTGAGAACGAGTACCAAGTATGATACAATTTGAGAATACAAAAGAATACAAGAAGCACTCTTGGTGAGAACGAGTACCAAGTATGTTACAACTATTACAGACATTATTATACATGGTATGGTTAGCTTAAGGAGGGTTTTACTACTAGACTGTGAAAGGTGGGCACCATACTTAAGGCCATTAATCCTCGTCGTAGGACCGAGGGACATGAGTGATAGATCTATTTGGGTGTAGCGAGCCCACACCCATGAGGTCGGGGCGACCCATAGAGGTGACTATGTCTTCCAGCCGGAAGCCCGGTACAAATATGCTAGGTTTGAGTTTTCCGCACCTTATCACACTTACCTTTGGCTTTGCAACCCATTGGTGACTTATTTTTTTCCTTAATTGCTACATACCAGGGACTTTCTATACATACAAGACATATTACAAAGACTTATATATACAGACTTACACATGAACTCGCTCAACCTTTTTGTTGATTTTTCAAACTACATGTATTTCAGGAAACTAGCGGATCTGACAGGTTGTGCATGTTTCTAGCTGCGTTGGTTATTAGATGTCATCCAAGAGTTGTGAAGTTTAAGAGGTGTAACCTACTCCTGGACGGGTTATATGTCTCTAAATCTCGTCTTATCCAAAGTCTTTTATGTGTCTTATAAACACGTTTTAAATAATTGATGTTTTGTAACTTATTTCAAATGTCGATGTTTTGAAACAATGTTATGGTGGTATTTTCTCAGTTTTATTAATGGATGAACATCTTGTATTTTATCATATAGCATTGTTGTGATTGTTGCTATGGTATTAAGAAGTCACACCAAATAAACCCACGCTTCCGCAAAAGCCAGGGTGTGACAGCTTGGTATCAGAGCCTCGATCATAGCGAACTAGGATTCTTTCTCGAGTCTAGACTATGATCATCAGGGCTCTCACGAAAACATTTTTACATTGCATACACAAGTTTTCAGATCCAGGGTACAAACGTTTCTTTTAAAAACACGTGTTTTTCGTGTCGGACATGTAGTAACTGGAAGGGTTAAGTATCGTTAACTGAGAACTCCTGTCTAGGCTGGCATTCGTATAAATCCAAATAAAAGGACCCGTTGCCTACCTGGGGACCTATCGGCAAGAGTACTGATACCTATTAGGCCAAAGCATGTCCAGAAAGTTTAGTTTTTGAATCGGTTTTTATTTAACCATTTTACAAGTTTTTAACATACCGCTTCCTACACATCAAGTTTTAGAGGCTGGGGAGATTCAGTCTTAGAGACTGAGGGGTTCAATCTTAGAGATTGGAAAGGTTTTGGTCTTAGAGGCCAGGGAGTTAGTTTGAGAAACTAAGGAGTTCAGTCTAGGAGACTGGGTGGGATAGTCTGGGGAGGACTAGTATGATTACTTGCTTACATTGATTGTGACTTACATGCGTTGTTGAACTATTTATTTTGTTATGACATGGGATGTTATGAGTTAGTATATTATTACATACGCATATTACTTACTTACAATACTTATTATGAACGGACCAATATGATCTTTCTTTTAGAAGATGCCTCCGCGACGCGACCCAGGCATGCCTACGAACCAGGCAGAACTCCAAGGGATAATTACCGCAGCCATAGCACAATATGCGGCCTCCCAAGGAGGAACTAGCGGGAACAATTCGAACAACAACGGCAACAACAATCCACCCCAGGGGTGCACCTACAAACAATTCCTTGACTGCAAGCCAGTAAATTTCAATGGCACTGGAGGTGCTGTTGCGTTTGTTAAGTGGGCTGAAAAGACAGATTCGGTTCTGAGAATGAGCAAATGCGCTCCCGATCAACAAGTCACTTACATTTCAGGGCTGTTTCTGGATGGTGCCCTATCGTGGTGGAATCTGCAAGTGCAAACTTTAGGAGAAGCCACTGCTTATGCATTAACCTGGGCTGAGTTAAAAGAGTTAATGAGGAAAAAGTACTGCTCGCGTGCTGAAATACAGAAGCTAGAAACTGAGTTCTGGCACCTAAAAATGGAAGGTCCTAAGATTGCAGAATATGTTCAAAGGTTTCATGATTTGTCCCATGTAGTGCCATACATGGTCACGCCAGAATTTAAACGTGTTGAGCGCTTCATCTGGGGATTAGCACCCCAGATCATGAGCATGGTAACCACGTCCAAGCCTGCAACGATTACTGAAGCCATCGATCTCAGTGTGGCACTTACTGAGGAAGCTATCCGTCTAAACAAGTTTCCAAACTCTGACCCCAAGAAGAAAGAAATTCACGAGGAGTCCTCAGGAGAAAACAAAAGGAAATTCTCCAATTTTAAAAAGAGTACCGACAGCGCAAGGAAGAAGAACTGGAACCCACCAGAGGAAGCTAAAACTGGTGCTGAAGCAAGAGGGAAGGGATACATGGGCACTTTTCCCAAGTGTGATGTATGCCAATATCATCACCTCGGACCATGCCGACTCAGAAAATGTGAGTCATGTGGGAAGAATGGCCACACAAAAGAAACCTGCTGGGCTAGTAATGGTGCTGGTAGTGGTGGTCAGCAAGGATATAGATATGGGAATGGAAACCGCCAACAGGGAGGAAATGGCAGAAATGGAAATCGAGGAAACCGTGGGAATCAAGCTGGTAACCAGGGAACAGGCAATAATCGAGCTGGTAATGGTAATGGGAACGGAAATGGTCGAGGACCGGGATGCTTTAACTGTGGGGACGTCGGGCACTTCAGGCGAGAATGCCCAAAGCTTAACCAGGCACCAGGAAGAGTTTTCCATATTGGAGCGAGGGAAGCTCGCGAAGATCCTAATGTTGTTACTGGTACGTTTCCTATAAATCAACGCTTTGCATCTGTACTGTTTGTCACTGGTGCCGATTATAGTTTTGTATCGCTAGAGTTTAAGAAAATGCTTAGATTAACTGCTAATAAGTTAGACATCCCGTACTCAATTGAACTGGCTAATGGAAAGCTAGTAGAAACAAATGAAGTCATCAGAGGATGCGTGATAGAGCTGGGAGAACACGAGTTTACATTAGACCTACTGCCAGTCGAGTTGGGAAGCTTCGATGTGGTAGTAGGGATGGACTGGTTGTCAAGCAACAGAGCCGAGATTATATGTCACGAGAAGATCATTCGCATCCCAATGGCAGATGGAGAAACGATCGTAGTACACGGAGAGAAGCGCGATACGCCCCTAAGGATCATTAGTTGTTTGAAGGCTCGAAAATGTTTGAAGAAGGGATGTGTTGCTTTCCTGGCACACATCGTAGATAAGGAAGCCGCTGAGCCAAAACTTGAAGACATCCCAGTCGTTAAGGAGTATCCTGAAGTCTTTCCAGAAGACTTGCCAGGATTGCCATCACAAAGACAAGTCGAGTTTCATATTGACTTAGTTCCAGGCGCCGCGCCTGTAGCTAAGGCACCTTATCGACTTGCACCTTCAGAGATGCAGGAGCTGTCAACGCAGCTCCAGGAGTTGTTAGATAAGGGATTTATCAGACCAAGTTTCTCGCCTTGGGGAGCTCCAATTTTGTTCGTAAAGAAGAAGGATGGTAGTTTTCGCATGTGTATAGACTACCGGGAGCTGAATAAGTTGACAATCAAGAACAGATATCCTTTGCCAAGGATCGATGACCTGTTCGATCAATTACAAGGTTCAAGCTTTTACTCCAAGATCGATCTACGATCAGGTTATCACCAGTTAAGGATACAAGAAGAAAGTATACCAAAGACGGCCTTTAGAACTCGATATGGACATTACGAGTTCCTGGTTATGCCGTTTGGTTTAACAAACGCGCCAGCAGTATTCATGGATTTAATGAACAGAGTCTGCAAACCTTACCTCGATAAGTTTGTGATTGTGTTCATTGACGACATTTTGATCTATTCAAAGACAAAAGGAGAGCATGAGCAACATTTAAGAGCTATTCTAGAGCTGCTTAAAAAGGAGAAGTTGTATGCAAAGTTCTCGAAGTGCGAGTTCTGGTTACGCGAAGTCCAGTTTCTTGGTCATGTAGTCAACGGAAATGGAATTCATGTGGATCCGACAAAGATTGAAGCAATCAAGAATTGGGAGACTCCGAAGACACCAACTGAAATTCGACAATTCCTAGGTTTGGCTGGTTATTATCGTAGGTTCATTGAGGATTTTTCGAAAATCGCTCAACCTTTGACCTCTCTCACTCAGAAAGACAAGAAGTTTGATTGGAGAGATAAGCAAGAAGAGGCTTTTCAGTTGTTGAAAAACAAGCTTTGTGACGCGCCGATCTTATCTCTACCCGAAGGCACTGACGACTTCGTGGTATATTGTGATGCTTCGCGTCAAGGTTTGGGATGTGTGCTTATGCAACGTCAGAATGTTATAGCATATGCTTCTCGCCAATTGAAGATCCACGAGAAAAATTACACCACGCATGATTTGGAATTAGGCGCGGTGGTGTTTGCTTTGAAGATATGGCGACATTATTTATATGGTACTCGATGTACTAACTACACTGATCACAAGAGCCTGCAGCACATATTCGATCAGAAAGAGCTTAACATGAGGCAAAGACGCTGGGTAGAGCTGTTAAATGATTATGACTGTGAAATCAAGTATCACCCAGGGAAGGCGAATGTGGTCGCTGATGCTCTAAGTCGGAAGGAAAGGATCAAGCCCTTAAGGGTTAGGGCTTTGGAAATGATCATACAAACGGACCTCTCATTGCGCATTCGTGCCGCGCAGAGAGAAGCACTCAAGGAAAAGTATATTGAGAATGAGTATCTCCGTGGAATGGAGAAACAATTGGTACCAAACGGGGAAGGGACTTTGTGCTTCATGAAACGAATTTGGGTTCCCTTGTTTGGTGGCCTGAGAAATGTTATCTTTGACGAAGCTCACAAATCTCGGTACTCGATTCATCCAGGATCGGATAAGATGTACCAAGATCTTAAGAATTTCTATTGGTGGCCAAGAATGAAAGGCGATGTTGCGGTGTATGTTGGCAAATGTTTAACTTGCGCCAAGGTGAAGGCCGAATACCAGAAACCTTCAGGTCTCTTGCAACAACCTAAAATACCACAGTGGAAGTGGGAACAGATATCCATGGATTTTGTAACAAAGTTGCCAAGGACGCCCAGAGGTCACGATACGATTTGGGTGATCGTAGACCGTCTGACAAAATCTGCACACTTTCTGCCAATCAAGGAAAAAGACAACACGAGTAAACTTGCTGAGATATATCTGAGAGAGATTGTTGCACGACATGGAGTGCCTCTCTCGATCATCTCTGATAGGGATGGGAGATTTGTATCAAGGATTTGGCAATCCTTCCAAGAAGCATTTGGTTCGCAGTTAAATCTGAGTACCGCGTTTCACCCACAAACTGATGGCCAAAGTGAGAGAACTATTCAGACATTGGAAGATATGCTGAGAGCATGTGTAATGGACCTAGGTGGTAGCTGGGATAATCATTTACCTCTGGTCGAGTTTTCGTACAACAACAGCTACCACACAAGTATTGGAGCCGCGCCATTTGAAGCTCTTTACGGACGCAAGTGTCGATCACCACTATGCTGGGCTGATGCAGGTGATAGACAACTCGTTGGTCCTGAAATCGTCCAAGAGACGACAGACAAGATTGCGCAGATTCGAAAACGTATCGAAGCGGCTCGCGAAAGACAGAAAGCCTATGCAGATCCAAACCGGAAACATTTGGAATTTCAAGTTGGGGATATGGTTTTGTTAAAGGTTTCACCCTGGAAGGGTGTAGCACGCTTTGGGAAGCGTGGTAAGTTGAACCCCAGATACATCGGGCCATTTAGAGTCCTGAAAAGGATTGGCCTCGTAGCTTACAAGTTGGAACTACCTGCTGAACTCTATGGTGTTCACGATACATTTCATGTGTCAAATTTGAGAAGGAGCCCAACACAAGATACAGTAATCATTCCTGCTGATGAAGTTCATATCGACGACACGCTCCACTTTACTGAAGAACCCGTTGAGGTTACTGATTGGAAGACTAACAAGACACGCAGGAGTAGTGTCAAGCTCGTTAAAGTTCGATGGAATGCACGACACGGCCCGGAATTCACGTGGGAGAGTGAGGACCGTACGAAGGAAAAATACCCACATTTATTCCCCAAGACCCCTGCATCTAGTAGCAGAACTAAAATTTCGGGACGAAAATTTCTATAACAGGGGGAGAATGTGACAACCCTCAAAATTACAGGTATCCATACAATTAATTAATATTAAATTATGTGCTTAATGACTGTGCTTGACTACGACTGTTGAATTAAACTGCTTTATGAGTTCTGCATCATAGATACATACATATGCATCACATTCATACTGTCACTCCATTTATTACACACAAGCTTTAGTGATAAACTTGATGCACAAAACACAAAGCATAGTTAGTGGATAACTCGGAAATATAATGACAATGGCATTACCCGGAATACCAAATTTTTACTAGAAACTATATTTAATTTGATCCTAGCTTATTTATATTGACAAACTATATTTAAAAGGAAATAAATATGGTTTATTTTGTTTTAAAAGTTCGAGGTTCATTTGGTCATTCTTGAAACATAAACTTCAGGGATTTATTCTGCCATTTAAAAACCTATTTTTCCTAACCAAGTTAAACTTTGTATAGAAATTCTTTCTTTGAGAACTAACCCAGTTAGTATATCTAACTGAATAAACCAGGGACCATTTGTGACATTTTCCAAAAACAAAAGGACGAATGTTATTTCCCATATGTTTCAGGGGCCAGAAGCGTAACTTGCAATTCAATCGTAATTCTGAATTGCATATTGAAAGGGACATTAAATATTAAATATGACATTAAATATTAAAAACGTTTGTTTGGTGTGTGTTTGGTTGTATATATAAAATCGAGAGGGAGAGGGTGGAGACAAACATATGTTTAAAATAATATAAACTTTGTGTGTTTTAATTGACAATATATAACTCGGTTTAAAGCTGGTAGAATTTTTCAACAAAATAGTAGGATAATTAGGACCTTAACTCGATATTTTTGACTTTAACGCACGGAATGTTTTTTTTTATTTTAAAGTGGATCGATAATTCGCCAATTTTTGTTGAAATTATGTCAAATTGATGGGTTATTTAAACCCCCTAAATTCTTACAAACTTTCATATACCATTTACAAACACTTAAACACCCGAAATCGTCGGATTAAAAACCTGCAACTCGCCGGAAGTTTCAAAGTCGCCAGAATTCTAGTTGGTTCTTCGTTTTAATTAATACCGGTTAGTTTTTATTTGTCCAATTAGTTCAATTATACTTGTTGATATAGTTTAATTTAATGTAATTAAATTATATAACTATATAATTTTGATCCAAAATTATTCTTATGACAAAAGATGCATTATTTTGAATTTATATAAATTTAGAATCTGAGTTTTTATTATGTTTAATTATTTAGATAATTAAACTTATATAAATTTATTTATTGTTATCTTATCATTTTAATTCATTTTATTTATTTAAAATGATTCCAAGGCCATAATAATTATTTTAATTCAGTAATATTCAAGTTCGAATAATTAAAAATGTTATTTTAATTATTCTAGTTTAAATTAATTATTTTTGATAATTAGTTATATAATTATCACATTATTTTTTTAGACAAAACACTAGCGATCCTAGAGATTTAGAATCTCCGATCATTCGATTAAGACATTATTATTGATACATATTCCATATTATTGCATGTTCAAACAATTAGAGTGACGTGGAATATTATTCCCAAGAACTCTCACATTAGCATATTTATTTGGACTTACTCAAAATCAAGGTGAGTTCATGTTCCCCTTTTCTCTTAACTGTTTTCAGTTTTATACTTCGGGGTGGAATACATGTTACAAATATTACAATGTTTACAAATGGTATAATAACAAGAAACACTCTTGGTGAGAACGAGTACCAAGTATGATACAATTTGAGAATACAAAAGAATACAAGAAGCACTCTTGGTGAGAACGAGTACCAAGTATGTTACAACTATTACAGACATTATTATACATGGTATGGTTAGCTTAAGGAGGGTTTTACTACTAGACTGTGAAAGGTGGGCACCATACTTAAGGCCATTAATCCTCGTCGTAGGACCGAGGGACATGAGTGATAGATCTATTTGGGTGTAGCGAGCCCACACCCATGAGGTCGGGGCGACCCATAGAGGTGACTATGTCTTCCAGCCGGAAGCCCAGTACAAATATGCTAGGTTTGAGTTTTCCGCACCTTATCACACTTACCTTTGGCTTTGCAACCCATTGGTGACTTATTTTTTTCCTTAATTGCTACATACCAGGGACTTTCTATACATACAAGACATATTACAAAGACTTATATATACAGACTTACACATGAACTCGCTCAACCTTTTTGTTGATTTTTCAAACTACATGTATTTCAGGAAACTAGCGGATCTGACAGGTTGTGCATGTTTCTAGCTGCGTTGGTTATTAGATGTCATCCAAGAGTTGTGAAGTTTAAGAGGTGTAACCTACTCCTGGACGGGTTATATGTCTCTAAATCTCGTCTTATCCAAAGTCTTTTATGTGTCTTATAAACACGTTTTAAATAATTGATGTTTTGTAACTTATTTCAAATGTCGATGTTTTGAAACAATGTTATGGTGGTATTTTCTCAGTTTTATTAATGGATGAACATCTTGTATTTTATCATATAGCATTGTTGTGATTGTTGCTATGGTATTAAGAAGTCACACCAAATAAACCCACGCTTCCGCAAAAGCCAGGGTGTGACAGTTTGATTATCATCTTTCAAACCCATTTTCCCTAAATTTATCGATTCTGTTTTTCAACAGGGATGTAATGCAATGATTCCCATCAATTGAATAGAACGACACTTGCTTCATAGGACTCACTTGAAAGACACACCTCCAAAAGCCACCTATGCGCCTCCAAAGAGATCGAGACAGCTTGAAGCATGACCTGGACTTGCTGTAATTCCACCAGTTCAGTATTTAATCCCAATATACCAACTCAATACAAATAACAAATATTTGGTGTGCTACACATGTAAATAACTCACGAAACAGATTTGAAACCCTAAATATGGATTATAGAGATCCGTGAATGAAATATGGGTGAATAAACCAACAAAACAGATTGTGAAAAACAAAAACTACAAACATATCAAAATCAATCTACTCGTAATCATATGGTACACCAATGCAAGCATCTGAATAAACAATAACAAATCAAAGACAAAATCAAAGGCTACAAACATATCAAACAAATTTCATAGAATCATGAAAGAAATTAGGTCACGGATTGTTACCAGATTTAGCGAGAGAAGAATCGATGGAAGCATTAGAGAAGATGACGATTTCAAGAAACTTCAATATGGAGAAGATGATGGTGAAGCAGAAGACGATTTCAAGAAATATAAGATCTGTATACAGATTTGAAACCCTAAATCTGGATTATAGAGATCTATGAATGAAACATGAATCATAAAATAAAAAATTACATTCGTTATATTATGCAGATCGGCTTTCAAATCGGAAGAATTGTAGAGGGGGCACCTGATTAGATGAACAATCGATTTGAGAAGAGGAAAGATGTGAGCCTGAATGTTATGATGAAGAAATAGGGTTTTTAGAAAGAGACGGAACCTTGGGCGGGAAAAGGGAAAAAACGATGCCCTAATTTAATGACACGTGGCCCAAATAACTTTCATTTATTATATAATAATAATAGATAATAGATAATAGATAAAACTACACATTATCATTTTGTACTACTAACTAAAAGTATAAATACGTATTATTCTTTTAACCAATAATCCTTTTATACGAACCTGCCTTAACGCTTGATAAAGGACTGCTTGAGTCGAATGTGCAATGACTGAGAATAACAAATTACACATCATTAACTGAGTGTGATGAAAACAATACCAAATACAAAATGCTTACTTAAATTTTCTATGGTCATCCTGTGTACTTCCCAACTGTACTCCAAAGATTGGATCCGATTAAAATGTCTACACCTGTAATAGGTTGAATCAGAACATATTATATTGAAATTTGATTTAACACCCATGATTAAACACTTTTAAGAATTATAGCATACAAAATGAGAAATTAAGATCCATTTTCCATAAACATACCAAACACCACATTCCTCACATGTTAAGTTTTCTAACATGTTGGTTGCTGCACATTAAACACACTAATCAAAATGAAAGAATAACAAACGGACTCAAGAGTAACAATAGAAGTTAAACATCAATAACAAATACCTGAATTTCACCAGGTAGCATTATTCCCCTGAGCCACTTGAAATTCCAATTTATTATATCATGTTCTCTCATATTTGAAACGGGTCGAAGAACCGAATGTAGTGGATCATTTTTACGAAAATATATATAAAAAATCCTTTCTAGTTGCTGAAATTAATAGAATAATTATGAGTTCTGTAAGGAAACTAAGCATGGTCTAAATTGTGAGCATCTACCCGATCTACTGCAAAACATAAACAAATAACATAAGAGAACGAATCAAACCCAAATAACATTTTTATACATAGACCTACTGAAATCGAAGATATCAATTTTAAGGGTGCTTGTAAAAGGTTGTAAATCTTCCTATTTCATGACAATCGAAACAATAGAAACAAAGAAAACTAAAATCAAATGTATACTTGAGCAATACCTTAACATTCACAACCCAGCCAAATTTGGTTCAATCTTTGTCATAACAAACAACCTTGAAGAGTCTTGAAAAATCAAAATAGAAACAAATTTTGGCCATGAGTTTTTTGGTCTTTACAATGGTGTAGAAACTGAAATCGAAGACAGTTATTATTGGGTTCATCATAAATACTGAAGATTAGTTCATCATAAAAAATAACATAACAAAACGAATAAGCCCAAATAAAAGAGTTAGATATTGTACACCTACTGAAATCAAAGACATCCATTTTAAGGGGTTTTTTGTATTGGGTAAAAAAATGCCTATTTCATCATAATAAACAAATAACATCACAAAATAACACTAAAACACAAAGGCTATGAAAATCGAAACCCATTGAAATCAAAGACGTCCATTATAAGGGTTTTCAATCGAAACCTATTGAAATCGAAGACATCCACTTTAAGGGTTTTTAAGATGCGATGATTTTGTTTACCTTATCATAGATAATAACAACGATTAGCAAGAAAATGGGCGGACTAAAAGATCAAGTGCAATGAAGACTCTGTAGATTTGTGTTTGAGATGAGGGAAACGATGAAGATTTAGGGTTTGCTTTTATTTCAAAAGGGAAAGAGAGAACATTGCAGACCAAAATTAGATCCATATACAAAATATTGATTGCAAAGAGGAGAAGCGGAGAGATCAGATGGAGTGTATTAGGGTTTGGAAAGAAGTGTGAGAAAGAAGATGGGGTCTGAATGATTTAGGCTGAAGATCTAGGGTTTTACTGTTGGGCGGGAAAATGGAAAAAAGGTAGCCCTCATCTACTGACACGTGGCCCAAATAACTTTAATTTATTATATATAATAGAAAAGATTTTTATAACATTTTTGTATTGTTTAAGGGTGTAAGGAGTGGTTAAACACTTTGGAGTGGCAAACCAAAAAATCGACCAATCAGAGCGCGCCATGTCAATCAGTCAAAAATGTTTAAACTTTGGTGAAAAGTGTTGGCAATGGTTTAGACACTTGGTGAAGTGGTAAACTATTTTTTTTTTAAAAAAGGAAAAATGTGTGATTGGTTGAGATAGGAATGGACCCCACCCACAATACCCTCTCTCTCTCAATCATCTTCTTCCCCGAATCGGCATGCCATCCCCGCTCCGTTTGTCTTGCCGCGTCGGCATTGGGTCGGCAGCGGTGTTTGCCGATCGGCAAACACGTTTGCCACCCTTTGCCGACTATCACACCTTATACCCTAAAACTTGGATCATATTGATATGGACTACTACTAATTTGTCTGCTTTCTAAAGTAGTCTTGTCAGCTTATCACGTCAACATTTTGTTTAAGAAAATTACTATAAAAAAAGTTTAGAATATTATTGATACAAGTTTAGAATACTTTTGAGAATTTCTATTGACTATAGAGTTTTTTAAAAAAAGGATGATTGAACCTAGTGTTCCATTTATTTTGTCTTTGTGACTTGACTTGAAGAAGGAGAATAAAACGTGGGTAACATGTAATGTTGGGAAAAGCATTGTCGAATGGGACTTCATTTTACTAGTTTTTATCTACACCTTTTGAAAAGAAATAATGTTTGCTATTGAAATGTGTAATTGTCTAACTAACCTTTTTAATTGAATTATAACTTATTCTCACAATAACGTAATTTCTTAGGGTTGTTTTAGACAAAAACTGCTGTTAGTAGGTTAATGTTGACGGTTTGAATTGATGAACTTATCATGTAAAATCATCAATCCTAACTAAAAACATATTTTACAAACGGGTTGGTGAAATGTACTCAAGTGAAACAACATATCGTAAACGGCTTGCGTGTTTGAACTTAGTAAATTATACTTTTACTTAAATCAATATCGTATGTTTATCTAACGGGTTAGATATATCGAACTGGTTGATAACCCGGACCCCTTTAGATCAAACCAATGTATTATATTCATATTTTCATATTAGCCTGGTTAGATCAGGAAGTGAACTTGTAAGTTGTAACCAAAACCTATCATATATTGGGCTTTATATGTGCACACCAACCCCCCCTAAAACTTGTTCTTTACCTAATTTTGCAAAATACAGATTGAAAAGTTAATTTTTGTAGAACATAAAATTACAAAAATAGAGAAGTTAAGACATTCAACAAAATGAGAAGTTAGCTAGTAAAACAACCAAATACATCAATAAAACCCATTCAATCTTACAGCCTATCACATAACAAAAGATCCAAAGTCGAAACTACTATACCACAAGCCCAACAAAGTGCCAGTAAAAACAAGTCAACAGGTCAAACACAAAGCATTAAAGGCTAAAAACAACTCATTCTTTTGTGGTTTTGTTGATGAGGGACTTGTGAATGTGAGGGATGACACCACCACCAGCAATGGTACCTTTGATGAGTGTGTCAAGTTCTTCATCACCGCGAATAGCTAACTGCAAATGCCTCGGTGTGATTCTTTTCACTTTCAGATCTTTGCTGGCATTTCCAGCTAACTCGAGTACTTCAGCTGTTAAGTATTCCAGTATTGCAGCAGAGTAAACCGCAGCCGTGGCCCCCACTCGCCCGTGAGCTGAAGTTCTTGATTTGAGATGACGGTGAATCCTCCCTACAGGGAACTGAATTCCACATAAAAGCAACTCAGATATAACATTTTTAAGCTTATTGTAGAAAATAAAAATCCAACTGTATCTTCATAGGGACAATAATGTAACTAATAAGATGGAAATTTAGAGGGGTCAATCATGTCAAGGTTTGCAGTTTGAATTGTTCAACACAAACAAAACCCATATAATTATTTGTGTCAAAAACATCAGCCCAAACAAAAAATTTAAATTTTTGTGTAACTAACTGTATATCTAAACGTGTTAATCCAGTTGTTGGGTTGTATAAAATGGATTAAACGGGTTGGCAGATCAGCATGTTTACATAAATGGGTAAAACATGTAAACATGAACATGACCCGCTTATTAAACAGTTTGCATAAGACAACCCAAAACTTTCTTATTTTCGAGTTTTGTCAGGCATTGCCACCTGCAGCTCACCATCAAAGATGATGATGTTTAAGGGTTTTAAACTCATGGCACATAAATAAGTCATGCAGCCTTTCAAACTAATCACCAAAGTAAAAATATCCAATCCACCTAAGGTCCTAAATCAATGAATGAAAATCCCATTTCCGCCCTTGAGGTTTGACCACTTTTGCAACTTTGTCTTTGCGGGGTTATTTTCATCCAAAAAGTTTAAGAATGTTGCTATTTTTATCCCTAAAGGCAAAATTTCGAGGGACAAAAGTCGCAATAAATTGCCAAAAATGAAAATGGCAATAAAATGCAAACTTGATAGACTCAAATGCACAAAAAGTCATTTTGGATGGAACAAGCAAAAATGACTAAAAATCTTTTACTCTAGTACAATTTAATCACAGTTTCCTCTCTATCTTTGTATGTGTAGACAGTTGTTTAATTCTAAATCTGAACCAATTTTAAATTAGAAACCTAAGGCTAATGGGTGTGGAGGAGGGTGGTTCCTTGAGGATGATCCGCCACGTAGGCGTCCACGTCAGCGGGTGCAGAGGATGAGCCTAGGTGTAGGGATGAGACCCTTTGTATATACATATGTATGTATGTATGTATGTATGTATGTATGTATGTATGTATGTATGTATGTATGTATGTATGTATGTATGTGTGTGTGTATTGGAGGACCGTCGCCACCGGCTTGCAGAAGGACGATGAAGACGGGACCGGCCTGAGGGGGGGCGGTGTAGCCGGCCTTAGCCGGAGCTCACCGGCCCAGAAACAAGCCCCCACCCCATGGCCTAAGAGAACCGCATACCAGTTTTTTTACCCCCTTTGTTTTTTTACTCACTTGTAGTTTCTACTTAAAACCGGTAATACACGAACATTGTCACATATACATACATATGTGCGTATCAGCAAACAGTAACTGAGAAAAAAGTATTAACTGGTAATCCTATATTACAACCTTTATTTAGAATTGCTTAAACTACTACTTGACTTGTATGCTTATGTTAAAAAATTTGACTCACAAATAACCAGATAAACTAAAACAAAAATAAGTAGTTTTAATAACCAACCCTATACAAGACCAAAACAAGATGACAACAAACAGCTAGGGTACCTGGAGACCAGCTCTAGCAGACCGAGACAAAGGCCTCTTCTTATCTTTCTCCTTGTTAGCTGCACCACCTGCAGGTGTTTTCCCCGCCAACAGTCCCTTTCCACCCTTTCCCGCCATATTCACCGCCTAATGAACCAAAACATAAATAAGCAAACTGTTGGTAAAGCTTCACACACAGCTCAAACGTTACCGGTGTTGTAAAAAACAGGATTAATTGACGATTAATCAGTAAAATTTCACCTAGCCTGACCTAAAATCGGTAATCAGTCAAAGGCAGTCAAAATCAACAAATTTATTTCAAAATCGGTCACAAAATCCAGTCGAAATCGGTAAATTTTGGTCAAAAGCTTTGAAGTATTTGAAAATTTATACTTATTAATCCAATCCGATTAACTACAGCTATATTAACTTAATGAAATTGCCTATTAACGGATCTGATTGTAAACATGCGGATAGAACCCTAAAACAAAAATCTGAGTGCATAATACGTGTTATCAACATGCGATACAAATTAAAATAAAAAAATTAAACCTAGATAACAGAATACAAATTAAGGAATTGTTTGTTTTGTTACCTGAAGAGTAGCTGTGCGAGAAGAAGAAGATGAACAGTGGGTGGTTTTGTTGAAAGTATTTATGAGAGTCGTCAGAAGTAGGCGGGAGGGTTATTACTTTTTGGATTCAAAGTTTTTGACTAGTTTGGCGGCGAAAACGTGTGGTGGGAATCAACGTTTCAAAATTTTTAAGCCCACTACCCAACACAACAAGCCCAATTTGTGATCAGATAAAAAAACCCTAATGGGCCTGTCGTGCGGTTCTTTCACTGATCATTATCTTTTAACAAAATTTCTAATGGGCCTGTCGTGTGGTTCTTTCATTGATCTAGATAGGGTATGCATTTTGATCTCAATACCTAAAACCGAAACCGATCATACCCGATTAATACACGAAACCAGACAAGAACCAGAACTGGAACCTATTATACCCGGCTATATCCGATACAAGATTCTATTATCTATCTTTTAAATTTAGGTTAGTGCATTTACTTTAATATTTACATTATATGATACATATTTAAAAAACCTGAAAACTGGGTACTAAAAAACTCGGAAATAGAGTATAGAAAAACCGAAAATAGATATTTCATTACCTGGTTTCTTAAGAACTGGAAACGAACATATAGGGTATGGTTTTTTGTCAAAAAACCGAACTAGTTATAACAATAACCGATTCCAACCCTTAAAACAAGAAACTGAAACCGATTCCATAACCAGAACTATTAGCCCAATTGAAGATATAATCAATTAATTTTAAAAACACAGTTAAGTCGATCTTTTACTTTTTTTTTAATATTTTCTAAGTGAACAGATAAGGATGTTTTACACACACAAAAAAAAAAAAAAAAAAATAGCAACAAGCTAGAAACGATCAAAACACCAATAGAACCAACATGGATCATAAAAGAGTCAAATATTAATTTTACACAATTCATCTCATTGCAAAGATGAAAACTTAGGGATTGTTTGTTTTTTAAGAGGTAAAATGTCTACATTCTGCAGACCACATCTGTAGAAGAAGATGTTGACTAAACCTATGCAGTCTATAAGAAGAAGAGTTTTGTTTTTTTAATGTATGTAGACTTCTAAAATAAACTGGTGGCAGTGTACGGACGGTGGCAGTGGCGATGGTGGACGGTGGTGGTGGTGGACGATGGTGGTGGTAGACGGTGGTGGTGGGTGGTGGACGGTGGTGGTGGTGATGGACAGTGGTGGGTGGTGGGGTTTAACCCTCTGCAGACCTTAGAAGATCTTAGAAGTGGTTGGGCCAAATCTGCACCAAAAAGAGCTCGCGCAAACTTTTTTATCGAAACGTCTTTGAAAAAACAAACAGTCTGCAGATGGCAATATCTGCGCGTGGTCTGCGCAGCGTAGACAGAAAAGCCTGCGTAAATCTTTTTTAGAAAAACAAATAACACCTTAGCTTTATATTTAACCAACCGGAAACTTGTGTTTTTTTGGATATTAATTCTACACCTACACCTGCTAATTGACGATTGTTGTTGAAAATAACATTATTAAGAGGTTGTAACGCTACTCGGTACGGAGGAGGCAAGTCCTTGGAGGATATGCTCCTCCAAGTCATCGACAAGTCACCATCCAAGGGGATGCCCCTCCAAGCATGAACCAAAGGAAATCGAGAATGGGCCTCCCCCACTTATTTAATTTTTTTAAAAGAATTTAACATGTTTTTGTAACATTTAATAAGTTATAAAATAAAATCATTAATATTAAAAAACAAACATTACATAACTTAAAAAAAATTAACTTAAAAAAATATAACTTAAAAAAACATAAGCTAAAAAAAGTACTAGATTGGAAAAAAATTAAAAATCCTAAGAGTTTCATTTTTTAGCCATCTTTTCTTTCATTTTACGCAAAACCGCCCGGTCTTCTTTCGGATACGAGTTGATATCAGTTGTCATTATCTCCCATTCTTTTAGTTCGTTCTTTTCTTGCTTCAACCGAACCCGTTCATCCACTTCACGTTATTTCGCTTGTGCCTTTTAGGCTGTGACCTAGGTGTATGCTTTGAACTGGGCCATCGGTGGACGTCCCTCCTCTCGAACTACGTGCTCTTCTTCGTTAAATTCCGGCTCGTCGTTTATATTTATTTGGCATCGTGCGTCCGAGCCCCCTACACTATAACTTCCGATCTCTGAGGTTTTTTTGTTCGTTTAGCGCTTGCAACCTCGTTTGGAACCGACGACCACTTCTTATTGGTTCGCATAACCTCCCATGCCCGGACGTGTGGGAAAACAACCCGATGCGATTCTTCGTATCTACGCATCGCCTCTTTAAAAACATTTTCGGCACTTTGCCCACTACGACGATAACATGTAAATTATTATATATCCCGACAAATCATTTAACGACCGGATGCATTTTTCGCCACTTCGAAGCGATGGAATCGAGATCGCGATAATGACCTTGTTCCATAATCGCAAGGAACTTTGATACCACTTCTTTCCAAAAACCATCGTCGGTTTGGTTGTAACCTATATTTTTAGAATGTAACAAAAGCTATATATTAAAAAATGTAAACTTTATATATTTTTAGTATAAAATTTATATATTTTTAGTGTAAAATTTATATATTTTTACATACCGACAATGGGGCTTCTTGATGTGCTAATCCACGCCTTAGCTAACGCCTCCTCCTCGATCTTTGACCAAGGTTGTGACTTGAATCTCGAAGGTTGATCTTTGGCACCGGCTCGACACGCCACTTGCTTCTCTTTTTTCCGTTTCGAGGATTAGGGTTGCGTCTCCGGAACAAATTCTTCAACTTCATCTTCTACGGGTTGTGGTTGGGGAGATGATTCTACCGGTGGTGGCGAAGGTTGTGGTTGCGATTGAAATTGTGAGTTGAACGGGTTTCGCATTAGCATTTGTTGCAACGATTGCATTTGTTGCATGGATTGCATTTGGTTCATTTGAGAGAAAGCGTTGGGAGTATGTTAGAAACCCGAGAAAGCGTTGAGAGAAAATTGCGAGGATGACCAACTCGGATCCATCGTAGGATAGTAGCTGGGTACCGAGAAAACGTTTGGGTTTGGGTTCGGGTTTGGATTCGGATTGTATGAATCCATGGCAAAATTTATAAAAAAAACGACGAATTTTATAAAGTTGAGAGAGAGAGAGAGTTTGGGTGGAATTGGTTTAAAAAATGGGGTAAAAGATGTGTATTTAAAGGTAAAATAATTAATTTTTTTTATAAAACTAGCGTTTGAATTTAATAAGGAATTGAGTTTTTTTAAATAGCCGTTGAACGGCATTATTGGGTGATGTGGAGGGCCGGCACAAAGGTCCTGGGCTTGCCACTGAAGATGACGATGGACCATTGGAAACGGTGTTGGGGTCCGGCGCCGAGGCTGGACGGGCCAGGGTCGTCCCCCACACCGACTAGCCTAAGAATTACATCATGCACCGCCTTTTCTTTTTTCTAATTTAGATTAACTAGTATTAACCCCCACCCCCCACCCCCACCCCCGTGTTATAGTGGAGGTGTAAAACCGTGAAGTTGCGGTGTGTTAATGTGGATAAATTAGAACAAAACGTTAAACATGGAAAATAGTAACTAAGTCAATATTAGACATGGCATTGCGACAAACCTATAAAACGGGAAAAACTGAGGACATAAATACGTTAAACCACACGTGTACGTTGCGTCATTTTAACTCGCGAGATTTAGAACGAATCATAAAAACAAAACGTAAAAACGTTGAACCACACACGAATGTTGCCTTGTTTAACTCGCAAATTTTAGAAAAAAAAACGTATAACAAAAATTTTGTGAAATATGAAAATATAGGTGACTAAAGTTGAGTAAAAAAGTTATGAGGTTAAATTGGAAAAGATAAAAAAACTTTTGGGTATAAATTAAAAAACAAATTAGTTATGGGTTAAAAGTGTAATTTTTTTTTGAAAAGCACCTAAGCATAGAATACAACCTCTCTATGCACTGAAGTGTTGCTAATTTATAATAGGTAAATAAATTTGTGAACGTCGAGCCCATCATAGATAGAGAATGCAAATATATAGGTGAGAGATTGCACCATTAACTCTTAAATATCCAAATAACTGAAGTCGCGTAGCATGCATGTGAGAATATAAACATTAACATGACCCCTTCTCTATTAACTCAACAAACAACCACTAACCCCATTTTTGGATAACTCCATTAATCATCAACTAGACACAATATGGGTTGCCGGAGATATGGAGGCTGACAAGTAGAAGACCACAAATACGAAGACCAAAGATATGGTGGTTGACAAGTAAAAGACCACAGATACGAAGACCAAAGATTTGAAGGCAGGCAAGAAGAACCATGGCGGGTGGCCATGTACAAAGGTAGGCGAATCATCACCGACGAGAGGAAATACAAAAGACCGTCGGCGAAGGAAACCACATTCTTCATCGGCAATCTCCATGATGACTATTACAGCTTCCAGCTCTGGGAGATTTTCAGCGACTTCGGCACGATGACGGATGCATACATACCAAGGAAAAGAGATAGGTTAGGAAATACTTCGCTTTCATAAGACTCACCGAGGTACGTGACACACAGGTTATGACAGATGATTTGTTGTCACACCCCAACCGATGGCGGAATCATCGGGGCGTGGCACTTAGTGAAACAGATTGTCCAGGAGAATCCATAACAACTATTAATGACAATATATTTAACGTTAATGTCCCATACCACTAACATATAAAGCAAAACAGTTATTACAGATAATAGTCTCAAAAACAAGTAAAATGTTCCGACAACTCAGATTTCTTATTCGGTGGGTTTCTAGACTTCCTACTTGTTTCACCAAAGCATAGCAAGCATAGCATCTTAATCAACCCGTCACATACGTTAAAATAAAGTCAATACATAAAATGTAAAGGTGAGTACACAAGTTTGCATAGCATATAGTATAGCGAAAAGCGTTTACGCATAACCAGCATGTATCACGTAGAAATGTGAATCAAGTAAGCTGTTGACAATGATGTAATGCAACCGACATGACTGGGAGTTGTAGAATGTGAAACACATTATCACCACTGTGACCATGTGAAGTAAGGCCCTTAACAACCCCTGTCCACGACAGGTACTGAGTCCAAACTATAGTACTATCATTGCTAAGGTGTCAGACAAACAATCACTGTGTAAACATAACATACAAGCATTCATCGAGTCACGTATAATATGCGAGAGCGGTTAGCATTTGTAAAGCGTTTAGTATAGTGTGTGTGGTGTTTTGATAGAGAACGCATGTAACACCTAAAAGTGCGTTAAGCGAAAAAGGGTTCGAGTATACTCATCGTATGTGTTTAACAATTAAACACAACCTTGATTGGATTGAAGGGAGCGCTTGGAGTTAGCCTGAGTATAGAACAGTAGGGAAAGCATTGAACAGTGTAACAGAGTGTTGGATGGTGATCCAAACGAGTGGGGATGTGTCACACCCCGATATTTTTACCACAAACCAGTGGGCCCGGTGGGGAGTATCGTGACGTAGTTGATATCATCATAGTCAAATATACACAGTTTAATGCATAGCAGAAGGCTTGGTAGATATTACTATTACAAACTGAAAGTTTAAAGTACGAAATAAAAGAATATAGAGACAATTATAAGATAGGATCCACAGGCGGATCTAAATATAATACAAAATATGTTCAACAGACTTAAGGCATTACGAACTTGCAAGATTCTCTAATTAACACCCAGAAGCTCCCAGCCTAGTACGTGTAGTACCTGTCACTTAGTCTTTTGAAAATACGTCAGTTTACACTGGTAAATACAATTAACCGACTCTTTTGAAAAGTGTTTATAAATTGGTTTAAATGCACGAGGCACAAATATTCTTTTATAACTTGGGACGATTATATGATAATCTTGTATACAGCTTTATATGTTTGTCGTACGATCAGGGCCCGGGATGGAACTGAGACATGATTAATAGACACACCACTAATATAAACCCACAAGGAGTTATCCCCAACATGTGGGTATATATTTTTACATACGCAACTGTCAGGCGTACGCCTACACCCCGTGCTTAAGTCGTGGCCATTCACAAATGAAATGAGCCGAGGATATCCACGACACGGTCGTATTAACCCCCAAATGTTTATGTTATCAAACAATACAGATTAAAACGGGTTACGTAATTTATTAATCACAATCTGATTAAATTATTCCATACCCGACCAAGCGGTAATATTTTACCGTATCCCAAGCCCTTATAAGGGAAAATAAGTTAAAAGTATTTACCTGAATTTCTAAATGCGAGATTTATCAATTCAACCGTATAATGTATTCAAACTAGTGCAAGTAGCTTTTACCAGGGCTCCTAATCTGGAACGAAGGTTTTAATAACCTATTAGATTACTAACAGGTCTTATTTAAGTTGTAAACTTAGACCGATTAGTTTAAAGAAGGATGTACGGTATAAAACGCTAGATTAAGCGATGACCGGATTGGAATGTAATTTAGACCCGACAAGTATGGAGACTTGTATTAAATGGTTAAACTAAATACATTCTGGAATTTGAAGTTTAAATGATAAGGTTAAACCCGTTTCGGCTAGTTTATGCAAACTAGTCACATAAACCGTGCCGAACGCGTATAAGCATAAACGGGTAACCGAATGAGTCATTTACAATTTCCACAAGTTATTATGCTTAAAATATGTTATGATATCAGTAGGATATCAACAATTATGCCCAAAATAGATTTAAAACCGAATTAAGCCTTATAAGGGTATTTTGGTCATTTTATGATTTATAAAAAAGGGATTTACATGCAACCTGAGGTTCTGGTCATAAACCTTTTCTGAAAATGTTTAATTTATGTTATTTTAACAGTAGGATATCATATATATATATATATATATATGTGTGTGTGTGTGTGTGTGTGGTTTACTATTTATGGCCAAACTATGTCCCGAAAGGGCATTTTGGTCATTTCACATATGTTTTTAGGGACATATTTGGGATTCTGAGTTCATGACTTATACCTACTATAAAAATATTAAAAATGGTTTATAAAATCAACAGGTAACAAGTCTTGGGTGCTAAGTATGGTTTAAAACCATACTATACTTCTTAACGTCGTAAAAATCGATAAATGACGATTATTTCGATGTTTAGGGAAATTCTGAGGTTATGACCAGCTTTGAATGGTCAAAATAATTTATTTATTATATCATATCAGTAACAAAAGGTTCTTGCATCTTAATCTTATTTAAAACCCAATTTATGTGTGAAAAGGGCATAATCGTCATTTATTAATATAATACGAAACTCAAGCATAAACTCAGTAAATAATCTGACTTGGAATCCCAATTAGTTCTAAATATGATATCATAACAGTGAGTAATGAATTTTCATGTTAAATTATGTTTAAACTATATTTGCATGCAAAAAGGGTATTTTAGTCCTTTTAAAAGCATGTTTTATGATTTATTATGTAACTAGGCTATCACCCGGGAACATCCCGGGTTAGGAAAATTTAGTTTTCAATAATAAAAAGTACATAAACAACATTTTCAAACTCATTAGTATCTTCTTTCCCTTCCCACAATAATTTATTTGTTCCGTTTCATCAGTATCCTAACTTTGTCTCCATGAGTATTCAAAAGACTAAACTGCAGGTACCGAACCTTGACTGTTAGGCTGGGAATCCGGGTCGGCTATGATAAAAGCAATAGAATTTGCAACTCCTAGCTTAAGGCCTATGATGTCTAAGCTTCTTTTCGTCTTGATCCGCATGTGGGCCTTATTTGAACAATTTTGTATTTGAATATTAAACATTTTGAATGTTATGAATGTTTATTTTTACTCCTAATACTTCCGCTACATTGTTATTAAATTAACTTGTGATTGTAACTGGTAACCAACCGTCATGATTAGACCCTTCCGGGCCCATCAGAAATCGGGGCGTGACAGTTGAGTACCTTTGAAGATGCATATCATTGAGTTGCCAAAATCTTTCCTTAAGTAAATCGAATCCCTTCTACGAAAATAACCACCTAAGAGGTATGACGATTGTCTTTTAACTGTTGAACTCCAAGATGCAAAATACACACAAGAGGGTTATCAAACTTGAATGTTGAACAAATATCATCAAAACAAACCTCATTAGTGATGAGTATAAACAAATGTAATTAACTACTAAAAAAGAGGTCATATTGTTATGTAACATATTTCTACTAAGTTGCTTATTACAGTTATGTAGCCCAAGTTATTTGGTGATTAGGATTTGTAGTCATCAATAAATTTTATACAATATCTCTGCAACAGATCAAGAAAATAAGATATCATAAAACTGGCTCGCTAATCCAGCTTTCTTAAACCTCGTTGATCCAGCCCAATAAGTGTTAAACTTTAGCACATCTTGCTTGTCAAAAGCAAAAAAAAGGCTACAACTTACACCAACGGGTGACCCATTGCCAAATTCTCTTAGCAAACTCGCATGACACAGAGATGTTCGCCACAATCGGAAATAGATTGGACGACACATTAATGCTTCTAACCAATAAAGCACACTTAGCCGACAACCTTTTTAAACCCGTTCTCCAAGCCACGATACCCACCTTTTTCGGTACCCAACTGTTCCGCTCAAACGCATTAGCCGAGACCCCGTACCGCTTCCTTTGTAGCTCTTTTTTATACTCCGAATAGTAAGTACCCCAACCCCATCCAACGCCTACATCCACTGATCCCTTGTGCTCGACATCACTGGTTGCCCAACCAACAACGGAAGCTATTGAAGCTCCTACTGTCTGGCATCATTCAGTGCAGCCCACTACCATTCCATACAACAATTAAAGATGATTAAAACAATTTACGTTTACAATTTATCACATAAAAGAAGAACCTGGACTATAATGTCTCCTTTTAACTGGTTGGTTATAGAATACATCGCGAACAACAACGGCAATATTCAACAATGTGCTAACAAATGGTCAAACCTTCAAACCAATGACACATTTGTGTATAACACTTGAGAATACATTACCTGTTGTGCCAACATCTTGTTTATCATCACCAATTCTAATATATAAGAATTTTCACCCTTAAAAAATAGAAGGAAAATAAAAACAAAAAATTAGGAGAGGTAAAATGCCATGAAATGTAATATTTAACTTTTTTAAGAATTCATACCTTTATGGCATTGTGGTAACCATTTGGCGTTCCATGTGACATTGTAAAAATTTTCGGCAAAGAAGCATCGAGCTTAGTGCTTCCCCATGAAAACCAACGCTTGCTGCAACATTGTTCATATCAGGCCAGCTGCTCAACCTTAGATGTTGCTTCAAATAACAAAATCATGACTTAATAAGCAAGCTAGGAATCGTCTTGTAACTAACTATTTTTAACTGGGTATGCATTGCCCTATAGGGATGAGCAAATGGTACTGGGTACCGAATTTTCGGAACCAACTCGCTTTTCGGTACTGACATTTAGCGTTTTCGATACCAGTCCAGTACGGTACCGGTTTTTACCTTCAAATACCGGTACCAAATCATACCTTTAAAAAATTAATTAATAATATATGTGTGTGTATATATATGATTAATTGAAATCTAAGTTAACAATGATGAAAAGATGACATGCTCATCAATTTAAATCAATCTACAGTCACTAATCTCCAGATCCACATGCTAGAATACAATAAACATTTATAAAACAAATCCAAGTAAAACCGCATAACTACTAATAGATAACACATATCTCAAACAATCATCCTAGATCAACATTTCATTCCACAAAATCAATCCAATCGCTCAGATATATCAAACAACACAAATAAAATAAATCGTATAACATAATCTCCTATATACTAACACGTACATTCATAAAAAGGCTATATCATCAGATCTGAATGGTATAATACCTGAAGAGTACCTGCTCTAAATTGATCAAGCAAAACAAACACGCTAATCGAATAAAGTCGACTCCAATCCAAAATCCAAAATCAACTTTGAATATTGAATCGTCAACGTCCACTAACACATAAACATGCAAGATTCGTCAAAAGTAGAAGTAATTAAGACATCGTTTGGATATGGCGACATAAGTTAATTTAAAAAAGAACAAAAAATATAACATCAGGAAGCACATACTGACCTTGATCTTTTTCTATACCGAGGGGGAATCGAAAAACCCTAATCGGTAATCACAAAAACGATAACTATGGAAATGGAAAAAATCGAAGAACGAAAATACAAAGAAGAAAGAATCTAAGATTGGAAAACAGTTACAAAACCTCAAGCGTTGCATCGTTAGAGAAGAAGAAAGCATAGGGATTTGCGAGTGTTAACCTGAATGCATCAAAGTCAGGTTGGACGATCAAAAGAGTGTCCCAATTATTTCTAATAGTATAGTTGGTTGATAGTGCGTAGAAGACAGTGTTCGTCCGATACAATACACTAATGAAGGAAATGGAAGTTAGGATTTCCTTAGTGGTGCGTAATAAGCAGGCGAGACCTTCTTTGTGCCTAATTAGAGCTGAAATTTAAAATTAAAATCACGATTTAATCATTCAACCACAAGAATGTTTGATAATGGTAAAATAAGGTACATGCGCTTTCGAGTGGCTACTCACTGAAGATTGCACCAAGTGCTTTGGTTCGAACGATGACATCATCATCAGAAGTGAAACTCGAAAGCAAAGGCTTCGTGCCATTTGCATCCATAACCAATTGCTAACTTTTTAGATTGTTTTGACTTTTGAAAAATTGTGCTTACAACCTCTGCAGCTTTGGCTCTTATATTACCATGGGAACCTCCTAAACCTGTTTCCTACAAAATTTTATCTCAAATCATAAAAAGGCTTGTGTTTTTAATCATATTTAACATGCCCTTTATTATATAATATATCAAAGAATATTGTTATTGCAGGTCATCCCAACCCAATCCAGCACATCTAAAACCACTAAAAAAACAAACAATTTTAACTCGATCCCATTTTGACCACTTACCAAACCATCCCGTTATGTCACCCCTACAATCACAAATCACAATCTATATTAAAGATTGAAATTGTCTAATAAAAAGAAAAGGTGTGAAACTCTAGTACAGATTGACTAACTACTATAGACAAGAACTTCAACCATCAAATAACAAATTTCAATTTAAAAACAAAACAAAACAAAACAAAAAGGAATAAAAAAATAAACATGAAAAGAAAAGCTCACCATTAGCCATATCAATAGTTTATACATGCTCTTAAAGCTCATCCAACATATCTGCAAGGAAAATTTACATCACGGTACACCTTCATAAAGTTGGAACTGCAGACTCTGGACAAAAGTTTAAGTATAAAACTATACACACACACACACACACACATATATATATATATATCATATTTTATATATACATAATAGTATACTGTGTTGGTTATACCTTCAACGTTTGTTGCAGTTACCCCTTGTTCCCCGAGGATATTTCCAGTATTTTTAAGGTACGGGACAATTTATGCCAAGCACCCCATGTTGCTATGAAGAACACACTAATAAAGATCAATCCATGGTGAGGAAGATTGAGGGGATAGCATCCCGTTGTCGATTTTAACTGTAATCAATTACCAAAACTGACCCGAAACCACCTACCAAGTCTAACCCGAAACCACCTGAAAAAATGAGTACACAAAAAAGGAATTTCATGACATACCCAAAACCAATTAAATGTAAGACCCTTATTCAGGTAAGTTTCGATTATCGAATTCGGTTAAAAGTTGATTATGTAATATATTAAACGGCCGTCGAAGTGACCACAAGAACATCAGCGGGGAGAAAATACTAATTTGACTTTTACTCAGACCATTGATAAATTTTAGACTTCTAATTTCCCAAAATCAATTGCGCCTAACTCTTCATTACTCCATTTAATCCATGATTAGTTAACCAAACATAAGACAATATCTCCATAGGGTATTAAATGGAAGCGGGATAACTTTGTGGCTCGTGATGACAGAGCCACCAAAACTGTCATGGCCCCCGACCCGGTTTGATCGGTTTCAGGAGCCGCGGAACAGAAAATCCCGTGGTATTTATTTAATTGAATTGACAGCGGAAGTTTATCATCAGGATCTTTTTAAAGCTACAATTTTTCCTGATTATTTTATTTCACAACTCGGGATAAAATTACAATCGTATGATTTCACGGAGAAATTTTTATTTTTACAAAACATATTTCTTTATTTTTATATTGAGCCACTTCCTTAAGCTTGTAGTGCTTCACAGCACTTTTCCTTGATCACAACAGATCTCCTGAAACATGTTTGAAAAAGGTTTTGTCAGCGGGAATACTGGTGAATCATTCTTTTTAATAAAACGACACATTTGTTATAATTTACAGTATTAAGAGTGATTACAATGTTTCCTGATATCAAACCAACTACCCACGGTATTTTATCACTCAACCCATTGGCCCTCTCATTGTCCAATGGTGTCTGTGATTATGGTCATATCACCCCTTGGCTGCCCCAATGGTGAAGATTATCAAGTAATGTATACAAAACCCCACATACCGGCTGTAATTTGGTGATTACAAAGACTTAATCCCTGTAATTATAACCTTGAAAATATTTAAGAATTTATAAAGCATCTTGATAAAAAGAGAATGACTCACATTGCAGATTTATTTGAGCAGAGCCTAGCCTACTGATTAGCCTTTTTCCCTAGTTTAAATAACAATGCACACAAACTAGGTTAGTAACTAATACAGCATTTACGATAACTCACGAGATTAAACCCTCACATCGAATGACAAAGTGCGATACTTAAACATCCATCGATTTAACGATGAATGACAAAGTAATAACCCTAATATGGGCAGCACTTAAACATCCATTGGATAGTTTAATCGATCGGACATTGAATCGTAGCAGCGATCGAGTTATTACCCTGTATTGCGGCAGCACTTCGTGATTCGTGTGTGTTTTTGGATTGTTTCTACCATATCTCAGCGTATATTATGAGTTTTTACGTCGAACAAGTGCCTGAAACTAAGTCCCACAGTCTACTATTTATACATGAAAAATGATCCCTGTCGCGTGTCGCGACAGGTCCCCTTGTGCCTGTCGCGTGGCGCGAGGGATGACTTTTTAGGGTAGGGTAGGTGCGTGTCCAAGTAGCTTAGCTGAGTTGGTCTCGCATGCAAATTCGATTTACACGTTAAACTGTTTAGATATTACCAACTAGGGTTAACCCCCCCCCCCCCTGAGTTTTAGGGGCCCTGATCCTGATTCTGATTTTTCTGAAAATTTTAGGGTTTATGCAGAATCACTTGGGTGTCTTAATTAGGGTTTCCTATTGGACAAATTAATTAAATAAATAAGACTTTTGATGAGAGTTATTACATCCTCCCCACCTTAATAAAAATCTCGTCCTCGAGATTTACTGGAATAAATAGGGATACTTTCTCTTCATTTCTGATTCCAGTTCCCAAGTGTATTCAGCTCCTCTCTTTGAATCCCACTTGACCTTGACAAGTACTAACCGTTTGTGCTTGAGAAATTTCACCTTTCTATCTTCTATCTGAAGAGGTTTCTCTACGAATTTCAGCTTTTCATTTACCTATATATCTTGAAGAGGTACTACCAGGGATTCATCCGACAAACATTTCTTGAGATTGGATACATGAAATACATCATGTACTCCATCTAATTCTTCTGGTAGTTGTAAACGATAAGCAACTGGTCCTATACGTTGGATCACTAAAAATGGTCCTACGTATCTTGGACTTAGTTTTCCTTTCTTTCCAAACCGTACTACTCATTTCCAAGGAGATACTTTTAATAATATTTTGTCTCCAACTTGAAACTCCAACGGCTTCCTTCTATTGTCTGCATAACTCTTCTGACGATCTCGAGCCGTCTTTAGTCTTTCCTTGATTTGAGTGATCTTATCAGTGGTCTCTTGCACAATCTCTGGACCTGATAATTGACTTTCTCCTATTTCTGCCCAACATATGGGAGTTCTGCACCTACGTCCGTATAGTGCTTCGAATGGGGCAGATTCGATACTTGAATGATAACTATTGTTATAGGAGAATTCAATTAAGGGTAGGTGATCATCCCAGTTTCCACCAAAATCTATCACACATGCTCGGAGCATGTCTTCTAGAGTTTGTATTGTCCTTTCACTTTGCCCGTCTGTTTGTGGATGATATGCAGTGCTCAAGTTTAATTTAGTTCCCATGGCTTCTTGGAAACTTGTCCAAAAGTGAGAAGTGAAACGACTATCCCTATCTGATACAATGGAGAGTGGAACTCCATGTAGGGATACTACTTCATCTACATACAACTTTGCCAATCTTTCCATGCTAAAATTTTCTTTCTTGGGTAGAAAATGAGCTGACTTGGTTAATCGATCCACAATTACCCAAATCGCATCATTACCTTTTCTGGTTTTGGGCAACTTAGTAACAAAATCCATTGTTATGAGTTCCCATTTCCATACTGGCATTTCTAGTTGTTGTAGTAGACCTGAAGGTTTCTGGTGTTCTGCCTTAACTTGTGAACAAGTAAGACACTTAGAAACATATCTAGCTATATCCTTCTTCATGCCTATCCACCAGAAATTATTTCTTAAATCTTGGTACATCTTATTGTTTCCAGGGTGTATGGTATACCTAGATTTATGAGCTTCCTCTAAGATCTTATTTCTTAATTCTCCTTGCTTAGGTACCCAGATTCTTTTCTTATGGAATTTCCAAATTCCATCAGCTCCTTGTTCTAATTCTTTTATTCATCCCTTCATTTCAGCATCATCCTTAATGGTTGTTTCTTGAACATTCCTTAATTGTTCCATTAAATCTAATTGTAGATTTAACCTGAGGGCACGAACCCGTCGTTGTTTCTCATGATACTTACGACTTAAAGCATCTGCAACTACATTGGCCTTTCCTTCGTGATACTGAATATCACAGTCGTAGTCACTTAAAATTTCCATCCATCTCCTTTGTCTCATGTTTAACTCTTTTTGCCCAAATATATATCTTAAACTTTTATGATCTGTATAGACAGTAAACTTACTTCCATACAGATAATGTCTCCATATTTTAAGGGCAAAAATTACGGCTCCTAATTCTAAGTCATGAGTCGTATAATTTTCTTCGTGCTTTTTCAATTGCCTTGAAGCATACGCAATTACCTTTTTGCGTTGCATAAGCACACATCCTAATCCTAGTTTTGAAGCATCACAATATACCTCAAAATCTTCATTCCCTTCTGGTAAAGCTAGGATTGAAGCATTTGTTAACTTTTGCTTCAAGATTCTAAAGGCTTCTTCTTGTTTAGGTCCCCATTCAAACTTAACTGCTTTACAGGTTAGCTTAGTTAATGGTACAGCTATCTTGGAAAAATCCTTAATAAACCGTCTATAGTATCCAGCTAAACCTATAAAACTTCTAATTTCCATTGCAGATTGCGGAACCCTCCATTTAGTAATTGCCTCTATCTTAGCAGGATCTACGTGAATACCTTCGTGATTCACCATGTGACCTAGAAATTGCACTTCTTTTAGCCAAAATTCACACTTCGAGTATTTGGCATAAAGCTTTTCTTTTCTTAACAAAGTTAAGAGTGCATGCAAGTGCTCACAATGTTCTGTCTGACTTTTGGAATAAATAAGTATATCGTCAATGAAGACAGTTACAAATTTATCCAAATACGGTTTACAGATTCTATTCATCATGTCCATAAATGCTGCAGGAGCATTTGTTAATCCGAATGGCATGACTGTAAACTCGTAATGACCATACCTAGTTTTGAAAGCAGTTTTAGGTATGTCTTCTTCTTGTACCTTTAATTGATGATATCCGGAGCGTAAGTCGATTTTAGAAAAATATCTAGCTCCTTGAAGTTGATCAAAAAGATCATCAATCCTATGTAATGGGTATCGATTCTTAATTGTAACCTTATTCAATTCTCTATAATCAATACACATTCTCATCGAACCATCCTTCTTCTTTACGAACAACACTGGCGCTCCCCAAGGGGATGAGCTAGGTTGTATAAATCCTTTACTTAGTAATTCATCTAATTGCTTTTTCAGTTCTAACATTTCGGTAGGAGCTAACCGATAAGGTGTCTTGGCTATCGGTGTAGTTCCTGGAATTAAATGAATCCTAAATTCTACCTCCCTATCTGGTGGTAATCCTGGTAATTCTTCTGGGAATACATCTGGATATTCTGAGACTACAGGAATTTCCTTAAGTTCTTTACCCTTAGTACTAATGATTACTGAAATCATGTATACTATTCCTTGCTTTTGTTCATAACTAGCAACTTTCATTACTGATATGAACTTCATGGGTTTACGTGGTTTATCTCCTGTAATCATGATTACTTCTCCAGTAGGTGCCTGAATTTCTATGGAATTCTTATCACAAAGGATTCGAGCATGGTTGGCTACTAACCAATCCATTCCTAACACAACATCGAATTCGGCTAATTTCATAGGTAACAGGTTTGCAAAGAATTTGTGACCTGAAAGTTCTATTTCTACCTTTTTCAAAACCTGATCTATTTTAACTGAATTCCCATATGCGGTTTCGACTGTAAAAATCTGCCTAATGTTGGTTAAGGGTAAATTAAGAGCTTGGCAGAATGAAGTATTGATAAAACTTTGGTTTGCACCAGAGTCAAATAATACTTTTGCATAAATGTTGTGTACTAAGAACGTACCAGCTATTACATCTGGAATGAGTTCTGCTTCTTGAGTGGTTAGCTGGAATGCTCTGACATTCTTCTTAGTAGCTCCGTCAGTCGCCTTGGTTTTGTTATCTGCTGGTTTGGCCAATTTAGGACATTCTGTTTTAAAATGCCCATTTTCTCCACAGTTGAAGCAGGTTATAGTTTTCTTTCTGCAGTTTTCTTCACGATGTCCTATGGTTTTGCAAAAGTTGCAGGTTACATTACATCTTCCATAATGTTTCCTTTTGCAATTCCTACAGAAAGGTGGATTTGAGGATTGCCCTGTTCCTCTTCTCTTGAAGTTGCTATTATTACCCGTACGAAATCCTTGGGTAATTTTCTGAGCCAGTTCCTTTTTCCTATTTTCATCTCTTGTGCGTACCAGTTCGTCAGTTAGGGTGTTAGCTAGTTCCACTGCATCGTCAATAGTACGAGGTCTCGCAGTTTTAACGATATTGTGAATTTCGATAATTAATCCCCAAATATAACGAGAAATAAGTACCGGCTCTGGCGAAGCCAGCGTTGGTACCACTCTAGCATATTCAAAGAATGTCGAAGTATAACCGCGACAATCTACACCCATCATTCTATGATTTAGAAATTTATTTTCCATTTGATCTTTTTCATATTCGGGACAAAATTTTCTTTCTACAAGACTCTTAAATTCTTCCCAGTTCATGGCATAGGCCATCATTCTTCCTTTTGCTTGTAACACAGTGTTCCACCATTCTAGCGCCCCTTCTTTGAAAAGATTGGACGCATACATGACCTTATCGTCCTTGTTACATTTACTTATTGCAATCACTGCCTCGGTTTTCTCTAACCAACGTAGTGATGCAGTTGCCCCTTCATTGCCTGCAAATTCAGCGGGTTTACAGGCAAGAAATTCTTTGAAAGTACAACCAGGTGTTGCAGCTTTCATTTTCTTAGGGAGCGGAGCCTGCCGGGGTTCATTATCTTGATTAGTATGATTACCTCCTCCGTTTATACTATTACTGAAGTTATCTTCAGAAATACGTTTGCTAGGAACAATTTGTTGCGGTTCGATTGGATTCCTAACAGCAGCAACGATTGCTGGAATAGCATTGGCTATTCCCTGAGCAACGATATTTTCTATATCTTGTCTATTTAGAAATTGATCCTCCGGGTGTTGCTCAGATTGGTTAACCTCATTTACTGGTTCATTATTAGCGTTTTCCATCTGATAATTAATATATATATAATTTATTAGTATCCGATAAATAACAATTATACAAAACAATCATACAAATTTCACAATACACATATAGTCAAAACTATCGATTTCTCGATTCCATTTTATATATTTTATAATATGCATCACTACACACCAATATCTTACAAGTTTTATTTGTAGTTATTTTACATAGTTATATTTTGTTATTTATTATACAACCACAGTTTCACCACCCACTATCTCTCGTCATTTGCTATTCTAGTAACGATGTTCCCTCTCATCATATTTCCATGAGATTTGTCCCCCAATCTCTCGGATCCTATTCCCAGCATCCATCAACTCTTCACCAAAATGGCGGAGTTCAGCCATATTCTCATTACTCATCGGTGGATTTGGTAAAGGTTCTGGATCGAACTGAGGGAAAAACGTATAGGGACTGTTGATAAGGTTTTGGAATTGCCAATCATTAGTCCACCATTCATCCATTCCTAGAGGTTGGGTGTGGATTATTGGTTCTGGGATTGCTGGTTCCAAGTTAATTGGAATTTGGGTTTCAATAGGATGAGTAAAAACATTTTCATTGACAGGCTTAATAGTATCACAGCTTGTCAATATAAAATCTAACTCCTCCTGCAATGTCATTTCTTGGGTTTGCTTAGAGCTTTCTCCAATTTCTATCTTGGTTTGTCTAGAACCTTCTCCATACTCCAATTCCATCTGCCTAGAATATTCCCCAAACAGTATTTCCATCTGCCTAGAATCTTCCCCGTCTTCAGTCCCCAATTCCTGCTGTCTAGAACTTTCCCCGGTTTCAATTTCTTTTCCTTTTTCTAAGGGATTGTTTATTTTAGGAATCTTCCTAGTGGCAGGTTTTCTTCTACGCACACGCCTCCATCCCACCAATCTCCTCCTTTTCTTGGGCTTGGGTTTCTCTGGAGGTGGAGCATTGAATTCTATAGGTTCTTCTATGTTTGGTATGTACCTATTGAAATCCCTGGAAACCTCTATTTTTACTAGATAGAGATTTAAATTCTGAAGGGCTTCAGACAAGTCACTCATGCTGTTTGGTACATATGCAAAATACAAAAGTTTACTAAGTTAAAATTTTATAACAAATTTCATAAATAACTTTTAAATATTATTTCATATCGTGTGATTAATTTAACACAAAGATAATTAAAACACACCCGGGTTTACTATAACTTATTTATTTTACTGGATAATATTTCTAGCTTGTAGGTGATAAGGTTGCTAAAATATTTAAAGATTTGCATTTACTGCTACAGTGGCTAGCATATAGAGATCCGCCCATTTTTCATCTAACTTGTCTTCCCAAGGTGATTTACTGGTTAATTCCTGGGTTTCTTGTTTAACCTTCTTTTCTCGAAATTTCTTTATTTTCTCCTGACTTTTCTTAAAAATCAAATTTCTTTTATTGGGAGAAAGTGGTTCCTCATACTGTGCCTTTCGCACAAATATTCCTTCTTCAGGAATTACAGACTGATTTAAGGATTTGGTTTGGGATGAACTTCCCTTCTCGTTGGATGACCTATCTAATTAAAGACAGATGTTTGAAAGCTTTTGCTTACCCATACTGTAACTACCAAATAATCAGTCAATAAAACACATAATCACATAATGGTAATCAGGAAAAAATTAAGTATTTTTAAATACTTAATTAGCTTAACTCAGTGGCTCTGATACCACATTTTTCTGTCACGGCCCCCGACCCGGTTTGACCCGTTTCAGGAGCCGTGGAACAGAAAATCCCATGGTATTTATTTAATTGAATTGACAGCGGAAGTTTATCATCAGGATCTTTTTAAAGCTACAATTTTTCCTGATTATTTTATTTCACAACTCGGGATAAAATCCCGGTAATTTACAATCGTATGATTTCACGGAGAAATTTTTATTTTTACAAAACATATTTCTTTATTTTTATATTAAGCCACTTCCTTAAGCTTGTAGTGCTTCACAACACTTTTCCTTGATCACAACAGATCTCCTGAAACATGTTTAAAAAAGGTTTTGTCAGCGGGAAATACTAGTGAATCATTCTTTTTAATAAAACGACACATTTGTTATAATTTACAGTATTAAGAGCGATTACAATGTTTCCTGATATCAAACCAGCTACCCACGGTATTTTATCACTCGACCCATTGGCCCTCTCATTGTCCAATGGTGTCTGTGATTATGGTCATATCACCCCTTGGCTGCCCCAATGGTGAAGATTATCAAATTTGGTGTTTACAAAGACTTAATCCCTGTAATTATAACCTTGAAAATATTTAAGAATTTATAAAGCATCTTGATAAAAAGAGAATGACTCACATTGCAGATTTATTTTAGCAGAGCCTAGCCTACTGATTAGCCTTTTTCCCTAGTTTAAATAACAATGCACACAAACTAGGTTAGTAACTAATACAGCATTTACGATAACTCACGAGATTAAACCCTCACATCGAATGACGAAGTGCGATACTTAAACATCCATCGATTTAACGACGAATGACAAAGCAATAACCCTAATATGGGCAGCACTTAAACATCCATTGGATAGTTTAATCGATCGGACATTGAATCGTAGCAGCGATCGAGTTATTACCCTGTATTGCGGCAGCACTTCGTGATTCGTGTGTGTTTTTGGATTGCTTCTACTATATCTCAGCGTATATTATGAGTTTTTACGTCGAACAAGTGCCTGAAGCTAAGTCCCACAGTCTACTATTTATACATGAAAAATGGTCCCTGTCGCGTGTCGCGACAGGTCCCCTTGTGCCTGTCGCGTGGCGCGAGGGATGACTTTTTAGGGTAGGGTAGGTGCATGTCCAAGTAGCTTAGCTGAGTTGGTCTCGCATGCAAATTCAATTTACACGTTAAACTGTTTAGATATTACCAACTAGGGTTTACCCCCCCCCCCCCCTGAGGTTTAGGGGCCCTGATCCTGATTACGATTTTTCTGAAAATTTTAGGGTTTATGCAGAATCACTTGGGTGTCTTAATTAGAGTTTCCTATTGGACAAATTAATTAAATAAATAAGACTTTTGATGAGAGTTATTACAAAAACCACCTGCTGACCATAAGAAATTAATAGATAGAACATATGTGATTTAAAAAAAAATCTTTTAAAAACTATTCTCCACTAATTTAAAAATCTTTTACATACGATCATCCATCATACCTAATTAAAAGATTAATTTGGACTTAATAGCTTATTCTGATCACTTTCTCCAAATTCCTTCAAAAACACACACCCTAATTGTCACAACCTAGGACTCATTTTCAAGCACTCGAGAGAGAATAGCAGGGATAACGGCGAACCAGCCAAATATCTCATCTCATTTTTCAATTTCTTAGGTAATGTCAGCTAACCTTTGTCTGAATGAACTCTTATGAATAACATTGTCGTTCAATATTGTTCCGCAGTTGGATTAGGCTGGCAATTCAGATTGCTCTTTCCGAGGCTTGTTGATTAGGCTGGCAATTCACATAGCTCTTTTTAGGCTAGTTGATTAGGTTGGAAATTCACACAAGAAATTACGCCAATTACCAAAAACGATAATAAGACCCTTATTTCATATTAGTGGCTTAACATACACCATAACACAACATTAATGATAGTTTAAAAAAATAGCGAAAGGCGAACTCCTTTAATAACAATAACATAAATTAATTAAAACATGGCAACAAGAGTTGCAGCTATGGTGCTATCGGAGATACTATGTCTTATAATCAAAATTGTACACTTTAGTAATTCATTAACACTAATCATCAAGCATCCAGTTCATATTTCATATGGGTTTGAAATCTTAAAAGTTCTTAAGAGTTTACACAACAGGATTTAGTAATTCGTTAACCCTAATCATCAATCATGGAAACAGATTGATAACAAATCAAAATTTTCTGCCATTAAGTTGCTTAGAGAGACAACATCAATATCAGACAGTTCAGAGAAATAAAACCGTATTGAAAACAAACATGAATAATCTAGCCATGAACAATGGAAATCTGATCACAAAAACAGGAAATTTGGGTTCACATAAACACAAAATTGTGACATTTTCATACAATAATCCACTCTCACACACACCAGAACTATGAGCAGAATCAAAAGACATAACGATCATAAATCATACAGCAAAAACAAAACAAACGATCATATGAATAAATTAGAACAAATCAAACTGTATAATGTAATGATACCTGATCGTGTTTAGGCTTTTTCATGATCGAATCACCGGGTACTGACATGCCGATTTCAACTTACATTATCAGACACCGTAATTAAATAAAAACCCTATAAAATTTTTGAATACATGTCGTCAAATCAAACATTGGTATATGAAGAATACGAAACCTTTGTATATCACCAGAACCTAACGTCGTCAATCCTATGGTGTCTAAATGAACCACCATTGTCAATGTGAAACAAAGAGAGATATCCAATAGTCAACAAAGAACCATCAATGAAACCCTAAACCCCAAATCAAATTTATGCCAAGATAAATGAAGAATATGCTTTGAAAACACAAAAAAAAAAAAAAAAAAAACAGATTAACGTATCTGGATTAACGTACCGTCCATCCCTCTCTTGTTTCTCTTTTACAAAATTAGATAGAATGAAAGCATAAAGATAGGAGAATCATGTAAACCAAAAGACAGAAGAAAACTGGCCTTGTTGTTTGAACTGCAGTCGGAAAAAAGCAGGTACCCACATCCTTCCATGTATATCATTCTATCAAAACGCCTGTAAGTTCTGTCATCATATTAGAGATCTAGGGTTTCATATTATATGTGAAAAAGGAAAAAATGATTAACAGTGATGATATCTATGGGTTACAACGACGATGAAGACCTTAGATTTAGGGTTTTACAAGTTTACCTCTACTTCAATCATCGCTCGTTGGAAATCCAGAACTGAATCAATCAACTCAGCAACATAGATTGTTTGTCACAAAAGATGAGATAAAACACAAAATAATGCTTCAAGCACAAAAAAACTCGATTAACACTCAGATTAGATGTAACCGAACGGATCATGGATGAATGATAGAAGAATCATAAGAAATTGAACGAAATCATCGATGAAGATAAAGAAATCGTAGGAAAATAAGAATAGATTCATTGACTTACCAGATGTTAATGAAATCGAAAGAGATTGTGGTTGATTTGCTTGTCGTCGATGAACAAAAGTAGGGTTTTGTAAGCTTGAATGAAAGCGTGAATGAGAAGAATGATGCGTTTGAGAGATTTAGGCTAATTAGATAGTTTTTATACCCGGGTCAAAAAAACGGGTATGGATATACCACATGCGGATCCCGTGTAAAAATAAAAGGTTTCCCACATTTTCCCGCCAAAAATCAAGTGAGGTTGCACCACAACGCGACACGTGTCCCAAACCTTATTCATATTATATATATATATATATATATATATATTATAGTTTCTGACCAGAATTTAAATGTCAAAATATATTAAATAATATTACTAATCAGAATGTAATTTATTTGCATGGTTGTTTATGTTAAAAATCTCATTTTTAGCAAAAAGGGCAATTTAGTCAACATGAAGCATAATAACGGAATCAAGTAAATAAACTCAGATTACTAAGGGACCATGTAATATAACCACAGAGGGTTATACTACTAATAATATGGTCACAAAGGAACCTTAAAACCTAAAGGAAATAAGCTAATTCGGGTCAGAACTGAAAGTCAAAGCAAATGTCAAGCTTTTGCGACTTTCGGTTGCGAACCGACCCTAAACTTAGAATTGTCGGGTTGAACATGTTTAGACATGTTCTAATAATATTTACCAAGTTATTAAAGTGATAAAACATATTTGTAACACCTCGAAAAATCACGACCAATATAACGAAGACACGTGTCATGGACTTTAAACGTGTAAGGAATTATTTTCGAGGGACTGAAATTGTCAAAAAATGTAAATATGCAAGTAAAAAAAGGCCCAAAGTGTCAACATGCCATTCTTGTGCCTCTGATTGACCTCACACGACGTTCGTATTCGTTAAAGAATAATTTGACGAACATTAGAAGTCGTTTGTGCTTAAAATAAGGATCTTACGAAGCATAAGGGTTAAAAGTGTCAACATGTTGAAAGTAACCCCTGAGTGACCTTTGACGAACATTAGAAGTCGTTTATGCTTAAAATATGGATCTTACGAAGCCAGGTCTATAATGACATACGGGCTAGGTTATACCTTTTTAATTGATCTGCCTTTAAATATTAAATAAGAATCTTAAAAGGTATAACCTAGCCCGTATGTCATTATAGACCTGGCCATGATGGTAAAACCTGTTCAAAGAGATTCAAGTTCCTTGTTAACATCTGAAAACATATTAACACTCCTGGCAAATGTGATTTGATAAAATCACATAAGTCATCCTTATATCGGATTCTTCCAATTTCTTTCCTTATTATTTAAACATCCATTAGTAATGTGGTGCCTACGGGTCGTAATAATTGTCAAATAAGACAAAAGACAGATGTAGTCTACGACTCCCTGTCAATAAAAGGTAATGAACTAGTTCAAACCTTAATGCCTCGATTCTCTAAAATCATGGCTTATAATCTTAAAGTTGTCCTTGTGACTAGGCCTTATGTGCCATTGATAATACCTTTAATACTTTTTAATTAGGATAAATTATAATGAAAATCCTATATATATATATATATATATATGATTAACAAATTAACCAAATATGGTCTATGTTTACCATGGTTAATGAATCATCAGAAATAATGATCCCATAATAACCTCTGAATAAAATATTGTCAACTGTTTTGTAGCAAACAAGCTACATGGCTGAATCGGAGGAAGTTAACAGTCACCCAAGAGAGAATAATGATACCACCAGGATTAATGTAGCTGGTGCAGATCTTCAGGCATTGATAGACAATGCCGTTAATAGAGCACTTGATAGACAGTTCAAGGAATCAAGTGGCACGTGCTCTAAGACTCATTCTGAGGCTCATAGTAAGCCCCCTTCTAAAGTGAACAAGTCAAAGAAGGACGATGCTTGTCACTCGTCAAACCAGTAGAGTGTTCCATCTAAGAAGATTGTGTTCAATCAAGAGCCCCGTGGTAAGACCTACTCTTACAAATATTTTGTCTCCTGCAAGCCAAGAGACTTCACAGGGGAGAAGGGAGCCATAGATTGTATGACCTGGCTCGATGAAATGGACACTGTTGTTGATATTTGTGGTTATGCTGAGCAAGACAGTGTGAAGTTTGTGTCGCAGTCGTTTAAAGGTGAAGCGTTAGCTTGGTGGAGGTCCCTAATCCAAGCTACAGGAAAGATCCACTTGTATAGCATGTCTTGGGACTAGTTTGTTGCTCTTATCAAAGAAAATTTATGTCCTCAACATGAAGTTGAGAAGATTGAGACCGACTTCCTGACATTGGTTATGAAGAACTTGGACTGTCAGGCGTATCTCACGAGCTTCAACACTATGTCATGATTGGTTCCATACTTGGTCACACCGGAACCAAAACGTATAGCTCGTTTTATTGGGGGACTAGCCCCAGAAATCAAGGCAAGTGTGAAAGCATCAAGACCTACTACCTTTAGGTCAGTGGCTGATTTGTCGTTGTCCCTTACTCTTGATGCGGTCAGGCAGAGATCGCTTAGGAACTCTGATGAGGGAAAAAGGAAACGTGAGGATGAGAGCTCACGCAGTTCTGAGAAGAAACATAAAGGGAACTCTGAGAACAAGAAGAGTTCAAGGTTCAAGAAGGATAACCAACAATCGGGTGAAAAACCCAGGTGTAAAACCTGCAAGAAGCGTCATCTAGGGAAGTGCAGGTTCGAAGCGAAATCCCAATCATAACCCAGAGCTTGTGGGATCTGCAAATCAAGTGAGCATAAAACATTAGATTACAAGAAGATAAAGGATGCGACTTGTTACAACTGTAACGAGAAAGGGCATATCAAGTCCAACTGCCCAAAGTATGCAAAGAAACCTGAAGAAGGTAAAAAGACCAATGCTCGGGTCTTTCAAATGAATGCACAGGAGGCCATTCAGAATGATAACGTGATAACAGGTACCTTTCTCATCAATGATGTTTATGCAAGGGTATTGTTTGATTCAGGTGAAGATATGTCATTTGTAGACAATAAATTTTGTAAGTTATTAAATCTGCCTGTTAAAACCCTAAGCATAAAATATGAAGTAGAATTGGCCGATGGTACCATAGAAACTGCTTCAACCATGTTAGATGGATGCTTTATATCCATTAGGAACCACTCTTTTCCGTTGTCCTTGCTTCCCTTGAAACTAGTTGGATTCGACATAGTGAAAGGCATGGACTGGTTATCTCATAACCAAGCTCAGATCGTTTGTGATAAGAAGCAAGTGGTTATTAAAACTCCATATGGTGAGCCGTTAACAATACAAGGAGATACTCAGTACGGGTTGCCTAAGCAAGTGTCTATGCTTAAAGCATCAAGGTGTATGAAGAAAGGTTGTGTCATTTATATGGCACATGTGACTATTGATGAACCAAAGCCCAAGATCGAAGATATTCCCATTATCTCTGAATACCCTAATGTATTCCCTAAAGAACTACCTAGTTTACCTCCAGATAGGCAAGTGGAGTTCAAGATTGACATTATTCCTGGAGCAGCACCAGTTGCAAGAGCACCTTACCGATTGGCACCAACTGAGATGAAAGAGTTGAGAACTCAGTTGGATGATTTGTTGGCAAAAGGATTTATTAGACCTAGCTCATCTCCTTGGGGAGCACCGATTCTGTTTGTAAAGAAGAAGGATGGCTCGATACGTCTATGCATCGATTATCGCGAGCTAAACTAGGTTACAATCAAGAACAGATATCCATTGCCCAGGATCGACGATCTGTTCGATCAACTTCAAGGAGCAAGTTACTTCTCCAAGATTGACTTAAGATCAGGTTACCATCAGCTGAAGGTTAGAGATGGAGATGTGCATAAGACTGCATTCAGAACTCGTTATGGTCATTATGAGTTCTTGGTGACGCCTTTCGGGCTCACTAATGCACCAGCAACGTTCATGGACCTCATGAACCGCGTTTGTAAACCCTATTTGGGTAAGTTTGTCATTGTTTTTATTGATGACATACTCATTTACTCGAAGAATCAGGCTGATCATGAAAAGCACCTTCGATGTATCCTTAAACTTCTTCAGCAAGAGAAGCTCTACGCCAAGTTCTCGAAATGTGAGTTTTGGCTTCGTGAAGTCCAATTTCTTGGACATATGGTTAGCGAGCGTGGTATCCAGGTGGATCCCGCTAAGATTGAAGCCATCATGAATTTGCAAGAACCGAAGACGCCCACAGAGATTCGCAGCTTCTTGGGTCTGGCAGGATATTACATGCATTTTATTGAACAATTTTCAAGGATTGCTGCACCCCTAACTTCATTAACTAGCAAGAATATAAAGTTGGATTGGGGTCCTAAGCAACAAGAATCCTTTGAGATTCTTAAGCAAAAGTTAAGCAATGCTCCGGTTTTGACATTGCCTGAAGGAATTGAAGAATTTGTGGTATATTGCGACACATTACATACTGGAATGGGTTGTGTACTCATGTAAAGAGGCAAGGTCATTGCCTATGCCTCGCGACAATTAAAGGTGCACGAAAAGAACTACACCACCCACGATTTGGAATTGGGTGCCGTTATGTTTGCACAAAAACTTTGGAGGCGTTATTTATATGGTACCAAGTGTGTGATCTATTCTGATCATAAGAGCCTTCAGCATCTGTTTAACCAGAAGGATCTGAACATGAGACAGCGTCGATGGATGGAGACACTGAACGACTATGATTGTGAAATCTGATATCATCCAGGCAAGGCGAATGTGGTCGCCGACGCCTTGAGCAGAAAGGAAAGAGTTAAGCCAATTAGAATCAATGCCAAGAGCATTGAATTGAAGAACAGCTTGAATGAAAGGTTGTTAGCCGCTCAGAAGGAAGCTGTGTTAGAAGCTAACTATCCAAATGAAAAATTGGGCATAACTACTGAACAGTTTTCGTATGGCAAGGATGAAATCCTAAGATTGAATGGACGAATATGGGTTCCACTTTATGGAGGACTTAGGGATGTGATCCTCTAAGAAGCCCATAGTTCCAAGTATTCTGTTCATCTTGGTAGTGATAAGATATACCAGGATTTAAAAGCAAATTATTGGTGGATAGGTTTGAAGAAATCTATAGCCACTTACGTGGCCAAATGTTTGACGTGCGCGCAAGTTAAAGGCGAACACCAGAAGCCGTCAGGTTTGCTGCAACAGCCTGAACTTCCCACCTGGAAGTGGGAAATGGTAACCATGGATTTCATCACTAAGTTACCGAAAAGAAAGCGAGGAAATGATACTATTTGGGTTATAGTCGACAGATTAACTAAGTCAGCCCACTTCTTACCGATTAAAGAAACCCACAACTCTGACAAGCTAGCCCAGCTGTACGTGGATGAGATTGTATCTCTTCACGGAGCGCCAGTGTCTATTATCTCTGATAGGGATACAAGATACACATCACATTTTTGGAAAAGCTTTCAGCAATCCCTAGGCACTCGTCTAAACTTCAGCACTGCTTATCATCCGCAGACGGATGGGCAAAGCGAGCGTACAATTCAAACACTCGAGGATATGCTGCGAGCTTGTGTTATTGATTTAGGAGGAAGTTGGGATGATCATCTTCCATTGATTGAGTTTTCGTATAACAATAGCTATCATTCAAGTATTCAAGCAGCACCTTTCGAAGCTTTGTATGGAAGAAAGTGTAGGACGCCAGTTTGTTGGGCGGAAGTTGGAGATGTCCAACTATCAGGACCTGATATAGTCCTGGAGACGGCAAATAAGATTATGCAGATACGCGATCGTCTCAAAGTTTCCAGGGATATGCAGAAAAGCTACGCAGATAAAAGGCGTAAACCTCTGAAATTCGAGGTAGGTGACAAAGTTCTACTTAAGGTATCACCCTGGAAAGGGGTGATGCATTTTGGCAAGAAGGGCAAGTTGAGCCCATGATACCTAGGACCATTCAAGATCATCGAATGTGTCGAAACGGTGGCCTATAATCTAAATCTGCCAGAAGAGCTCAGTGGAATCCATAATGTGTTCCACATCTGTAACTTGAAAAAGTGTCTAGCCGATGAATCGTTAGCCATGTCACATAAGGATGTGCATATTGACGAGAGCTTAAAGTTTTTTGAAAAACCTTTTTTGATCGAGGATCGACAGGTTAAGAAGCTTCGAAAGAAGCATGTGCCGATTGTGAAGGTTAAGTGGGATGCCCGTAGAGGTCCCGAATACACGTGGGAGGTTGAATCCACAATGAAGCAAAAGTACCCTAATTTATTTTAGTAAATCTCGAGGTTGATATTTCTTTTAAGGGGTGAGGATGTAACACCTCGAAAAATCACGACCAATATAATGAAGACACGTGTCATGGACTTTAAACATGTAAGGAATTATTTCTGAGGGACTGAAATTGTCAAACAATGTAAATATGCAAGTAAAAAGGGGCCCAAAGTGTCAACATGCCATTCTTGTGCCTCTGATTGACCTCACACAACGTTCGTATTCTTTAAAGAATATTTTGACGAACATTAGAAGTCGTTTGTGCTTAAAATAAGGATCTTACGAAGCATAAGGGTTAAAAGTGTCAACATGTTGAAAGTAACCCTTGAGTGACCTTTTAACGAGACCAAAAACATTGTAACAATTATATATTTTTGTTCTCAAAGATATTGGATATCAATTTTGTGGAATTTCGATGAATACAAGACTTTTCGGGTGATCATACAACTAACCGGGAGCTTACGGAGTTAGTTTATGACCTAAGGACCTTAAAAGTTAACTATGGGGGTCCTAAATGTAATAAACAAAAGTTAAATAAACTTATTATGGACCAGGGACCAAAACTGCAATTAATAAAACATGTTTTCCGGTCATAAGGGCTGTCGCGGCCCACGTAGACTCCTTAGGAGTCTTACGCGGCCCGCTTAGAACTACCAGATGCAGAAAATGTGGACAGGTGCATGTACAGCCAGTTACACCGCCATTGCATGGTGGTTTTCGATTTCAGGGACTGAGCCAATAGTATTACATGCATAGGGGACACCTGGAATCATCAGAAATCAGCTGTAGACTTGTGTGGAGTGATCTTGTGAAGTATATTTGGCTATATAAGCACTTCTTGTTTGCTAGTTCATTGCTCATTCACAAAAATCTTTCACAACTCATTCTCTGGAACTTCCTGGAGCTCAAGCAAGTTTTCTTAAGTTCCAAATTCATGCTAAGGACCATTGTAAGTGTTCTTAGCCCCTTAAGTTCAAGTTTTATTAGTCTAATGACCAAAAGTCAAAGCCGTCGTAATTAAGTTTTGACTTAGTGATTAATCACTAATGGTCCAGCCATTATTCGAATTAAAAGTGGCTATGAGTTGGTAATTATGTGGGTAATAAGTCCTTAAAAGGGCACCCCCTGATTATCACTCTAACTTGGTCAATTGTCGGGTCAAACTTAATATTAAAAAGTCAAGAAAAGCTAGTTTTGCAAATAAATTCATAACTGATAATGTAGAACTTATGAAACATGTTTTAACACTAAAATAACTTGGTAAATAATGTAAGAACATGTCTAAGCATGTTCAACCCGACAATTCTGAGTTTAGGCTTGGTTCGGAACCGAAAGTCGCAAAAATAGACTTTTGCTTTGACTTTCAGTTCTGACCCGATTTAGCTTAGTTTAGATATGCCATAGGGTTCCTTTAGGACCATGTTATAAGCTAGTATAACCCTCTGTGGTTATACAACTTGGTTCCTTAGAAATCCTAGTTCATTGCATGTTTTCGTTAATTGCTTAAAAGTTGACCATTATGCCCTTTTGATATTAAAACGAGATTTTTGAAAATGTCAGAGGACAAAAACCTTTATTACTGATTTATAAACATGTCCTAAAAATTTGACATCAGTTTGAGGTCTAAATTGGGAGTTATGCTCGATATCGTAAATTGAAGCCTTTTTATTAATTAAACGGCATATTTAATATATACCATATTTAAACTCAAATTTTGACACCAAACCTTTTACCCACTGATGTAATATAATATTTTGGGATTTTTGAAGATTTTTATTAATTTTTAAACTGATCATAACATGGGGTTCTTGCTTTGATTCGGTAATTGACGGTTATACCCTTTTTACTAATAAAATGAGTTTTATATGGCATTTTGATACCAAATATTTTTCTACTGATTTCATATGTTAAATAAAATATTTTAGGCCTTTTGGACTGATAAAAATCTCAGCTTTCCTTATATAACCTGAAAATCGCCTAAAACCGACTTTTTACGCGTTTTAAACACATGGTATGGGTTAAAACTATGTTTAACATTTAAGACCCATTACCTACTGATGTTACAAGTAAATTTTGATACTTTAATAGTAAGTAAAATTTTTAAACTTAGATTTCCAGAATTGACCCTTAAAGCTTATGAGAAATGACCAAAATGCCCCTACGATGCATAGTTTGGTCATAGATGATAAATTTCACATATATGCTATATCTTACTGATATAACCTACTAAAATAAATATTTTTGCTGATCATTTTAGACCAGAACCTTAGAATGTCATTTAACCTCTTTTATAATCTTCAAAATGAGCAAAATACCCCTACGGGGCTTAAGTTGATTTTAAATTCGTTTTGGGCATAATGGAAGGTATCCTACTGATATCATAACACATTTTAAGCATATTAACTTAGGGAACCTGTTCATGAATCATTCGGTTACCTGTTATGCATTTTTCGCATTCGGTGCGGTTTATGTGACTAGTTTGCATAAATTGACCGAAACGGGTCAAACCTTATCATTTTTACCTCAAAATCCAGAATGTGTTTAGTTTACTCATATTATACAAGTCTTCATACTTGTCGGGTCTAAATCACATTCTAATCCGGTCTTTGCTTAATCTTGCGTTTTGAACCGTATACCTTTCTTTAAAACTAACCGGTCTAAGTTAAGACTTAAATAAGACCCGTTAGGATTCTAATAGGTTATTAAAAACCTTCATTCCAGATTAGGAGCCCGGTAAATGCTATCTGTACTTGCTTGATTGATTTACGGCTGGGAATAAATTTATATTTTTGCTCAGGTAAATACTTTTAACTTATTTTCCCTTATATGGGCTTGGGGTACGGTATATAAAATACCGCTTGGTCGGGTATTGAATCTTTAATCGTATGAAGGTTAAATTATTGAGATAACCCGTTTAATCCGTTTTGTTTGTTTTAAGCCTTTGGGGGGTTAATGACCATGTCCTGGATATCCTCGGCTCATTCATTGAAATGGCCACGACTTAAGCACGGGGTGTAGGCATACACCTGCAGGTGCGTATGTAAAATGATATACCTGCTTGTTCGAGAATAACTCACAGTGGGTTATATTATGTGGTGTGTCTATTAATCTTTAACTCGGTATTTAACCCGGGCTACTGAACGTATAACAAACATATAATTCTTTTACAATATTATTTTTAAACAATTATCCCAAGTTATAAAAGAATATTTTGTGCCTTGTGCATTTAAATCAATTTTATATACACTTTTCAAAAGAGTCGGTTAATTGTATTTACCAGTGTAAACTGACGTATTTTCCAAAAAGGTTAAGTGCAGGTACTAAGCGTAATGGGCTGGAACTCCTGAGTGAATAAATAAAAAGACTTGCAAGCTTTAATCACTTTAAATCTGATGAACAATATCTCTTTTGTTTTGATCCGCATGTGGATCTACTTTACAACCGTTATGTAATAATTTATGTTACTTTCATTCGGTTTGTAATATTTTTCTTTAGACTTCCGTTGTGCATTGAACTATGATTATTTGACTATGATGATATCAACTACGTCAAGATACTCCCCACCGGTAATACGTGGAAATATCGGGGTGTGACAATATTTTATAGGCTCTACATTATCGTATTTGAATTTTATTTAAAACCTGACCCGTTTGACTTTTTTTGTTGATTACTTTGACCCGACAATTAACTAAGTAAACGTGGTAATTAGGATGTGCCCTTTTTAGGGATAAACACACACCTAATTACGATCACGTAGCTATATTCGCCCCGAACAATGGTTGGACCGTTTAGGTCTAAACCGATAGTCAAAGTGTTATTACGACAACTTTGACTTTCGGTCTTTAAACATGTAAAAACCGAATTAAGAAGGCTAAGGACACTTACAAATGGTCCTAGCTCGAATCTTGAACTAAGGAGAGCTTCCTTTTTTATCAGGAACCTCAGAGAAGTAAGAAGAGATGATTTTTGAAAGGTGCAAGTTCAAGTGTTCAACCAAGGCACCTATTTATACTAATTCAAGGTGTTTCAAGATCAAGCCAGGTATTAAAGGATCTTCCCAGATGTTCCCAAGTGTCCTAGTGTCAGTAAATACCATCAAACAAGCCCGGGTTTCGAGTTTCAGGCATGCAAAGGCGGTGTACAAGGATGCAACATGCAGTTGTCCAGTTTTTGTTACTGGGCACTTCCTAGCGGGCCGCGAAGGAAGTCTGAGTGGGCTTCGCGCCCCGCGACACTCCTCTGTTCCAGTAAAACAAGTTTTAAACTTGGCAGTTTCAGTCCCTGGTCCTTTATATCTTTTTTTAACTTTCATTTTTAGCACTATTAACCCCCAAAGTTAATTTTTAAGAATCTTGGGACTTATAATAAACATTGTTAGGCTTCCGTTCAGTTAGAGATCACCCGAAAGACACTAATTTCTCTCGTTGACGCTTTTAACCCTTTTTCTTGAGATCTTGCACAACTTATTAAATAATGATACCGAAACCTTATGTAATTATCGTTTAACATTCTTGGAAGTATAATTGGACATTACGAAGTTCCGGGTTCGTTAAAAGGGCACTCAGAGGTAAGAATTAACATGTTGACACGTTTAACCCCCTGCACCTTATATCTTTTCATTGATTGTCAACTTTGGTACTTCCAAGGAATTTTATTACACGTGTAGGGTTTAGGACAGTGTCTTCACATAATTGTATATAATTTTTGCGAGGTGTTACATTCTCACCCCCTTAAAAGAAATCTTGACCTCGAGATTTATTGAAATAAATGAGGGTACTTCTGTCGCATAGTGGATTCAACCTCCCATGTATATTCTGGGCCTCTGCGAGCATCCCATTTTACTTTCACAATTGGCACATGTTTTCTTCGAAGCTTTTTAACCTGTCGATCCTCGATCGATAGAGGCTTTTCAACAAACCTCAAACTTTCATCTGTTTGCACGTCTTTGTGAGACATTGCTAGCGACTCATCTGCTAGACATTTCTTTAAGTTGCAGATGTGGAAAACATTGTGAATTCCGCTAAGCTCTTCAGGTAAGTTTAGCTTATAGGCCACACTCCCGACACATTCGATGATCTCGAATGGTCCAATGTACCTTGGGCTTAGCTTGCCCTTTTTACCAAATCGCATCACTCCTTTACAGGGTGATACTTTGAGTAATACCTTATCTCCTACCTCAAATTTTAGAGGTTTGCGCCTCTTATCTGCGTAGCTCTTCTGCCTATCTCTGGCAGCTTTTAGACGATCACGGATCTGCACAATATTTTCTGTCATCTCAAGGACTATTTCAGGTCCTGATAGTTAGGTTTCCCCAACTTCTGCCCAACAGACAGGTGTTTTGCATTTTCTTCTATATAAGGCTTCAAAAGGCGCTGCTTGGATGCTCATATGGTAACTGTTGTTATAAGAACAGGTCACAAAAACCGTGCCGAACGCGTATAAGCATAAACGGGTATCCGAATGAGTCATTTACAAGTTCCAAAAGTTATTATGCTTAAAATATGTTATGATATCAGTAGGATATCAACAATTATGCCCAAAAAGATTTAAAACCGAATTAAGCCTTATAAGGGCATTTTGGTCATTTTATGATTTATAAAAAAGGGATTTACATGCAAACTGAGGTTCTGGTCATAAACCTTTTGTAAAAATGTTTAATTTATGTTATTTTAACAGTAGGATATCATATATAAATGTTGTTTACTATTTATGGCCAAACTATGCCCCGAAAGGGCATTTTGGTCCTTTCACATATGTTTTTAGGGACATATTTGGGATTCTGAGTTCATGACTTATACCTACTGTAAAAATATTAAAAATGGTTTATAAAATCAACAGGTAAGAAGTCTTGGGTGCTAAGTATGGTTTAAAACCATACTATGCTGCTTAACGTCGTAAAAATCGATAAACGACGATTATTTCGATGTTTAGGGAAATTCTGAGGTTATGACCAGCTTTGAATGGTCAAAATAACTTATTTATTATATCATATCAGTAACAAAAGGTTCTTGCATGTTAATCCTAGTTAAAACCCAATTTTTGTGTGAAAATGGCATAATCGTCATTTATTAATATAATACGAAACTTAAGCATAAACTCAGTAAATAATCTGACTTGGAATCCCAATTAGTTCTAAATATGTTATCATAACAGTGAGTAATGAATTTTCATGTTAAATTATGTTTAAACTATATTTGCATGCAAAAAGGGCAATTTAGTCCTTTTAAAAGCATGTTTTACGATTTATTATGTAATTATAGTTTCTGACCAGAATTTAAATGTCAAAATATGTTAAATAATATTACTAATCAGAATGTAATTTATTTGCATGGTTGTTTATGTTAAAAATCTCATTTTTAGCAAAAAGGGCAATTTAATCAACATTAAGCATAATAACGGAATCAAGTAAATAAACTCAGATTACTAAGGGACCATGTAATATAACCACAGAGGGTTATACTACTAATAATATGGTCACAAAGGAACCTTAAAACCTAAAGGAAATAAGCTAATTCGGGTCAGAACTGAAAGTCAAAGCAAAAGTCAAGCTTTTGCGACTTTCGGTTGCGAACCGACCCTAAACTTAGAATTGTCAGGTTGAACATGTTTAGACATGTTCTAATAATATTTACCAAGTTATTAAAGTGTTAAAACATATTTTATAGCCTCTACATTATCAGATTTGAATTTTATTTAAAAACTGACCCGTTTAACTTTTTATGTTGATTACTTTGACCCGACAATTAACTAAGTAAACGTGGTACTTAGGATGTGCCCTTTTTAGGGATTAACACACACCTAATTACGATCACGTAGCCATATTCGTCCCGAACAATGGCTGGATCGTTTAGGTCTAAACCGATAGTCAAAGCGTTATTATGACAACTTTGACTTTCGGTCTTTAAACATGTAAAAACAGAATTAAGAAGGCTAAGGACACTTACAAATGGTCCTAGCTCGAATCTTGAACTAAGGAGAGCTTCCTTTTTTATCAGGAACCTCAGAGAAGTAAGAAGAGATGATTTTTGAAAGGTGCAAGTTCAAGTGTTCAACCAAGGCACCTATTTATACTAATTCAAGGTGTTTCAAGATCAAGCCAGGTATTAAAGGATCTTCCCAGATGTTCCCAAGTGTCCTAGTGTCAGTAAATACCATCAAACAAGCCCGGGTTTCGAGTTTCAGGCATGCAAAGGCGGTGTACAAGGATGCAACATGCAGTTGTCCAGTTTTTGTTACTGGGCACTTCCTAGCGGGCCGCGAAGGAAGTCTGAGTGGGCTTCGCGCCCCGCGACACTCCTCTGTTCCGGTAAAACAAGTTTTAAACTTGGTAGTTTCAGTCCCTGGTCCTTTATATCGTTATTTAACTTTCATTTTAGCACTATTGAACCCCAAAGTTAATTTTTAAGAATCTTGGGACTTATAATAAACATTGTTAGGCTTCCGTTCAGTTAGATCACCCGGAAGACACTAATTTCTCTCGTTGACGCTTTTATCCCTTTTTCTTGAGATCTTGCACAACTTATTAAATAATGATACCGAAACCTTATGTAATTATCGTTTAACATTCTTGGAAGTATAATTGGACATTACGAATATCCAGGTTCGTTAAAAGGTCACTCAGAGGTAAGAATTAACATGTTGACACGTTTAACCCCTCCACCTTATATCTTTTCATTGATTGTCAACTCTGGTACTTCCAAGGAAATTTATTACACGTGTAGGGTTTAGGACACGTGTCTTCCCATAATTGTATATATTTTTTGCGAGGTGTTACAGGATGGCTCATTCGGACGGATGGCCATTCGAATGAGTGTGGGTTGGTTTGTAAAATTGTTGGGACTTGAAGTTTTCATTGTAGCGTTTAACATTGTATAGTATAGGCACTAAGTCATCCGGTCGGATGGTCATCCGGATGGATGGCCATTCGATCGGATGGCTATTCGAGTGAGAAAATGGTAGTTTGTAGTTTTTCGTAAAATTTTCTAAGTAAAGGGTTGTAGTTTAACGGAGACGGCGTGATGACGTGTCAAACAACGGAAAACACACCAAGATCCAGCTCATCCGATCGGATGGGAATCACCCCATTCGATCGTACGCACTTTTATTTTGATGAAGTTTCATGTTCAACCCGTTAATCAGTCATCTCTCCGGTGGAAGCCCGTTTTCAAGCCGACTCTCAACTAGGAAATGAGTAGAGAGTCTGAATGAGCATGGATTCCATCGGTTTTGCGTAGAATGTTGAAAACAAAGTTTGAAGTAAGTTGAAATCAGTTGAATCTTGTAAGGATTTGTGTTAAAACATGTGGAAATCCTTTAGATCTGGACTAATCATGATGAGATGACATCACACTTCAGTTTGCATATGAAACAGAGTGAGAACCACCTTCAAGGAGTCTAAATCAGGTGATTTTGGTGAGAAATTCAGTGATTTTGATGGAGAAGATGATGGGGAAGTGTGTAGTGATGATGGAAGTACAAGATTTGAGGGGAAAAACTTACTGAAAAGCCTCGAATCACGAGAAATAGTGCTGAGAATGACTTGGGAGCGATTTGGTCGGATGTGAGCTGTCACATCAGTGAACAGTGACATGTGGGAGGTATTTATAGTGTGGGAGAGAGTGTAAGGCGGTGCACGCGAGGGTCGGATGGATGTCCGGACGGATGGCTATCCAATCGGATGGTCATCCGGACGGATGTTCATTCGATCGAATGGTCATTCTGTCAGTCGAGTTGTGCGAGTTAGTTTTCCGACTTTCGTTTCATGCGTTAAGCGTTGCGTTGCTTTTAAGCGAGTCGCGAGTAAGCGTTTGAGCGTGTAAGCGTTGCGTTGATAACCACAAAACATATAACCAAATAATCATATAATTTACACATATAACAACTAAGATGCATAAAAGTAACCCGCGTTTTGAGTTGTGTCGAGTTTGTGTTGCGATAGCGTTGCGAAAGCGTTTGCGAATAACATCCACACAATAAGCACACACAAGTAATCAAGTAAACAAGTAATCACACAATAACAGTCATAAACCTAACATAACCAATCTGCGTTTCAAGTTTGCGTTGCGTTGCGTTGAGTATGCGGTTCAATGGCATTTTAAGCAAGGGAAATAACAATGTGATAAAGTGTGTTTAAATAGTATGCGTTATAACTGCGTTAAATGCATTTGTAAAATGCGTTGGAATCATGCGTTTAGTAATGCGTTCAAAGACATAGTTTAAAGTAGTTAACCCATAGCGATAATCGAAATCTCGAGAGTACAAGACAATTAAGCAATAAATGACAGATCTCAGTAATGACCCGGAAAGTCGGGTTGTTACAGCCTCCCCTACTTCAGGGAATTCTGTCCCGAAATTAAGGCGCTGGCGTAACAAAGAGATGTGGATATTTAGCTTTCATATCACTTTCAAGTTCCCAAGTGAACTCGGCGCCGCGTTTGCCTTCCCAACGAACCTTCACTATAGGAATACGTGAGCGTCGAAGTTTCTTGGTTTCTCGATCCATGATTTCTACGGGCTTTTCCACGAAGCGTAGAGTTTCATTAACTTGCAGATCCTCGAGAGGAACATGCAGGTTTTCTTCAGCAAAGATCTTCTTGAGGTTTGAGATGTGGAAAGTTGGATGTACGTTGTTGAGTTCCTCCGGTAATTCGAGTCGGTAGGCCACTTTGCCAATTCTTTCAAGAATCTTAAAGGGACCCACGTATTTTGGCGCTGGCTTTCCTTTCTTGCCGAATCGGATCACCCCCTTCCAAGGTGAGACCTTTAGGAGTACGTGATCACCAATTTCAAACTCAAGGGACTTGCGGCGTTTATCGGCGTAACTCTTTTGACGACTCCGAGCTTTTAGGAGATTGTCTCGTATCTGGAGGATCTTGTCAGTTGTTTCTTGTAACAACTCAGGACCGGTAGTTTGCGCGTCTCTGATCTCGTGCCATACAATAGGCGATCGACATTTTCTCCCATATAATGCCTCAATGGGTGCCATTTGAATACTAGCGTGATAATTGTTATTGTACGAGAATTCGACTAAAGGTAGATATGAATCCCAATTACCTCCAAAATCTATAACGCACGAGCGAAGCATGTCTTCACGGGTGCGAATCGTGCGTTTAGTCTGACCGTCGGTCTGGGGATGAAAAGTGGTACTGAGATTAAGAGTAGTACTGAGAGCGGATTGAAATGTCTCCCAGAGGCATGAGGTAAATCGACCATCGCGGTCAGAGATGATGTCACGAGGTGTCCCATGTCGACAAATGACTTCGTCGGTATAGATTCGTGCTAATCGTTCTACCTTAAAGTCTTCTTGTATCGGTAGAAAGTGCGCGGATTTTGTAAGACGATCGACAATAACCCAAATGCTATCGTGACCTGATGGCGTGCGCGGAAGTTTCGTAATGAAATCCATAGCTATACTCTCCAATTTCCACATCGGGGTTGCAGGTTGTTCGAGTAAGCCAGAGGGTCATTGATGTTCAGCTTTGACTTTTAAGCAAGTTAGGCACTTCGAAACGTAGAGAGCGATATCCTTCTTCATGCCAGGCCACCAGTACCTGGAGCGAAGGCCCTGGTACATCTTGTCGGTACCTGGATGAACGGAATATCGGGACTTGTGGGCTTCAGTCAACAAAATCTCTCGGAGATTATTGCGACTAGGTATCCATATGCGACCGAGGTAGTGGAAAATACCATTCGGTTTATTCACCAATTAATTTTCGGTTCCGAGTACTCTTTCTACCCTCGTGGTATTTTCAAGGAAAACAACGTGTTGTGCGTCGCGAATAAGACCTTCGAGGTCATGTTGGACTTGAACATTACGAACACTATGTAAATAACTTCGTCGGCTAAGAGCGTCGGCAAATACATTTGCCTTGCCTGGGTGGTAGCGAATCTCACAGTCGTATTCATTGAGAAGTTTAACCCATCTGTGTTGGAACATATTCAGCTCTTTCTGGTTCAAGATATGTAGTAGGCTCTTATGGTCGGTGAAGACCGTACACTTGGTACCATAAAGGTAGTGTCGCCAAATCTTTAACGCAAAAATAACTGCACCTAGTTTGAGATCGTGGGTTGTGTAGTTCTTCTCATGGACTTTGAGCTGTCGAGATGCGTATGCGATAACCTTGTCTCTTTGCATAAGCACACAACCAAGACCAAGGTTGGAGGCATCACAGTAGACAACAAAATCATCGTTTCCATCGGGTAATGCGAGTACGGGAGCGTTGCAAAGCATACGCTTGAGAGTTTGAAAGGCATCCTCTTGTTTGGTTCCCCAAACAAAAGTCTTGTCTTTATGTATTAGAGAGGTGAGAGCGATTTTTGAGAAATCAACAATAAATCGGCGATAATAACCCGCCAATCTGAGAAAAGAACGGACTTCGGATGGGGTTTTCGGTGTACTCCAACTCTTAACTGCTTCAATCTTCGTGGGGTCGACGTGAATACCTTGACGATTGACGATGTGACTGAGGAATTGAACCTCCTCAAGCCAAAACTCACACTTGGAGAACTTGGCGTAGAGGTGATTTCCTTGGAGAAGCTCAAGAACTAAACGAAGATGTTGCGCATGTTCAATTTTCGACTTCGAGTAGATAAGGATGTCGTCGATAAACACAATAACAAAGCGATCGAGGAATGGTTTACACACATGGTTCATCAAATCCATGAAAACCGCAGGTGCGTTTGTAAGACCAAAGGTCATAACGACGAACTCATAATGGCCGTAGCGAGTGCGAAAAACGGTTTTCGGGATATCTTCCTCCTGAATTCGCAGTTGATGATAACCAGAGCGTAAATCGATTTTAGAAAAACATGTAGCGCCTTGCAATTGATCAAATAAATCGTCGATTTGGGGTAGAGGGTAGCGATTCTTGATAGTAAGCTTATTGAGTTCCCTATAATCGAGCACATTCGGAATGATCCACCCTTCTTTTTCACGAAAAGGACAGGCGCTCCCCATGGAGATGTGCTAGGGCGTATGAAGCCTTTATTAAGTAGTTCCTGGAGTTGACTGGAGAGTTCACGCATTTTGGACGGTGCGAGGCGATAAGGAGCTTTAGCAACAGGGTTTGCTCCAAGAATGAGGTCGATACGGAAATCGATATCACAAGCAGGGGGTAGACCAGGTAAGTCGTTAGGAAAAAACGTTAGGAAATTCACAAACAACTGGAACGTCTTTCACTCCTTTCTTTTCCTCCTTCGCTACTATAATGTGGGCTAAGAAAGCCATGTATTCCTTACGGAGATACTTGTTTTCTTGGATACAAGACATCAACTTCAATTCTTTCGAGGATACTTCGCCATAGACACACAACTGATCACCGTTTGAAAGAAAGAAACGGATCATCTTTACGAAACAAACCACTTTAGCACGATTTTCATGAAGAAAATCCATGCCTACTATGATATCAAAACTACCAAGTTGCATAGGAATGAGATCGATCGGGAAAACGTGATTGTTGAGTTCGAGAGTACAATCACGGAGAACAGAGTTGACGGTGACCGTTCTTCCGGTAGCAACTTCTACGTCGATAGTCGTTGGGAGGTTAGCGCATTTATGTTTTAGGAGCTTTTCGAATTCAAACGGCATAAAACAGTTATCGGCTCCAGTATCAAAGAAACACGAAGCATAAATACCGTTAACGAGAAACGTACCATTGACAACGTTGTTTTCAGTTTGAGCCTGGCGGACATTGATGTTGAAGGTTCTTCCGCGGGCTGGTAGTGGTTATGGTTGTTGCTGCTACTGATGTGGTTGTTGTTGTTGTGGCTACTGCTGCGGTGCTTTCTGTTGCTGCTGCTCTTGTTTCACAATGCGATTCGGGCAGACATTAGCAAAGTGGTTAGGATCACCACATGCATAACAAGCACATGCATTTGCAGCTGGTGCAGGAAGAGCTTGATTAACTTGAGGAGCACGGGGTTGAGTTGGCGGTTGTAGAGCTACTTGAGCTTGAGCTTGTTGACGAGGGCCAGTGTGACAGTTCGTGGTGAAATGTCCATAGAGATTGCAATGGACACAAAAATGACAAGCTATGCCAACTGGGTGATGAGAAGTGCACGTAGGGCACAGACGATGAGTTCCAGTATACGCACGCTTGGACGGCGGTGTGTTGGGGGTAGTAGCTTGTTGGGGATTGGATGGTGTAGCAACAATTGCGTTGTTCTTGCTGTTGTTACCCTTGCGCTTGCGATTCTGATGTGAAGACTTCGATCCTTGAGATGTTGTAGATTCGGTAGCGGGAGTAGCAGTGACCTGGTTGAGATTCTTGGTTGAGGTTTTGAAATACCCAGCTAAGACTTGCTTATCATTGATCTCAGCTGCGAGTTGGTAAGTTTCCTCAATGGCAGCAGGTTTAGCTGCTTGAACAAAGTCAGCTACACAGTCGGGTAAAGCTCGAATGTACCTCTTGATCGTCTTATCAAGTGTTGCTACCTGGCTAGGATAGATAATACTGAGCTGCTTGAACCAAGCGGTGAGACCAACGTTGTCACCACCTTCTGTTTGATACTCCAAAACTCGTTTTCCAACTTCTGGATTTCATGCGGGGGACATAATTCTTTCATCATGACTTCCTTCAGTTCCTCCCATGAGAGGCCATAAGTTGTATCGTTATCGCGCCTGTTGCGCTCAGCAGTCCACCAATCCAGTGCCCTAGACTGGAAGACTCTGGTAGCATTCACAGTATGCAGGTCGTCTGGGCATCCACTTTGATGGAGGGTGACTTCGATGGAATCAAACCATTGGAACATAGCACTGGGATCATCTTCACCAGTGAAGTCTTTGGGACCACAAGCCTTGAATTGCTTAAAGCTGAACGGAGCTTTAGGTGAGTTGCTCTTTGATTCGACAGACGATTTGCTGCTAACCTCGTTGATCTCGCTGACGATCTGAGGTATGACTTTAGCCATTTCCTTGGCGACGAGAGAAACGATACGTTTGTCATCTCTGCTCCTCTGAGCATTTCTACGAGTGTGAGAACCAAAGGAAGACATTGTCTGCAGCATACATTGTCGTATGATTTAGATGAGATTCGATTATATCAGGCTTAGAAAAGTTTAGCATTTTACCAACATACTTACTATTATTATTAGGTAAAGCTCATAACACATAGTCACGTAACACATAGACACATAAGCATACATAGGAGCACATAATCCACGTAAGCACATAAGCAGGTATTTTGCACGTATTCACCTATATTCTCCAAAAATTCCTTTCTTAAATTTTCGTATAGCGCGTGCGAGTGTTGCGAGTAATAGCGAATAGCGATAGCGGGTAGCGTGAGCGAATAGTATAACGTACATCAGCAAGTACTGTAGCGTATGCGAGTTCATAGTTTGTCTGCGATTGGTGTTTTAGATTCACGAAAAGGTGTGTGTGTTGTGCGTGTTTAATGATGCGATGAGCGAAACGCGAAGGGTTCTCCAAAACCGAAACATATAAACACATGAAACACAAAAAAATCAATAACGCGTAAAATCAGCGGTTGTAGGCTCGAAAATAGATTATCCTAGGTTTTAGACATCGACTACCCAAAGTGATTCGACTATTTTCAACAATTTCCATTACAATCTTGGACCCTTTGTAAGCTTCTTTCATGCTTATTCATGTATTTTAAGCATGAAAGTCAAAACAAAAAAAAACATGAAGGCTGGGTTGGGTTATAAGAAGAAGCAAAATCAGAAACGATTTGAAAAGCCAAACTATCAGAAAAATATGAACTTTGTTCACAGAACAAGTTCTGTCATTTTCCTTAAACATACACAAGCCAAATCAAACAAAAATCATCACACTATAAGACTTTAAATCCATTTATCAAAACAAACCTTGAGACCAAGAAACTCAGGATTCGAACCTACGTAGAAAAACTTCAACAAATTTATAGTCTGTCGCTTTTAACCACTTGGTTACCTTGTGACCAGAAATGCGATTACCAAGGACCAGACTGTAATACGTAATCAACACAAATCATCACACAAGGATTTGTGTTGATCAAAGACTGAATTAGACTACCGTGTTCTCAATAAGGTTGGTATGAGATTATGTTGGCATGACGAAATTCCTAGTATTTGGAAGGTGTTTGCTGAAATTTAGGAATTTTTGTTTGGAAAGATTTCAATCAGAAGATTCTGCGGTGTTCAAGATAAATGGACATCGGAAGTTACCTAACCCAAACCAACCCATTTTGACCAATATTGCCGACTTCTTTAAAAATGGGAAAACGAGACCATCCCTTATTTACCTTATCCGGGTTCTTGTTAAAGAAGTCCCTATAAATACCAAGCCATTCCCAAGCTCATTTCACTTTACAAACTCATCCAAATCACTCTTACACTCTCAAAAACATAGCTGCAAACACAAGTTCAGGCCTTTGATGATGAATTTGTGTTCATTTGTCAAAGTATTAGATTACATCATCTAAGACTTAATAAGTTGTTATGATTCTAATGGGTAATTTACCCAAAAAATGGCTACAATTTAAGGAATGTGTTTAGTGACGGCATCAGATTCCTAATTGATGGAAAAAGGTCTAAGTGCATATACAAGTGCATTCATTAGCTCCAAAATAGTAATTTAAAAAAAATGATTTAATAATTCCGCAATGTTGGCCTAGATTATATGTATTTTTTAATACTATGGAATATGCTTATATACAAATATGCAATAACAATTTATTCTATGTTAAAAAGAATATCATCTATAAAGACAATTATGAATTTATCCAGATATGGTTTACATATTCTGTTCATCAGACCTTTTTGATGATCAATATTCCTCAAAAGCATGACCGGAACACCCAATTTTAATACCAATCTATGATTTGGTAATCCTGAAACCTTCACACTGTTTAACACATCAGGATTATATAAATCTTGATGTAACGGATCGTTGAAATCAAAAAGTGTTAGATATTGCAATATGTTTTTATCAACTTTACAAGTTGATATAAGTAAACTAAAACCATTGTAGCCATGAATCTTGACTGAAAACATTTGTCTTTGTAAAATTCTTGACTGTATATCTCTTAAATGTTAACATATACACGTGTGATTTAGTTTACCAAGATTTTCAATGCCGAGAACCTCGACGATACTGGTGGACAACGGCAGCTTGGTCAACATCATCCTGTTAGAAACCCTGAAGAGGATGATTGATTTTTTTTATTAAAGTGGGTAGTCCTCCACACCCTTGGGTAGTCCCCAAAGGGATGATCCTCCACCAATATGACAAGGTTCTCGGCATTGAAAAATATTCTTAAACTAAATCACACATGTATATGTTGACATTTAAGAGATATACAGTCAAGAAAATCGATAATAGTCCGCCGTTAAAAATAGCCTAACGGAGTTAAGCTTTTTTCCGATATTAGAAATGCACATGTGCATCTATATGTATCAACATGAAATAAGGTGTTTTGGTACACTACCATCTCACACAACAGTCCAAACTTGCGCAAGGCAAGAATAATTATTTTAATTATTAACTTTGTACCCATTAGCTCCACGCCTTATCAATACAAAGATTACCCTTATTACATTGTGGGATTTACTGGGTATGATTGATTGATTGATATGATTATTACTTTATAATCTATACTTTATCAATATCTATACTTTATACCCACCGACCGGGCCCAATGAAAACCCTTCTTTATTACTGATTTTTATTTCTCATCAACATCTCCCTGATTTGTCCTTTGAATTGTAATTCCCGTTGCGGCGAACTTGTCAAAAGGGAAAAATGGACACGTTGCGATAGGTCTGTCAAATATGAAAAAAATATAGCAAAAAACGTTGAACCTCACAAGAGCCCCAACCAGCAGTCTGCTGCTAATCAAAGTCAGGGTGGGTACAAAGGAAATTAGACTAAGCGCAACTGTTGTAACTTGCACCTTTGATAACTTTTAGTCGGTTAACAAATAAGGTACTCTCTGACCTATTACTTCGTGCACATGGTATACTTCATGATCCACTGATATATATGAAAGCACCGACATTGTAATAGGTGTAAACATATACCTTAGGAGATGTTTTGAAATTGCCGGAAATTTCAAATTCAAATTTCATAATGAAGATTTTTCAAAGATAACTGATTTCCAACAACCGGTATTTTGCTGTGCAAGGACATAACCCATCCGATGCTCGGTGGTTTGAAGAGAGTCCCTGTACCTTCACAACCTTATCTCTGCATTTTCACTATCACCCCCTATGCATGGTAGAAATGCACAACCCCCATCTTTTGGAATCCAAAAAAACACACAAATTTTTTTTTTAAATATTTTGCCAAAAAAATCTCTATATTTCGTTACAAAAAAAAAACTTTTTTTTTCGAGTAACAGTTATACTACCCGAAACACCAAATTTTCACTAGAAGCATTGTTCTAACATTACCAAGCTAGTTATGGTCCCCGAGGCGTGTGACTGACAAGGATCATATCACCAATCATACTAAACATTAAGTGAAATTACGATCACGAACTTGTCGAGATATGGTTTACATACTCAGTTGGTCGCATCCATGAACACGGCGGCTAGGATTCGAGTTACAGGAACAAGGGCCAAACCAACCACCCAATAATGGAATCGTCGAGCGAAAACACTTATATATATATATATTTCTTATCAAAGCAACAGAAATACACACACACATATATATATTAGGCGATTGTCTTCTTAGTATTGCATTTCCCACTCATCAATTTCCGAAAGTAGGGAAGACTTTGACAACTGTGCTCTGTACGATGTAAAATAATATCAATTATCAATGAAATTATGTGCTTTGGGATACTCGCAACAATTTCACCGATCATCTCCTCAAAGCACTCTTGGAAGCCTCTATCCGCATGTTCTTCGATGATGCTTGTGATGGAGGTAAGGCCCCGGGCCCTGATGGGTTTTCCTTCAAGTTTTTTAAGGTTTTTTGGGATAAAATAAAATTTTTGGACCCTGACTCGACAAGGCTAGGACCTAGCCTAACCTTGTCACGAGCCGTGAAGCCCTTTGATGTTTTTGTCGCGGGGCGCGATAAAGGGTCGACTAAACCATCCTCTCTTTTTGGTAGGGAATGGCTCATCGGATTGTGCCTTGAATACAAAGATCGCTCGACGATTCCATTCTTGGGTGGTTTGTTTGGCCCTTGTTCATGTAACTCGAATCCACAAGTTTAGCAAGCTCGTGCATGAACAGCGGGGGCATGAGCTGCTGGGTTGACCTGAGGAGCAGTGAGTTGAGTTGGCGGTGCTGGAAGTGCGGGGGAGACGGTCCTGGTGAGCTCGGTTAAGACAACATAGTCTGGCCAAAGTGGGACAATATGACTACATTGAAAAATCTTCGTAAACTAAATCACACGTGTATATGTTGACATTTAAGAGATATAAAGTCAAGAAAATCAAGAACAATGGTGATATAGGGGATGGTTATTGTTTGCACCATTCCCAAACCACTGGGAATTACATGCTTTTTGGGTGACCAATGATGAGGTGATCGTGAACAGGAGCAGGAATGTCGAAAGGATCCTCGACATGGAAACCATCAGCAATAGGTAAATCATCGCCAAAGTCTGGCAACGCATATTCTTAGAAATACATTTTTGGTGTCATGGCACCCCTTTCAGGCCCAAGATTCGTTCATTTTCATTTTCGAATTTAATCGATTTGACCGTAGTCTGAATATCTGTACCTTCAGAGATCATCAACTCTGTCTCATCTAACTCACTCCACTCTCTTCTTCTCTCTCCCCAAAAAGCTTCATATTTTTGTTCTCTTGGTTTCCAAAATACCGTTTACCAAAATATACTCATGAATTTATTTTCGGAATATTTATGTGAGTTATATTCCTTGTTCGGCTTTTTAAGTGATCTTTATAAAACTGTTTTAAATCTTATTATAAACTGATATTTTATAATAAATATCTCTTAAATGTCAACATATACACATGTGATTTAGTTTACGAAGATTTTTCAATGCCGAGAACCTTGATCAAAGAGTAAAAATCTGATGCCATCACTAAACACATTTCTTAAATTGTAGCCAATTTTTGAGTGTTTATTGAACAACTCTTTGCCAAATTCTCCAAGTGTGAATTCTGGCTTAAGGAAGTTCAGTTTTTGATATATATGCGGATTAGACACCAAAAAATAAACACTAAAAAAATGGCTACAATTTAAGGAATGCGTTTAGTGACGGCATCAGATTCCTAAACACTGTTTGACTTTCATGCTTAAAATACATAATCAAGAATGAAGGAACACTTACAAGAGTCCAAGCTTGAAGAAAGATGGGCCGAAAAAGGAATAAATTTTGTATTTTTCTTGGATTCCTTAGTAGCTAAAGTTATTAAGATGAAACTAGTGTTTGAATTCAGCTTTTAGAGAAGTTAGGCACCTTCTATCATATGATTTATAAACAAAGTCGAAGAATTTTGTTGATATGAGTTATTAATTGAAGTGTTTGAATCCAGCTTTTGGGGGTGAAACCCACATCTCAATGACTTGTTCTACTCTCTCTACTTGGATTTTGCAAAACTCTCACCAAAGTCTCGATGGATTCCAACGACCCGAGTCACGCAGTAGCCGGAAGTTTTAACGACGCTATAGATCAAATAACACCTGAAAGAGGCCCTCTAGTGCCCAAAAGAAACCCGAAAAACCTATATCAAACAACCCTATAAGGGTATGTAGAAATGGTTCTCATTAACCCATCTAGATGTTATCCAACGAGAAATAGAAGATATGGATGTCACTCCTAACTTAACGAAGTTTCTCATGCAGAGGGTAAAAATACACGTAGAGCGAGTGATTTTATCGAGAGTTTCTAGTTTTCACACCTAATCTCGGCCAAACCACTCGATTGTGTTATGCGAGTGTTTTCGAAAACAAGTGTTTTGTGTTACCCTTAGGAAAGGCAATAGTACGTTTTCAGCCTTAGGAAAGGCTCTAGTGTGCGAAGCTGTAGTAGGCGGTGTTCGCACAGAGATGTAGTTTTCACGAGTTTGAATGAGAATATCGAAGGTAGGCTCACGCAAAACCCCTACTGGATTCACACAGAGCTGGTCTGTTGGTACTTAGACTATAGACTAGGTCAATCCTAAGACATCAAACCCGGACTAGGTTATGTCTTTCCTAATTCCCTATAGTTATGGCTCTGATACCAATCTGTCACACCCCAACCGATGGCGGAATCATTGGGGAGTAGCACTGAGCGAAACAGATTGTCCAAGAGAATCTATAACAACTATTAATGACAATATATTTAACGTTAATGTCCCATACCACTAACATATAAAGCAACACAGTTATTACAGATAATAGTCTCAAAAACAAGTAAACTGTTCCGACAACTCAGATTTCTTATTTGGTGGGTTTCTAGACTTCCTACTTGTTTCACCAAAGCATAGTAAGCATAGCATCCTAATCAACCTGTCACATATGTTAAAATAAAGTCAATACATAAAATGTAAAGGTGAGTACACAAGTTTTCATAGCATATAGTATAGCGAAAAGTGTTTATGCATAACCAGCATGTATCACGTAGAAATGTGAATCAAGTAAGCTATCGACAATGATGTAATGCAACCGACATGACTGGGAGTTATAGAATGCGCAACACATTATCACCACCGTGACCATGTGAAGTAAGGCCCTTAACAACCCCTGTCCACGACAGGTGCTGAGTCCAAACTATAGTACTATCGTTGCTAAGGTATCAGGCAAACAATCACTGTGTAAACATAACATACAAGCATTCATCAAGTCACGTATAACATGCAACAGCGGTTAGCATTTGTAAAGCGTTTAGTATAGTGTGCGTTGTGTTTTGATAAGAACGTATGTAACACCCAAAAGTGCGTTAAACGAAAAAGGGTTCGAGTATACTCACCGTATGTGTTTAACAATTAAAAACAACCTTGATTGGATTGAAGGGAGCGCTTGGAGTTAGCCTGAGTATAGAACAGTAGCGTAAGCATTGAACAGTGTAACAGAGTGTCAGATGGTGATCCGAACGAGTGGGGATGGCTCATCCGGACGGATGGTCATCCGGTCGGATGGCCATCCGAGCGGATGGCCATTCGAATGAGTGTGGGTTGGTTTGTAAAATTGTTGGGATTTAAGTTTTCGTTTGTCGCAACCCCGACCCTTGCCCCGGGAGGCCGGCGGCCGCGGCACACAGAGCTGGTGTTATCGGTGTTTATTAATTTTGGCAGCGGAAATTTAAATCAGGACCGTAGTTAGGAACTAGTTTATCAGAGTAAAATACCACATTTTTATAAATAACAAATACATGGGAAAACCCAAGTTTCCATTATAAATATGTTTATAGAGATAAGCCCTATTTTATTGAAATAAAACTTCTTTCTTGTTTAGGTAACCTTTATAGCCACTTTTCCAAGCCTTCAGTGCTCTCCAGCTGGCTTCTATTTGGCTTTCACATTTTGTTACCTGAAACGTGTTTTAAAAAGTTTTGTCAGCGGGAAATACTAGTGAGTGCATCCCAATTTAATCAAAACAAGCTTTTATCATTTTATAGTATTGAGGCATCCGCAATTACATTTGTTTACATCTATTCAATTACCACTCACGGTACTGTCAATCCTGACTTGTGGTCATGTTACTATTCACAGTATTAGTAACAAGTAATGTATACAAAACCCCAACATACCGACAGTAATTGTAGAATCACAAATACTCAATCACTGTTAATTACAATTAAAACAATTGAGGTTTTGTAAAAACAGTTTGCAAAAAGAGGAATAACTCACATTGCTATTTTAGATAATACTACTGCTTTCTGGTGACTTCCTGGTTACAATCTATTAAAATTAAACAATGCACAAGTGTTAGTAAGATAACCCAATTTACATTAGCTATACCCTCGAGACAGAACTCCAATGGCTGAGTCAGGCAGAGCGTCGACATGTGTTACGGAATTCTAGATCAATCAGGCAGAATAACTAATACGTAACCGGGGGTTATAATACTTACAACGAGGCAGAGCTTCGCTTTTTATTGGGTATTATTCCCGAGTATTACTTCTACTATATAGAAATTGAGAGAGAATTTTCAGATTTGAACGATTTCAACTGAAGCTCAAACTCTCAATTTATAGGCTGGAAACATGGCGGCTCGCGGCCCGCGACTGCCCCTTCTACCTCTCTCGCGGCCCGCGAGAGAACTAGGGTAGGTCCTAGCTTGGTTTACTCAACGACTAGACCCAACACGTTGATGACACGTGGCGCCCTAATGTGCCGCCTGGTGCCACCTTGTCACGGCCCACGACAATCCCTGCTTGACTGGGTCGTGCCCCACGAGAGCCCCATAATTTTGTTTTTATTTTATTTCTAATAATATAAAGGTATTTTAAGCTCGTTTTTCATATACGGGGTGTATTTTAGGATGTATAGGACATGTTTAAGGGTTCTGGCAGAGTTGTTATATCCTCCCCACCTTGTTTTAGATCTCGTCCTCGAGGTCTACTGGAACAGGTGTGGATATTTCTTCCGCATCTCGGATTCAAGTTCCCAAGTGTATTCTGGTCCTCTCTTGGAATCCCATTTCACTTTGACCAGAACTAATCTCTTATGTTTGAGATTCTTGATATTCCTGTCTTCAATCTGTAGGGGTTTCTCTAGAAACTTAAGTTTCTCATTCACCTCTATGTCCTTAAGAGGTACCATTAATGTTTCATCTTCTAGACATTTCTTGAGATTACATACATGAAATACATCATGTATTCCTGCCATTTCCTCTGGCAGTTGTAGCTGGTAAGCTACTGGTCCTATTCTTTTAATAATCTCAAAAGGTCCGACATACCTGGGGCTTAGCTTTCCCCTCTTAATAAATCTGACCACTCCTTTCCATGGAGAAACTTTTAATAATACCTTATCTCCTACCTAAAATTCCAATGGTTTTCGTCTGTTATCAGCATAACTCTTTTGACGATCGCGTGCTGCTTTTAGTCTTTCCTTGACTTGAATAATCTTGCTCGTCGTTTCTTGTACTATCTCTGGTCCAGACAATTGCTTTTCTCCAATTTCTGCCCAACAAACTAGAGTTTGGCACTTTCGTCCATAAAGTGCTTCAAATGGTGCAACATTTGTAACAACTCTCATCAAAAATTACTATTTAGTATATTAATTAGTCCAATAGGAAACCCTAATTGAGACACCCAAGTGATTCTGAACAAACCCTAAAATTTTCATAATTTTCAGAATCAGGATTAGGGCCCCTAAAACTCAGGGGGGTAATACCCTAAGTAACGATTATCCAAATTGTGAGCTATAGAAACCGAATTTACGAAAATTGTCAACTCAGCTAAGCTAGTCCCAACCGTGGCAACCTAGGCCTAAAAGTAGGTCTTACGCAGGCCGCGTAAGGATTAACTTAAAACTCACGCGGGCCGCGTAAGGGTCAAAAATCCCCTATAAATAGAGGACAGTGGGACTGGAACTTCTGCGTTGATTTGACGTTTAAATTCCTTTCGTACACGAAGTTATAGCGAAAATAGTCTGACAACACACACGGGTCTCGAAATTCTGCCGCAAAACAGGGTATTAGCACGATCGCTGCTACGATTCATTTTCCGATCGATCAATGTACTCAACGGGTGTTTAAGTGCTTCCCACATTAGGGTGATGCTTTGTCATTAGTCGTTAATTCGACAGATGTTAAGCATAGCACTTTGTCACTCGTTGTGATGGTTGATCTCGTAAGTTATCGTAAATGCTGTATTGATTACTAACCCAGTTTTGTGTGCATTGTTATCTAAATTAGGTTAATCAGGCTAATTCATAGACTAGACTCTGTCCGTATTAAATCAGCAATGTGAGTCATTCTCTTTTTATCAAATCTATTTACAAAACCCTATTTATTTCAAAGTTATAATTACAGGGATTAAGTTTATGTAATCACCATATTACAGCCGGTAATCTTCACCATTGGGGCAGCCAATGGGTGATATGACCATAGTCACAGACACCATTGGACGGAAGGGCCAATGGGTCGAGTGACAAAGTACTGTGGGTAATTGGTTTGATATCAGAAACATTGTAATCTTCCTTAATACTGTAAATTATAACAAATGTGTCATTTTAGTAAATAGAATGATTCACTCAGTATTTCCCGCTGACAAAACCTTTTTCAAACATGTTTCAGGTGATCTGTTGTAATTCAGGAAAAGTGCTGGGGAGCATTTCAAGCTTAAGATAGTGGCTCATTATAAAATAAAGAAATAAATTTTGTAATATCACAATTTCATAGTAAAAACATAATATTGTAAATTATCGGGGTTTTATCCCGAATTGTGAAATAAAATAAATCGGGAAAATTTAGCTTTAAACGATCCTGATGATAAACTTCCGCTGTTAAACTCAATTAAATAAATACCACGGGATTTCTGTCCCGCGGCTCCTGAAACGGGTCACACCGGGTCGGGGGCCGTGACAGAAAAAGGTGGTATCACAGCCACTGAGTTAAGCTAATTAAGTATTTAGAAATACTTAATTTTTTTCCTGATTACTATTAAGTGATTATGTGTGTTATTAACTGATTATTTGTTAGTTACAGTATGGGTAAGCAAAAGCTAGCAAGCATCTATCTTAAATTAGATAGATCATCCAATGAGAAGGGAAGTTCATCCCAAACCAAATCCTCGAATCAGGCTGAAATTCCTGAAGAAGGAATATTTGTGCGAAAGGCACAATACGAGGAATCACTTTCTCCTAGAAGGAGGGAGATGATTATTAAGAAAAGTAAAGAGAAAATCCGAGAAAAGAAGATTAAACGGGAAACTCAGGAATTAATTGATAAATCACCTTGGGAAGATAAGCTAGATGAGAAATGGGCAAATTTATATATGCTAGCCACAGTAGCAGAAAATATAAATCTTTAATATTTTAAAGTTTTAGCACCTTACCCTTACAATCTAGAAACCCTGTGCCATAAATAAAATTTCAAAACCTAAGTGTGTTTTCCAGTTATCTTTGTAATAAATTAGTACACAGTATGTAATAAATTAAACGGTTATTTATGAATTTTAACTTAGTATTTTATGCATTTTGCATATATGCTACATCAGCATGAGTGGGATATCTGAAGCCTTTCAGAACCTTAATCTTTACCCAGTGAATATCGAAGTTTCCAAAGAATTTACTGGATATTTTCCTGATATAGAACAACCTGTAGAATTTACTGCTCCACCCTTGAAAAAGCCAAAACCCAAGAAAAGAAGGAAATACGTTTGGGGGAGTCGTATCCGGAAGAAAAAGCCAGCTACAAAACTTCCCAAAATAAACAATCCTTTGAAAAAGGGAAAAGAAATTATAACCGGAGAAAGTTCCAAACAACAGGAAATGGATACTGAAGACAAGGAGGAGGTTAAGGAAATAGGAATACAGATGGAGGAAGGTACTAAAGAAATAGTAATGGAAGTTGGGCAAGGCTCTAGACCAACTCAGATAGAAATCGGAGAGAGCTCCAATCAAAACCAGGGAAGGACCTTTCAAGATGAGATAGATTTCCTATTGGCAAGCTGTGAAACTATTCAGCCTGTCAATACTAATAATAATAATATTTTTAATTATCCTCTTGAAAACCAACTCCCTATGAATTGGGAACCAGCAATTCCAGACCCAATAGTCCACTCCCAACCACTAGGAATGGACGAATGGTGGACAAACGATTGGCAATTCCAAAATATTGTCAACGATCCTTACTCTTTTCTTCCACAATTCGATCCAGAACCCCTACCTAATCCACCCATGAGTAATGAAAACATGGCTGAACTTCGCCACTTTGGTGAAGAGTTGTTTGATGCGGGAAGTAGAATCAGGGAAATAGGGGGACAAATTGCCTGGAAGTACGATGAGAGGGAACTGCGTTTTTAGAACGGCAAGTGACGAGAAACAGTACGATGATAAAACGGTGGTTGTATAATAGTAATAGTAAAGTTAGTCTGTAAATAACGAATAAAACTCTGTAAGATATTTGCGAGTAATGATGCATACTATACTAGATATAAAATGAAATCGAGAAATCGATTGTTTTGACTATACCTGTATTGTAGAATTTTCTGATTATTTGTATATAATTGTTATTTAGCAGATACTAATAAAATTTATATATATATTATCAGATGGCAAACGTTGATAATGAACCAGTAAATGAGGTTAATCAGTCTGAACAACATTCAAGAGATCAATATATGACTCGGCAAGATATCGAAAACATTGTTGCTCAAGGGATAGCCAATGCTATTCCAGCATTCGTTGCTGCTATAAAGAATCCAATCGAACCGCAACAAATTGTCCCTAGTAAACAGATTACTGAAGATAACTTCAGTAATAGTGTAAATGGAGGCAATAATCATGTTAATCATAATAGGGAACCACATCAAGCTCAAGTCCCTAAGAAAATGAAAGCCGCAACGCCTGGTTGCACTTTCAAAGAATTCCTTGCTTGTAAACCCACTGAATTTGCAGGCAATGAAGGAGCAACTGCATCACTGCGTTGGTTAGAGAAAACCGAAGCAGTCATTGCAATAAGTAAATGTGGTAAAGATGATCAGGTCATGTATGCATCCAATCTGTTCAAAGAAGGAGCACTCGAATGGTGGAATACTGTGTTACAATCAAAAGGAAAGATAATAGCTTATGCTATGACTTGGGAAGAATTTAAGGGTTTGGTGGAAAGAAAATTTTGTCCCGAGTATGAAAAGGAACAGATGGCGAATAAGTTTCTAAATCATCGGATGATGGGTGTGGATTGTCGCGGTTATACCTCGACATTCTTTGAATATGCAAGAGTGGTACCAACACTGGCTTCGCCATAACCGGTACTCATTTCTCGCTATATTTGGGGGCTAATTAGCGAAATCCGCAATATTGTTAAAGCTGCAAGACCTCGCACTATTGATGATGCGGTAGAATTAGCTAATACTCTAACCGATGAACTGGTACGCACAAGAGATGGAGATAGGAAAAAGGAACTAGCTCAGAAGATTACCCAAGGATTTCGGGCGGGTAATAGTAATAATTTCAAGAAAAGAGGAACAGGGCAATATTCAAATCCACCTTTCTGTAGAAATTGCAAAAGGAAGCATTACGGAAAATGTAATTTAACCTGCAACCTTTGCAAGGGTATAGGACACCGTGAAGAAAACTGCAGAAAGAAAACCGTAATCTGTTTTAACTGTGGAGAAGCAGGGCATTATAAAACAGAATGTCCTAAATTGGTTAAACCAGTAGACAACAAACCTAAGGCAACGGAAGGAACTACTAAGAAGAATGCCAGGGCATTTCAGTTGACCACTCAAGAAGCAGAACTCATTCCGGATGTGATAGCGGGTACGTTCTTAGTTCACAACGTGTACGCAAAAGTATTATTTGACTCTGGTGCAAACCAAAGTTTTATAAATACTTCATTTTGCCAAGCTCTTAGTTTACCTTTAACCAATATTAGGCAGATTTTTACAGTTGAAACAGCAGACGGAAATTCAGTTAAAATAGATAAAGTTTTGCAAGAAGGAAACATAGAACTTTTAGGACATAAATTTTCTGCAAAACTATTGCCGATGAATTTAGCTGAATTTGATGTTGTATTAGGAATGGATTGGTTAGTAGCCAACCATGCTAGAATCCTTTGTGATCAGAATTCCATAGAAATTCAATCACCCACCGGAGAAGTGATTAGGATTACAGGAGATAAACCACGTAAGCCCATGAAGTTCATATCAGTAATGAAAGTTGCTAGTTATGAACGAAAACAAGGAATAATGTATATGATTTCGGTAATCATTAGCACTAATGGAAAAGAACTTAAGGAAATACCAGTAGTCTCAGCATATCCTGATGTATTTTCAGAAGATTTACCAGGATTACCTCCAGATAGGGAAGTAGAATTTAGGATTCATCTAATTCCAGGAACTACACCAATAGCCAAGGCACCGTATCGATTAGCACCCACAGAAATGTTAGAACTGAAAAAGCAATTAGATGAATTACTAAGTAAAGGATTCATACAACCTAGCTCATCTCCTTGGGGAGCGCCAGTGTTGTTTGTGAAGAAAAAGGACGGTTCAATGAGAATGTGTATCGATTATAGAGAATTGAATAAGGTCACAATTAAGAATCGATACCCATTACCTAGGATTGATGATCTTTTTGATCAACTTCAGGGGGCTAGATATTTTTCTAAGATAGATTTACGCTCCGGATATCATCAATTAAAGGTACAAGAAGAAGACATACCTAAGACTGCTTTCAGAACTAGGTATGGTCATTACGAGTTTACAGTCATGCCCTTCGGATTAACAAATGCACCTGCAGCATTTATGGACATGATGAATAGGATCTGTAAACCGTATTTGGATAAATTTGTAATTGTCTTCATAGACGATATACTTATTTATTCCAAAAGTCAGACAGAGCATTGTAAACATCTTCATGCACTCTTAACTTTGTTAAGAAAAGAAAAGTTGTACGCCAAATTCTCGAAATGCGAATTTTGGCTAAAGGAAGTGCAATTTTTAGGACACATGGTGAATCACGAAGGTATTCATGTAGATCCTGCTAAGATAGAAGCAATTACCAAATGGAAGGTTCCACAAACAGCAATGGAAATAAGAGGTTTTATAGGTTTAGCTGGGTATTATAGACGGTTTATTAAGGATTTTTCCAAGATAGCTGTACCATTAACTAAGCTAACCTGTAAAGCTACTAAGTTTGAATGGGGACCCAAACAAGAAGAAGCTTTTAGAATATTGAAACAGAAATTAACCCATGCTCCAATCTTAGCCTTACCAGAAGGAACTGAAGATTTTGAAGTATATTGTGATGCTTCAAAACTAGGATTTGGATGTGTGCTTATGCAACGCAAGAAGGTAATTGCATACGTATCAAGGCAATTGAAAAAGCACGAAGAAAATTTTACGACTCATGATTTAGAATTAGGAGCCGTAATTTTTGCCCTTAAGATTTGGAGACATTATCTTTACGGAAATAAATTTACTGTCTACACAGACCATAAAAGTTTAAGATATATATTTGGGCAAAAAGAGTTAAACATGAGGCAAAGGAGATGGATGGAAATCCTAAGTGACTACGACTGTGATATTCAGTATCATGAAGGAAAGGCGAATGTAGTTGCAGATGCCTTAAGTCGTAAGTATTATGAAAAACAACGACGGGTTCGTGCTCTCAGATTAAATCTACAAATAGATTTAATGGAACAATTGAAGAATGTTCAAACTACAGCAATCAAGGATGATGCTGAAGGAATGAAAGGACGAATCAAGGAATTAGAACAAGGAGCAGATGGAATTTGGAGATTCCGCAAAAGTATAATTTGGGTACCTAAGCAGGGAGACTTAAGACCTAAGATTTTAGAAGAAGCTCATAAATCTAGGTACACTATGCATCCAGGAAACAATAAAATGTATCAAGATTTAAGAAAGAACTTTTGGTGGATAGGAATGAAAAAGGACATAGCCAGCTATGTTTCTAAATGTCTTACTTATTCACAAGTTAAGGCAGAACATCAGAAACCTTCAGGGTTACTACAACAATTAGAAATGCCAGTATGGAAATGGGAACTTATAACAATGGATTTTGTTACTAAGTTACCCAAAACCAGAAAAGGTAATGATGCAATTTGGGTAATTGTGGATCGATTAACCAAATCAGCTCACTTTTTACCAATGAAAGAAACCTTTAGCATGGAAAGACTGGCTAAATTGTATGTAGATGAAGTTGTATCCTTACATGGAGTTCCACTCTCCATTGTTTCGGATAGGGATAGTCGTTTTACTTCCCATTTCTGGAAAAGTTTCCAGCAAGCTATGGGAACTCGACTAAACCTAAGCACTGCATATCATCCCCAAACAGATGGACAAAGTGAAAGGACAATCCAAACTCTAGAAGACATGCTCCGAGCATGTGTAATAGATTTTGGTGGAAGTTGGGATGATCATTTACCATTAATTGAATTCTCCTATAACAATAGTTATCATTCAAGTATTGAAACTGCCCCATTTGAAGCATTATATGGAAGAAACTGTAGAACTCCAGTTTGTTGGGCAGAAATAGGAGAAAGTCAATTATCAGGTCCTGAAATAGTACAAGAGACGACTGATAAGATTACGCAAATCAAAGAAAGACTGAAGATGGCTAGAGATCGCCAGAAAAGTTATGCAGACAATAGAAGCAAGCCGTTAGAATTCCAAGTTGGAGACAGAGTACTGTTGAAAGTTTCTCCTTGGAAAGGAGTAGTTAGATTTGGAAAGAAAGGAAAGCTAAGTCCAAGGTACGTAGGACCATTTTCAGTGATCCAACGTATAGGACCAGTAGCTTATCGTTTACAATTACCAGAAGAATTAGCTGGAGTACATGATGTATTTCATGTATCCAATCTCAAAAAATGTTTAGCAGATGAATCTCTGGTAGTACCTCTTCAAGACATAGAGGTAAACAAAAAGTTAAAATTTGTGGAGAAACCTCTTCAGATAGAAGACAGAAAAGTGAAATTTCTCAAGCACAAACGATTAGTGCTAGTTAAAGTAAAGTGGGATTCAAGGAGAGGACCTGAATACACTTGGGAGCTGGAATCAGAAATGAAGAGAAAGTATCCTCAATTATTCCAATAAATCTCGAGGACGAGATTATTATTAAGGTGGGGAGAATGTAACAACTCTCATCAAAAAGTACTATTTAGTATATTAATTAGTCCAATAGGAAACCCTAATTGAGACACCCAAGTGATTCTGAACAAACCCTAAAATTTTCATAATTTTCAGAATCAGGATTAGGGCCCCTAAAACTCAGGGGGGGGGTAATACCCTAAGTAACGATTATCCAAATTGTGAGCTGTAGAAACCGAATTTACGAAAATTGTCAACTCAGCTAAGCTAGTCCCAACCGTGGCAACCTAGGCCTAAAAGTAGGTCTTACGCGGGCCGCGTAAGGATTAACTTAAAACTCACGCGGGCCGCGTAAGGGTCAAAAATCCCCTATAAATAGAGGACAGTGGGACTGGAACTTCTGCGTTGATTTGACGTTTAAATTCCTTTCGTACACGAAGTTATAGCGAAAATAGTCTGACAACACACACGGGTCTCGAAATTCTGCCGCAAAACAGGGTATTAGCACGATCGCTGCTACGATTCATTTTCCGATCGATCAATGTACTCAACGGGTGTTTAAGTGCTTCCCACATTAGGGTGATGCTTTGTCATTAGTCGTTAATTCGACAGATGTTAAGCATAGCACTTTGTCACTCGTTGTGATGGTTGATCTCGTAAGTTATCGTAAATGCTGTATTGATTACTAACCCAGTTTTGTGTGCATTGTTATCTAAATTAGGTTAATCAGGCTAATTCATAGACTAGACTCTGTCTGTATTAAATCAGCAATGTGAGTCATTCTCTTTTTATCAAATCTATTTACAAAACCCTATTTATTTCAAAGTTATAATTACAGGGATTAAGTTTATGTAATCACCATATTACAGCCGGTATGTGGGGTTTTGTATACATTACTTGATAATCTTCACCATTGGGGCAGCCAATGGGTGATATGACCATAGTCACAGACACCATTGGACGGAAGGGCCAATGGGTCGAGTGACAAAGTACTGTGGGTAATTGGTTTGATATCAGAAACATTGTAATCTTCCTTAATACTGTAAATTATAACAAATGTGTCATTTTAGTAAATAGAATGATTCACTCAGTATTTCCCGCTGACAAAACCTTTTTCAAACATGTTTCAGGTGATCTGTTGTAATTCAGGAAAAGTGCTGGGGAGCATTTCAAGCTTAAGATAGTGGCTCATTATAAAATAAAGAAATAAATTTTGTAATATCACAATTTCATAGTAAAAACATAATATTGTAAATTATCGGGGTTTTATCCCGAATTGTGAAATAAAATAAATCGGGAAAATTTAGCTTTAAACGATCCTGATGATAAACTTCCGCTGTTAAACTCAATTAAATAAATACCACGTGATTTCTGTCCCGCGGCTCCTGAAACGGGTCACACCGGGTCGGGGGCCGTGACAACATTGATACAGGTATGATAGCTATTATTGTAGGAAAATTCTATTAATGGTAAATGATCGTCCCAATTTCCTCCGAAATCAATTAGACAAGCTCTAAGCATATCCTCCATTGTCTGAATAAGGATGATAAGCTGTGCTTAGATTTAACTTGGTTCCAATTGCTTTCTGGAAACTAGTCCAAAAATGATAAGTAAAATGGCTATCTCTATCAGAAACAATAGATAAAGGAATTCCATGTAATGATACTATTTCATTTACATATAACTTGGCTAATGGTTCCATACTGAAAGTTTCCTTCATTGGTAAGAAATGAGAAGATTTGGTTAATATGTCTACAATCACCCAAATTGTATCATTACCTTTTCATGTCTTGGGTAATTTAGTAACAAAATCCATTGTTATCAATTCTCATTTCCATATTGGCATTTCTAGTTGCTGCAATAAACCTGAGGGTTTCTGATGTTCGGCTTTAACTTGTGAACAAGTTAGACACTTAGCAACATAGGCTGCTATATCTTTTTTCATTCCTATCCACCAGAAATTCTTTCTTAAGTCTTGATACATTTTATCACTACCGGGATGTATCGTATACTTAGACTTATGGGCTTCTTCTAAAATTCGGTGGCGTAGGTTTCCTTGTTTGGGTATCCAGATTCTTTTCTTATGGAATCTCCAAATTGCATCTGTTCCTTGTTCTAATTCTTTAATCATTCCTTTTAATTTTTCAGTATTGTCCTTGATTACTGTTTCCTGCAGTTCTCTAATTTGCTCACTTAAATCTATTTGCAGATTTAATTTAAGAGAATGTACTCGTCTTGGTTTTTCATGATACTTTCGACTTAAAGCATCAGCTACTACATTAGCTTTTCCTGCATGATACTGGATATCACAATCGTAATCACTAAGAATCTCCATCCAGCGTCTCTGTCTCATATTTAACTCATTTTGCCCAAAAACATATCTTAGACTCTTATGATTGGTGAAAATAGTAAACTTACTACCGTAAAGATAATGTCTCCAAATCTTAAGGGCAAAAATGATAGCTCCTAATTCTAGATCATGAGTTGTTTAATTCTCTTCGTGATTCTTAAGTTGTCTAGAAGCACAGGCTATAACCTTTTGGCGTTGCATTAACACACATCCATAACCTAACTTAGAAGCGTCACAATAGATTATAAAATCTTTAGTTCCTTCTGGTAAGGCTAATATGGGTGCATTGGTTAACTTTTGCTTCAGAATCCTAAAAGCTTCCTCTTGTTTTGGTCCCCATTCAAACTTAACTGATTTGCAGGTCAATTTCGTTATGGGAATGGCTATTCTAGAAAAATCCTGAATAAAACGTCTATAATAACCTGTCAGTCCAAGAAAACTTCTCACCTCCGCTGGTGATTCAGGGACTTTCCACTTAGTAATCGCCTCGATTTTTGTGAGATCCACATGAATTCCTTCATGATTAACCAGATGTCCAAGGAATTGCACTTCCTTTAACCAAAATTCGCATTTTGAAAATTTAGCATAAAGCTTTTCTTTTCTCAGCAAATTTAAAAGTATAAACAAATGCTCTGCATGATCCTCTTTAATCTTAGAGGAAATGAGTATATCATCTATAAAGACAATTATGAATTTATCCAGATATAGTTTACATATTATGTTCATCATGTCCATAAATGCGGCTGGGGCATTGGTTAAACCAAATGGCATGACTGTAAATTCATAATGACCATACCTTGTTCTGAAAGCAGTTTTAGGAATGACATCTTCCTGTACTTTCAATTGATGATATCCTGAGCATAAATCGATCTTAGAAAAGAATCGAGCTCCTTGAAGTTGATCAAACAGATCGTCGATTCTCGGTAGTGGGTACCGATAAGGTGCCTTGGCAATCGATGTTGTCCCTGGTATTAGATGAATTCTGAATTCAACCTCCCTATCTGGCAGTAATCCAGGTAACTCTTCTGAAAAAACATCTGAGAATTTTGACACTACAGGAATATCTTTTAATTCTTTTCCTTTAGTGTTAATGATTATGGAAATCATGTACACTAGTGATCCTTTCCGTGCATAGCTTGATGTTTTAATCACAGAGATGAATTTTGTGGACCTAGTTGGCTTATCTCCTTTAATTGTGATCTTTTCACCCTTTGGTGAACTTACTTGTACTGACTTATCACATAGAATACTGGCATGATTTGCTACTAACCAATCCATTACTAATACAATATCAAATCCAACCAGATTCATTGGATACAGGTTAGCAATAAAATTATGGTTTGAAATTTCTATTCTTGCTCCCTGTAAGATTTCAGTAATCTTAATGGATTCTCCATTTGCCGTTTCTACCAGACATTCTTGTTGAAGTTTAGTTAATGGTTGATTGAGAAGTTTGCAAAACGAAGTATTAATAAAACTTTGGTTTGCACCAGAGTCAAATAATACTTTAGCAAAAATATCATTAACTAAGAACGTACCGACAATCACATCCGGAATCATCCGGGCTTCTTCAGCTGTTAGAACAAATGCTCGAGCATTCTTAGTAGTCTTGATGTTTGTTGCTGGAGCTAGTTTCGAACAATTCGGCTAAATATGCCCCTTTTCTCCGCAATTGAAGCATATCCCATTACTAGGTTTCTTCCTGCAGTCTTCTTCCTTGTGTCCCGATATTTTGCAGAAGTTGCAGTATATGGAACATCTTCCCAAATGCTTTTTCTTGCAATACTTACAGTAAGGTGCAGAAGTAGAACCTGCATGTTTCCCACGGTAGGTATTTCCATAACGGAATTCTTGGGTAAGTCTTTGGGCTAGGTTCTTTCTTTGGTTTTCTTCTTGGGTACGTAACGGGAGATTAATACTGGTTCTGGTGAGGCTAAGGTTGGCACTATTCTAGCATACTCGAAGAATATGGTAGTGTAACCTTTGCAGTCTATTCCAGTCATTCTAAGGTTTAAGAACTTATTAGCAATTTGTTCTTTTTCATGAGGAGGACAAAATTTCCTTTCGACTATTTCCTTAAAGCCAGTCCATTCCATATTATAAGTTTTATCACTTCCTCTAGACTGGAGAATAGTATTCCACCATTCTAAGGCTGCATTCTTAAAAAGATTAGAAGCAAACATAATCATATCTTCATCTGCATATTTGCTTATTTTTAAGACTGCCTCTGTCTTTTCTATTCAACGTAATGCTGCACTGGCTCCTTCATTGCCAAAGACTTCTATTGGTTTACATGTCGCACCCCGACCGCGTTAAAACAACAAACCGCAGCGGAAACGTCGGGGAGTGTCGTAACAGAATCATTGTTTCACAACACATGGATAAAAGTTATGTTTTATTTAATTAAGTTTATTACATTGTATTGAAACTAGAAACAAAACATGAACAAATTAACTTCCATTGTTATTAAGTCACTAAGGCCTCGTCCATTACTATGTGAGCATGCACCAATATCATCATCAAACATCATCAACTATGGTACCTGAAACATATGTGAAAATCTAGTAAGCATAAAAATGCCGGCGAGTACATAGGTTTTATGTGAGTGTCAGATTCATGGATCGTTTTACCTTTTGAAATAACTCAAACAACTTTGTTATTCGATATTAGAAAACTTAGTTTTGTAAAATGTTTGTATTGTAATTTAAATAACCAAGTCAAAATAGATTAGTTATAATTCATAAAACCTCGATGCCATGAATCTTAACCCCAAAACATTTGTTTATGTAGACCCAGATCGTAAATCGTTTTTGTAATAAAACTAGAATGGTTTATGTTGATAGAAAAACCTTGTAATATAATTTCGTTTTGATAACATTTTCCCAAGTGATCTAGATAACGCAACGATATATAATGTGTTAGAAGCACTTATATATAGGAAGTACCAGCGGCGTATCCACCATGCTTTTAACACATTACACCCGCCCCGTTACCTAATCACTTCCCTAACCCAGTGGTTCAAATAGTTCACATAGATCAAACAGTTCCAAATGGTTCAAGCAGTTCAAATAATTCACCTAGATCAATCAGTTCCAAATGGTTCAAACAGTTCAGATAGTTTAATATAAACCATAACATTTGTTTAGAAGACTCGAAATCATTAAGCACATATGAATCACCCCAAAACAGTTTAAAACGGTAAAAGAGGGGAACTATGTACTCACTTGAGGATGCTTAGAAGTCTTGAATAACAACCAAGCAAAGCTAGAGGGATCACAGAATCAAACGGCACCTAATATAGGTAACTATGTTAATAAACCGGACCTAAATCGGAAGATCAGATAGAATGAGGTTTCGTAAACCAAATGAGTATTGGAACTCATGTGATATTGTTTAACAAAGCCTACATATTAAATCGAAACCCAACCTAAGTGCTTACGACCCATTACGACCCGTTTAGGTAGCTTACGCTACTTTAACGCGTCGTTCGCGTAAAACGCGTTTGGACCTCCTAACTAGTCCTATGACAAGTATTATATGCCTTAACAAGTCTAATAATGTTGCCTAATCAGTTTAGAAGTTAAAATTTTAGTTACATATGCTTAGAATGAATTTATGTGAAAAAAGGGCATTTTGCTCATTTTCCTAAGGCCTATAAACTACCTATCATACAACTAACTAAACGAAGTGACCATAAGGTATAACCTCGGAAGGTTATTCCCTATACAACTATGGTCACAAAATATGCTTGGTCGGATCCTAATGATCGACTAAACGGGTCGAGTTTGAAAGTCTAAGCGGTTGTTTAGACCGCTTGACTTACGACTCTATACAAGACTAGGCTAAAAGTGACGAGTTAAACATGTTTAACGAAGTTTGAAAACAAGTTTGATATCAAAACAAAGGGTCTTGATACCCAAGAATAGTTTGGTTTCAAAATACGCATATATACGCATTTTGACCGAAACTATGACTCGTCACTACACCTAATCAACGTGGTAATCAGTAGGTATAGTCACACGGGACTATAACCATCGTGATTACGCTCACGTTGCAAAGTTCAAACGAACTTTGTGTTGACCAAAGACTGGTCAAAGCAGAAAGTCAAACACTGCTTGACTTTTACTCTTGAAAAGCAATAAAAGCACGAAAGAAACTTACAAAGGGTCCAAGCAATGAAGATTTGATCTAAAGATTACTCAGGTATGAAGTACACACTCCAACTTAGAGCAAAAATCAGATCAAAGTGTGAGAAACCAAAGAAATCAAGTAGGTATTTATGGAATTCACACAACCGTTAGGATCGTTCCTCAATTTACGAGCTTCAATCTTGGCCCTCCATGTGTGCCCATTGTTTTGACATACTATGGGTGCCTAAAACAAGCCCATTGAATGAAGAAAACCATGTCCAAAACCATAAACCAGCTGCTAAATCAGAGAAAACAGTTTGCTAATCTGGGTATATATCACACCCCGCGTAAGAATGGGCCTCAGCTTACGCGCCCCGTGTGGACATCTTTGGCAGATTGACAATTTAGGTCCCTGCATGTGTAAAACTTGCTTTTCGATGCATTGTTGACATGTTTAAGCCCCGTTAACCTCATTTCAAGGCTTTAAAATGAAGTTAAAGTATAGGGATCTTAAAATATGCTCAAAAACATCTCGGATGTCAGTTCTTTTGGTCGTACGGTTGCGTTGTTCGGTTAATTACGACGAAACACGAACGGACGCGAAAAACGATCCAAATTATGCGACGAATGGAATTTTAGCAAGCCAATCACTAAAATAAAATATTTTAATGATTACATAAATTTTTGGATGTCCGGATATATTCAGAACGCAAGATATGCGCGAAAATGCAAACTTATGCACTTTTTGACGCTTTTAGTCCCTGTTGATCAAATAAGTTTATTTTTGCGCACCAAACACCTCAAAGCCTATTTCTAAGCTATGTAAAGGATATTTAGGGCATGTTTAACTTATGATCAACTTCCGAAATGTTCGTTACCATATAAATCTGCATACTTTCGCAGTTTGACATAAATAGTCCCTGCGATCGAATAAACTTGATTTCGACACACCAAACCCTCCAAAACTTATTTCTAAGTTATGTAAAGGTTATTTAAGGTATGTTAAGCCTATGTCACTGTTCCGGAGTGTTTGTTGCATTAAACTGAATACGTTTACGCTTCAGTTCATGTATAACCTTCCAGAAAGCGGTTTAAAGCTCGAAATCGAACCAGAATTGATATGTGCACATGATACACATATTTATAAAAATCCCAAGTATGAAACACAATATTTCATTGATTTGGTATTTGTTTGATGGTCGCAGAGGCACAGATTTCACAGTCTCCCCTACTTTAGAAAATTTCGTCCCGAAATTTATTCGTAGAAGTCTGTCTGTGACGTTGTGTTAAATGATTGTCTTGCATGGAATCTAGGGTGTCATCTATTTGTGTAGAGTAACCCATCAAAGATATGCAAGGCATAATCTTGTCATTTCCCAGTGGATATACTTCAGAAACGAAGATGAATGGATGATTCATTTTTCTCCACGGGTTCTTCGTCAGAAGTAGGAATGAAGGATTATAAAATAAGATATTCATTTTCCCTCGATGGATATTTTCTTCAGAAGTGAAAATGAATGGATGATTCATTTTCCTCAATGGGTTCTTTGTTAGAAATGAAAATGAAGGAATAATCAAAAGGATATTCATTTCCCTCAACGGATATTCTTCAGAAGTGAAAATGAATGGATGCTTCATTTTCCTCAACGGGTTCTTCATCAGAAACGGAAATGAAGGAATAATCAAAAGGATATTCATTTCCCTCAACGGATATTCTTCAGAAGTGAAAATGAATGGATGCTTCATTTTCCTCAATGGGATCTTCGTCAGAAATGGAAATGAAGGAATAATCAAAAGGATATTCATTTCCCCCAACGGATATTCTTCAGAAGCGAAAATGAATGGATGCTTCATTTTCCTCAACGGGCTCTTCGTCAGAAATGGAAATGAAGGAATAATCAAAAGGATATGCATTTCCCTCAACGGATATTCTTCAGAAGCGAAAATGAATGGATGCTTCATTTTCCTCAACGGGTTCTTCGTCAGAAATGGAAATGAAGGAATAATCAAAAGGATATTCATTTCCCTCAATAGGTATTCTTCAGAAGCGAAAATGAATGGATGCTTCATTTTCCTCAACAGGTTCTTCGTCAGAAATGGAAATGAAGGAATAATAAAAAAGGATATTCATTTCCCTCAACGGATATTCTTCAGAAGGGAAAATGAATGGATGCTTCATTTTCCTCAACGGGTTGTTCGTCAGAAATGGAAATGAAGGAATAATCAAAAAGGATATTCATTTCCCTCAACGAATATTCTTCTGAAGCGAAAATGAATGGATGTTTCATTTTCCTCAACGGGTTCTTCGCCAGAAATGGAAATGAAGGAATAATAAAAAAGGATATTCATTTACGTCAACGGATATTCTTCAGAAGCAAAAATGAATGGATGCTTCATTTTCCTCAACGGGTTCTTCATCAGAAATGGAAATGAATAGGGTTAACTCTAGATTCATGACAAAACTTGCTGTGATTTTGGTGCACTAAATTCCATAATTATGTATGCATCCATAATTACGTAATTCCTTGCACATTTCTCACAGTTTGTTTTATAATGTGAAGGGGATAGAATTTATTGAATAAGCTTAAGATAACTTTGATTAGGTCAACACATAAGCACATAATTGTTCACTTGGTTATTAATTTGTTATTATCTTGTTATTAATTGTTATTAACTTGTCGTCAATTTGTACATGGGTATTCAAGGTATACCAGGAACCCAGTCGATGGACTTCAACGTCCTCAAGAATCTATCTGTAAAGATAGGATGATCTTATAAGAATTTGATTTCGATTACAAGGAATTGTAACATTCGAATTATGGTACACAAGGAATCCAATTAAGGACTTTGATTCTGCGCTTTTAACATCCACGAGGATCTAATTATGAAGAAGAACCTCTAAGGATTTGGAATTCGTATAGCGCGAAGAGTTTAGGAACTTTAATACTAAGTATGCTAAGACCACATACGAAGTACAATGTTTATGAGATCAAGGTGCTAGATATGCCAAGATAACATATGAAGCAAACGAATTCTTGAAGTCATTATGCTAAGCATGCAAGGCTAGCATACAATGCAGGGTGTTCTTGAGAATTGAGTGCTACGTATGTTAAGGCAACATACGAGCAAAGTTGTTATTGAAAGCTATACTAGGTATTGTTAAAAAAATATGATTTTGAAAACCTTTTTGTAATGCTTTTGAAATTATATACTAAGTATATTAGGTAAACATTTTTATGAAATGTTTTAAAAACATGCGAGATGATTTTGAAAGTAAGTATGAGGTTTTTGAAAACATGCATAATCTTTTGAAATCATGTGCTATGTAAAATATCATGAAGTTGGGAAGATATGATATGTAAGACCAATCAAGGGCTTACGGAAATACCCTTAGGTACTCTATTAAGGATTTATAGCGGTACTTTGGGTATTCGTCCAGAGTTGTAACTTGCGCCTTGTACTTCGTTTCCTTGGAAGAAACGGGTACTTAGGATTTTCGTGGAAATCGCAAGAGATCATAAAATGGAAGAATTTTGAGAGTATGTTTTTTTACAAGGAATGATTTTGATGGAGAAGATGATGGGGAAGTGCGTAGTGATGATGGAAGTACAAGATTTGAGGGGAAAAGCTTACCGAAAAGCCTTGAATCATGAGAAATAGTGATGAGAATGACGAATAACATCCACACAATAAGCACACACAAGTAATCAAGTAAACAAGTAATCACACAACAACAGTCATAAACCTAATATAACCAATCTGCGTTTCGAGTTTCCTTTGCGTTGCATTGAGTATGCGGTTCGATGGCGTTTTAAGCAAGGGAAGTAACAATGTGATAAAGTGCGTTTAAATAGTATGCGTTATAACTGCGTTAAATGCGATAAATGCGTTTGTAAAATGCGTTGGAATCATGCGTTTAGTAATGCGTTCAAAGACATAGTTTATAGTAGTTAACCCATAGCGATAATCGGAATCTCGAGAGTACAAGGCAATTAAGCAATAAATGGCAGATCTGAGTAATGACCCGGAAAGTCGGGTTGTTACATCTGTGCACGGTGAGAATTGATTACCGGAAATTTTTTGCTAAACCAGCGATGTTTAGAAAGAGCATTCAAAAGCAAGGTTACAAATAACCTCCCGATAGACCACCGATTAATTACAATTGTCGGTAGCAACAAAGAGGGGTACAACATCAAAAACAATAAAGCGACAACAAAAGTATGTACCGGGGCTGGCGATGTACGCTTTCAACCAAGGCAGAAGGACAATGACAGAAGCTTTGCAGATGTCATGACTGGCATTAAGCATGTCTCAGTACCGAAGAAGTCGACGAAAATTCAAATTGCTGACAGCGAGGCGTCGAAGAGATGGGGAGGTACCTCACTTGTGGTGGTTTTAAGGAACCCCTCTGACCTTAAAGATCACCACAAACTATTGAAAAATGATGGCTTAACGGGATTGAAAATCAGATATCTCGGTGGTCTAAGATTGCTGCTAACGTTTATATAGCAATTGGAAGCGATGCATTTTATGGAACAAAAAAGTATAGCTGGAGTACATGGTTTTCAGACCTACACGTCTGGGATGGATGGAACCTACCATTCCAGAGAATTGCTAAAATCTACATCAGGGGAGTTCCTTTACAATTATGGGGACCTGTGATTTTTTATCAAATAGGAGAAGTGTTCAAGAAATTAGTTTTGTCTTCTAAAGCGTGTGATAATGATCTTGATCTTTCGGTAAACACAGTGGGGATCCTTACCAATGAAGTTGGAAGAATAAATAACAAGATTAAAACCAAGTGAAAGGGACACCAATTTGAAATTCTAATTACAGAAGATATCGGAGAGATTTCACCATTTTTTTCGGCAAAGTCCGGTCAACGGGAGGAAGATGATAAGTCAATGGCAAACAAACAGTCAGGATCTTCTAACGGTTATGTGGAAAGGTCTGTATTGGGAGGTGTAGAAAATATCAATGTTAAAGGAGCGCATAATTTCCAGGAGAATGTTAATGATGGAACTCCTAGGAACTCTGCACAAAATTCTGGTAACATTAATGTGGGCACCACACCTATTCCTAATAATGATGCCAGTGATGATAATTTGGGCCCTCTGGTGACTCCACCACCCCCACCTCATATTGAGCCTAATATTATTAACAACGAAAATAAAAAAAAAACAAGGATGGAGATACATGGGCCTTTCTGGGCTATTTGAGGAAACTGAAGTGGTCGTTGATACTCCCCCAATGGGCCTATAGTTAATGAGATTGGCAGTGAACCATCACGAGACCCGTTCAATCTAAGAGATTTAATAGAGGACGTGGCAAATGCACAAAGACAGAAATTTGACCTCAATAATCCTTCTTCACCTCCCACTACCAACGTCCGGCAAACCTTTCCAGTTATGACAAAGAAAGGTGCAAATTGAAAGGGGAAATTCAAGTTCCCTTCTATGTGCATGAATGATAACTTATGGGCGGGGAAAATGGTAATGGCCATAGATAGAGAGCAAAATCGACTGGTACTGGCGGATCCAAAGCAAGCACAAGTTGTTCGAAAGAAGATGAATTGGCGCTATTGAGAAGGAAGTTGACCTAAAGTGGCGGTTGGTGAAGATGTTGGGTTTCAGGTTTCTGGGTGCACCGATATAATCAGGGTGAAAATTGCCCCGGCAGAGGAGACAAAAGTTCAATAATGAATTTCTATCCGTAAACATAAGGGGGCAAGCGACGCAAAGAAAGCGGAGCACATTCGTAATTTGAAAAGAAGTAACAATCTCAGTTTCATCTTGAAGAAACACTGGTTTAATTGACTGGAATCAACTGAACCAGGGGGTTTGAATCTACATAAAAGGGTTATATCTTCTCGTCCGATTTGGGGGTGACTGATCTTCTTCCTCTGACAACTACTGCAAAACGAACAACCATTAGACTCGCCACGGGGAGAATGGAGGTTCTCTCCGTGACCACCCTCCGGCGTGAGAATAAGTACAGGTTTGATGAAGAAGAAGTAGTGTAAGTGAAGTGGGAGTAACTTGAGAATTATATCTGAATTATCCTTCTATTTATAACCGAAGTTTGGGCGGGAAAATCTGTTGATGAAAACTTGACGGAAAGTGCTTTTCTGTAAGCGGTTATTTTCTCCCTCCGTTAATTACTAACGAGTGTGTATGCACACGGATCGTGATCTTGATCAACGGTTGGGGTGATGCCACATAGAAAGTGGGTAAGTGTAGATCTTTCCTTCAATTCAGTGCCATCATCGTGACTTTGAGGAAGCCTGGGATGAGGCCACGTGGCCATTCGGTTATAACCGAATGGTGGTGCAGGATCAAGCCTTCTAGAAGGATACAGCTGTGATCCTGTGTGGCTATGCTAATTATATAGTAACAGAGAAGTTACTTTTATCCAAGTCTGGATATTATTTATACGGAAGTGTTGCTAGGATTTTACCCTATCTGTTGTGGAGGCTGGCGCAAGGATTTGTTAGTCTCCTTTTGGCGCGCAGATGTTTGAACACCGTTTTTCTTTCTAGGTTCTCTTTGTATGACCAGTGCGCGGCCGCGCAAGGTCTATTAAAGAGGGATTTTTAACGAGGTTGTGGTATGGTCTCAAGCACCTGTGCAAGGTTTTTGGGACCTTACCCCTTCAAGTCCCCCCCCCCCCCCACAGTCTAGTGTTGCTCTTATGCAAATAAGTGGAGCACTGGACTATGAGAGATGGGTGTTTTTTGCTGTAGAGTTTTGTAGGCTTTAAAAATATAAATCTTCTTGGAGAAGATATTTTTTTTATTTTTTTTATTTCGAACTTTTCAATTGAGTGAACGGGTTTTTAATCACAAGTTGATTGTTGTTACGTCACCCATAAATGGAAAATGCATATATGTATTACCCTTTCATCTTCTTACTGAACTGTAGCCTTGGGAATGTGTGTGGACATTATCAGAGAGTATTTAATGGGACTTGACGATTACAGTGGCAGCGCCGTTTCTAAAAGAGGTGATTTGACACTTAATCATCACGATTTCTTTCAGCTCTTTTTTCAATGCTGACGTTAGCTTTTCCCGACTATATATTTATATAGAGTGTGTTGATATTTTTCCAGATTTGGGTAAAAATGAGGACCAGGCGAAGGTTCCGATCTCGGAGGATTTCTGAAATTCTAAAGACTTTTGACGCTGCTGAAGCTCTGCTTCTCCTTTCAGGCTTGTCAATTGAAGCGATTACCGGAAATGGAGGTGTTCATGGTACTATTCCTCCTGTGTCTACAAGAAGAAATCATGCTCCCTCTCGTGCTATAGATGATAATAACAAAGGGGTTACCAGGCTGTCGGCACATGCCGTAACTTAACCTTTTCCGGTTGACTAGAGAGGTCGTTACTCAATAGTGTACCAACGTCGTCGTCGTGGTCCTTGTTTAGCCCCTCCAGCCGAGATTCCGACCGGTGTGCATATATTCATTCATGCTATGGGTGATGGGGGAGGTGCAAACCCCTGGATTGTTGATCCTCATCCTCTTACCTGGTATGGTGAAGTACTGCATACCCCGTTGGATGTGTTGGATATGTTTACTGAAGTTTAGCTTGTTTATTTTGTAACTAATGTTTTGATACACTGCTGTGTTCTGTATATTTTGTTAATGTGCTTTGTTGCACAAGTAACTTTTTGATGCACTTTTGTGCATAAGGGTTTTTTGTTATTGCGCATGGCGCGCAAGAATTTAAATATAAGTTGTGTTTGAATTACAATATGTTGCATGTGTATAATTACTTTGTTTAGGTAAAGCGAATAAAGATGGTATTGAGCTAATTTGTGAACGTTGGTCTGGACTGTATGCGGGACTTGTACCCGTTAGACCGTTCATGAGACTTACAATGTTTTACCATAGTGTTTTCGCACATACCAAAAGGAATTACATGCATTTTGTAATAAAAAATAGAGCATATAAGGATAAGCTTTGCATTGATAAGGCGCGGGGCCAATGGATACAAAGTGAATAGTTAGAATAATTATGTTGCCTGCGCATGTGTCTGGTTTTTTGCGTGAGATGGCTTGATTGGTTATATGTAGCACCGGCGCAGTTGCTGCGCGTTCCAGGTGCGAGGCACATCTGTTCCGTCAAGTCTCTTTAAGGTGTATGCGCCTTTGCCTAGGACTTCATGGATGATGTACGGTCCTTCCCATTTAGGTGCTAGTTTCCCTGGTTTTTCCGCGTTGGATGCTTCGTTGTAGCGCAGGACGAAATCTCCTGGAACGAAGGTGCACACGCGTACGCGCGCGTTATAGTATTTTTCTAATTTTGATTTATACCTGGCTTCTGCAATGAATGCGTTCTCGCGCCTTTCTTCAAGAAGGTCCAGATGGATTCTTCGTTCGCGTTCGTTATCTAGTTTTTCCATGGCGATTATACGCGGTGATGGGAGGCCGATTTCCGCTGGTATTACTGCTTCTGAACCATATACAAGGCTGAATGGGGTTTCGCCTGTACTGGTTTTTGGCATGGTGCGATGGGCCCATAAGATGCTAGGGAGCTCGTCTACCCATCCCCTACGCGCAGTCCCCAGCCTTGCCTTGATGTCATCCACTATTTTTTTATTCACGCTTTCAACCTGCCCATTCGCTTGTGGGTGTGCCACAGAGGCGAAGCTGTGCTCGATGTTCATTTCTTTAAACCATTTTTGTAGGTCCTCCGACACAAAGTTTGTGCCATTATCGGAAATGATGCGTAATGGTAACCTGAATCGGCAGATAATATGTTCCCGTATGAACTTGCGGATCACCATTGCTATAGTCGATGCCAGAGCCTTAGCCTCTATCCATTTGGTAAAGTAGTCTACTGCTACTACTATGAATTTAACTGCGCCCGGCGCATTGGGGAAAGGGCCGACGAGGTCGATGCCCCATTGTTGAAAAGGCCAGGCTGAGGTAACTGGGACCAGAGGATTTTTCGGGCGGAGCGTTTTTGGGGTGTGGCGTTGGCATGCCGCGCACTTGCGCAGTAGTTCTACTGCATCTACATGCATACCCGACCAATAATAGCCTGCATTCATAATCTTTGCAACCCCCATGCGTGGCCGTGCGTGGATTCCGCATAACCCTTCGTGAATTTCTCGGACTAAATATTGCGCATCGGTCTTATCTACGCGGCGTAAAAGTGGACCCATGAATGATTTGCGGTATAAGATACCGTCCGCCATTTCGTAGTTTAATGCCTTGTGTTAAATTTTCCTGGCTTCCGCCTTTCCTTCTGGAAGTTTCCCATGTTGCAAGTATGTAATGATTGGGGGCATCCAGGATGGATTCCCGACCTCAATGATGTTTACTTGTCTTAAGGGAACAGAGGGTTAGATAGTACCTCGATGCGGACTTCCTTTGCGAGATGTTTGAAGCTGGTAGCGGCCAGTTTGCTTAGCGCGTCTGCATATTTATTTTCACTTCTGTTGATATGGACTATCTTGAATATTTGGAACTGGTTGATAAGGATTCTTGCTTGCTCCAAATATAAAGCCATGGCTTCACCTTTAGCGTCGTAATGATCATTGACTTGTTCGGCCACTAGCTTGGAATCGACGTGTGCTTCGAGGTTCTTTGCTCCCATTTTGAGTGCCAGATAGAGGCCCGCAAGAAATGCTTCGTATCCTGCCTCATTGTTGGTACTTTTGAAATCCAGGCGTATTGCGTATGTGAGCTCGTAGTTGTCAGGGCTAACCAGGCGGAGACCTGCGCCTGCACCGTCATCGTTTGAGGCACCATCTATGTGTAATGTCCAAACCCTATCATCGAAGACTGGTATAGGGTTTTGGATTGCCTCGCATTCTTGAATTTTGTCAATAGGAACTTCAGTGGCGAAATCTGCTAAGACTTGCCCTTTAATTGCTGGTCGAGGTTTGTACAGGATGTTGTATCCTCCTAACTCGATAGCCCATTTGGCCAACCGCCCCGCGACATCAGGTTAGACAAAATTTGTCCTAGATGATAATTTGTAAGTACTGTGATAACGTGGCCAGAGAAATATCGGCGCAGTCTTCGTGAGGCGTGAACCAGTGCAAGGACGAGTTTTTCAATCATAGAATAGCGTGTCTCTGGTCCAGTTAGCATCTTGCTGATGTAGTATATCGGAGTTTGAATGCTATCCCTTGCTACCATTAGTACCGCGCCGACTGCTACTTCCGCTGCGGATAGATATAGGATTAATGGTTCTTCCTTTTGTGGTGCTGTTAGGGTTGGTAACTGGATCAGACACTCTTTCATATGTTTGAAAGCTTTCTCCGCTTCTGGTGTACATTGAAAATGGCTCTTCTTGGCGCAGTTGCGCAATGTGCTGATAAACGGATAAGACTTTGCGGCGTGATTTGTCAAGAATCTGTTTAGTGCTACTAACCGACCTGCGAGTCGTTGCATTTCTTTAACTGTTGCTGGTGACGGCATTTGTTTGATGGCCTCTACTTTCTCTGGATTGACCTTGAAGCCATCTCTGGTTACTATGAACCCTAGGAATTTGCCTTCCTCCATTCCGAATGAGCACTTTATTGGATTCGGTTTTATATTGACACTGCGCAAGGAGTCAAAAGTGCGCTGGATGTTTGCAAGCATGGACTCCTCTTCTTGGCTCATGATGACGAGGTCATCCATGTATACTTCCACTGTTACACCAATGTCTTCTCCAAAAACTCTATCCATCAAGCGTTGGTAAGTAGCCCCTGCGTTGCGGAGACCAAAGGGCATTTTCGTATAGCAAAATATACCTTTATCAGTGCGGAAGGTCGTTTTGTCTTCATCTTCCTCTTTCATTTGTACTTGATGGTAGCCTTTATAGCAATCTAGAAAACACTTCCAGCGGAAGGATGCTAGAGAATCGACTTTCTTGTCTATTTCTGGGAGTACGTAACAGTCATTTGGGCAAGCTTTGTTGAGGTCTTTGAAGTCGACACACATGCGCCACCCGCCGTTGTGTTTTTGCACCATTACTGGGTTAGCTTCCCAGGTTTGGTACTGTACTTCGTGCAGGATCCCAACGTTAAGCAATTCCATTACTTGTTCGTTCATTGCTTCTGATTTTTCTGCGCAGAGACTGCGCCTTCCTTGCGCGACTGGTTCCGCCGAAGGTCGGATATTTAAGCAATGTTGCGTGATGTCTCTTGGTACACCAGTCATGTCTGCCAGGGACCAGGTGAAGATATCTACGCTGTTGGTCAGGAGTTCTTTCAGGTTTATACGAATTGCCGGGGAGATGGCGTGTCCTAACAAGATGGTTTGTTCAGGATGTTCCTCGTTGAGGAAACGTTTTTCTGGTTCGTTTGATGGTGAAGGTTTGGCAACCTTTGCTGGTGGCTCGTCGTCCACATACATAACTTCTTTGCTAGAATACAAAATTGCTACCCCGGTTTCTGTTGGAAATCCACAAGCGGCATGTGGTATGGAGGTAATCATGCTAAACTCTCTCTGAGATCGTCTTCCTAACAATACATCGTGACGTGGTGTTGCCAGCATAACCATGAAATTGATTGTGACAGTGCGGGAGTGTTCCCCGTCTGAGAGAGTTACAGGGAAAGCGATTTGACCCAGTGGAAAGACAGCTTCGTTGCAGAAACCAGTGAGAGGAAAATCAACTGGTTTTAAACGTGCCTTATCCTCTGGATCTAGTGCTTAAAGTATTGCTCGTAAATTATGTCCATAGAACTCCCTGGATCTATAAACATATAATCGGTGCGATAGTGGCCGAAAATACCAGTGATGATTACCGGGCATTCTTCTTGGGGACCTCCTGGAACGACGGGAAAGACCACTTATTGCTCTCGCCAGTGCAGGTTATGATTTTGCTTGTGCGGCCTTCGTGAGGGTCCTCCTTGTACCATGTTTATTTGTTTTGTGTCAGCCTCTTGGTGTCTGGATCTGTGGTGAAAAAATGTAGATCTGGAATTTGATGTGAAAATTCTACTCGTGGTTTCGTTAGCCCTGTTAAACTAGTATTCTGGAGTTTCCTCCAAACGTAGATCTGAAGAACTCCGGGATCCAAATTTTACTTCCGAGGTGACAGAGTTTGTTACCTGGTGGTAATTGTTGTTGCTAATGTTTATGTCCATGATTTCGTCGATCTGAGTAACTCGGGTTGGACTTTCCTTGTTTTCAGATCGAGGACTTGATGGACGTTTTGGTGGGATCTCTGTCATTAGAAAATAGAGTGTCGAAGAAAAAATCGAAACGAGAAGATGTAAATGAAAACTGAGAAATCGGTGGGCGCCAATGAAGAAACACTTGTTTAATTGACCGGAATCAACTGAACCAGGGGGTTTGAATCTGCATAAAAGGGTTATATCTTCTCGTCTGATTTGGGGGTGACTAATCTTCTTCCTCTGACAACAACTTCAAAACGAACAGCCATTAGACTCGCCACGTGGAGAATGGAGGTTCTCTCCGTGACCACCCTCCGGCGTGAGAATAAGTACAGGTTTGATGAAGAAGTAGTGTAAGTGAAGTGGGAGTAACTTGAGAATTATACCTGAATTATCCTTCTATTTATAACCGAAGTTTAGGCGGGAAAATCTGTTGATGAAAACTTGACGGAAAGTGCTTTTCTGTAAGCGGTTATTTTCTCCCTCCGTTAATTACTAACGAGTGTGTATGCACACGGATCGTGATCTTGATCAACGGTTGGGGTGATGCCATGTAGAAAGTGGGTAAGTGTAGATCTTTCCTTCAATTCAGTGCATCATCGTGACTTTGAGGAAGCCTGGGATGATGCCACGTGGCCATTCAGTTATAACCGAATGGTGGTGCACGATCAAGCCTTCTAGAAGGATACAACTGTGATCCTGTGTGGCTATGCTAATTTTATAGTAACAGAGAAGTTACTTTTATCCAAGTCTGGATATTATTTATACGGAAGTGTTGCTAGGATTTTACCCTATCTGTTGTGGAGGCTGGCGCAAGAATTTGATAGTCTCCTTTTGGGGCGCAGATGTTTGAACACCGTTTTTCTTTCTAGGTTCTCTTTGTAGGACCAGTGCGTGGCCGCGCAAGGTCTATTAAAGAGGGCTTTTTGACAAGGTTGTGGTATGGTCTCAAGCACCTGTGCAAGGTTTTTGGGACCTTACCCCTTCACATCTATATTCAGGAAACATAAATGGGGGACTCAACCAACATTTAGGTCCGTTTGTTATGGGGTAATTTTCCTCTCGATTTTGATTTGTTGATGCCAGTGGCAGGTCTGGTGGACTGTTAAACATTTGGGATCCGCAGACCTTTCGGAAAAAAGCTTTGATTCATAATAGGTATTTTCTGGCCACAGTGGGCACACTTTGTGATGCCGTGGGGGATCTCATAGTGATAAATGTTTACGCGCCACATGAAAAGACCTTAAAGAAGCAGTTATGGGCTGAGTTATCCTCACTAACGAACTCTCATATGGCTTCCTGGTTCTTTCTTGAGGATTTCAACTATGTTCGTATCCTCTGTAAAAGAAGAAACTCAGAGTTCTGACTAGAAACGGCTACTGATTTTAACGGTTTCATAAATGGAGTTGGGTTGTCGGAATACTCGATGACCAGTTGTTCTTTCACATATATGACTAATGACAGAAAAAATTCAGTTATATTGACAGGTTTTTGGTCTGTCAATCATTCTTATCGATGTGACCATCGGCGAAGCTTATTGCTTTACATCGCTACAGATCGATCACAGACCAATATTGTTATTATGCTCGAACGTGCATTTTAGAACACCTCCATTCCGTTTTTTAACTCATGGCTTAAAGAAGATGGGTTGAGAGATCTAGTTCTTAGTTCATATAAAAGCATCAACAACATTCATCCCCTGATAAACTAATGGTGGCAAGACTTAAGGCAGTTAAAGCTGCGATTAAACCTTGGTGTGTAAAAGTTAAAGCAAGAAACAATGGCTTGGTTCAGGAACTGAAAAACAAGGTGGAACGCTTAGATACAAAAGCTGAAAGCATGACACTTTCGGATGCGGAGATTATAGAACGGGAAACTTGGCTAAACACAATCAACGAGTTGGAAGATAGTAACTTGGATGATCTAAAACAGAGGGCCAAAGTTAAATGGGTCTAAGAGGGAGACGAAAACGCATCATTCTTCCATGGAATGATCAGGGGGCATCAAAAAAAATAATAGGATCAACGGGCTCAGCTTTAATGGTGTATGGGTCTCGCAACCTGATGAACTCAAGAGTGGTATAAAGGAGCACTTCCAATCAGTTTTTATCGAAAAATCAAACCCAAGGCCGAAATTTATAAATGACGGTTTAAAGCGCCTAAACCTTACACAATCGGCCTAATTGATGAAGCGTTTCTCAAGAGAAGAAATTAAAGAAACGCTTGGAGCTGCGACAACGAAAAGGCTCTTGGACCCGATGGATTCACATTCAAATTTCTCAAATCATTTTGGGATACTTTTGAAACTGATTTGTATAAAGTAATGGATCATTTTTATGTGCACGAGACTCTTAGTAGGGGATGCAACTCCAGCTTCAATGCCCTCATTCCTAAAATGGCCAACCCTCAAACAACCAACAACTTTCGAACTATAAGTCTAATGGGATGCATCTCCAAAATAGTCTAAAAAATCCTTACTTCTAGATTGAAAAAATTGATCGGAACGATGGTAAGTGGCATGCAAACCGTATACATTGAGGGTACAAGCATTATTGAGGGATTGTTGATGGTAAAAGAAATTGTGTCATGGACCAAAGCAACAAAACGAAAAATAATGTTATTTATGGTGGATTTCAAAAAGGCTTTCGATTCACTAAATTGGGACTTCTTGGATTTGGTAATGGAGCAAATGGCATCTACATGTCTTTGGAGGAAGTGGGTAATGGGGTTATTGTCATCGGCAAGATTATCCATCTTGGTCAACGGGACACCCACCTTGGAATTCGATATTTAAAGAGGCGTAAGACAAGGTGACCCGCTATCCCCGTTACTCTTTATCATTTCCATGGAGGCGCTACACATTGCTACGGAAAGTGCCAAGGAAACAAATATCTTTAAAGGTATTACACTTCCTAACTCGGGACCGACACTATGACACCTACTTTACGCGGATGATATATTGTTTATGGGCGAATGGTCTGAATCGAACTTTCATAACCTTGCTTGTTTGCTTCGATACTTTCACTTATCATCCGGTCTAAAAGTTAACTTCTCTAAAAGCTCATTGTTTGGGGCCGGTATTCTTAATGGTGAAATATCCCGTATGGCTTCTATACTAGAATGCAAAGCGGAGGTCTTCCCATTCATAATGATGAAATATCCCGTATGGCTTCTAATATGGGTCTCGTGAAGAATTGGAAGCCTGCTGTTGAGCGCTTTGAAAACGAACTCTCTCTTTGGAAAGCTAGAACCTTATCTTTCGGATGGAGGGTGACCTTGATTAAAGCAGTTTTAGGTAATCTTCCCACCTACTACTTCACGCTCTTTAATGCCCCGATGTAAGTCATCAAACGGTTGGAAAAGATTAGAAGGAAGTTTTTTTGGGGTTGATGCATTGACAATGACAAAGTTTGTTGGGCACCATGGTTTAAATTCATTGCACCTTTGGAGCAAGGTGGTTTGGGTATAGGAAGCTTGGTATCAATAAACAAAGCACTATTGATTAAATGGTGTGGTATGTTCAAAAATGAACCTTCTCTACTTTGGGTTCAGGTCATTTTGGCAATTCATCAAGGTGTAAGAACACACACGTCTATCCCGCTCAAAGGCTCAATAAGTGGGGTTTGGAAAGGCATTGTAAACAAGGGTAAGGTGTCAAGAAACGACTTGTTGGAGATTGACAATAGGCTTGATAAATGGATCGGTGACTGCACGCTAAAGGAGATTTTCCAAACCTTTACAGATTGGAACGATACAAATATTGTACGGTACAACAGAACTTTACGAAACACCTGGAAAAAAAACTCGTGGGTCTGCGACATCGGGGGTACACTAAACACACGCGCTGCTACTGAACATGTCGTACTGATGTAGTTGTTTGGTAAAAATTTAGAAGACAAACCGGATGAATGGAGGTGGATTTCGGGTGGACAGGTGACGGAATTTCAGGTCTGCGATTTGCAGCGTGAGTTCGATACAATTCCAATCATTCCGAAAACAAAAAATCTGTTGTAGATAAATTGGATTCCAAAAAAGAGTAATTGTTTCTTATAGAGGGTCATTTTGGATCGAATACCGACGAGGGAGGCTCTAATCAATCGCATAATTCTGATTCCTTCTGATCATTGTGTGATGTGCAATGATAGGTTTGAGTCGGCTGGTCATCTCCTTGTATCGTGTGACTTTGCTCAGCAGGTTTGGACGACAGTCTCGTTGTGGATAAAAATTCCACTACCTCGCTACATGGTAAGCGTAGTGGAACTTTTAGATTTCGTCGGAAACCTTGGAATGGCGTGCAACAAAAGAAAAGCGATCTACTCGGCGGCGGCAGTTGTATGCTGGTCATTATGACTGGCTTGCAACGAAACAATATTCAGAAACAAAGCGGTTCAGGTCTTCAAAGTATTCAGGGAGATCAAAGCACTTCCGTTCCTATGAGTTTCATCAAAGGCAGCTGCGGTTAATTTAGAATGGGCATAATGGCATGAATTCAAGTTGAAATTGTAATATGTAACTCGTTTTTGTTTCTGTTTCTTTCCTGTATTGTACTCTATGGCTTGAGCACCTTGCTTATGTAACGCCTCGCTTTTCACAGCTTTCCGTTTTTATAAAAAATCATATTGGGATTCTATTTTCGGAAACTCGTTTCCTTTGTAATCGTATTTCATTTCAAACTATTGTAAATCCGAGATTTCGATCGTAATGAAATTCACCATTTATTGGGAAATATACATTGTTCGCACATTCATCCATACACTTATACAATTAAAAGCTTGTTGCATATTCGTGTCATGATCATGCTTACCATACAAATGATTAATCAAGAATACGTGATTCAAACCTTCTACGAATGCATATACTTGTTTAACCATTTCAATACTTCACTTATTTCTTACAATACTAAAATTCATGTTTACATACTTGTTTAGCATTGATTTCATGTCTTTTATTCATAATAGGCCTTGTTAATGTTAGGTTACACATTAAGCATCTTAAATACATAACATACATCACAAATACCTAACTAATGTTGTCAAGAAAAAAAATGATAAAGCTGGCCGAAAATTTTAAACTTGTGGTTAGTTGTTTTGTTTTAATGTTATCTCCCAACTACTTGTACTTAATGCCCAACCAACTTAACCTTAATTGCTCCCCTATATAAACAACACTTCCCCACCCTTTTTACCACTTTACAAACACTCTAAACCTCTCAAAAACACTCCTAAACTCAGCTCATTTTCAGCAGAATTGAGCAGAAACTTTCAGCCATTCTAAGTGAGTTTTAACTCACTTCTTCTACTATTTTCTTCTCATTTCTTCTTCTAAAACACTTGGATAACCTCTAGGAAGGTTTTCACAAGTTTGCTTGGACAAACAAAGGTTAAACCTCACCATTTTTTAGGTCCAAAGTGCACTTTAAATTCTGCTCGTTTTTATCTTTTTATATCGTCATGTTTTTTATAGAAACTTGGTGGAATCTTGTTCCCACCAAGCTCGCAACTTAGTCTATGGTTGTGGGTTTGTGTTGAGGTGATTTTCATCCATGTTTTGGGTTCAAACACCCATTTTAATTTTATTTATACATGGTATTTGAATGAGGAAAGCAAGCACAAGACATCATCTTCTATATGATGAACTTGTGACTTGTGAAGTGTGAACAAATGGAAGCTTTAGCTTTCCAAACTAAGTTCCACTCATTCATTTGAGCCTTGTGTATGAACACTCAAAGTGATTTACTAGAAACAAAGTACCTTAGCCCCGTCTAGCCCTCCTCACTTAGTTAAATCTTTCCATGATGTGTGGGCACACCCGGGTTGTAGTGTACTTGGACACTTGAGCTTATGTAGTTAGGTTTATTTTCTTGTTATTCATGACCCTCCGAACCATCTTCAAGATGGTTTGTGTAGTGGTGAATCATATAATGAGGTTTTAACCTCCATGCCTGACAATACATGATACTACATGATATTCTTGATTAAACTTAGTTTAGGTTATTATTATTACAACTATATAAGTATATAAACTATACAAAACATGGCTGAATTTGTGATGATAATCAAGTTATGATTATTCGTCATAAACCTAGGCTAATATATCTAAGATTCTAAGTTACTTGTTATGATTCCAATGGGCAATTTGGAACCCATGAAACCACTTGATATGGTGTCATAAACGAGCTCTTAGAACTAGATATTACATTGGTATACATACTTTTGATACTTTAAATTCTAAATCCCGAATCTTACCACTTCCTAAACATCATGTAACCTTACCTTTAAATCCTTACTCTCTAACAACTCGTCACTCACGGATAATCGGAAAGCATGTGCAATATTGTGAGTATACTTGACCCATTTTATCGTTTTCACACTTTTTGGGTGTAACATGTTTATACATACAAAAACACACTTAACATACTTTTGTGCAATCATACATACAAACAATCCAATACATGCTTACTATTATGTTATGCTTGATTCGTATTTTCTGGGTTAGTTCGTTTTGTGATAAACCTGTCATTAACTCCGTACAAGCCTACCTTAACATATATAGTGCTATAGGAGTAACGCATCGCCTGTGAACGTTGGGTTATGTTAAGAGCTTATTTGCGTGAACTTTGGTTTGACTTGTTATTCATATGTTGGATTATATGTTAATCTTGATAACTAGGTTTGCCATGTGGATTGTTCATTGTTCTTATTCATTTTATACTTATATGCTAGTACATAAAACTTGTATACTCGCCAATACTTTTGTATTGAACTATACTTTAAAACATGTTGCAGGTTTATGATGATGTTGATGATGTATGGAACTTAGTAGGATGCGTAGAAACGCATTTTAAACTTTATTACTTGTTGTATTGTACTTCATTGTTTAAACTTGTTGTATTTCCATTTCAAACAATGTAATTTGATCCTTTTAGCAATGAAATGAAATTTATCATTAAATACTTGTCACATTAGTGTTATGAAGTCTCTTGCAATCTCGTTTTCGTCTCACTCCGATGTTTCCGCCATCGGTTAGGGTGTGACAGCTTAAGCTTTTCTTCTCAATTTATAATACTGCCTGCCTTTAAAAAAATATAAACATTAACGTATTTATTTATAATGGAAATGATTTATTTATTGCAAATGTTTATTTATAGTGGAAATGATTTATTTATTGTCTACTAGAAATAACAAAATTTAATATAAATATTAAATGATTAAAGAAAATGTCTTAATAAAAACTTTCAAGAAACATAAGAGTAAATTAAAATGTTAGGTTTATGTGAACAATATTAATAAAAAAAGGTTAAATATAATAAGATAAATGTAAACATACAATACAAATTCTAGATTTTAAATTATATTTTTGATTTTTTGAATCTTACACAATTTTGTTTCAAAAACTGAAATACCAGAAAAGTCGAACCGGTGTAAAAACCGAAACCGAGCAGTTTTCAAAAACCGATAACTGACATTTGGTTTCGGTTTTGATTTTACCCAATACTCAAAAACCAAACCGAACTGAACCGTGCACACCCCTAAACACCAACATTGACTCGACCTAGGACCTGCGCATTGCGACGAACATGTCAAACAAGAAAATATAGACGTAAAAATGTTGAACCACACATGTACGCTGCGCCGTGTTAACTCGCAAAATTTTGAACGAAACATAAAAACGTTGAACCACACATGTACGTTGTGCCGCGTTAACTCGCAAAATTTTGAACGAAACATAAAAACGTTGAACCACACACGTACGTTGCGCGGTATTAACCCAAAAAATTTTGAACGAAACGTAAAACGGAAATTTTCGAAAGATGAAAAGTATAAGGGACAAAAGTATAAAGTAAAAGGTTGTGAAGTTAAACTAAAATAATGGAAAGGTTTGGGTTTAAAATAAAAAAAAAATATGTGGTTAAAATTGTAAAAGGTAAAAACTGTCGGTTAAATATAAAAAGATAAGTTTTTTTTTTTAACTTCAAAGCATAAGGGTATTTGAATAATGGAAAAGATTGTGTCAAAATTCAAAAACATGGGAAATTACAATGCCATAAAAAATCGTAGGTTACACACAAGAGAAACAGGTGATAAAGAGTCCGCAAGGTACCCTCATGTTGAAAAATGAAAGACACGTGTAACAATCTTAAAATACAATCATTTTAGATGTAAATTAAACTAGTGGGATTCTCCCGCGCTATGCGGCTGGGTTTGACCGGTATCAGTTCAGTTCATTGTGGTATCGACACTCGCTCTAGCAACTGAAATGGAAAACTCAAAAAATAATTTCGTGATATTCCGAGAACCATATCCATATATGCTTTACATCAATAAAAAATATATAATAATGAATACAATGCCAATTACGATATTGAAACCGGTACCGATGTTGTTTAGTGGGAATCGGTTCAGTTCACTACGGTACCGGCACTCGTATGGCTTAAGATACCAAAAGGAAACCGGAGTGAATAAAAATACACATCGGATTCTCGAGGTGGAAAAGTAAACACACCTTCGTATTCATCTATTTAAAAAGTTAATGAATGCAAGTTATTAGAGAAAAATTAAATGGGTTACCGACATATATAACAGATATCTTAGTGGTTCCGATATTACCTATACCAATACCGATGTTTGGTCAATATCGGTTCCGATAATACCGATTTCGGTACGTATGTTGTTTTGTCGAAATCGGTTTGCTTCATCACGGTATCAACACTCATATAGCTTACATTATAAAAATACTATATCTAAAGTAAAACGATATTTTTCATAAAGTTATACCTGAATCTGTTTGTTTGTTTTTTATATTCAAAAAGTAATTTTAATAATACGAAAATCGAATAAAGCCACATCTATAAATTCTTAGAGAAATATATTTTACCTATTTTTAATATGATATTTTTTAAGTTTAATAGATATATTTCTGGGTGGAATCTTTTGTCAATTGTTTTGTTTCTTAATTATCTCTTGAGTGAACACTGTCCATCAAGAATTCAAAATAATATGTATAACTAGTGAGTTTCCCTCCGCGCTTCGCGGCGAGAATTCTTTGTTATCTGTTTGAATTGTTACGGTACGGTCATTCACTATAATAATAGAACGAGAAAACCTTATATCGATAAAAAACAATAAAAACAAATATAATGTTGTTTAGTTGATATCAACATAATAAGCATAATTTTTAAAGTATTTGGTTTTTTATTTTTTTGTCAATATTTTATTTATTATTGTTTTTGTTTTTTAGTAATAAATAGTAATAATAATTGATAATTCTTAGGTATTTATATTTTTATTAGTAGTATTTTTTTACCGTTCAGTTTGGTCATCAGTTAGTTAGTTAGTTTGTGTTCTATGTTTATTTTTTACAACATTGCGATATAAATCCTATTGCAAACGAATTTTGTACCACTATCGTACCAAACCTAACTGAAATCGACTGATGTATCGTTTTCGGTATTTGTTTTTGTTGCTTTTGCTTTTGATAAACTTACATCATATAAGTGAGATTCCCCAGTGCTTCGCGGCGGGTGCTACTATCGTATCCAACCGAACCGAAACCGACTGAACAACATATGTGTCGGTATGTGTACTTAAAGTTTTTGTTCTTGCTATCGATAAACAAACATTGTATCGCTACCTTACCATACCGGACACCATCAGCACGGAATGTATTCACTTTTATGGTTTTCTATTTGATAACGGATACAGTGTCGCTACCATAGTGAACTAAACGAACAACATTGGTTTTGGTAATACTATTTTTTATTCTTTTCTTTAGATAAACTGACACCGTATTGCTACCGTATCATACGGAATAGCATCAGAAATGGTACTTGTATTTATTTTTATGGTTATCGATATAAAAAAACCGTTTACACAACTCTGTTTGCAACGATAAATGAATATTGGAAACCGTATCGTGACAATCTGAACTGATCGATACCGTTCGAACATCAGTGTCGGTGCCAATGTTCGATTTATCGTTATCGATCAATATAAATCACGTGTTGATTTCTATACCAAGTGCATATATTGTATTGGTATTGTAACTAACTGAATCGATACCGATCTAATGCCTGTGTTGACATACCGTCACAACGTGCGACCAGATAACTTAGAATGATAAAAAATAAATGTTACGGATTTAGATTTTTAAAAAAGTTAACGAATGCAAGTTATTACTAAAAATAAATAAAAAAACAAATACTTGAATATGATAGGTTATCATTTATTATTAAATATCAAATAAAATGATAAATAAGTATTAATAAAAAATAAATCCTTAAAAATCATGAAATACTATTCATCAAGAATTAATTTAATGGTTACCGATGTAAAAAAAATTCGTTTATACAACTCTGTTTGCAACGATGAATGAATATCGGAAACATTATCGTGACAATCTGAACCGATCGATACCGTTCAAAAATCGGTGTCAGTGCCCTTGTTCGATTTTATTGTGTCCGGTCAATATAAATCACATGCTGATTACTATATCGAGTGCATGTATTGTATCGGTTTTGTAACTAACCGAATCAATACCGATCTAATGTCCGACGTACTGTATCGTCACAACATCCTACCAGATAACCTAGAATGATAAAAAAAAAATGTTATGGATTTAGATTTTTAAAAGAGTTAGTGAATGCACGTTATTATCAAAAATAAAATACAATATTAGATAACAAAAGTTGAAAAGAACAAATACTTAAATATGATCAATTATCATTTATTATTATTAATTAAAAATCAATAAAATGATAAATAAGTATTAAATAAAAGTAAATCCTTAAAAATGATGAAACACTATTCATCAATAGTTTAAATTAATATGTATAATGGGGTGACTAAAAACCTGCCATTTGGACAATCTTTTTTACGTAATAAGTAGGAAGATTACAATCCAGCATCAAAGAATATCTTCGAATTGGCGTATATGTATCATTGCTAGTGAAGATGGATATGATCAGGTGATTCCATCCGTGGCACGATGATACTCGAGTAGTCCGTCAGTGATCCAAATTTGATTTATATAAATAGTTTTCCTTTTGAACAGAAAATTTACACATAGACCTACATCATTTGCTCTCAATAAACTTTTTTTAATATCAATATATTATATAACTATCAGCAAGCCGCTAGCACGAAAAAGAAGAAAAAACATTTCAAAAAAGAACTTTTAGTCTCATTTCTCATTATTTAAGAGGTATATCAACCAATATCTTGATACCATTGGATTAGATGTCATGTGTTGTATTTAAGGTTTTTTTTTTTTTTTTTTTTTTTTTGAACGGCAAAATTTCTTATATTCTTGTCGTCTGTGAGACTTAAACCCAAGACATTCTCCTCCTAAGGTGTTAAAAGACTTTGTCTTTGCTAATGGACCACCACCCTATTGGTGTTTAAGTGGACGGATAAAATATACTAAAGGGTATTTAAGATAATAATTTAGTTTACACTTTAATTTATTATTAATTAAGGATTAATAAATGTAGTGACAGAGGCCATATATACCTATACATCATTGGTTAGAAAAATATTTGTTAAAATGTATCATTGTTGAAACTAGCCTAATAGCAAAAAGAAAAATAAGAAGAAAATAATAGGGAGAAGAAATCCAATATTTTATTGATTGAGGTGTGTGTATATTACAAGATGTACAAGAGACTATATAATAAAAGAAAACTTGTGAAACAAGTCTAGTCTATATTAGGTGTTGATAACCACATTAATAATAAATATATTCATAACACTCTCCCATGGTTATCAACTTAATATGTTTTGACATGTTGCATCATTAAAAACCTTGTTCGAAAAACTCAGTGGGACAAAACCTCAGCTAAAGGAAAAAGAGTGCAGCGCGTATTATCTTATTCTGACATTTCTGGATCACGTATGTTGCCTCATTAAAAACCTTACTAAGAAAACCCGGCGGGACAAAACTTAGTCAAGGGAAAAAGAGTGCAACTTGAATAAGTCTCCCCCTCATTTTAACATGTATCCTTTAAGTGACACGTGTCCATCTTCCTTAAAAGTTGATCAAAGCTTTTGTAGCCAATGATTTGTCGCTTGATCCCTTAACGTGCAATCATTTATGTTGAGCAATGTTGTATAATCTTCTAACGAGGCTTTAGGTACCTCCTTTAAAAAAATAGCATATGTCCATGACTGTGTTTTGTTACATTCCTGCATCTACAAGACTAACCAAGCTTGTTTTGATGTGTTAGTAAAATATAATCAAATATCGTTTATATCTGAAATATTTTCTTTGAACTCATTCCAATGTTTCTTTGCTTGACAAAAGCTATATCATGACAATAAGCTGAAGTGAAAGATATTATGTCACACCCCGGTATTTCAACCACAAACTCGGTGGGTATCAAGATAAGCAAACACAAATAGCACAACTGAAGTATTTGAGTTAAAATATTATTACAAATGTAAACATCCAAATGCTCAAAATAATTATACAGACTGTTTGTAATAAAGATCCACAGGCGGATCGAAAATGTACAAAGTGAGATAATCAGACTACTCGGCTATATGCAAAGGAGTTGCAAATTTCTCTTCTAGCATTACCAGACAACTTCCTACCTATTTACGTATCCTTGCAAGCTGTAACTTAGTCTTTTGAAAATACGTCAGTTTACACTAGTAAATACAAATAACCGACTCATTTTGAAAACATTTCAAAAATGTTTTAAAGTGCACAAGACACATACATTTTTATAATTAACTTGGGACAATTCGAAATGAGCTTGTATACAGTTTTACATGCATGTCAATACATATGGGGCCAGGTATGAAAACCGATAACATGATTAACCGACACACCACTTAAACCCACAAAGGGGTATTCCCAACATGGGAAAGAAAAACATTTTATAATTTTCATTAGCATCTATCAGGTGTATGTCTACACCCCATGCTCGATCGTGGCCATTAGTAACTTCATTTTATATCTTTTTTTTCGGCAAATTATATCTAACCCTGTAATATATAAGATCGATAAGCACAATAATTTACAATCATAAAACTCATGGAGAGGATCATCTAATTTTGGTAGAGAATCAATTATGATTATTTTAACAAATGATACCAAATTTACTTATCATTTACTCTGACTTCATGTAATACTTGAAAAACGAATAGATAAAATTGACATTTCAAATCCACTGAGAAGATAAATTTAAAATTTTAATACATCTAATACATATGTATCATCGAAAGAAAATATATTTTGGATATACCTATCTGAAGAAACACTGGTTAATTGACCGGAATCAAATAAACCAGGGGGTTAGGTTCTGCATAAAAGGGTTGGTTTCTCCTCGTTCGGTTCGCGGGTGACAGATCTTCTTCCCTTCACAGTAACTGCAAAATAATCACCGTTAGACTCGCCACGGGGAGAATGGGGGTTCTCTCCGTGACCACCCTCCAGCGTGAGAATAAGTACAAGTTTTATGAAGAAGAAGAAGTGTAAGTGAAGTGAATGTAACTTAAAGATTATACCTGGATTATCCTTCTATTTATAGCTGAAATTTGGGCGGGAAAACCTGTTATTGAAATATTGACGGAAAGTGCTAACTCCGTAAGCGGTTATTTTCCCTCCGATAATGACTTAACGGATGTGAGAGCACATGGATCGTGATCTTTTGATCAACGATTGGGGAATTGCCACGTGGAAGGTAGGCAAGTGAAGATCTCTCTTCAATTCCATGCCATCATCATGACTTCAAGGGGATGGTGACACGTGGTCAGACGGTTATAACCGTCTGGTGGTGCACGATGGAGTCTTGCAGAAGATTACAGCTGTAATCCTATGCGACTCCTTATTTGTCACACCCCGATATTTCCACATATTACCGATGGGCCCGGCAGGGAGTATCGTGACGTAGTTGATATCATCATAGTCAATACACACAATATAATAGCACAGCGGAAGGCTTGGTGAATAAACTATTACAAACCATAATGTCTGAGTGTTCGAGTGAAATAATATACAGACTGGAATGTAATAAGATCCACAGGCGGATCATAAAATACAAAGAAACAAATAGCAGACTTCAGGTATCTTAGGGATTTGCAAGATCGTCTTATTCAACACCTAATAGCTCCATCCTATTTACGAGAGGTACCTGTATATCAGTCTTTAGAAAAATACGTCAGTTTACACTGGTAAATACAATTAACTGACTCTTTTGAAAAACATTTATGAAAATTGATTTAAGTGCACATGGCACAAATCATTTGTAACTTGGGACAATTATTTAAAGATAATCTTGTATACAGATTTACATGTTTGTCTTACAATTGAGGCCGGTTGGAAGCCGGTCATGATTAACCGACTCACCACTTATAGAACCCACAAAGGAGTTATACCCAACATGTGGGTTTATATTTTAGCATTTGCATCTGTCAGGTGTATGCCTACACCCCGTGCATAGGTCATGGCCATTTTCAAACGAAATGAGCCGAGGATATCCAGGACACGGTCGAATTAACCCCCAATGTTTATGTTATCAAACAAGACATATTAAAACGGGTTATGTAAATTTATTAATCACAATCCGATTAAATGATTTCATACCCGACCAAGTGGTATTATTATAATACCATATCCCAAGCCCGTATAAGGGAAAATAAGTTAAAAGTATTTACCTGAGCTTGAAGGTGAAAGTAACTCAGCCGTAAATCCTAAAGCTGTATAATGATACCTTCTACTGGATGCTACTTAATCTGTATAGAAGGTTTAATAACATATTAGGGTGCTAACGGGCCTTTAGTTAAGTCAAGGACTTAGACCGGCTAGCTAGAAAGAAACTTTACGGTTCTAAACGCTAGATTAAGCGGAGACCGGAATGGAATGTGTTTTAGACCCGACAAGCTTGGACACTTGTATAATATGGGTAAACTAATCACATCCTGGAATTTGAGGATTTAATTGATAAGGTTAAACCCGTTTCGGCTATTATACGTAAACTAGTCACATAAACCGATCCGAACGCGTAAACGCGTAATGGGTAACCGAATGAATTATATACAAGTCTTAATTTTTATTATTCTTAAAATATGTTAATACATCAGTAGGATGTTAACATATATGCCCAAAAAGTAATTTAAACCAATTTAAGTCCCGAAAGGGCATTTTGGTAATTTTAATACTTATAAAAGAGATTTTATAATAAAATGAAGTTCTGGTCTTTTGAAATTAGTAAAAATATTTAATTTAATAAGTTATATCAGTATGGTATTGCCTATATGTGAAATTTATCCTTTATAACCAATTTATGCACCGAAGGGGCATTTTAGTAATTTCACATAAGCTTTAAAGGTCAAAATTAGATTTCTGAGTTTAAAACTTTGACTTACTGTTTAATTACATAAATTAACTCAAAACATCAGTAGGTAATAAGTTTTATGTGCCAAAAATAGTTTTAACTTATACTATGCGCTTAAAACGCGTAAAAGTCGGTTTTAAGCGATTTTCAGTTTAAAATAGGAAATATGAGTTTTTGATCAGTTTGTAAAGTTCAAAATATTTTATTTATCATATAAAATCAGTAGAAAAAAGTTTGGTATCAAAATGTTATGTAAAACTTATTTTATTCAAGAAAAGGGTATAACCGACATTTACCGAATTAAAGCTAGAACCCATGTTATGCTCGGCTTAAAAATAAATAAAAATCTTCAAAAATCTCAAAATATTATTTTAGATCAGTGGGTAAAAATTTTGGTGTCAAAATTTGGGTTTAGATAGGCTTTATGCTAATTACGCCGTTTAATTAATAAAAAGCTTTCTAATTACGCTATTGAGCATAACTCATAATCTAGACCTCAAACTGATGTCAAATTTTTAGGACAAGTTTATAAATCAATAATAAAGGTTTTTGTCCTCTCACATTTCTAAAAATCTCATTTGTGTGTAAAAAGGGCGTTTATGACATTTATAAGCATATTAACGATCAAGAGCATATAATTCAAACCACTAAGAACCATGCACTATAACTCCAGAGGGTTATACTACTGAGTAATGTGGTCCTAATGGAAGCTTAAAACTTGGGAGAATTAAGCTTGAACGGTTCAGAACTGAAAGTCAAAGCAAAAGTCAAGCTTTTGTGACTTTCGGTTATATTTTGACCTTAGACTGATAATTGTCGAGTTAGGACTGATAAAACATGTTCTAATATTAATTACCAAGTTATTAGAATGTTAAAATATAATTTAGAACTTCTGTTTTATTAGTTTTATTCATTTTTAAACTTTCTGTTCAGTTTGACTTTTTGTCAAACTAGTTTGACCCGACAATTAACTAGTCAAACGAAATAATTAGGAGGTGCCCTTTTAAGGGTTAATCACCTACATTAATATGGTTCCATAACCACTTTCGTTTTGGTCAGTGGCTGGACCATATGAGATTAAACCGAAAGTCAAAGCTTAATTACGATAAGTTTGACTTTTCGGTTATTAAGCTAATTAAAACGACTAAGCAGGTAATAAGACCCTTACTAATGGTCCTTGCTATCTTTTCTACACTTCCAAATCTTCTCCTAATCCTTGCAAACTCCAGAGATGATCCCCTTTGAAGTTGTTGCAACTTATGTGCATAAGAACATTGCACTAGTCCTCCTTTTATACTAAAATCCCACTTCCTATATCACTTGCAGCTGTTAAGGGAGGCCCTAGGATCACCCCAGGTGTCCTAGTGGTTTATTATGACCGACTTACAGCCCATAGAATCGTTACAAATGAGGTTAAGGTGGTGCAACTGATCAAACCTGCACCTGTCCTAAGAATTCTGCGCTGAGCACTTTTAGGCGACCCGCGTAAGATCTTAAAGGATCTTACGCGGCCCGCGTAGACCTGTTTAACAGGTTAAAACACTTTAAAACTTGGCAGCTTTAGTCTCTGGTCCATTTAAACCCTATTTAACCTCCTTTTTGACATGTAAGGCCCTTGTAGTTAGTTTATTGAGGCTCAAGGATGTATGAACAAACTTCGTTAGGCTCGGTTCCGTTAAATATCACTATAAATGCAAGTTTCTTCAGGTTGACACTTATAGCCCAAAGTCTTGAAAACATGCTTAACGATCTCAAAACCACGTGAAATTTATACTACTTATTCTTGAGAGTACATTTGAATATTTCGAAGCCTCGGATTCGTTAAAAGGTCACTTAGAGATCAAAATTAATATGTTGACACGTTTAACCCTCGTAGTTTTATAATCTTCTGATTATTTTCACAAACGGCTTCTTATATCTAATTAATCTCTCAATTAAGAATATATTCATCATGTATGGTCATTCAGAGGCTCAAGTTTGGCATGTTGACACTTTTAGTCCCTCCGGACACATAATTTCACTGTTTGTCAACTTTAGTCCTTCAAACTCAATCTTTCACATATCTTGGGTTTAGGACACGTGTCTATACATAATTGGACACGTTTTTACATGGTGTTACATCCTCACCCCCTTAAAAGAAATCTCGACCCCGAGATTTACTGGAATAAGTGAGGGTACTTCTGTCGCATAGTGGACTCAACTTCCCACGTATATTCGGGACCTCTACGGGCATCCCATTTGACCTTTACTATAGGCACATGCTTCCTTCGGAGCTTTTTAACCTGACGATCCTCGATCGATATAGGTTTTTCAACAAATCTCAGACTTTCATCAATCTGTACGTCCTTATGAGACATGGCTAGCGATTCATCAGCTAGGCACTTCTTGAGATTACAAATGTGGAACACATTATGGATTCCACTCAGCTCTTCAGGCAAGTTTAGCTTATAAGCTACACTGCCGACACATTCGATAATCTCAAATGGTCCAATATATCTAGGGCTTAACTTGCCCTTTTTACCAAAACGCATCACACCTTTCCAGGGTGGTACTTTCAGCAAGACTTTGTCACCAACCTCAAACTTTAGAGGTTTTCGCCTCTTATCAGCATAACTTTTCTGCCTATCCCTGGCAGCTTTCAGGCGATCACGAATTTGGACAATTTTGTACGTTGTTTCAAGGACTATATCAGGTCCTGATAGCTGAGCTTCTCCTACTTCCGCCCAACAAACAGGCGTGCTACATTTCCTACCATATAATGCCTCAAAAGGCGCAGCCTGAATGCTTGTATGGTAGCTATTGTTATAGGAGAACTCGATCAAGGGTAGGTGGTCATCCCAACTGCCACCTAAATCAATAACACACGCACGAAGCATGTCTTCCAATGTTTGAATTGTACGCTCACTCTGTCCATCTGTCTGAGGATGGTAAGCAGTACTAAAGTTCAAACGAGTGCCCAAAGATTGTTGGAAACTTTTTCAAAAGTGAGAGGTGTATCTAGTATCTCTATCAGAGATAATGGACACCGACACTCCATGAAGGGATACAATCTTATCCACATACAACTGGGCTATCTTGTCGGAGCTATGAGTCTCCTTGATGGGTAAGAAATGTGCTGACTTAGTCAGTCGATCAACTATAACCCATATGGTATCATTTCCGTGCCTTGTCTTAGGTAACTTAGTTATAAAGTCCATAGTTACCATTTCCCACTTCCATGTGGGAAGTTCTGGCTGTTGAAGCAGACCCGATAGTTTTTTATGCTCTGCTTTAATCTGAGCACAAGTCAAGCACTTAGCTACATGGGTGACAATTGATTTCTTCAACCCTATCCACCAATAATTAGCTTTCAAATCCTGACACATCTTGTCACCTCCAGGGTGAACTGAATATTTGGAATTGTGAGCTTCCTGGAGGATTACATCTCGAAGTCCTCCATGGACAGGAACCCAAATTCTTCCATTGAGTCTGAGAATTCCATCCCTGCCAGGTGTTAACTGTTCCGTAGTTACACCTAACTTTTCATCTGGAAGGTTAGCTTCCAAAACAACATCTTTCTGTGCTGCTAACAGCCTTTCATTCAGCCTATTCTTCAATTCAATGCTCTTAGCATTAATCCTGATAGGTTTGACTCTTTCCTTTTGGCTTAGAGCATCTGCGACCACATTCGCTTTACCAGGATGGTAGCGAATTTCACAATCATAGTCATTTAAAGTTTCCATCCAACGGCGTTGTCTCATATTGAGCTCTTTTTTATTGAATAAGTGTTGAAGACTTTTGTGATCCGAATAGATCACCCATTTAGTTCCATACAAATAATGTCTCCATAACTTTAGTGCGAATACAACGGCACCCAATTCCAAATCATGGGTGGTGTAATTCTTCTCATGCACTTTTAGTTGTCGTGATGCATAGGCAATTACCTTGCCTTTTTGCATAAGTACACAACCCATACCGGTGTGTGACGCATCACAATATACGACAAACTCATCGATTCCATCAGGTAGTGTTAGTACTGGAGCATTACTCAACTTTTGCTTGAGAATCTCAAAGGATTCTTGTTGTTTTGGACCCCAATCAAATTTTACATTCTTACGGGTCAAAGAAGTCAATGGTGCAGCTATTCTTGAGAAGATCTCAATGAATCTTCTATAATAACCTGCTAAACCCAGAAAACTACAAATTTCGATTAGGGTCTTTGGTGCTTCCCAATTCATTACGGCTTCTACCTTAGCGGGATCAACTTGGATACCATGCTCACTAACAACATGTCCAAGGAATTGGACTTCGTGAAGCCAGAACTCGCACTTGGAGAATTTAGCATAAAGCTTCTCCTGTCGAAGCAATTCTAAGATACATCGAAGATGCTTCTCATGATCAACTTGATTACGAGAGTAGATAAGTATGTCATCTATGAAGACGATGACAAACTTATCTAAGTATGGTTTCTAGACTCTATTCATGAGGTTCATGAATGTTGCGGGTGCATTAGTGAGCCCAAAAGGCATCACTAAAAACTCGTAATGTCCATATCTCGTTCTGAATGCCGTCTTAGGCACATCTTCAGTTCTAACTTTGAGTTGATGATACCCAGATCTCAAATCAATCTTTGAGAAGAAGCTCGCTCCTTGGAGCTGATCAAATAAGTCATCGATCCTAGGTAATGGATAACGATTCTTGATCGTTACCTTATTTAGTTCACGATAATCAATGCATAAGCGCATTGATCCATCCTTCTTTTTCACAAATAAAATTGGAGCTCCCCAAGGCGAAGAGCTAGGTTGTATAAAACCCTTTTCCAGTAAGTCATCTAATTGCGTTCTGAGCTCTTTCATTTCAGTAGGTGCTAGACAATAAGGAGCTCGTGCAATAGGTACAGCTCCTGGTAGAATGTCTATCCTGAACTCTACCTGCCTCTCAGGAGGTAGTCCCGGTAATTCGTCAGGAAAGACATCAGGATACTCAGAAATGATTGGGATCTCTTCAATCTTAGGCTTCGGATCATTCACAGTCACTTGTGCCATGTAGATGACACATCCGCTCTTTAAACACTGCGATACCTTGAGAATAGACACATTGTTGGGCAACCCGTATTGTGTATCTCCTTGAATAGTGACGGATTCACCAGAAGGGGTTTTGATAATAACTAGCTTTTTATCACAGGCAATTTGGGCTTGGTTATGCGACAACCAATCCATGCCCAAAACTATATCAAACCCAGCCAATTTCATTGGCAAGAGGGATAGCGGGATAGAATGATTCTTGATGGATATAAAGCATCCATCAAGAAGAGTCGAAGCTGTTTCTAAGGTACCATCGGCAAGTTCTACCTCATATTTTATGTCTAGAGTCTTAATAGGCAAGTGCAGAGAATTATAAAACTTATGGTCTACAAAAGACTTATCAGCACCTGAATCAAATAAGACTCTAGCATAATTATTATTAATGAGGAAGGTACCTGTTATGACGTTCTCGTCGTTCACCGCTTCCCTAGCATTCATTTGGAAAACCCTTGCGTTGGTTTTCTTTGCATCCTCGGGCTTCTTAGCATTCTTGGGGCAATTGGTCTTGATGTGCCCCTTTTCATTGCAACCGTAACAGGTTGCATCCTTAATGTTCTGGCACTCTACAGATTTGTGCCCTTTCTTTTTACAAATCCCACATGGTTTAGCTTGTGGGTCTTGGTTGCACTTTCCAAAGTGCCTCTTATTGCAGGTTTTGCATCTGGGCTTATCATTTGACTGCCCCTTCTTGAAATTAAAGTTCCCTTTACTCTTCTTGTTTGACTGAGGAAACTTGTCTTCCTCTCTCTTCCTCTTCCCTTCATCAGTAGCCTTCTTTGCCCGGCTCCTCACAACATCAAGAGTGAGGGACAAAGATAGATCCATAGCAGATCTATATCTGGCTGGCTGGCTTAGAAGCCTTAACATTCCCTTTTACTTCAGGGGCCAGACCACCGATGAAACGCGCAATGCGATTGGGTTCAGGGGTGACTAAATATGGTACAAGCCTCGACATCGAGTTGAAGCTAGTTACATAGGATCTACGATCCAGATCCTTCATTACCAGGGTAAGGAAATCAGTCTCTATCCTTTCAACCTCATGTTGAGGACAATAAGTGTCCTTTACCAAATCAACAAACTTGTTCCATGAAAGGTTATACAAATGAACCTTTCCAGTGGCTTGCATTAATGCTTTCCACCAAGTGAGGGCATCGCCCTTGAAAGATTGAGACACAAATTTCACTATGTCTTCCTTAGCACATCCGCTGATGTCTATCACAGTCTCCATTTCATCTAACCACTTCATGCAATCTATCGCTCCCTTTTCTCATGTAAAATCCCTCGGTTTACAGGAGACAAAGTATTTATAGGTACAACCCTTGGTGTACCGGGGAGTCGGTTCGAGGACAACTTGCCTCTGTGGTCCACTTCTCTAATTAGACAAGTGTTGTGACTCACTCTTTTTCTGTGTATGCGAAAGGGAATGGGACTTTGAATGAGTTTTGGACCGAATATTACTCGGATCCTTAAACTTATCATCCACAGCCTGAGCTACTGTTGTGGTTATCATTGCTTGCAATTCAGCAGCAGTGATATTGATCATGGTATTGTTTCCTTCTGCGAGATGACTGTTTGCTTCATCTGAGCCAGCCATTTTTCGTATACTATATCAAACAATAGTGATATATTTAAATTATATAATGAATCATCGCATTGATGATTAGATGGTCATGGTATTATTAAACCGTAAAGACCATTTAAAAATAAAAATTATTTAATCATAATTTGTCTAGGTTATAACAGAACCATAACAAACAATTTAATAGGATATAATCCTTTATATTTATTAGATAGGGGATATAAATCACAAATGTCAATGTCATGAGAGACATATTCATGTAGCACAAGGCTCGTCTCGAAGGACATTTAGATGGCACAAAAGCCTTGTCACAAGGACGATTATGATCATTGATCTCTTGGAAAAGTGATTTCTTTAAGGGTTGAACAAAGTTCATCGCCTTTTTGACAAGAAGTCTATAAAATAAAACTTTCATTGTCATTATTACACCTTTGCTTATAAGCATACATCTCAAATGGATGTTTTGGTGTATACATCTCATTGATGTTTATTAGCCATGATTCACATTGATCATATAGGCCATATATAAGTGACTTGGAAGGATACAAGTACATTTGGAAGCTTGTATGGTTTCTCATACCGCACAGCCAGGAATGTTAACTTGTTTTCAGATGTTAACAGAGATTTATTGTCTTAAAAAGGTTATACCATCATAGTCATTTAATAATTTGACTAGGTTATACCTCTAAGAAAAATTTGTTAGCAGATCAAATAAAATTTAAAATGAAGTATCATGATGTAATAAATTTCATATTTCATATTTAAAATTGAAAATAACTTCATTAAACCACGAAACTAGTACAACGATGCCCTAAACGGGACTTGAAACAACACACTGCCCACGCAGGGGCTACATAAATAGAAAATAATTCCACGCAGGGACTTGGTACTGAAAACAAAAAAATGTCCTCGCAGGGACTTGATTAAAAGACAATAAAAGATAAATTAAACAACTTCCTACTTCTTCTTGCCTTTAATAAGATTCGCAAGGCCCTTGAGAAAGCCACTATGCTTCTTCTTAGTTTCATTGGCTTCACGCTCGACCCGGTCAAACCTTTGCAGAATCTCCTGAGTTTGTTCCTGTTGGTGAGGAGGAGGTTGCTGGTAAGGTGGGTATTGGTATCCCTGCACCGAATATCCAGTTGGGTAAACTGGAGGGTAAGAAGAAGGATAAAGTGCATTGTACTGGGCAACTGTAAGATATGGATCATGGTTTCCATAATCCGATGGGTATCCAGACGGATTATACCTAGATGAACCTGGATATGTCAGGATCGGGTTGTCGAAACCCAATGACGGCTATAATGGTGCATGAGAAACTGGCGGAGGGTTGATTTCCGGCACTGTGTGTGAGGGTCCACCCATTTGGGGGTCCTCGGGAATAGGAGGGTAAGAACTTGAACCATTAGGGGATGCGAACCGTGGTCCCCCACGTACAGACCATTCTAGCATTTCTCCTTCGCCTTGGTGGCTTGGGAGGCGGTTGAGGTGGTTCCTCAACTGGTAAGGGTGGTGGGGTAAAAGCTTGAAGTTGTGGTTCAACCAAAGGAGGTTGGGCAGGAGAGTTGTGGTATGAAGGGGTAAAGAACCACTCATACTGAGCCATCCTCTCAGCATACGAACCAGGCCCTCGGTACAGCGATCCTTGATATGGTGAACCACTCGAGATGCTAATAGGGTGGCCCGGTGTTCCGGTTTGCATTTCAGGGTCCGGGTCGTCGTCCATTTCCATCTCCTGAGAGAAATGATCTTCGGGTCCTAGAGGATTGAAGCCCAAAAAGTCGTTGACGTATTCATTGGGATTAAACTGAGCTGGAGAGTAGGTAGAATCCGAGTGATGAAAAGGATGAGAGTTAAAGGAGTGGTGTGATTGGTTTGAGTGATGTGATCCCTGTGAATGATGGGAATGTTGGGGTTCAACAGGAATGGGTAACCCAAAGTATGGAGGGTCGGATGGTGAGGATCCTAGTGAGACAGAATGCCTTGCTGGCTCGAAGCTATGACTCCACTAGTCCGGTGAGTCAGAGCCAGAGAGTGAATCGGATGGGGTACGTCGGTGGGAGGGTCCCGCGTGGTCTTAAGGCCCTCCACGCATTGGTCCTTTTCCTTTGCCTCTCACTTGTGGCGGCATTTTCCAATTGATAACCTGTCAAAACAAGTAGATATAATATAAACAATAAGAGGAAAGTTATGAATAAATCCTAGGTCATTAGCCTAGACTCGAAAATCTAAGGAATGTGCTCATTATGTCATTGAGATTAAACACAAAAGGTTCGTGTTTAATTCACTCAATGTTGGCTCTGATACCAACCTGTCACACCCCGATATTTCCACATATTACCGGTGGGCCCGGCAGGGAGTATCGTGACGTAGTTGATATCATCATAGTCAATACACACAATATAATAGCACAGCGGAAGGCTTGGTGAATAAACTATTACAAACCATAATGTCTGAGTGTTCGAGTGAAAGAATATACAGACTGGAATGTAATAAGATCCACAGGCGGATCATAAAATACAAAGAAACAAATAACAGACTTCAGGTATCTTAGGGATTTGCAAGATCGTCTTATTCAACACCTAATAGCTCCAGCCTATTTACGAGAGGTACCTGTATATCAGTCTTTAGAAAAATACGTCAGTTTACACTGGTAAATACAATTAACTGACTCTTTTGAAAAACATTTATGAAAATTGATTTAAGTGCACATGGCACAAATCATTTGTAACTTGGGACAATTATTTAAAGATAATCTTGTATACAGATTTACATGTTTGTCTTACAATTGGGGCCGGTTGGAAGCCGGTCATGATTAACCGACTCACCACATATAGAACCCACAAAGGAGTTTTACCCAACATGTGGGTTTATATTTTAGCATTTGCATCTGTCAGGTGTATGCCTACACCCCGTGCATAGGTCGTGGCCATTTTCAAACGAAATGAGCCGAGGATATCCAGGACACGGTCGAATTAACCCCCAATGTTTATATTATCAAACAAGACAAATTAAAATGGGTTATGTAAATTTATTAATCACAATCCGATAAAATGATTTCATACCCGACCAAGTGGTATTATTATAATACCATGTCCCAAGCCCGTATAAGGGAAAATAAGTTAAAAGTATTTACCTGAGCTTGAAGGTGAAAGTAACTCAGCCGTAAATCCTAAAGCTGTATAATGATACCTTCTACTGGATGCTACTTAATCTGTATAGAAGGTTTAATAACCTATTAGGGTGCTAACGGGCCTTTAGTCAAGTCAAGGACTTAGACCGGCTAGCTAGAAAGAAACTTTACGGTTCTAAACGCTAGATTAAGCGGTGTCACACCCCAACCGATGGCGGAAACATCGGGGCATGGCACTGAGCGAAACAGATTGTCCAGAAGTTTCCATAACAATTATCATTACCAATCAATTTAAAATAACATGTCCCGTACCATGTCTCAAAAGGTAAACAAATTATTACAGACAAAATCTAGGCAAATAGTTCTATTCCGACAACTCAGATTTTCAAATAGAGCAATTGTTTATCTGCTTCTAGAGACCCTTGATTTAATTTGTACATACAACTATTTGTTGGCCTCTAGAGCCTTATTCTAGCCTCGATTTCCTAGCAGATGTGCATCCTAAACACCTGTCACATACGTTAAAATAAAGTCAATACATATAATGCAAAGGTGAGCATACAAGTTTGATAATAGCATATAGAATTCGAATTTGTTTACGCATAACCAAGACGTACACATAGTGAAATGAGGCATGTTAGTTATCGACATAGACCCATCGATACCAATGACTGCGGGTTGACTGCCTAAGGCAGTTCGCAATACATGATTACCACCGTAATCCGTGCAAGTAATTGTCCTTAACAACCCCTGCGAACAAGTGCTGAGTCCAAACTATAGTACTATCATTGCAAAGGCAGGTAGACAACATTCCATGTGTAAACATAACAAACAAGCATTCATAAACCACGTATAACATGCATTAATGGTTAGCGTTCAAATAGTATTGAGTAGTGTGTTGATTGTGATTTGAATATTCGTAACGTATGTAACACCCAAAAGTGCATAAAGCAAAAAGGGATCGAGTATACTCACAGCGATGATGGATTGAAGGGAGCTCTAGAGAGTAGGGTTAGCCTGATCAGAACGATAACGTAACGATAAGTGATGCGTAAAACGATGCAAGGTGTAAGTGGCTCGGACAGTAGCTTGGTCGGATTGGTAATCCGATCGGACAGTAGCTTGGTCGGATTGGTAATCCGTTCGGTTGGTCATCCGGTTGAACAGGTTGTCCGGTCGGATGACTATTCGAGTGGATTGTTTCTTCCTTTGATGTGTTTGTGTATGATGGCTTGTCCTTTAAAGTTTTCGTTGTAGCATTTTGAAAACATTGAAGTATCTCTACCTTTCAAGTCGGTCGATCGGACGGTCAGTCGTGCGGACAACAATCCGCTCGGACGACTTATCCGGTCGGACGGCGACTCAAGTGGCAAATTTACTTAATGAGAACAAATCCACAGCAGGTTGTCACTCGATCAGACAGGTTGTCCGGTTAGGTGGCATCCTTAATGCATTGAACACGTTGAAAATTGTTCGAGTGTTAAAGTCCAAGTATCTCATGATCCGAAGAGTAATCCGGTCGGACTGGTAGTCCGATCGGATAGCAATTCATTCAATACTCAAACTAAGATAAAGTTGGTTAAGTGTGGGACCCAAAGTGTAAGCCGTTCGGATGACCTAGTCGTTCGGATGACTTATCCGTTCGGACAGTAGTCCGATCGGATAGCACTCCATGCTGGTCGTTCCGTTCGTCTTTCACTTGGCCGTCTTGATTGTTTGTTGCTTTTATCGAGACGTTTTGACAACGTGTTAACCAACGGAACCCCATCCTAACCCAAGTGACCCGATCAAATAGGAATCACCCTAGTTCGACCAGCTAACCGGTTCATGACGGTTGTTCTTGGTTAACCCGAAATCGGTGGTCTCGTGAGTAGAATCCAGATCTTGAACTAGTACGACACCGCGAATGAGTAGAAGACTAGAACAAGGTCCGATTCTATCGGTTTTGAGTGCATTGAGTGTAAAAGAGTTGAAAGAAAGTTAGAAACCATCTTTCAATACTTTTCCACCATGAACGTGTTTAGATCTCTACAAGATCTTTGTTTATTTGTGTGGAAATCGGTTGGATCCAAGTTGTTCTTGATGGATTGAGGCCAAGGCATGAAGTTCTTCAAGAACACCATGATGACGTCATCCTAGAACTCCTCAAATCTAGTGATTTCACGGTTAAAAGTTAAGATTCAAAAGATAGAAAGGTGTAGGAATGCGTGTAGATTAAGAAAGTACAAGATTTAGGACGAGATCTTACCGGAATTGAGAGAAATCGAAGAAAAGGTGAGGAGAGCGTGTTGTTTGGTCAGAGAGTTTCCAAAAGTAGAAAGAATGAAAGTGACAAGGGTATTTATAGAGTTACCCAAAGAGGAAAGTGTCGGCCGGTCGGATGGCATCTCGCCCGGATGACCTATCCGGTCGGATGTCATCTCGGTCGGATGACACATGGCACCGGATCAAGTGGCAGCCCGGTCGGATAGCTGATCCGGCCGGATGGCACTTGGTTCGGGTGTTTGGCGCGACGATTTTTGAGGTTTCGATTGTAATTGCGAGCGATGCGATGCGATAGATTTTCTTAGTCAAATTACTTTTAGTCCCAACTATTCATATCTCGCACTGTCCCTTCTCCACTAACTATCATAGTTCGATTTCGATTGAGTTCGATTGCATTTCGAGTTCGATTACGTTTCGATTGATTCCCACATATACATAAATTAAACGTGCACAAGTAACACATAAGGCACACACACACGTATAACAATAACCAAAAATGCATAATTCGAGTGGCGATTCGATTTGATGTCGATTTGATTAGCATAGGTTGATTATCGTTTAGTTAACTTTATCGCATTGTTACTTCCTATAGTTCACAGTCGTAAGTCGATTAAATAGCGAATAATACACGTCGATTATTGTAATTATTAACACTTACTCCACATAATACAACTAAAATAAACACATAGAAGAAACTCATTACTAGTCAAGTCGCGCGAAATCGGTCGTTGACTTTGACCTTGACTTTGACTTTGACTTTAAAAACACAGGGTGTTACAGCCTCCCCTTGTTTAGGGAATTTCATCCCGAAATTAGGCCGAAGCCGTAACGAACAACTGCGGGTACTTCGCCCTCATGTCGCTTTCGAGTTCCCAAGTGAACTCTGCGCCTCGTTTGCCTTCCCATCAGACTTTCACAATAGGAATGCGTGAGCGTCTGAGCTGCTTGGTTTGGTGATCCATGATTTCGACAGGCTTCTCCACGAAGTGTAGTGTTTCGTTTACTTGCAGATCCTCTAAAGGAACATGCAAGTCGTGGTCGGCCAGGCACTTTCTGAGGTTTGAGACGTGGAAAGTCGGGTGGACGTTACTAAGTTCCTCCGGTAGTTCGAGTCTTTAGGCGACTTTTCCGATCCTTTCCAGAATCTTAAAAGGTCCAACATATCGAGGCGCGAGCTTTCCCTTCTTGCCGAATCAGACCACACCTTTCCAAGGTGATACCTTTAGGAGTACGTAGTCACCAACGTCAAATTCAAGGGGCTTGCGTCGTCTATCGGCATAACTTTTCTGTCGATTCCGAGCTTTCGTTAGATTGTCTCGAATTTGGAAAATCTTGTCTGTCGTTTCTTGCAATAGCTCGGGACCGGTTAATTGCGAATGCCCAATCTCGTGCCACATAATAGGCGATCGACATCTTCTTCCGTATAAAGCCTCGAATGGTGCCATCTGAATGCTGGAATGATAACTGTTGTTATACGAGAATTCGACTAACGGCAGGTATTTATCCCAATTACCACCGAAGTCTATGACACACGAACGGAGCATGTCTTCAAGAGTACGAATCGTTCTTTCAGTCTGACCGTCGGTTTGAGGGTGGAAAGCGGTACTTAGATTAAGCGATGTACCGAGAGCCGTTTGAAACGTTTCCCACAGTCGCGAGGTAAACCGAGCATCACGATCAGAGATGATGTCGTGAGGCGTCCCATGATTACAAATGATCTCGTCGGTGTAGATTCGGGCTAATCGTTCTACCTTGTAGTCTTCCCGTTTTGGCAAGAAGTGAGCTGATTTGGTCAAACGGTCAACAACAACCCAAATGTTGTGGTGACCTGATGACGTGTGCGGAAGCTTTGTTATGAAGTCCATAGCTATACTCTCCCACTTCCACATAGGGATCGGCGGTTGTTCGAGTAAGCCAGAGGGTCTTTGATGTTCAGCCTTGACCCTTGCACAAGTTAGGCACTTCCCAACGTAGAGAGCAATATCCCTTTTCATGCCCGACCACCAGTACTTGTAGCGAAGATCCTGGTACATTTTTTCGGCACCGAGATGAATAGAATACCGGGATTTGTGGGCTTCGTCCATCAGAATCTGTCCCAAATCGGTCCGTTTAAGGATCCAAATTCGGTCCAGAAAGTGGAATATCCCATTCGACTTATTCACAAGCTGGGCTCCATCGTGGTAGATTCTTTCCTTCTTCAGGGTGCGTTCATTAAAACATGCATCCTGGGCTTCACGGATGAGGGTTTCGAGATCGTATTGGGCTTGAACATTATGAGTGCTAAGCAGATAGCTCCGTCTGCTGAGTGCGTCGGCAACAACATTTGCTTTGCATGGGTGATAACTAATCTCACAGTCGTAATCGTTGAGAAGTTCTACCCATCGACGTTGACGCATATTAAGTTCCTTCTGATTAAAGATATGTTGTAGGCTCCTGTGATCGGTGAAGATCGTACACTTGGTACCATACAGGTAGTGTCGCCAAATCTTTAACGCAAAAACAACTGCGCCTAGCTCGAGATCATGGGTTGTATAGTTCTTCTCGTGGATTTTGAGCTGACGAGATGCGTAAGCTATAACCTTGTCCCGCTGCATAAGGACACAACTGAGACCGAGGTTGGAAGCATCACAGTAGACAATGAAATCATCGTTTCCGTCGGGCAATGTGAGAACATGAGCATTGCAAAGCATGTGCTTGAGGGTTCGAAAGGCAGACTCTTGTTCAGTTCCCCAAACAAAAGGCTTGTCTTTATGCGTGAAAGCGGTAAGCGGCACAGCGATCTTTGAGAATCCTTCGATAAATTGTCGATAATAGCCCGCTAGCCCAAGAAAAGAACGGACTTCAGACGGGTTCTTAGGTGTAATCCAACTCTTAACGGCTTCAATCTTCACGGGATCGACGTGAATACCTTGACTATTAACAATGTGACCCAGAAACTGAACCTCCTCAAACCAGAATTCACACTTGGAGAACTTGGCATAGAGTTGGTTCCCCTGGAGTAGCTCGAGAACCAAACATAGAAGTTGCGCGTGTTCGGTTTTCGACTTGGAATAGATCAAGACATCGTCGATGAATACGATGACGAAACGGTCGAGATATGGTTTACACACGCGATTCATCAGATCCATGAAAACCGCGGGTTCATTGGTTAAACCAAAGGGCATAACAACAAATTCGTAATGGCCGTATCGAGTGCGGAATGCGGTTTTGGGTATATCCTCCTCTTGAATGCGTAATTGGTGATAGCCTGAGTGTAGATCGATCTTCGAGAAACACGTAGCACCTTGTAGCTGATCAAACAAATCGTGGATTCGGGGTAGGGGATAGCGGTTCTTGATAGTTAACTTATTCAATTCCCGATAGTCGATGCACATCCTGAACGACCCATCCTACTTTTTGACGAAAAGGACTGGCGCGCCCCAAGGAGAGGTGCTCGGGCGAATAAAGCCTTTCTCAAGTAATTCCTGGAGTTGGTTCGAGAGTTCATGCATTTCGGACGGTGCGAGTCGGTAAGGAGCTTTGGCAATAGGGTTGGCTCCAAGAATAAGGTCGATATGAAAGTCGATATCACGACTTGGTGGTAGTCCAGGAAGATCCTTTGGAAAAAACGTTAGGAAATTCTCGAACAAAAGGAACGTCGTTTACTTCCGGTTTACCTTTGTTTTCCTTCTCCGCTACTACAATGTTAGCCAAGAAAGCTCTGTATTCCTTGCGGAGATACTTGCTAGCTTGGACACACGACATGAGCTTGAGACCCTTCGAAGCAGTTTCATCGTAGACGCACAATAGATCACCATTCGCGAGCGAGAATCGAATCATCTTATCGAAGCACACAACTTCAACATGGTTTTCGCGAAGAAAGTCCATGCCTACTATGACATCAAAACTTCCGAGTTGCATCGGAATAAGGTCGATTGGGAAAATGTGATTGTTGAGCTCAAGAGTACAATCACGAAGAACATAATTAACGGTGACGGTTCTTCCGGTAGTGACTTCAACATCGAACGTCAAGGAGAGTTGGGAGCGCTTACGACTAAGGGGCTTCTCGAATTCGAACGACACAAAGCAATTGTCGGCTCCAGTATCAAATAAACATGAAGCGTAAATACCATTCACAAGGAACGTACCATTGACCACGTTGTTGTCGGCTTGGGCTTGGCGCACGTTGATGTTGAAAGTTCGTGCGCGTGCTGCTTGTCGGTGGTACTGCTGCTGCTGGGGCTCTTGTTTCACAACCCTGTTTGGGCACATGTTGGCGAAATGGTTAGGATCGCCACATGCGAAGCTGGCTCTGGCGTTGACCGCAGGTGCCAGAGGAGCTTGTTGACCCTGAGGGGCGGTGAGTAGAGCTTGATGAGCAGGAGCTTGTCTAGCACGGCAGTTGGTAGTGAAATGGCCGTACATATTGCAATGAGCACAAAAACGGCAAGCGACGGTAGTCGGGTGGTGGTAGGTACAAGTAGGGCAAAGCGGGTGTGGCCCAGTGTATGCACACTTAGCAGGCGGTGTATTTGCCACAGGCGCCGCTACTTGACGTTATCGGGCTGGTACAGCTTGTATCGGTGCAGCAGTGATCGCACAGTTCTTGTTGCTGGAGCTGTTCTTTCTCTTGTTCTTCCTCTTGTTGCTCGATGAGGTGGTGGTTTCAACAGTTGGTGCGGCGGTGGTAGCTTGATCCAGATCCTTCGAAGTTTTATCCCAGACACCAGCCATGACCCGCTTGTCGTTGATTTCAGCGGCCAGTAGGTAAGTCTCTTCGATCGTTTTAGTCTTAGCCGATTGCACGAAATCTGCAACACAGACAGGCAGGGCTCGGATATACTTCTTGATAGCCATGTCTAAAGTCTTGACTTGGTCAGGGCTGATGATGCTGAGCTGTTTGAAGCGAGCAGTGAGAGCAGCATTTTCACCTTCCTTCTGCTTTATGTGCCAGAATTCATCTTCCAACTTTTGGCGCTCATGAGGAGGGCAGAATTCTTCCAGCATGACCTCCTTGAGTTCGTCACACGACAGACCGTAGGCTGCATCATTCCCTTGTTTGTTTCTCTCGGTCTTCCACCTATCTAGTACGCGGGACTGGAAGACGCCGGTAGCGTTTAGAGTGCGGAGGTCGTCGGGGCAACCGCTCTGTCGCAGTGTGACCTCAATGTAATCAAACCATTGGAACAACGCTGTAGGGCCTTCCTCGCCAGTGAATTCCTTTGGCCCACAAGACTTGAATTGTTTGAAATTGAAGGGAGCTTTGGGGGTAGCTTTAGGAGCTTCGGTTCTCAACTCCTCAGATGATTTGCTGACGTTCTCGTAGACGTCACTCACGGCTTTTGCTACTTGTTTAGCGATGATAGCAGCAAGACGTTTGTCTCTCTTTTCTTGACGAGAAAGTGATGTGTGACGGGATGATGGTCCAGTTGACATTGTCTGCAACAGACATCGTCATAGGTCTCAGACACGTCATAATCGAATCTCACCTCACACGTCTAATACTTACTAGAGCCTAGGAACACGCAATGTAACATGTATCTCCCAACCGCATAAACACATAATCACAAATTTACATAGAGGCATATAAACACATAAGCACACAGGCACGTAAGCATGTAGAGCACAGAATCACAGAAATATGTAAACCACAGAAGCATTTAAGCACAAGAGGTACATAGGAGCATATAAAGACATGTAAAGCATTCCGACTGCCTCATAATACGGAAACCTATCATTCACAGTTCGTGGGCATTCGAATATAGCGATCGTGTTTTAGTATATCGAGTCGCGTAGTATAAGCATATAACGTAGCATAAAGTCGTCCATAGTTTAGCGATTTATCAGTGTATTGAGATAGAAATGCAGTGCGAGTCGTGCGTGTCAATCGAAGGGAAAGCAAAAATCGAGTAAATCTCCAAAATTTAAACACATAAACAGGTAAACACACATATAAGCACATAAAATCAACGAATCATCAGAGTCAGCAGTCGTGGGCTCAGAATCGAAACACGTAAAAGTCGAGAAATTTATCGTCTGCGGCTAGTAGACTTCGACTACCCAAAGTGATTCGGCTATTCACAAAGACTTGTTGTGCACATTTGACCTTTAGGGCAGTGCCTTTGCCTCGATTCTTGGGCAGTTGGCACGCATCCCGTTAGTCATATCGTGACTTCAGGTCGTTGGAGTCTGTCGAGACTTTGGTGAGAGTTTGTAAAATGAGCGGAACAAGTCGTCAAGGTTAGGGTTTCACCCCTAGCTGAACAACTTCGTTCCTGTTTTTAATAAAATAGAGGAGATTATTCATCAAAATACGGATTTCACTCCTGATTTGGCATAATTCTCCCCGTTTGTAGGTAAAAATGCGGGTTGATTAAGCAACTTTAGTCGAGAGTTTGCTGTTTTCACACCTATTCTTGACTTAGTTGCTCCTTTATAGTTGAAAATTCGAGTGCAGTGATAGTGTAGCATAAGCGAGGATAGCGAGAAATAGCGGTAAGCTCATACATAACCCCTAACGGATATGCACAAGTCGGTCTGTTGGTTCCTAACTATAGACTAGGTCTCTAAGACATCGACCCGGACAAGGTCGTGCCTTGCCTAATTCCCTATAGTAATGGCTTTGATACCAATCAGTCACACCCCAACCGATGGCGGAAACATCGGGGCATGGCACTGAGCGAAACAGATTGTCCAGAAGTTTCCATAACAATTATCGTTACCAATCAATTTAAAATAACATGTCCCATACCATGTCTCAAAAGGTAAACAAATTATTACAGACAAAATCTAGGCAAATAGTTCTATTCCGACAACTCAGATTTTCAAATAGAGCAATTGTTTATTTGCTTCTAGAGACCCTTGATTTAATTTGTACAGACAACTATTTGTTGGCCTCTAGAGCCTTATTCTAGCCTCGATTTCCTAGCAGATGTGCATCCTAAACACCTGTCACATACGTTAAAATAAAGTCAATACATATAATGCAAAGGTGAGCATACAAGTTTGATAATAGCATATAGAGTTCGAATTCATTTACCCATAACCAGCACGTACACATAGTGAAATGAGGCATGTTAGTTATCGACATAGACCCATCGATACCAATGACTGCGGGTTGACTGCCTGAGGCAGTTCGCAATACATGATTACCACCGTAATCCATGCAAGTAATTGTCCTTAACAACCCCTGCGAACAGGTGCTGAGTCCAAACTATAGTACTATCGTTGCTAAGGCAGGTAGACAGCATTCCATGTGTAAACATAACAAACAAGCATTCATAAGCCACGTATAACATGCATTAATGGTTAGCGTTCAAATAGTATTGAGTAGTGTGTTGATTGTGATTTGAATATTCGTAACGTATGTAACACCCAAAAGTGCATAAAGCAAAAAGGGATAGAGTATACTCACAGCGATGATGGATTGAAGAGAGCGCTAGAGAGTAGGGTTAGCCTGATCAGAACGATAACGTAACGATAAGTGATGCGTAAAACGATGCAAGGTGTAAGTGGCTCGGACAGTAGCTCGGTCGGATTGGTAATCCGATCGGACAGTCCAATCGTGCGGATTGACAATCCGTTCGGATGGTCATCCGGTCGGACAGGTTGTCTGGTCGGATGACTATTCGAGTGGATTGTTTCTTCCTTTGATGTGTTTGTGTATGATGGCTTGCCCTTTGAAGTTTTCGTTGTAGCATTTTGAAAACATTGAAGTATCTCTACCTTTCAAGTCGGTCGATCGGACGGCCAGTCGTGCGGACGACAATCCGATCGGACAGGTTGTCCGGTCGGGTGGCATCCTTAGTGCATTGAACACGTTGAAAATTGTTCGAGTGTTAAAGTCCAAGTATCTCATGATCCGAAGAGTAATCTGGTCGGATTGGTAGTCCGATCGGATAGCAATTCATTCAATACTCAAACTTAGATAAAGTTGGTTAAGTGTGGGACCCAAAGTGTAAGCCGTTCGGATGACCTAGTCGTTCGGATGACTTATCCGTTCGGACAGTAGTCCGGTCGGATAGCACTCCATGCTGGTCGTTCAGTTCGTCTTTCACTTGGCCGTCTTGATTGTTTGTTGCTTTTATCGAGACGTTTTGACAACGTGTTAACCAACGGAACCCCATCCTAACCCAAGTGACCCGATCAAACAGGAATCACCCTAGTTCGACCAGCTAACCAGTTCATGACGGTTGTAATTGGTTAACCCGAAATCGGTGGTCTCGTGAGGAGAATCCAGATCTTGAACTAGTACGACACCGCGAATGAGTAGAAGACTAGAACAAGGTCCGATTCTATCGGTTTTGAGTGCATTGAGTGTAAAAGAGTTGAAAGAAAGTTAGAAACCATCTTTCAATCCTTTTCCACCATGAAAGTGTTTAGATCTCTACAAGATCTTTGTTTATTTGTGTGGAAATCGGTTGGATCCAAGTTGTTCTTGATGGATTGAGGCCAAGGCATGAAGTTCTTCAAGAACACCATGATGACGTCATCCTAGAACACCTCAAATCTAGTGATTTCATGGTTAAAAGTTAAGATTCAAAATATAGAAAGGTGTAGGAGTGCGTGTAGATTAAGAAAGTACAAGATTTAGGACGAGATCTTACCGGAATTGAGAGAAATCGAAGAAAAGGTGAGGAGATTGTGTTGTTCGGTCAGAGAGTTTCCAAATGTAGAAAGAATGAAAGTGACAAGGGTATTTATAGAGTTACCCAAAGAGGAAAGTGTCGGCCGGTCGGATGGCATCTCGCCCGGATGACCTATCCGGTCGGATGACACATGGCACCGGATCAAGTGGCAGCCCGGTCGGATGGCTGATCCGGCCGGATGGCACTTGGTTCGGGTGTTTTGCGTGACGATTTTTTAGGTTTCGATTGTAATTGCGAGCGATGCGATGCGATAGATTTTCTTAGTCAAATTACTTTTAGTCCCAACTATTCATATCTCGCACTGTCCCTTCTCTACTAACTATCATAGTTCGATTTCGATTGAGTTCGATTGCGTTTCGAGTTCGATTGCGTTTCGATTGATTCCCACATATACATAAATTAAACATGCACAAGTAACACATAAGGCACACACACGTATAACAATAACTAAAAATTCATAACTAGAGTGGCGATTCGATTTGATGTGGATTTGATTAGCATAGGTTTATTATCGTTTAGTTAACTTTATCGCATTGTTACTTCCTATAGTTCACAGTCGTAGAAGAAACTCATTACTAGTCAAGTCGCGCGATTATTGTAATTATTAACACTTACTCCACATAATACAACTAAAATAAAAACATAGAAGAAACTCATTACTAGTCAAGTCGCGCGAAATCGGTCGTTGACTTTGACCTTGACTTTGACTTAAAAAACACGGGGTGTTACAAGCGGAGACCGGAATGGAATGTGTTTTAGACCCAACAAGCTTGGATACTTTTATAATATGGGTAAACTAATCACATTCTGGAATTTGAGGATTTAACTGATAAGGTTAAACCCGTTTCGGCTATTATACGTAAACTAGTCACATAAACCGATCCGAACGCGTAAACGCGTAACGGGTAACCGAATGAATTATATACAGCTCTTAATTGTTATTATGCTTAAAATATGTTAATACATCAGTAGGATGTTAACATATATGCCCAAAAAGTAATTTAAACCAATTTAAGTCCCGAAAGGGCATTTTGGTAATTTTAATACTTATAAAAGAGATTTTATAATAAACTGAAGTTCTGGTCGTTTGAAATTAGTAAAAATATTTAATTTAATAAGTTATATCAGTATGGTATTGCCTATATGTGAAATTTATCCTTTATAACCAATTTATGCACCGAAGGGCCATTTTAGTAATTTCACATAAGCTTTAAAGGTCAAAATTAGAATTCCGAGTTTAAAACTTTGACTTACTATTTAACTACATAAATTAACTTAAAACATCAGTAGGTAATAAGTTTTATGTGCCAAAAATAGTTTTAACTTATACTATGCGCTTAAAACGCGTAAAAGTCGGGTTTAAGCGATTTTCAGGTTAAAATAGGAAATCTGAGTTTTTGATCAGTTTGTAAAGTTCAAAATATTTTATTTATCATATAAAATCAGTAGCAAAAATTTTGGTATCAAAATGTTATGTAAAACTTATTTTATTCAAGAAAAGGGTATAACCGACATTTACCGAATTAAAGCTAGAACCCTATGTTATGCTCGGCTTAAAAATAAATAAAAATCTTCAAAAATCTCAAAATATTATTTTACATCAGTGGGTAAAAAGTTTGGTGTCAAAATTTGGGTTTAGATAGGATTTATGCTAATTACGCCGTTTAATTAATAAAAAACTTTCTAATTACGCTATTGAGCATAACTCCTAATCTAGACCTCAAACTGATGTCAAATTTTTAGGACAAGTTTATAAATCAGTAATAAAGGTTTTTGTCCTCTCATATTTCTAAAAATCTCATTTGTGTGTAAAAAGGGTGTTTATGGCATTTATAAGCATATTAACGATCAAGAGCATATAATTCAAACCACTAAGAACCATGCACTATAACTCCAGAGGGTTATACTACTGAGTAATGTGGTCCTAATGGAAGCTTAAAGTCAAGCTTTTGTGACTTTCGGTTATATTTTGACCTTAGACTGATAATTGTCGAGTTAGGACTGATAAAACATGTTCTAATATTAATTACCAAGTTATTAGAATGTTAAAATATAATTTAGAACTTCTGTTTTATTAGTTTTATTCATTTTTAAACTTTCTGTCCAGTTTGACTTTTTGTCAAACTAGTTTGACCCGACAATTAACTAGTCAAACAAATAATTAGGAGGTGCCCTTTTAAGGGTTAATCACCTACATTAATATGGTTCCATAACCACTTTCGTTTCGGTCAGTGGCTGGACCATATGAGATTACACCGAAAGTCAAAGCTTAATTACGATAAGTTTGACTTTTCGGTTATTAAGCTAATTAAAACGACTAAGCAGGTAATAAGACCCTTACTAATGGTCCTTGCTATCTTTTCTACACTTCCAAATCTTCTCCTAATCCTCGCAAGCTCCAGAGATGATCCCCTTTGAAGTTGTTGCAACTTATGTGCATAAGAACATAGCACTAGTCCTCCTTTTATATTAAAATCCCACTTCCTAGATCACTTGCAGCTGTTAAGGGAGGCCCTAGGATCACCCCAGGTGTCCTAGTGGTTTATTATGACCGACTTACAACCCATAGAATCGTTACAAATGAGGTTAAGGAGGTGCAACTGATCAAACCTGCACCTGTCCTAAGAATTCTGCACCGGGTACTTTTAGGCGGCCCGCGTAAGATCTTAAAGGATCTTACGCGGCCCGCGTAGACCTGTTTAACTGGTTAAAACACTTTAAAACTTGGCAGCTTTAGTCCCTGGTCCATTTAAATCCTATTTAACCTCCTTTTTGACATGTAAGGCCCTTGTAGTTAGCTTATTAAGGCTCAAGGATGTATGAACAAACTTCGTTAGGCTCGGTTCCGTTAAATATCACTATAAATGCAAGTTTCTTCAAGTTGACACTTATAGCCCAAAGTCTTGAAAACATGCTTAACGATCTCGAAACCACGTGAAATTTATACCACTTATTCTTGAGAGTATATTTGAATATTTCAAAGCCTCGGATTCGTTAAAAGGTCACTCAGAGGTCAAAATTAACATGTTGACACGTTTAACCCTCGTAGTTTTATAATCTTCTGATTATTTTCACAAACGGCTTCTTATATCCAATCAATCTCTCAATTAAGAATATATTCATCATGTATGGTCATTCAGAGGCTCAAGTTTGGCATGTTGACACTTTTAGTCCCTCCGGACACATAATTTCACTGTTTGTCAACTTTAGTCCTTCAAACTCAATCTTTCACATATCTTGGGTTTAGGACACGTGTCTATACATAATTGGACACTTTTTACGTGGTGTTACATTATTGTATGGTATCAGTGGAGTAAATAATATCTAAGTCTGGGTATTATTCATGCGGGAGTGCTTACTAGGATTTTTATCCTTATCTGTTGGCGCAAGGATTTGTTAGTTCCCTTTTGCCGCGTAGGTGTTGCTTGTTGCTTTTCTTCTAAGTTCTCTTTGTAAGACCCGTGTGCGGCCGCCCAAGGCCTAAAGAGGGTTAGAAGGATAAAGTTGTGGTATGGTCCTAAGTACTCGAAGCGAGGTTTTTGGGACCTTACCCCTTCACTATCCAGGGTGGGAGTTGGCTATAAAGTCCATTTTTCCTACAAAGTGTAAGAAGTCATAAAACACCATAATGTCAACCATAAAACACATTCAAAAGCTACAAATAACGAAGTGTAGACTACTAAAACGCCATATTTGTGGGTTGTGTGTTTGGATGATAAGGCTTTGATTATCGAATGACTAACATTACTGTGTTTTATGTTGATTATGATATTGTGGTTTATATTCATAGTTCTATGATGGTGTGTTTGAAGTTTTTATGGATTGTTAGGTTTGAGTATTGTGTTTTAGTGATTTTCACTCTATTATTTGTGGGTTTTGAGTGTGTTTTATGGTTGAAATTGTGGTGTTTTATGACTTTGTACACTTTGTAGAAAAAATGGACTTTGTAGCCGAACCCCATCCTATCTATCCATACCATGAACACAAAAACTCACTTTTTGAATAAGTATATGAAGGGTAGTTAAATGCATTGTGTGGGATTATAAACAATTTATATTGTCAATCGCTATTACGTTATTTAATATATGCCTTCACCGCAAAAATCCCAATATACTAAATGATAAAATAAAATAAGGGTTAGCATCTGCAAATAAAATACAAAGTAACTTTTATGATTATTGTATATATTGCCATCTCACTGTTTGACATTAGTTTTTTTTTTTATGAAATTGTATAATATGTCGGTCAATAATTTTGACAATAAGATAATGACATAAATATTTATGTTTGATATGATTATTATGGATCAAACTAAAACTTACTTGTAAGATGGTTAGATTTGTCATACTTTGATGCAACGAAAATAAATACACACCTCGATTTGACTTTATGATGATGCAATCCAACTCCAAAAGCGACTCGTGCTGATAACGTGTTGTGAAACTAGCCTAATAGCAAAGAAGAAGAAAATAATAGGGAGAAGAAATCTAATATTTCATTGATTGGGGTGTATATTACAAGAGGTACAAGAGATTATATATAATAAAGAAAAACTTATGAAACAAACCTAATTTATTTTAGATGTTGATAACCACATTAATAATAAATATATTCATAACAAAAATAAATATATTAAAAAGTAAAACTAGTACATACCCAACTCAAACAACGATTCTTTTCCAATATACGTGAAAAAACGTATTTACTAGGTTTGGTAAAACGAGCAAAACATTGGGTGGGTAAGTTAACGGGTCTATGTCAAAACAAGTTTCGATTAAAATTAAGTTCGAGTTGAAACAGTTCGCTTAAAAAAATTATATAAATGGATCGGTTGTTACGTGCATGACAAAGGGCGGTTGCAACTAACATATTAATATTCTCAAAATATAATATAATTAAACCTTTCGTTTTCTTTCAATACATATATATTATTGCGAATAATACGACCTACTACCAACTAACATATTAATTTTGGTTCTATTTTATTGTGTTGTTCGCCTTATGCTTTGTTATGCACAATCTAACTATCTAGTGTCTATGTTTGGTGAATATATCCAAATCCAAATTTCAAACAACCTTTGGGTAGTTTTGAATGTCTTGTTGTATACACGACGAGATGCCACATATTTTCACTTGTGACATGAGTCATCGGCTTCTTGTTATTGTCGGCGAACGACAAACTGTGTTTGTAGTAACTATGCTTGATGTGTTTACTCTTATTTAAAAATAGAGTAAACTTCCATTTTACTCTCTGTGATTTGGTCATTTTAAGGGTTTTGTTTCAATAGTTTTAAAATAGTCATTTTCCTCCCTGATTTTTCTAACTTATCGTCAATTTTTCTCCCCTCCTTTAACTCCATCCAAAAAAATCCATTAACTAGAAGAGTATTTTGGTAATTTTATAGATAAAAGCAAGGGCATGTAAGTATTTTCACCTAAATAAATCTATAACTTATTTATTTACATGTATATAAGTAATTCTTTTCCTGATCCCTCATCTTTTCAACCAGTCTTTCTACCGGCCACCACCATCCACAACCATCCACCACCACCACCTGCTGACCACGACTACCGCAACTTTTAACTAAACGTTTTAATTGAGTTAGAGCCAGTGAGTAAACTACCGAAATACCCCTACTTTTAATTGAACGTTTTAACTGAGTTAGAGCCAGGGAGCAAACTGCGACAAACTCAAAAGATCAGAGACGAAAATGGCTATTTTTAAACTATTGTAGCAAGATTGTTAAAATGATCAAAACACAGGTAGCAAAACGAAAGTTAACTCTTAAAAAGTATAAAAATAATAATAAATTGAAAGGAACTTCATGAATGAGGATAAAAAGAATCTAAAGTGGATTTTCTTTTAAGATAAAAAAGACATATTGATCGTGCTTTAGTAGTACCTAACTATTTCATCTTTTATGTCGATGTGTGATGCCTTAGTCTTGTCATTTGTTTTGAAATATACGATGAGGGAAAAAACATGAACCCTTGTTTTGTTTTATCATTTGTTTTATAGCTTTCTATTTTTTATTTTAATAATAAAACCACAACCACGAGTTAAGGACTGTTTGTTTACCTCTTAATGAGGCTTTTAATGGTTCAGACATCTTACTGGTTCAGCACTTAATGGTTCAGATTGTTTGTTTCGTGAGCAGATGTCTGAATGGTTAAGACATTTACCTCTGAATGGTTAAGTATTTTACAGAGTCTGAATGATTAAGAACTCTAATCTGAATTAGTCAGACATTTGCCTCTAAATAGTTAATCATTATACTGGCTCTTAATGGTTCAGAACTCTTACCAGTTCAGCACTTAATGGTTCAGACCTCTTACTGGTTCAACACTTAACCATTCAGAAGTTACCAAACATCCCTTAGTCTTGTCATTTGTTTTGAAATATAGGATGAGGGAAAAGACATGAACCCTTGTTTTGTTTTATAATTTGTTTTATAGCTTTCCATTTTTTTTATGTTTAAAGGGAAATTTGAATACATAGCTACGACACGCAAGCGCGTAAGACTGCATGTTGTGGACCACGAGTAGGGTGGCGTGAGCCATATCGTCTATGTGGCTTGCGAGTGCTGAAGGGTGATCATGGTCGTTTGGGCGAGCGATTGTTTTTGGGGTGTGGTAGCTTGGGCGAGCAGAGGTTAATCACAACAGGCTCAAGAGAGGGGAGACGCGAGTGGGCAATGTGATGAGTAGACGTCTAGTCAGCGTCATGCGTCATAATATTAGAGGATGAATTTGGGTTTTCAAGTGAGCCACAACGGGTAGTCTAACACATAGCTAATTTAATAGTAGAGAGAGAATAAAACCGACCATTTTATGTACTACAGTTAAAACATATTGTAATAGTTTTATAGCTTTTCGACTTTTCAATTCTCTATTTATTAGTAGAGAGAGAATAAACCGACCATTTTATGTATTACAGCTGAAACATATTGTAATTGTTTTATAGTTTTTCTACCTTTTTGAAGTTCTCTATTTATTATTTAATTATATATTAAGAGTATGATTTTTTTGTCTTATTATACATATTTATTTAATAACTATTAAAGAGAAAGGTCGGTGGTGACCTTTCTCTTGAATTGTGAATGTAATATGTTGACCAGCAGACCAGAGTTCTAGAAAGAGCAGAGCACACATTATTTTTATTACTATTATTTTTTGAACGGCAATTGTTCTATAATATAACAAATACAATAAATTATAATTTGTGTCATACTTATTTGTATTTTCTTTTTTCCTTTTTTTTTCGTGTTTCCCCCTTTTTTGTTTTATCTTATTTGTCTTTTACTTCCCTATTTTTTTTCATGTTTTTTACCTTTTTCTTTTCTTTTATTTTGCGTATAAGCCGTAAATCTATTTTATGATAGGAAACGAGCGGGGTCAAATAAAATACGTTTTCATTCGATGGTATAAATTCGAGTTAGTTTATATTTTGACGTTTCGACATAATTTTTTTACGAAAACAAGTCGAGTCAAATATAATATGTTTTAATGTTTATTATTACGTGTGGGTGTAAATTAACGTTTCAACGTAAACGATATAAATTCACGTTTCGACATAAAATTTTTTTTGAAACGAGTCTGGTCAAATATAATATGTTTTCGTACTTATTTTTGTGTACCTTTTGGTTGGTCTACGTTCTTTTACTTAAATTGTTCTCGGAAACGAACGGGGTCAAATAAAATACGTTTTCATTCGACGATATAAATTCGAGTTAGTGTACATTTTGACGGTGCTAGGTCTTGATACAAAAGTAAGGGTGATGTAGTGGTTAAATGGAACCCTCACTAAATAAACAACCCTGGGTTCGATTCCGTTTCTTTTGTAACCACAATGCTTATATAGGTTACACTGAGTTAGATCGGATACGTCGAAACACGCGTTTTCATATAATTAACGCATCACATAACGTGTCGTCAGCTATAAACAACTAAGGTGCCGCCGACGTAACGCGCTGTTTATCGCAGTTTTAATGTACATGTCGTTTTAAAATTCACGTTTCAACGTAAATGACTCACGTTTTGATATAAACTTTTTTTCTCAAGTGAGTCTGGTAAAAAATAATACGTTTTATACTTATTTTGTGTACGTTCATAAACTGTATTTGAAGCAAGTCGGGTCAAATATAATACGTTTTCATTCGATGGCGATGTAATTTTTTTAAGTAAAGAGTCGGGTCAAATATACAGTATAAATACGAGTTACTTTAACTTTCGACGCCGCCGCAACGCGCAGCGGGTCCAAATCCTAGTACATATATTGTTGATAAAGGACGATGAATAGTAACTTTATATTTATAATTATATATAGTTTTTAATTATTTTTTTACTTAATATATTATAATAGTTTATTATTATATCTACATTTAATAATATATTTTTTTATTTTTTTCCTTTTTTAAAATCATATATTTCTTTTACCATTTTTTAATAATTCTTTTTCCTTTTTTAGAACATATATTAATTTATCAATTAATTTGATACTTCTTTAATAATTTATGTTTATAACTTTTTTCTAAAAACTTAAATACGTAGTTGTGCTTGATTTTTTCTCTCGATATTCCGTTATACATTTTGTTAAAAACGAAGTTGTAATCAAAATAAAGTATTTATTTGGTATCATAAAACGGTTCGATGATAAACTAAACCGTTCTAATGGTCTGACTTTTTAAACAACATGCTTTATTTTCAAATCATATTTGTTTTACATTATCATTTGATCAGTTTCGCCGCAACGCGTGACGTATAAAAAAACTAGTTATAGTTATAGTTAAAACAAAACTTGTTTCCATTGTGTTAGAAAATAATGTTTTGTTAATTGGGTCTTTGGTCATTTTAACTCTTTACGAGTTAAATCTCATCTGATTTATCTTATGTTTAAAAAGAGGCGTCTTCGAGAATTCGCATACCCTGTTCGAGCTTAAAAAAATTGTGCCCTTCCGTAATGTTTTATTATTATTTAAAAAAATCAAATTAGTATTGTGCTCAATAAACCTAATGACAAGTGAGCTAAATACTAAACCATAAAAAGATGATTTGTAAATAGGCCTATATTGGAATTGGTATGTGTTTACTTTAAAAAAAATAATGTATATATATCAAATTTTATAAAAAATTGTGTGCCCTTCGAAATTACGGGCGTTGTGCGGAGGTCCTTCCCGCACACCATCAAAGCCGCCGCTGTGTTTAAAGCTCGAGAATATTAAAAATAATTTTATATTTTGATTTATTATAACGGATAGAATCATGTAGAGAAAATTAAACGGTACATGACTCAAACATGGGATCAAACGTAGTGGTCTTGAATTTTGTTGTCTATCACGTATAGTTCATTTAAACAACTTATAAAACATTCTTAAGTGATTACATATATAAATTCATCATTAAAATTAAAAGTTTTATTAAAAAAAAACTCATGAAACCATCTTGCTTCTTCTTACGGCTATAATACCGCATCATGAAAGTTAGTATTGTATCTGGTTAAAGGATTTGGAGACTTGATTTAGGCCTAACAATGGAAGATTAAGCCATGACATTTCTGGAGGCCCAAGATCGAGCTACCAAGAGTGATTTACGAAAACGACCATAACTTTGGCTACGGGTCTCCGTTTTAAGCGTTCAACCAGTCAAATCAAAGCTTGAAACGAGGAGCACGTCGTGACTTTCGGTCCAAAAAACGCATTCTAGTGGGAGTTACAGGCACCTTTATGTTTTTTTCTTTTTTTATGCATTTTGTTTTTGAGTTTGTGTTTGGCCCATGGCCTTTTTATGGCCCATTTCGATTTTTGTTTCTTATTTATATCCTTATCATGTAATATGGATGATCATTCATCAATTTTGCAATAAACCATCTTATCATTTCAAATTCTCTGCCTTTTTTGTCGAATTTGAGGTTTGGGGTAGATTATTCACAAAATCAACGTGATCAATTCTTAATTATCATTTCACACACTACATCAAGAATTGATAACACACTACTAAGCCCTTAAACTAGTATAAAATTCAGTTAAACCTAAGCCTAACAAACATACAAATAATTAATTGTAATTAGGGCGAATATCACATGCAAAAGTAATTTAAATGTAAATAAAATAACCGTTTTATATTTATTGTAATCCAAAAAAAATATACACATTACAGTGACAATGATGTCGGGCTAGATGGTTGAAATTTGTAAAATCAAACATGACCACTATTTTTTTTTCATGAGAAAGATATCAAGTTTAACCAAAATACGATTAAAATTGTGAACGGAGCAACACCCACACAAATTAAAGACTGAGTCGGCCAAGGATATTAGGCAACAATACTAATATAGTAATATTAATATTATAAATTATAAACTATATAAAAAAGCAACATATATATGCATATGCAACTTGTACTATATGTTGTGAGAGTTTTTCAAAAAAAACAAAAAAATTAGATTTTTCTTTTCTAACCCTAAAGTTTAAATATTTGGCAAAATAAGTTTAAAGTTTCATTTTTTTTGGTAATTTGAAACCCTTTAATTAGCTTGATTTTTCACTTATAATTAAAAGTTTATATCTTTTGCAATTTAACCCTGACATTTTTTAACATTCAACATTGGTCCCTTATACTTTTCATCTTTCGCAAGTTTTCCGTTTAACGTTTCGTTCTAAATTTTCCGAGTTAACACGCCGCAACGTGCATGTGCGGTTTCAACGTTTTTTCATCTATTTTTCCCGTTTGACAGGCCTTTTGCAACGCATCTATTTCCCCCGTTTGATAAGTTTGTCTCAACACGCGGGTCAGATATCAACTTAGTTATTCTTTTTATGTTTTACACACAGGTTCACGGTCATGTAAGAGATATTTGACTTTTATTTAATTTGATATATAACTAATGAATACCTGCCGCATTGCGGTGGGTGGTAAGCAAGTTATATGTGCATAGAATATTGTACCTTTAGCTTTGGGAGTCTTAAAAAAATAGAAATTTTTCTTTTTAACCCTAAAGTTTTAATGTTTGACAATTTAAGTTTAAACTTCTAATCTTTGTTTCCTTCTTAACCCTAAAGTTTTAATCTTTGACAATTTAAGTTTAAAGTTTTAATCTTTGGTAATTTAACCCCTTTGATTAATTTGATTTTTTACTTCTAATTCAAAAGTTTCCATCTTTTGCGATTTAACTACTTTGATTTTTTTTACTTATGTGTTGTAATCTTGGATTTGGGGGTTTTTTAAAGAAAAAATGGTTATGCATATGGTTGTTGTAACCTTGGCTTTGGGGGTTTTAAAAAAATGATTTTTTTTTTTAACTTTTCACTCAAAAGTATTTCATAAATTACTTTTAACCCAAAACTATTTGTTTTTTTACTTTTAACACAAAACTTTTTATCTTTTGCAATCTATCCTCACAACTTATTTACTTTCAACTTTGGTCCTTTATAGTTTTCATTTTTCGCAAATTTTTCGCTTTATGCTTCGTTCTAAATTTTGTGACTTAACACATCGCAACGTGCGTCTTTGGTTTAGCGTTTTTACGTTTCGTTCTAAATTTTGCGAGTTAACACGACGCAACATGCGTGTGTGTGAACATTTTTACATCGTCTTCCCTGTTTGACAGGTTCAACATAACGTATGCGTCCTAAATCGACTTAGTTATAACTAAAGAATCCCCGCCGCATTGCGGCGGGTCGTAATTCTAGTTAGTAATAAATTAGTATTTATTTTGAACTAGTTTATTGTTTACTATTAGTTTGAACTAGTATTAAGCGCCCCCACTCCCCCCCCTCTCCGGCGTTGCGGTGGGGGCGTAAAACCATGACAAATATCACCGATGCCACAACACCGCCAGCGACCATCAACACTGAAGTTGCGACGTGTTAATACGAAGATATTAGAACGAAACATAAAACACAGAAAATAATAACCAAGTCGATTAGGACCCGCGCGTCGCGATGAATCTATCAAACGGGGAAAAATAGACGGTCATAAAAATGTTGAACCACACACACATGTTGCGTAATATTAACTCGCAAAATTTAGAATGAAGCGTAAAACAAAACGTAAAAACATTGAACCACACACAAACGTTGCGCCGTGTTAACTTGCAAAATTTAGAACAAAACGTAAAACAAACATTTTGCGAATTATGAAAAGTGAAAGGTATCAAAGTAGAAAGTAAAAAAGTTGTGAGGTTAAATTGGCAAAGATAGAAAGCTTTTGGGTTAAAAGTGTCATTATATAATTTTTTTTAAATCTCCCTAAACATAGAATACAATTTAACTATACACCACATTGTTGTTAATTTATAATGAGTTAATAGGATTAGGTGCCTTGTATGGCAAGTAGCACGCAATATAAATAAAAGTCCTAGATCATTATATATTTATATTGTATTCGTATTCAAGAGATTGATTGGGAAGGATCCACTAAAAAGTGGATTTTGCCTAAGTAGCCTAAGAAGGATTGTGATGATAACATGTGTCACTCCTTATGAGTAGGAATCAAGGGTGTTTTGATACTAAAACATTTTAGTCCTTATAAATAGGAGTATAAAAATGACATGTGGCACCTTTTTGTGTTATAAAAAAACATAAAAAAATCAAGTACAAAAAATCTAGCACAAAAAATCAAGTACAAAAAATTATAGCACAAAAATCCAGTACAAAAAAATATAGCACAAAAATCCAATAAAAAAAATATAGTACAAAAAATATAGCACAAAAAAATTCAGCACAAAAAAATACAGTACAAAAAATTTAGTAAAAAAATTGAGGAAAAAAAATTTAAAGATAAAATATAGCTATCTACACCATTAACCATGAAAACAAACAATTATGAGGGTTAAGATGAAAAACATTTTGGTGCCATCAGAGCATCTCATCCTATGCACTCATGGGCCAGTCTTAACTTCCTGCTCAAGTTCTGTTCATATAAATTATGATTTTGATTTCTACAGCCCAACTTGATCTATTGTTAGACAGAGGGGTATGGGGCGGGGGTTTGGGCGTGGGTTTGGGGAAAACGCCTAAGCCACCATCCCGAGTGGGCTTGGGTTGGGGCGTGACCCTTGGGGCTTGGGTTTCAAGCCGGGCGTGGGGCGGGTCTAGCAAGCTGACATGGCGGGCTGTGAATGGCCAAACCAACCTAGCCGTTGGGGTAGCCGTTGGCATAGCCGTTGAGAGCTATTTAAAAAAAAATTCATTTATAAATACCTTACCATATTTATCATTTTTCTCACTCAATATCAAACACATAAAACACAATCTTGCCATGAGTTCTTCAAGTTATACTGAATCGTCATCATCATCTGACGATGGTGCGGAAATATTTCTACAAACGATCGCGACGGTGGTGAAAGCTATCGTGGAAAACGAAGAGGAGGAGGAAGAGACTCAACAACCTAAACGCAGCAGAAGGTACATCGCTCGTGAACGTCTCACCGCTAACGATTTGTTGGTAAGCGATTACTTCTCAGCGGAACCTAAGTATGATGAAAAAATGTTTAGGCGTCGTTTTCGTATGAGTAGAAACTTATTTTTAAGGATATCTAGAGATCTTGAGGAGAAGTATGTTTATTTCCAAAAAAAACCCGATGTAGTCGGGCAATTAGGATTTAGTACGTGGCAAAAGGTCACGGCCGCACTTAGGCAGTTAGCGTACGGCAATAGTTCGGACATTATGGATGACTATTTAAAAATGTCTGCACGTGTAGCTAGAGAAAGTCTTCACAACTTTTGTTCGTGTATTCTAGAACTTTATAGGAAAAGATATTTGAGAAAGCCCTCGTTTAGTGACATGCAACAATTATTGGAACACCACGCAGATTATCATGGGCTACCCGGGATGCTAGGTAGTTTAGATTGTATGAAATGGGCTTGGGAACTTTGTCCTACCCAATGGCAAGGTGTCACGACCCCCGACCCGGTTTGACCCGTTTCAGGAGCCGCGGAACAGAAAATCCCATGGTATTTATTTAATTGAGTTGACAGCGGAAGTTTTCTTCAGGACCGTTTTAAAACTGCAAATTTCCCTATTATTTTATTTCACAACTCGGGATAAAACCCCGGTAATTTACAATCATATGATTTCACTGAGAAATCTTTATTTTTCAAAACATGTTTCTTTATTTTATATTGAGCCACTTCCTTAAGCTTGTAGTGCTTCACAGCACTTTTCCTGGATCACAACAGATCACCTGAAACATGTTTGAAAAAGGTTTTGTCAGCGGGAAATACTGGTGAATCATTCTTTTTACTAAAACAACTCGTTTGTTATAATTTACAGTATTAAGAGCGATTACAATGTTTCCATATATCAACCAACTACCCACAGTATTTGTCACTCGAACATCCATTGGTAACCTCTGAGTCCAATGGTGTCTGTGAATATGGTCATATCACCCCTTGGCTACCCCGTTGTCCAATGGTGAAGGTTATCAAGTAATGTATACAAAACCCCACATACCGGCTGTAATTTGGTGATTACAAAGACTTAATCCCTGTAATTATAACATTGAAAATATTTAAGAATTTATAAAGAATTTTGATAAAAAGAGAATGACTCACATTGCAGATTTAACACGGGCAGAGTCTAGTCTACTGATTAGCCTTGTTAACCTAGTTTAAATAACAATGCACACAAAACTAGGTTAGTAACCAATACAGCATTTACGATAACTCACGAGATCAAACCCTCACAACGAATGACAAAGTGCGATACTTAAACATCCATCGAATTTACGACGAATGACAAAGCATAACCCTAATGTGGGCAGCACTTAAACATCCATTGGATAGTTTCAATCGATCGGACATTGAATCGTAGCAGCGATCGAGTTATTACCCTGTTGTTGCGGCAACACTTCGTGAATTGTGTGTGTTTTGGACTGTTTCTACTATATCTCAGTGTACGTTTTGAGTTTTAACGTCGAACGAACGCGAAATTGCAAGTCCCACTGCCCTCTATTTATACTGAAAATTTATCCCCCTCGCGTGGCGCGAGGGGTACCCTATTAGCATAGGGTAGCCTCGTGTACAGGTAGCTTAGCTGAGTTGGTTGTGCATGAAATTTCAATTTCGACAACAAACTGTGTGGATATTACTTAACTAGGGTTTACCCCCCCTGAGTTTTAGGGGCCCTGATCCTGATTCCGATTATTCTGAAAATTTTAGGGTTTATGCAGAATCACTTGGGGATCTTAATTAGGGTTTCCTATTGGACCAAATGTAATAATAATTAGGACTTTTAATGAGAGTTGTTACATTCTCCCCACCTTAATAAAAATCTCATTCTCGAGATTTATTGGAACAAGTGAGGATACTTTCGCTTCATTTCAGATTCTAATTCCCAAGTATATTCAGATCATCTCTTCGAATCCCACTTGACTTTGACCAGCACTAGCCGCTTGTGCTTGAGAAACTTAATCTTTCTATCTTCTATTTGAAGAGGTTTCTCTACGAATTTCAGTTTTTCATTTACCTCTACATCTTGAAGAGGTACTACCAGGGACTCGTCAGATAGACATTTCTTAAGATTGGATACATGAAATACATCATGTACTCCTGCTAACTCTTCTGGTAATTGTAAACGATAAGCAACTGGTCCTATACGTTGGATCATTGAAAATGGTCCTACGTATCTTGGACTTAGCTTTCCTTTCTTACCGAACCGAACTACTCCTTTCCAAGGAGAAACTTTTAACAATACTCTATCTCCAACTTGGAATTCTAAAGGCTTGCGTCGATTATCTGCATAACTCTTCTGACGATCTCGAGCTGTCTTTAGTCTTTCTTTGATTTGAGTGATCTTGTCGGTCGTTTCTTGTACTATCTCAGGACCTGATAATTGACCTTCTCCTATTTCTGCCCAACATACTGGAGTTCTGCACTTACGTCCATATAGTGCTTCGAATGGGGCAGATTCGATACTTGAATGATAGCTATTATTATAGGAGAATTCAATTAAAGGTAGGTGGTCATCCCAGTTTCCACCAAAATCTATCACACATGCCCGGAGCATGTCTTCTAGGGTTTGTATTGTCCTTTCACTTTGCCCGTCTGTTTGTGGATGATATGCAGTGCTCAAGTTTAGTTTAGTTCCCATGGCTTCTTGGAAACTTGTCCAGAAGTGAGAAGTGAAACGACTATCCCTATCTGATACAATGGAGAGTGGAACTCCATGTAAGGATACTACTTCATCTACATACAATTTTGCCAACTTTTCCATGCTAAAGGTTTCTTCCATATGTAGAAAATGAGTTGATTTGGTTAATCGATCCACAATTACCCAAATTGCATCATTACCTTTTCTGGTTCTGGGCAACTTAGTAACAAAATCCATTGTTATAAGTTCCCATTTCCATACTGGCATTTGTAATTGTTGTAGTAGACCTGAAGGTTTCTGGTGTTCTGCCTTAACTTGTGAACAAGTAAGACACTTAGAAACATATCTGGCTATATCCTTTTTCATGCCTATCTACCAGAAATTATTTCTTAAATCTTGGTACATCTTATTATTTCCTGGATGCATGGTATACCTAGATTTATGGGCTTCTTCTAAAATTTTATCTCTTAATTCTCCCTGCTTAGGTACCCAAATTCCTCTTTTGTGGAATCTCCAAATTCCATCAGCTCCTTGTTCTAATTCTTTTATTCGTCCTTTCATTCCTTCAGCATCATCCTTGATTGCTGTTTCCTGAACATTTTTTAGTTGTTCCATTAAATCTAATTGTAGATTTAACCTAAGAGCACGAACCCGTCGTTGTTTCTCATGATACTTACGACTTAAGGCATCTGCAACTACATTTGTCTTTCCTTCATGATAATGAATATCACAGTCGTAGTCATTTAGTATTTCCATCCATCTTCTTTGTCTCATGTTTAATTCTTTTTGCCCAAATATATATCTTAAACTTTTATGATATGTATAGACAGTAAACTTACTTCCGTACAGATAATGTCTCCAGATTTTAAGGGCAAAAATTATGGCTCCTAACTCTAAATCATGAGTCGTATAATTTTCCTCGTGCTTTTTCAATTGTCTTGAAGCATACGCAATTACCTTCTTGCGTTGCATTAACACACATCCTAATCCTAGCTTTGAAGCATCACAGTATACTTCAAAATCTTCAGTTCCTTCTGGTAAGGCTAGAATTGGAGCATTGGTTAACTTTTGCTTTAAAAGCCTAAAGGTTTCTTCCTGCTTAGGTCCCCATTCAAACTTAACCGATTTACAGGTTAGCTTAGTTAATGGTACAACTATCTTGGAAAAATTCTTAATAAACCGTCTATAGTAACCAGCTAATCCTAAAAAGCTTCTAATTTCCATTGCGGATTGCGGAACCTTCCATTTGGTAATTGCTTCTATTTTAGCAGGATCTACGTGAATACCTTCATGATTCACCATGTGTCCTAGGAATTGCACTTCTTGCAGCCAAAATTCACATTTTGAGAATTTGGCGTAAAGTTTTTCCCTTCTTAACAAAGTTAAGAGTGCATGCAAGTGCTGACAATGTTCTTCCTGACTTTTGGAATAAATAAGTATATCGTCGATGAAGACAATTACAAATTTATCCAAGTACGGTTTATAGATTCTATTCATCATGTCCATGAATGCGGCAGGTGCATTCGTTAATCCAAAGGGCATGACTGTAAACTCGTAATGACCATACCTAGTTCTGAAAGCAGTTTTAGGTATGTATTCTTCTTGTACCTTTAATTGATGGTATCCTGAGCGTAAGTCGATCTTAGAAAAGTATCTAGCTCCTTGAAGTTGATCGAAAAGATCATCAATCCTAGGTAATGGGTATCGATTCTTAATTGTAACCTTATTCAATTCTCTATAATCAATACACATTCTCATCGAACCATCCTTCTTCTTTACAAACAACACTGGTGCTCCCCACGGGGATGAACTAGGTTGTATGAATCCTTTAATTAATAATTCATCTAATTGCTTTTTCAATTCTAGCATTTCAGTGGGTGCTAACCGATAAGGTGCCTTAGCTATCGGTGTAGTTCCAGAAATTAGATGAATTCTAAATTCTACTTCCCTGTCGGGTGGTAATCCCGGGAGTTCTTCTGGAAACACATCTGGGTATTCTGAGACTACATGAATGTCCTTAAGTTCCTTATCCTTGGTGGTAATGATTACTGAAATCATATACACTATTCCTTGCTTTCGTTCATAACTAGCAACTTTCATTACTGAAATGAACTTCATGGGTTTACGTGGTTTATCTCCTGTAATCATGATTACTTCTCCGGTGGGTGCCTGAATTTCTATGGAATTCTTATCACAAAGAATTCGAGCATGGTTGGCTACTAACCAATCCATTCCTAATACAACATCGAATTCGGCTAATTTCATAGGTAACATGTTTGCAAAGAATTTATGACCTGAAAGTTCTATATTTTCTTTTTGCAAAACCTTATCTATGCTAACAGAATTCCCATCTGCTGTTTCAACTGTAAAAATCTGCCTAAGGTTGGTCAAAGGTAAATTAAGAGCTTGGCAGAATGAAGTATTGATAAAACTTTGGTTTGCATCAGAGTCAAATAATATTTTTGCATACAGGTTGTGAACTAAAAACGTACCAGCTATCACATCTGGAATGAGTTCTGCTTCTTGAGTGGTTAGCTGGAATGCTCTGACATTCTTTTTAGTAGCTCCGTTGGCCGTCTTGGCTTTGTTGTCTGCTGGTTTGACCAATTTAGGACATTCTGTTTTAAAATGTCCTGCTTCTCCACAGTTAAAGCAGATTCTTGTTTTCTTTCTGCAGTCTTCTTGACGATGTCCTACCATTTTGCAAAAGTTAAAGGTTATATTACATCTTCCATAATGTTTCTTTTTGCAATTCCTGCAGAATGGCGGAGTTGAAGATTGCCCTGTTCCTCTTCTCTTGAAGTTGCTATTATTACCCGTACGAAATCCTTGGGTAATTTTCTGAGCCAGTTCTTTTTTCCTGTTTTCATCTCTTGTACGTACCAGTTCGTCAGTTAGGGTGTTAGCTAATTCTACCGCATCGTCAATAGTACGAGGTCTCCCAGCTTTAACGATATTACGGATTTCGCTAATTAATCCCCAAATATAGCGAGGAAATGAGTACCGGTTCTGGCGAAGCCAGTGTTGGTACCACTCTAGCATATTCAAAGAATGTCGAAGTATACCTCGACAATCTACACCCATCATTCGATGATTTAAGAATTTATTTGCCATTTGATCTTTTACATATTCGGGACATAATTTTCTTTCTACAAGACTCTTAAATTCTTTCCAGTTCATGATAGGCCATATAACTTCCTTTGGCTTGAAGTACTGTATTCCCACCATTCTAGCGCCCCTTCTTTGAACAGATTAGATGCGTACATGACCTTATCATCCTTGTCACATTTACGTATTGTAATCACTGCCTCGGTTTTCTCTAACCAACGCAGGCCGCAGTTGCTCCTTCATTGCCTGCAAATTCAGCGTGTTTACAAGCAAGAAATTCTTTGTAAGTGCAACCGTTACAGCTTCATTTTCTTAGGGAGCGGAGCCTGCGTGGATCATTATCATGATTGGTATGATTACCGCCTCCGTTTACGCTATTACTGAAGTTATCTTCAGAAATACGTTTGCTAGGAATGATTTGTTGAGGTTCAACAGGTTTTTGGGCAGCAGCAAGTATTGCAGGAATAGCATTGGCTATTCCTTGAGCAACAATATTTTCTATATCTTGTCTAGTCATAAAGTGTCCTCCTGATGTTGCTCAGATTGGTTTACCTCGTTAACTGGTTCATTATTAGCGTTTTCCATCTGATAATTAATATATATAATTTATTAGTATAAAATAAGAAACAACCAAATATAACAATTAATCACACATAATCACGTAAACAATTTTATAACCAACATTGTAAATTTCTAAATTTTCATTTGTTTATATATTATAATATGCTTCCTTACACACTTTTATCTTACAACCGTTTTATTGTTTATTTTACCCATACTGATTTTTATTACTATTATTATTTATTATACAAACACAGATTCACACCCACTTCTCCCTCGTCAACTTGCATTTTAAAAGCGATGTTCCCTCTCATCATATTTCCATGAGATTTGTCCTCCTATCTCTCGGATCCTATTTCCAGCATCCATCAGCTCTTCGCCAAATGGCGAAGTTCAGCCATATTCTCATTACTCATCGGTGGATTTGGTATAGGTTCAGGGTCAAACTGAGGGAAAAACGTATAAGGGTTATTAAGTAGGTTTGAAACTGCCAATCATTGGTCCACCACTCGTCCATTCCTAGAGGTTGGGGTGTGGATTATAGGTTCTAGGATTGCTGGTTCCAAGTTCATTGGAAGTTGAGTTTCAATAGGATGGGTAAAAATATTTCATTGACAGGCTTAATAGTATCACAGCTTGCCAATATAAAATCTAACTCTCCTGCAATGTCATTTCCTGGGTTTGCTTGAGCTTTCTCCAATTTCTTTCTTAGCACTTTCCCAAATTTCCATCCCTGCTTGCCTTGAATATTCCTCAATCTCTATCCCTTTTCCATTATCTATGGGATTCTCTATTTTGGGAACTCTCCTAGTTGCGGGTTTCCTCCCGCGTACACGCCTCATCCTACCAATCTTCTCCTTTTCTTAGGCTTGGGTTTCTCCAGAGGTGGAGCGTTGAATTCCATATGTTCTTCTATATCGGGTATATAACCAGTACAATCTTTGGAAACTTCTATGTTTACAGGGTAGAGGTTGAGATTCTCTAGGGCTCCAGATAACTCATTCATGTTGTTTATCATATATGTAAAATAATAAGTTAAAATTTTATAATAAAATTTCACAGATAAACTTCAAATATTATAGCATATCGTGTGACTTTAATTTAATACAAAGGATAATTGATAATTAAACATACTAGGTTTTATTGTAACTTTATTTATTTACTGGGTAACGTTTCTGGCTTGTAAGTGATAAGGGTGCTAATACTGGGTCATGGTATTTTAAAGATTTGCATTTACTGCTACAGTGGCTAGCATATAGAGATCTGCCCATTTTTCATCTAACTTGTCTTCCTATGGTGGATAATTGCCTAATTTATGGATTTCTTGATTAACTTTCATTTCTTTTGATTGAGATTTTTTTATTTTCTCCTGACTTTTCCTAATAATCAAATTTCTTTTATTAGGAGAAAGTGGTTCCTCATAATGAGCTTTACGAACAAATATTCCCTCCTCAGTATCTACTGAGTATCTTGAGGATTGGGATGAACTTCCTTCTCTTTTGGCAAACTATCTAATTTAAGATAGATGTTTGAAAGCTTTTGCTTACCCATACTATAACTAACAAATAGTCAGTTAATAAAACACATAATCACAAAAATGGCAATCAGGAAATTTAAGTATTTCTCAAATACTTAATTAGCTTAACTCAGTGGCTCTGATACCACCTTTTTCTGTCACGACCCCCGGCCCGGTTTGACCCGTTTCAGGAGCCGCGGAACAGAAAATCCCGTGGTATTTATTTAATTGAGTTGACAGTGGAAGTTTTCTTCAGGACCTTTTAAAACTGCAAATTCCCCATTATTTTATTTCACAACTCGGATAAAACCCGGTAATTTACAATCATATGATTTCACTGAGAAATCTTTAGTTTTTCAAAACATGGTTCTTTATTTTATATTGAGCCACTTCCTTAAGCTTGTAGTGCTTCACGCACTTTTCCTAGATCACAACAGATCACCTGAGACATGTTTTGAAGAGGATATATGTTTGTCAGCGGGAATATACTGGTGAATCATTCTCTTTTTACTAAAACGACTCGTTTGTTATAATTTACAGTATTAAGAGCGATTACAATGTTTCCATATATCAACCAACTACCCACAGTATTTGTCACTCGAACATCCATTGGTAACCTCTGAGTCAATGGTGTCTGTGACTGTGGTCATATCACCCCTTGGCTACCCCGTTGTCCAATGGTCGAAGGCTATCAAGTAATGTATACAAAACCCCACATACCGGCTGTAATTTGGTGATTACAAAGACTTAATCCCTGTAATTATAACTTTGAAAATATTTAAGAATTTATAAAGCATTTTGATAAAAAGAGAATGACTCACATTGCAGATTTAACACGGGCTAGGAGTCTAGTCTTACTGATTAGCCTTGTTAACCTAGTTTAAATAACTATGCACACAAAACTAGGTTAGTAACCAATATAGCATTTACGATAACTCACGAGATCAAACCCTCACAACGAATGACAAAGTGCGATACTAAACATCCATCGAAATTTACGACGAATGACAAAGCATAACCTCTAATGTGGGCCAGCATTTAAACATCCATTGGATAGTTTCAATCGATCGGACATTGAATCGTAGCAGCGATCGAGTTATTACCCTGTTGTTGCGGCAGCACTTCGTGAATTGTGTGTGTTTTGGACTGTTTCTACTATATCTCAGTGTACGTTTTGAGTTTTAACGTCGAACGAACGCGAAATTGCAAGTCCCACTGCCCTCTATTTATACTGAAAATTTGTCCCCCTCGCGTGGCGCGAGGGGTCACCTTGTGCGCGTCGCGTGGTGCGAGGGGTACCCTATTAGCATAGGGTAGCCTCGTGTACAGGTAGCTTAGATGAGTTGTTGTGCATGAAATCTCAATTTTGACAACAAACTGTGTGGATATTACTTAACTAGGGTTTACCCCCCTGAGTTTTAGGGGCCCCTGATCCTGATTCCGATTATTCTGAAATTTTAGGGTTTATGCAGAATCACTTGGGGGATCTTAATTAGGGTTTCCTATTGGACCAAATGTAATAATAATTAGGACTTTTAATGAGAGGTTGTTACACAAGGCGCTCACACGAGTGGATTTCACGGGAGTCCAGCTATCATGCTTGAAGCGGTTGCGTCCCAAGATCTTTGGATATGGCATGCGTTCTTCGAGTATGCCTAGGTTCACATAATAATATTACCATCATAAACCACTCGCCCCTTTTCAATGATCGGGTAATGGTATAGGACCCAAAGGAACTTTCTTTGTAAACGGGTTGAGTACGTGTATGGGTACTACCTAGTTGATGGGATTTACCCCAGAGTGGGGGGTTTTTGTAAAATCGTTCACAAAACACGGTACCACAGATCCAAAGAGATTAAAGTTTAACAGGGTCCAAATGGCTGCACGTAAAGACGTCGAGCGAGCATTCGGTGTTTTGAAGAAAAGTGTGGCGAATATTGGCAATGCCATGTCGACTATGGGACAAGGATCAGATTGGAAACGTGATGTACCACATGTATCATTCTTCACAACATGATTTTGGAGGATGAGGTAGAGCGGGTCGTTACCTACTATGATTCGATGACCCCCAACCAGGTAACGTAACAAACCAAGATAAAGCGAGCAAATGAATTTTTGATCAAGTCCAGGGATATACATCACAACCTTCGATCTGATTTGGTGGAACATGTTTCAACGATTCCTGGTTCGAAACCGACGAAGACAGACAAAAGAATGATTGTTTTTATTTTGATAATTATTATGTATGTTTATGTACTTTTAAAAAAAATATGTATGTTTATTATTTATGTAGTATATATCTATCAATATAATATATATATATTACAAAAATGTTGATCGTGGCTAGGCCACGCCAGCACAGCCACGCCCAACCCAAGCCCCACCATACCCCTTAAAACTTGGCTTTAGGTTTGTAAATATTCAAGATCCACGTGTCAACTAATGCCCCAACCCAAGCCCCACCATACCCCACGATCTTAAGTAAAACATAGTAGTTAACTGACTCCAGGCTCATTTTCATCGGTCACAAAATTCTTTTTTTCCAAATAAATCAATTTGATTTCCTACATACCAATAGATATAATCAACTAAGTTGAGGAAAATTACAGAAGCAGTTAGCCCACATGATACAACAAATTTTTGTGAGTTTTTTAGTCGTCATATTTTATATAGCAAATATGGTACTCAAATTAAAGAGAAAAAGACGCTCGATTTTATGGTGAATTTTTTATGTAAAAATAATGTCGTATAAAAAGTTATGAACGTTTAAAAAATGAGGGTGAAATATGCATGTGCCTTGCATGTGGAGTGAGAAAGTCAATAAATAGGATTTTCCTAAAACACCCTTACACTCTTCTTTTTTCCTACATTTTCATTTTAACCATTGATTTGAAAAATGAATGGTTAAGATTCTTTCTCATCCTACTTAGGCAAAATGAACTTTTTATTTGAATGTCCTACAAGTTTGTACAATTTCGAGTGTTGGATCATTTACACGGGTTTGAGATACGAAGGCCAATTTAAAAAATTGGTATTAGAGCTTGAAGAAAAACTAAAGAAGAAAAGTTGGAGATCACAATGACTTAATATTCAGGTGTTGGAGTGGTTAAGAAGCTTAACAACTGAAGAGGTATGGTCTCAATTCCATGCACACATGGCAAGGACCACACCACTTTTTCCGTCCAACATGGCGCCTACATCAGCAAGAAAATCCAGAAGCTTCTGGAAGACGTCAAGGTGGCACCGAAGATGCTCCTCTAGACAAGAAGGACAACACGTGTCACCAATATCCAGACGCCATGTGGACCTGCAACGCTACCTGGGGGCAGACCGACAGCTGCAGTACCAGTCCTCCTACATGGACCAACGAGGGTGCGCCACGTGTACCACTATCCTGACCGCAGCAGAGGAGACCAAGAGGATATTCCCCTTGTTCGGACAGCTGGCGCCCGATAGCAGCTGGCAGGGTTGCTCCTCCCTCCTTCACCATCCGGCTATAAATAGGCCCTTCGTCATTTAGGTTATCCATTATGTTCTCCTCACATTCCACCTATAACACACACTATTTTCTCCTCAGAGCAGTACTTATTCTCACGCGGAGCCCGTTAAGAGGGAAACCCCCATATTCCCCTCTTAACGAGCTAACGGTTTGCTGTTTTGCAGGACCACGGTCTCAAGCGAGTAGAGAAGGAGATTGAACCCACTTAAGAGACAACCCAGCTAGTTAACCATCGATGTTAACCAGTGTTTCATCAACAACCAAAATAACAATATGTGGTCCACTTGTATGATGTCGTATCTACAAGGACGATTTATGAGAGGTTGTTAACGGAGCACATACCGTCCCACCAAGAAACAACATAAATAAAGCTTTAATTAATATACCATTTTAAATTTATTGTAATCCAATGTACTTATTCATCACAAAGCTATCAAGTCTAACCAAAATAAGTTTAAAACCATGTAATATGAACTCGAAATGTGCAACTTATTTATATAATAGTAATTCAATATACTTATTCATCACAAAGCTATCAAGTCTAACCAATATATGTTTAAAACATGTAACATGAAGACGACATGTGCAACCTATTTATATAAATGGGAACTAGGGATTGTAATAAAGATGTAAATATGTTAGGAATATGATCAAATACCAATTCATTCATATATGATAATAATACAACAGAATGAACAGTTGTTTAATATATTATAGTAATATAATTATTATTATTATTTTCTTTGCTTTCTCAATTGGATAAGTTTGGTGTTAACCAATACTGGTATCGAAAATACAGGTACGGTCTGGTTCATTATCGGTGCATTAAGGTAAAAATCGGTACCAGCCTGATACAGAAAACGACAAAAGTCGGTACCGGATTAAGTTTGAATATCTTTTATTCGAGAAATTCGGTACTGCTACACGGTACTATTTGCTCATCCCTGATCACGGGTGCCATACAAACAACAACGGTATCGTACAACTTTTTATTGTTGATTTTCTCAACTTTTAATGATTTCTTTTTTTAGTTTCAGGGGTAGGGATGAGCTCGGTGGCAACCGATACTGAAAATACCGGTTACGGTACCGGCATATTTTTTAAATAAAAACAATAGACTTAACTTTCGCTCACTTTGGTTTGGTCATTTAAACGGTTTTGCTCCAATAGTTCAAAAATAGTCATTTTCCTCATGATCTTTTCGAGTTCGTCGCCAGTTTCCTTCCTAACTCTAACTCAGGTTAAAACGTTCAATTAAAAGTAGGGGTATTTCGGTAGTTTACTCCCTGACTCTAACTCAATTAAAACGTTTAGTTAATTCTTCTAAAAACAACAAGTTGTAAGAAGTGTATTAAACGGAATCCGATTGAGCTCATAGAAGTGGCATTGGAATAGTCTTATTCAACTCTACAATATGAGATTTTAGTTTTTTCTTTTAGATGTTTAGCTTGTAGATTCTTAGATTTTTTGTTTACATCACTGTGTCTTTTTATTTATCTTTGTGTCATTTTTGTGACTCATTGTGTCTATTTTCCTCGACATTGTGTTATATTTTTCGGCATTGTAATTTATTTTGCTCGGCATTATGTCATATTTTACAATCCATTGTGACTTTGTACGCTTCTTATTTTTAATAGTATTTGTAGAATAACTTTACAAAATACGTAAAAGGGTTGTACACAACTTATGGAATTTACCAAAAGTGTAAATGGGTCATCAATGGATTGACAAGTCAAACCTACAATCGTTTTTTAAATGAACTAGAATAGATTCCCTGCGTTGCGGGGTCCAGTTTTATTTAATGTGATTTGAGTGTAGGATATTTTTTTTTGTAATCGTCTTTAAAGAGAAAATAATGAATGATTACATTTTCAATCCTTTAAATACTTATAAAGTTGTTTGGGATATCGATTGTAGTCGAATCTCATGGTGTGTTAATGCGGTTGAATCCACATCTTACCGCAATTTTGGAGTTATTAATCGTAGTTAGATCTCACGGACTATTTCAAATCGAACTTTTCAATTAATTAGACTTCTAGTAAATATACACACGACACAAATACTAAACTCATATGACTTTATAAAAGCTAATTCTATTTAGTATTCATTTGAATTATAAAATAAGGATGTTACCTAAAAAAATATAATTAATTGAATAAATATATAAGTCATGAAAAATATAACAATATTAGTTTAAAATTTTTTATGTAAAATATGTACTAATTAGTGAGATGACATTACATTCTACATGATTGGATAAGGTTATCTTTATGAGTCACCTACATGTAAATATAATTTTCACTGTAGCTAACAATTTATATACTATAAAGAGTTAAATGCCCGGATAGTCCCTGTGGTTTGGTCTTTTTTCACTTTTAGTCCCTAACTTTCTAAAATTACCTCTATAGTCCCTAACTTTTCAATTTGCGTTCCCGGATAGTCCCTGGTGCGGATGGAAGTTAGTTTTTTCAGTTAAGTGGGTGTGAAATTACTAAATTACCCTTGTTATTAAAAAAACTTAAAGAATCCCCTTTCATTTCTCTGTTCCTCTTTCTAGTTTTGGTCTGCAATAATCAAACCACCACCACCACTTCATCTTCCCCACCATCTGGTTTTTCTTGATCCGGCAACCGGTGGTGCACCTCCGACCGGTTGCCGGTCGTCTATCTTACTAGTCAAACACCCACCCCCATACACCGACACCCCTCGTCTCTATCTGATTCGGCCGACCACACCCACACCTGCAACATTTTAAATCAGATTCTTAGCCTAGCTTTGAACAATCTCCACTACCTGCATCAATCAGCCATAATTATGGGGGTATTACAAAAAAGAACAAAATACTTGATAGTTGAGCTATGGATATCAACGCGAAGATCAACTCAGAATCATATCTGTAATCATCATCCACTTAAGCTAAAAGTTTAACAAATAATCACAACCTAGCTAATCACCTGTATCGATTGAATGCTCTGGGAAAATCACAAAACTGGATGAACAATTGAACGAACCTTACCATTTACTAAAAATGCTGAAGATAAAAGGGCAAATTATGAGCAGTTGTAATTATGTAAATGGCTAGCCTAGTGTGCAGGCATGGGAAACGAAGAGACGAATTGCAGAGGGGAGCAACTATCTCGACATGTCTCGTAATGTAGCGAAAATGGCGAGAAGATGCCAAGAGTCGTAGGGGGCAACCGAACAAGACATAAAATAATTGACGAATTGCAGGCATGGGAAACGAAGAGACGAGTTGCATGTGTGGGTGTGGTCGGCCGGAGAAGATGGCGGAGCTGCCCGGAATCCCCGATCTCAGGTCGTCGGAGCCGAATCAGATAGAGACGAGGGGTGTCGGTGTATGGGGGTGGGTGTTTGACTGGTAAGATAGACGACCGGCAATCGGCCGGAGGTGCACTGGTCACCGGATCAAGAAAAATAAGATGGTGGTGAAGGGTGGTGAGGGTGGGGAAGATGAAGTGTTGCAGATCAAAACTAGAAAGAGGAAGAGAGAAATGGAAGGGGGATTCTTTAAGTTATTTTTTAATAACAAGGGTAATTTAGTAATTTCACACCCACTTAACTGAAAAAACTAACCTTCATCGGGACTATCCGGGAACGAAAATTGAAAAGTTGGGGACTATAGAGGTAATTTTAGAAACTTAGGGACTAAAGGTGAAAAAATGACAAACCACAGGGACTATCCGAGCATTTAACTCTACTATAAATTAGCAAGTTTTATATGCATAAGACTGCGGGGTATGGGGCGGGAGTTTGGGTGTGGGTAGGGGGAAAACGCCCAAGCCACCACCCCGGGTGGGCATGGGTTTCGGCGTGGCCCTTGGGGCATGGGTTTCAAGCCGGGCGTGGGGCGGTTTGGCCATCCTAGTTGGCTCACCCGCCACGTCATAGCGGGCCATCCCAAAAGTTTTGAATTTTTAAATTCAAACCGTTGGCTTGGCCAAGCGGTAACCCCAACCGGTCACCCAAACCCCAACATCCCCTATAAATACCCCCCAAACCCCAACCGGGTGGTCCATCCCAACCCCCACCGTGGTCCCAAACATTCGATATCCCCACCCGCTGTCCCAGCCGGTCACCACAAACCCAACATCCCACGAACCCGCTATGGCATCCTGGACCCACGACGAAGAACTTGCCCTAGTCACAAGCGTCGTTGACGCTATGAAGGGGCGGCCACCGGGCCAAACCAAATATTGGTCGGAAGCTTTCGCGGCCTACCGACTAAACATCGGTAACGACCGCCACAACATGAACGCGTGCCAACATAAATGGCGCGAGCTACGTCCCAAGCTCGAACGTTTCAAGGCTTACTACGAAGCCGTTCCCGGGGGCGAGTTAAGCCACGAGGACCGGGTGGCGGTGGCGAACATAGAGTTTCGCGGCTAGGAAAAAAAGGCGTTCGACAAGATCGACCTTTTTGAAATTTATTTAACGCTTTAGGTTTCTTATTTTGTAATTTTTAGGTTTATGTAATTTTATAAATATTAATGAAGTTGTATGTTTTTTTTATAAATGTTTGTGTGATTTTTTTAAATTTTGTATATGTATTTTTTTTAAACTACCCTGCCACGCGGTGCACCCAACCCAAGCCCAACCCACGCCCCACCATACCCCGCGGACACGTACCAGGCAGTGGGGGGGGGTCCCATTCCACGTGTCAGCACCCGCCCCAACCCACGCCCAACCCAAGCCCCACCATACCCCGCAGTCTAAGATGTTATACTTTATGTTTTGGGTGAATTTCAAAAAAGAAATTGAAATTTTACTTTTAACTCAAATCTTTGAATTTCTTACAATTTTAACTTTACAAAATTGAACTTTTTTTTATAATTTAACCTCAACTTTTTTATATTTAACTTTGGCCCCCCTATACTTTCATCTTTTGCAGATTTTCATATTATGTTTCTTACTAAATTTTGTGAGTTACCACGAATCAACGTGTGTGCAGTTCAATGTTATTACGTTTCATTCATAATTTTGCAAGGTAATACGGCGCAACGTCCATGTTTAGTTCAAGATTTTACGTCTATTGTTTTTCATTTCATAGGTTCGTCGCAACGCGTGATCATTGATTGACTTTGTTATTTTTTATATGTTATATATTTCGGTTTCTTACAATTTTAACCTCACAAAAATGATTTCTTTTTTACTTTTAACCCAATTTTTTTAATCTTTTGTAATTTAACTTCACAACTTTTTTACTTTCAACTTTCGTCCCCTATACTTGTCATCATTCCCAAATTTTCATTTTACGTTCCGTACTAAATTTTTCGAGTTAACACAACGCAATGTGCGTGTGTGATTCAATGTTTTTACGTTTCGTTCGTAATTTTCCAAGTTAACACGGTGTAACGTCCATGTGTTTTTATTTCTATTTTTCTCATTTGACAGGTTCCTTGTAACGCATGAGTCCTAGATCGACTTAGTTATTTTTCTTAAATGTTCTACGTTTCGGTCTATTTCTTCGTTTTAACATGCCACAACTTGAACGTTGGTGGTCGCTGACGGTTGTTTGGAATTGGTGCTATTTGATATGCTTTAACGCCCCCGTCACAACGTGAGGGTGCTAAATTCTAGTTTGTTTAATTATATATATATATAGAGGCCGGTTATCATACAAATGCCCTTATCGTACATTACGTACGCTACAATCTCAGCCGTCCGATCATCTTCCCGCATTGAATTCGCATGTTGTTTTTTTGTACCACATGCGAAATTGTTACAAAAAAACAACATGTTATTTCATCAAAATTATCACATGCGAAATTGGTACAAAAAAACAACATGCGAATCCATCAAAAATTTTCACATGCGAAATTGTTATAAAAAAAAAACATGCTATTTCATCAAAATTATCACATGCGAAATTGGTACAAAAAAACAACATGCGAATTCATCAAAAATTATCACATGCGAAATTGTTATAAAAAAAACATGCGATTTTAAAATGCGGGAAGATGATCTGACGGCTGAGATTGAAGCGTACGTAATGTACGATAAGCAATATTGTACAGTACTCTTTACCTATATGGCTATATATATATATAATAATTAGACCGATAACCCAAACATGTTATGCTTTTATTACACAAGTTAAATCAATCAATTTAAAACCTAATTATTTCGTGTTTTTTTTTAACCACTTGGGAATAGCCCAGTGGTGTTGGTGAGTTTAGATAGAGTTTAGGATATGAGAGATCAGGGGTTCAATCCCCATGGTGTGCAACGTTAGCCATTCAAAAAAAAAAAAAAAATTATTTCGTGTTTTTAATTGATGTTTACCTTCATATAGATTTATGTTTGTGCTTACTTTTGTATAATATTTGTTTGAATTTGCAGACTTGGATTACAGGCGAGTATTTTTTTAATGGCCAATAAATCCTTTAAATGGGCTACTAGCGAATTCACCACATCGGGATACATTCGGCTCCAAATTGGGGAAAACATTCACCTAAGGCCGAAGCCCGTGAACACTCGCCCAAAGGCACGGCAGTGCGGTGAGGTAAAACCTGCTCAGTTCAAGGATCGAACTAGCGAACTCCGCTTAGTCGTCTAGTCTCCCATCATCACCAGGTGCCGCAGAAAATAATGGAGAGAGCAGGAATCGAACTTGGATCCCTTAGAACACCAAGTCTCTCCCATACGACTCTACCACCACCTCATTGGCATTACACTCGATTATTAGTTAACGATTTTCTTATAGTCTTGAAAATTGACTTAATCTTAACTTTTAACTACTACATCAAGTAGAAAATAGAAGATAAACATGATTAAAGTTGGTAGAAAAGAAGACGCGTTCAACCTTTTTCTTAATCTTTGTCAAGAAGCAACCGATTGCAGATTATAAGAATCAAGACTCTCATTCATTAGTGGGTCCTCCAAGCAACTCAACATAATAACCACCGTAGAATTTATTTATAAAACTTACATAATAAATGTAAGGGATGTGTGTATCACAAAATTATTTTATATAATATTGTATTTTATGTGTGTCAAAAAAAATATAATATTGTATTTATGTTTTTTTTAACTGCAAGGTGTCATACAATTTTTAGGGTGCGAGACACCCCACACCCTCCCGTATTGGGGAGGCCTGTCGTTCCTCTCCAGCCAGACGTAAGTGTCTTAACTATGCCTTAGCTGACATCAGAGAGTGACCGGCGTCCAAAGAAAAACCCCACAGGTACCTCGCCCTGAATAGGGCTTGACGAATTGAGGGCCGACACAGAGGAGAATGAACCGCCTCAAGTGGAGATCAAACTCGGACGCCATGGGTAAAACCCAGGTGCATCAACCAGTTGGACTGGCATCATTTGCTATTGTTGTATTTATGTGTGTGATCTCATATCAAGATATTGCTGTATCATGGTATTTTAGTTATGCATCGCCTCTCTCTTAAAATTAGTTCCATTAAATGATAATATTTTTGTTCTACTTCTAATTAGATTTATCATTTTAGCTTAGGAGACCTATACACACGTATGACTTGGGGTTTGTAGGGTACATATCATTGTTACATGGCACAAACGCTAGATGATTTTTTTACAACTTATTGTTATGGTTTTGAGATGGTTGAATACATATATATCGGGTCAGAATTTAGAGAAAACGGTGGAAAGTATGAGAACGGAGAGAACGTTTATGGATCGTCAGATCAAAACAATCTATGGACTAGATGACGCGGTGACGTTTTCGTAAATAACATCACTTTTATTATGTGGGACGCGCTTCATTAAGGGTAAAAGGGTCTTTTGACTTCTCTACACAAAACGCCAAACTCACGAATAAAACGTCAATAAATTGCCACCTTAATCATATAGCACACACTATCCTAATATGAAACGCCATTAGATATAAAACGCCAAAGTTAATTATATACAACATCCTATATATACAACATCTCAGACCTTCCTTTAAAAACACACAAAACCCCAAACGTCATATTTAATATATACCATTCGTCTTAGAAGCGCCAAAAAACCCAAACATCAAATATCCTCTAAACCAAAACGTTTATTTGAAATTCAGTTTGGTTGTCCGTAAGGTTTCGCTCAATATAATAGACAAAAATCCTTAAGTGGGGATATTGTCCATTTCATTGAGTAAAATCTTATTGACTTTATCCTCAACTACTATACAATTTATAACGCCAAAACATACAAAAACATTATTGGGGTTTGTTCTCAATAAAGTTTAGCTGTATGGGATGGACAATATTGTTATACATCTTTCTTAACTGTTGATTAACAATGTTGTCCATCTCATACATCAAAACATTATTGATTTTAGCATGATCAAATATAAAGGTTTAAGGTATTTTTATTTACTGGCGTTCTTTTTCTCGGTAAAACGCCAAAAAGTTAAAAAAATCAAACATCGTTCCTTGAAAATTCAATATTGTTAGCTGAAGGATGTAACTCAATAATATTTTGCTGCATGAGATGGACAAATCTTCAAGAAAAAGATGGTGTCAGACTTTGTGCTCCCAAACGGCGATAAAAAAACTACTTCAAAAACAAAAAAAAAAAAAACAAAATGAATCATACGAAAGTCGAAACAACCAGTTAAGATGATTCATAAAAGAAGAAATAGACTGGTGACAGTGAAAATTTGGAAGATCAATTTTTTATATATATTTTTTAATTTTCCTTTTTAGTTGATTGTTATATAATAACAACGCCATATATAATAAAAACGCCAGAAGCCAAATGCTTGTTAAAATGCTATCATGCCGTAAAACGCCCCAAAAATTCCCAAATTTTAATAAAATTACTTTGGACAAGTATTATAAAAAACCCAAAATAAAAAAAATAAAAACCAAACTTGAAAAGGTAACTAGAAACAGTAACTACAAAACAGTAAAACTGAAGAGACGGAAAATTTATTATATTAGAATCTAGAACGCCAAACTTGAAAGATGGGACGTGTTACAGACTTCAGAGATAAAGCTTATAAAAAACAATAATTACAAACAATAACTGAAACGACGAATACTTAATTATAATAATGCACCGCCTAACCTACGCGCCAAAAAAGACATCCTATAAAATGATACCACTCAGCAACTTCCATTTGATCAAACCGAAAAAACAAACGCCAACACTACTAAATACCACTCACTGTAAAACGCCAAAAAAGTAAAATTCAAAGATGGCTAATATGCTTTCTTGGATATTCAATATTGTTCTTCGTGAAGGTTCACTGAATGGATTGTTAGGTGAAGGGAGTAACTCAGTAAGATTTTGCTGCATGAGATGGACAAATCTTCAAGAAAAAGATACTGATGACAGTCATATGTCATTTTGTGTTATTTGTTCTTGAAGAAGGATTGGATGAGGAGAAGAGATCAATGACACTGAAGAGTGGGATGATTACAAAGATGAAGATCAAGTTGAAGATCAAAGCGAAAAACCCACCCACACGTCATAGATCTATGTCCCCAAACATCCACAAAAGCTACTTCAACTTACGAGCAGGCAAAATAATCAAACCGATGGGTTTGTTAAGTTTTACATAAAACGGCATATATTTTGGTGACAGTTCTTGCAGTATTAAAGAAGAGAGAGACTAATGACAGTGAAGATTGCGAAGAGAGATCCGATTAGGATTTTTAATTTTTTTTTCGCTTTTATTTTTTTCCCTGTGGTTGTAATATAATTTTCCGATTGTAAAACGCCAAGATACCACAAACGCCAAAATGTATATAAAAAATAATAGAACAACGAGTCATCTTGTCTAAAACGCCTTTGAATCTAAGAACAAACAATGGGGCGTTATCCTAAAAAGTCCTGGCCATACTTAGTATGGATGAAGCTATTCAGAGAAATATTGTAACCCCTTGGGGTTCCAATGGCATAAGATTTGAAAAACGCCATAAACGCCAAAATGTTAATACAATGAAACCATTAAAACGTCATATAATTATTGAATTTTGTTAACGCCAAAAAATCTTAAACCCCAAAAATAAATCAATATTGTGAAAAGCGGAAGATAAAATAGCAAAAAAGCCCATACGCCCTAATTATATCCCACGCCACGTGTTGGGTCAGGATGCGTTCTCACCGTTCTCACATTTTTGTGCGTTTTCTCCTGATCTCGTTTCCATATATATATATAGTAATAAAGAATAACTATTTCACATCGATATGCATGGACCATAGCAAAAAAAAATAAAATAAAAAAATTACAGCGTTCATACGTATCCGTATTCAAATAAATAAATTAATCACTAAAAGTCACATATCAATTCTTTAAATTATCCCAACCATTATCAACATATAATAGTGATTTATATATGATGCCAAATTACAATTTTATTCCAGGTGTAAAATTACGATTTCGCCCTTTATTCAAATTAAATTTTTGCTTTTGTCCTTTATAGTAGTTTTTTTTTAATTGATTGAGAATTATTCGGCCATTGCCCCGCAACGCGGACTGGGCATCTACTAGTTGTATATATGATCTCATCTCTTGATATATATCTGTTGGTGGTATGCATAATGTGAAATTGTTATTGTAACCATATTGATTGCTAACAAGTAACTAGGTGGTTCTTCTAATGAATCTAGGAAGCCATCATATAACAAATATATTTTCCAAACTGACGCAAGCTTTTGTGTTGAAACTAATCATGGCCCATTTGCATATTTTTCATGATGAAAAAGCATACGTTTGAAAGGCATTGTGCATCGAATTAAAAAGAAAAAGATATTTACATACTATAAATTTTCAACATGTATATGTATTGTGGTGTTGTACACAATGCTTAGGGGTATTTTTAAAAAAAAAGTTAATATTACACTTTTAGTGCAAAATTTATTTGATTTTTTATTTTTAACCTAAAAGTTTTCATTTTTTTCAATTTAATCTCACATTTTTTTGCTTTCAACTTTGGTCCCTATACTTATCATATTTCGCAATTTTTTTGTTTAACGTTTCATTCTAAATTTTCCGAGTTAACACGGTGCAACGTGCGTGTGTTGTTCAACGTTATTATGTTTCGTTTAACACTTCGTTCTAATTTGTGAGTTAATACGACGGAACGTAAGTGTATGGTTCAACGTTTTTACGTTGTTGTTTTCTTGTTTAACATAACAGGTTGGTCGCAACGAGTGGGTACTAAGTCGACTTAGTTATTATTTTCTGTGTTTTACGTTTCGATCTAATTTCTTCACATTAATACGTGTTGGTTGTTGGCGGTGGTGTGACATTGGTATTTGCATTCATTTTACATTAAGATTATATTTATTTAATCCTGGTACACACTCTCAACTATACATAAATGTGTGAAAATTCAATGGTTTGTGTGTGTACATACATATACTTCAATTATTGATTTAGAGGAAAGTGGGAGAATATATAAGTAGGGTGGAGTGTGTGTGTTTCAGAGGAGGAGACACAAGAAGGACCACGGGTTTCATGCTTTCAAAAACTTTTGGTGGTTTTTTTTCTTATTTTTTTTAGTTAAGATTTTAGGTTTTCTTTCTAAGCCAGGTGTGATACAAATAATGACAATCGTGTGCGTTTATATAGGGGAGTGTTATTTGCATAGAATAATTTTCAGAACATGAACAACAAAATATTCATTCACTTTTTCAGTTTTATAAAATTTTAAGATATAAGAAAATGATTCAAATACGATGGAGATCGCACAAATATACTTTTGTTAATTTTTATTTAGCTATTATTTTTTTAATTTTATAAATAAATATAGTGATAGAAAAGCGGGTAAGACCTTCTCAGACGTCACCCGTAAGGTCGCTAGTTCAATACTTGGGAAATCCACTTGTTCACTTCTCTTTCCCCTTTTGTAAGAGCATTTATATTGAAGTCTCAATCTTTATCTATATAATTTAATTAAAAAACATATTTTTTTTCCTAAATTATGTATATTATAAAAAAGGGTCGTATTATTGGCACACCTGACCTTCTAAATCGACACTCTCAATACAGGTCGTATAGGCCTACACGGGTCGTATTACTTTTTCAATTTCCAATAAAGACTGATGTGTCAGATCTTGTCTTTTTTACTAGACCTATACGGGTCGTAGAGGCCTATACTGGTCGTATTGGTTAAGGTTTTTTTTTTACAATTTTTTTTATACATTTGTTTATGGTTTTAACAAAGTTTTCTAAATTTTTTTTTTAAATAAAAACTTCCTTAATTTTTTTTAAGAATACCATTTACAATGTAGTACAGTATAGATAAGGTATAGATCATGTATGAGCATGGGTTGTATTGGTTAAGTCTTTTTTTTTACAATTTTTTTTATACATTTGTTTATGGTTTTAACAAAGTTTTCTAAAAAATATTTATTTTTTAAATAAAAACTTCCTTAATTTTTTTAAGAATACCATGTATAATGTAGTATAGTATAGATAGATAAGGTATAGGTCCTATATGAGCACGGGTCATATTGGTTAAGTCTTTTTTTTTACAGTTTTTTTATACATTTGTTTATGGTTTTAACAAAGTTTTCTAAACTAATATTTTTTTAAATAAAAACTTCTTTAATTTTTTTTAAAAAAAATACCATGTACCATGATCTTCATATTCTTGGTTCAATGCCAACTCATCTTCAGTAGTGTTTGTTTGAGAATCTGATTCAGATACACAATGGTTCTCCAATTCCAGATCAGTAAGCAAATACACAACGGTTCACCAATTCTAAATCAGTAATGTAAGGAGGAACGTTGAGATAACGGAAATCCATCAAGCTCAAAAAGAAAACTTGTGTTTCCCATAGTCACAAACGATTGCGGTTTGTATTTCGCATAGCCACCGTTTTCGTAGTAAAAAACGGTTGCGGTTATCCTTCAACATAAGCTAAAATACTCTAAAATACGTAAAACAATCCGTTCATTATCTGTTGTTGTCTAATCAATATGAATGCATACAACGAATTTGACAACTGTGACAGCTTATTAAAAGTATAAATCACCTCCAATCCTTTCCTGGTCAAATCACACACTATAAAGTTTAAACTTATCGTGTGTTGTAGTTTGGAAAGATGACCGAATAGAGATCTGAATAGCAAACTGTGGAGAACTTGTTTACGTTATCCTTCAACATAAGCTAAAATACTTTAAAATACGTTAAAATACGTTAAAATACGAAGAAATACATGAAAATATGTTAAAATACGCCGCAATATGTTAATAACTTAATATACATCATATTACGAAAAAATACATGAAAATGCGTTAAAATACGCCGAAATACGTAAAAATACCCTTGAATTTATCAGAAAAACAGGGGTATTTCAGTAAATTCATCGATTAATACGCATCGTATAGGCCTATACGATGCGTATTAAACTATAAATTTATAAAAAATGCGTTTCACATCAAGGGTTCCATCATTACAATCACTTGCTTCATAGGACTCACTTGAATCGTCTCGGAAGTACTGAACAACAGAAAAATAGCTTCGGTTTCATCAACTGTATCGTTTACCGTGGAATGCATCCTTATTTCTGTAATACGCATCGTATAGACCTATACCTCATCTATCTATACTATACTATATTATACATGGTATTCTTAAAAAAATTAAGGAAATATTTATTTAAAAAAATAAATATTTTTTAGAAAACTTTGTTAAAAACATATGCATGATAAATTTTTAAAAATGTTTTTTTGTTTAAAAAATAAAAGAATTCTTTTATTAAACTTTGTTAAAACTATGATTAAATGTTTACAAAATTATGTAAAAAAGTGTAGTATATAATACGGTTATAACATAGATAGTATAGTATAATAAACATGTACCAAACCTATACGCATGATAAATTTTTAAAAATGTATACAAAATTTGTAATAAAAAAAACTAAAGCAATACGACCAGTATAGGCCTATACAATGCGTATTGAAAAAGTCAGCCGCCAGATAAGAACTGACACATGCAGATTTGACTTTTGACTTTTGAACCAATACGACCCGTATAGGCCTATACGATATGTATTGAAAAAGTAAGGTGTGTAGATAGACAAAGGGGGTGTGCCATTAGCCATCCCCATAAAAAATCACCCATATTTAACTCTCTATTTATATCTCTATTTTACTCACAAACACTTATTTTATATTTTTTTTCTCTTTCCTACACTAACAATAAAAATTTAGAGAGTTAGATATTAGACCATTCACATTGGAGCTTTTATCTTCATCTATATAATTTAACCAAAAAACACATCTTTCACGAGAGTATGTTTACTTTTCAAAACCTCCCACATCCAACTCTCTATCTATATCTCTATCATACTCATAATCACTTATTTTATTTTTTTTTCTCTTTCTAACACATTCACAATTAATATATAGAGGCTTAATGAGCCTCTAAATATAGAAGTTTACTTTAATATCTATAAAACTTTCTCTATCATAGAGATTCCAATGTAGCGGTTTCTTTTGTTGTTTCCTCTATTTCTTCCTCTATATTATATAGAATATATTAATATAAAGGCTCCAATGTGAATACTTTTAGCCTTTCTAGAATAGAGGTGTGCTTTAGTGTGTGTATATATATAATGTTCTCTATTATAAAGATTCCAATGCAATGCAATGGTATTTTATTTGTTTTCTTTGTTTCTTCCTCCATATTATATAATATAAATTAATATAGGGGCTCTAATATGAAGGGAAAAGATCAAATAGGAAGTTTATTTTGGCTAGGAAGTATAGGAAGCAGTCTTAGCCGTTCATCATCTTTTTTTAAATTTTTGGACGCGTGGGCTTTTTCGTCTTTTTACATTATCATATCTTCGTTCAAATTCGATTATAGATTCTGTTACATCTTTTCTTAGTTCATCACTCTCATAACATAATTGAAGATTCTATAACCCTAAATCGCCATCGATCGCAAATTCACCTCTTTTCAAACATTAATCTTGTTTCGTTCGTCAATTCGATAACTTCAATGTCTTCTTCAGACTCTGCTGGTATGTTTAGCTTCAATTTTGAGTAAATTTTTGTTATTTTATCAGAATTTCATTGTTTTACGTTTTATAATTCGTGTTTCTGTAATTAATATTTGATTTTTCATAAGTTTAATTGTTATTGTTGTATAATTTAACATAATTTGTTTGTTTTGTTTCTTCATCATTTATTGCGTTTTAGTGAAGAGTTGCGTTTTATGATATTAATTAAATTATATGCATACAAACTTTTAGTTTAAGATTTATGTAATATAAAGCTATAACTGTTATTGTTGTACAATTTTTGTTTGTTCATCATTTGATGCGTTTTACTGAATGTATTGCGTTTTATGCTTTTATCCATAATAGTTCATATACAAACCTTAAAGGTCTGTATTTCTAAATTATTATTAACATATTTTGAGATTTAACACTAAACACATTATTATATAGGTTGTATTGCGTTTTATGATTATTTGTTAAGTGTTTCAGATCACATGATGCGTTTTACTGAACGTATTGATTTTTATGCTTTTATCCATATTAGTTCATATATAAACTTTAAAGGTTTGTGTCACACCCCGACCACGTATAACATACAAGACGTGGCGGAAAACGTCGGGGAGTGTTGTAACAGAATTAATTGTTTCATAACCATGGCATTCAAAGTTGTATTTTATTTATCAACAAGCGTATTACATTGTCTTAAACTGGAAATAACGAGTTTATAACATAATTAAACTAGTGCTATCTTCATTTTTAGTCTCTAAGGCACATGTCCGCCTTAGTGTCACGATCATCATCCTACGGAAAAGCTCCTGAAAACACATGTGAAAATAGGTACGTCAGCATAAAAATGCCTGTGAGATACATAGGTTTTGTGAAAATAGGATTCATGACTCAAGTTTAAGAAATTGTTTAGTCATGAACCTTGTAAATTGTTTTGTCTTGTAAATCATTTGAAAAACGATAAGATCAGATGATATGTATAAATAAGATCATAAAGTATGGTTAAATAAATAACCAAGTAAAACGAGTTTGTATAAGATAAGTTGTTTTGTAAAACAATGTCTTGTGAAAAGTATGTTATTTGTATAAAATGTCATATGTCCAAATTGAAATGATTTAAATAACGCTACAATATGTAATATCATACAAACACTTATATATAGGAAGTACTAGCGGCGTATCCACCATGCTTGTATCATATTACACATGCCTCGTTACTTAAATCACTTAAACAAACCACCAATGTATAAAGTCTATGTTTAAACCAATAATCAAAAGTCCTTGTATAAGCCATGTCAAATGTTTATAAGTCCAAAAGTAGTCAAGTAATGTGTAACAAAAGTTATGTATTGTAAGTAAAGCATTGTCACATAGTCCAAAATGTATAAATGTACAAAACAAAGTATTTTGAATATATCAAAAAGTTATGTTTTGCAAAGTAATGCATGTTACATTGATACAAACATTTATGTGGTAAGTTAACGCATACATTCAAGCCTTGAGACAGTCGGATAACCCTTTCAGTCAAGGTTATCAAAAGAAATGTTTTCGGATTCAGTCATTCCTTACATCCAAACAAACCCGGGATGTCAGGAATGGGATTTGTCAAGTCCTATGGTACCAGTACTTACTACCGAGCGGCGTAGCTAATGTTAATGAACGTATAATAGTCTCGTTTGTGCGAACCAAATGTCATAGCAAAAGTGAACATGTCATATGAAAACAATGTACTAAGTATGCTAAGTTAACATACAAAGCAGAAAAGTCATGTAAATCAATGTGCTAGCATGCTTTCAGTTAACATACATAGCAGAAATGTAATGTAAAACAATGTACTAAGTATGCACACAATGGACATACATAGCATGAAATGAAACGAAATCATGTACTATAATGTACTAACAAACATAGCAGGTATATGATGTGAAAACAGGAAAGCACGAAAGTAACAAGTAGGCACATGTGTTTCACCCCAAAACAGTTTGAAAACAGTAAAAGAGGGGTCTATGTACTCACTTGAGATTGCTCAGGAGTCCTAAGATAACCACCAAGCAATGCTAGAGATCTCGGAATATCAAACGGCACCTAATATAGGTAACTATATTAATAATCCGGACCTAAATCGGAGGATCGGATAGAACGAGGGTTCGTAAACCAAACGAGTGTAGAGACTCGTGTCATATGGTTTAACAAAGCCTACATACTAAATGAAACCTAATATAAATGCTTACGACCCATTACGACCCGTTTAGGTAGCTTATGCTACTTTAACGCGTCGTTCGCGTAAAACGCGTTCGGACCGCCTAACTAGTCCTATGACAAGTAACATATGCCTTAACATGTCTAATATTGTTGTCAAATCAGTTTAGATGTCAAAAGTTATGTTACATATGCTTAAAATGAATTTTGGCGTCAAAAGGGCATTTTGGTAATTTACCTAAGGCATATATACTACCTATCATACAACTACTTAAATGAAGCGACCATAAGGTATAACCTCGGAAGGTTATTCCCTATATACTATGGTCACCTAATGTGCTTGGTCGGATCCTAATGATCGACCAAACGGGTCGGGTTCGAAAGTATAAGCGATTGTTTAGATCGCTTACCTGACGACCCTATATAAGCACTAAACTAAAAGTGACGAGCTAAGCATGTTAAAACATGCTTAACTAAGTTTAGAAAACAGGTTTGGTATCACAACAAACGGTTGTGATACCTAAGAGTAGTTTGGTTACAAAATACGCAAGAATACGTATTCTGACCGAAACTACGGCTCGTCACTGAGCCTAGATAACGTGGTAATCAGTAGGTATAGTCACTAGGGACTATAACCATCGTGATCACGCTCACGTTATGAAGTTCAAACGAACTTCGCATCGACCATAAACTGGTCAATGCAGAAAGTCAAACAAAGTTTGACTTTCAGACTCGAAAAGACTCGAAAAGCAATAAAAGAACGAAGGAACACTTACGAAGGGTCCCCGAATGCTAATCTAGATCAAAATAACTCAGGTATGAAACAATGGTTCCAACTTAGAGTCTTTTTGATCAGATTCTTGTGAGGAATGAGTGAAAATGTGTTGGGTATTTATAGTTTTCGGTCCACCGTTAAGATCGTTTCTTGGAAAAGAGGGAATGATCTAGCCCGTACACTTGTTGCAATGTTGTGGTGACTGATTTTTGGCCACCATAAGAGTTTAACAAGTGGCACTTGACCTTTGGAGAATGTTTAGGGGCAGATAACAGCAGCCAAAAACGATTTGCTGCATCTGGACATTGCTTGCGCACCGTAACAAATAACCCTTACGGTGCGCAAGGGCCAAGTTTGGCAGATTTACCATTTTGGTCCCTGCAGCCTAGAAACTTGTATTTTGATGCATATTTGACACTTTTAAGCCCCGTTAACCTCATTTCAAAGCTATAAAATGAAGTTAAAGTATAGGGAACTCAAAAAACGCTCAAAAATATTTCGGATGTCGGTTCGTTTGGCCGTACGGTTGCGTTGTTCGGTTAATTACGACGGAATGCGCATAAGCACGAAAAACGATCCAAATGGCGTGACAAATGGATTTTTCTTATGCCAAACACTAAAATAAAATATTTTAGTGCTTACATAAATTTTTGGATCTCCGGATGTATTCAGAACGTGAGTTATGCGCGAAAGTGCAAACTTGTGCACTTTTTGACGCTTTTAGTCCCTGAATGTCCCAAAAGTATATTTTAGCACACCGAACCTCTAAAAGCCTATTTCTAAGCTATGTAAAGGATATTTATGGTATGTTTAACTTATGGTCATGTTCCGGAATGTCTGTTACAGTTCAGATTGGCATACTTTCGTAGTTTGTCAAGTTTAGCCCCTGTAAGCGAATTAACTTGTTTTTGCCATACCAAAGCCTTCAAAACTTATTTCTAAGTTATGTAAAGGTTATTTAAGGTATGTTAAGTATATGTTGATGTTCCGGAGTATTTGTCGTATTAAACTGATTACGTTTACGCATCAGTTTGCGTAAAACTCTCCAGAAAGCGATGTAGAGTTTGAAATTACATAAAAGTCAAAACATGAAAAATGTAAAACACAATCAAACAAACATTGGGATCAAATAACATTGTTTCATTGATAATTGAACTGTTCACAATGATTACAAGCACGGATGTTACAGTTTGTATTTTTAAATTTTTATTAACATATTTTTAGGTTTATCACTAAAAACATTATTATGTAAGAGGTATTGCGTTTTATAGTTTTTTTTAATTGTTTCAGATAACATTTCCAAGTGGGAGGAACGTGTATGCATAAACAGTGGAAGAAAGTTTTTCAAACCTAAAGTCAGTGGATCCATTACACCTGCTGTTGGAATGTTTTTTAAGTCATTTGATGAGGCTTTTGCGTTTTATCAGAGTTATGCATTTGCTGCAGGTTTTTCTGCAAGAAAAAATACCTCTTGGAAAAATGGTGGTGGTTTAGTGAAAATAAGATATATTGTCTGTTCAAAAGAAGGATTTCATGTTAGCAAAGAAATAGATTCTGGTTCAGTTGAGAATAGTAAAAAGATTGTTAGACGTAATAGAGGTTCAAAAAGAGTTGGATGCAATGCTCATGTGAAATTAATATTAGAGAACAATAATATGTTTAAAATCTACTACTTTGAAGAAGAACATAATCATATCTTTGTTGAAGATGAAGATATTCATTTCTTGCCGGCTGCCAGAAATATCGATTATGTGAAAGAAAGTTTTATATCTGGATTGTCTGCAATCAATATTGGACCTGTTAAAGCATTCAATATTATGAAAAGAATGTATGGTGGTTTTGGTGAAGTTGGTGCTAGTAAAGTTGATTGTAAGAATTATAGAAGGGATTTGAATCTTTACATCGGAGAGTATGATGCAGAAATGGTAGTTAGGCGTCTTATTAGGAAGAAAGAATGTTGTCCTGGTTTCACATGTGATTATGTTATTGGTGAAGATAAAAGATTGAAAGGGCTTTTCTGGGCTGATGAGCAATCAAAAACAAATTATACAGTGTTTGGTGACATATTTGGTTTTGATGCTACTTATAAATCAAACAAGTAAGTTTTTTTCATTTATTGCGTTTTATATTCTATTGCGTTATATATCCTGTTCTAATTTTTCTAATGCTTTTTTAATTTGTTTTTTATGCAGGTATGATTTGGTTTTTGTACCATTTACTGGTATTGATAATCATTTTAGGAATGTCACATTTGGTGGTGCATTACTTGGTTCGGAGACTGCAGATTCTTATAGATGGCTTTTAAGGTGCTTTGTTAATGCTTTTGGAAGTGAGCCTAAAGTTGTTGTTACTGATCAAGATGCTGCAATGAAGAGAGCTATTAAGGATGTACTTTCAAGAAGTAGGCATAGGTTATGTATGTGGCATATATGGGAGAAATTGAAGACAAAGGTATTAACTGCGTTTTATGATATAACAAACTGCAATTTTATATTGTTTTATTATTGCGTTTTATGTATTATACAATAAGATCCCCAAACATTTTTATCAATAGAATTACAAAACAATTGCGTTTTACCATCAATGCATTATGTTTATCATTTTCAATATATTGGGTTTTAAATTATTGCGTTTTATGTTTAATAATTTTATTACTTTTTATTCAGGTCGGTCCTGTTTTGTCAGCAAACACTGATTTTAATACAAGAATGACTCATGTTATTTGGAATGATACTATTATTCCAGAAGATTTTGAAACTGAGTGGCATTCAATAATGTCTACTTTTGGATTGGATAATCATGAGTGGTTAAAAGATATGTACGATCTTCAATTTGATTGGATTCCTGCTTATTACCATGGAGAGGATTTGGCTGGTCTTATGCGTACTACGTCAAGATGTGAAAGCGAGAATTACTTCTTTGGTCAGATTTGCAATCCAAGATGTACACTTGTTGAATTTTTCACTCATTTTGAGACTGCAATGGATATTCAAAGGCATGAGCATAGGAGGAATGATCATGATACAAGGTATATTGAGTGTAAGCCCTGGAGTGACTTTGTATTGGAGAAACAAGCATCAGAAATATATACCAAAACAATTTTTAAGGATATTCAGATTGAAATTGATGCTGCCATTACAAAGTGTATGTCAAAGTCTCTTGATACTGTGGGTGATGTTCAATATTTTGAAATAAAGGATTTCAGACAGCCATGCACATCTTTTTTCAAGGTATTTTTTAAATTTATATTGTTTTAAATATCTATTGCGTTTTATTTTTCCATCTTTTTTTGCGTTTTATCATTATATGATCGTATAGTTATATCTGTATTATATTTATTATTCATTGCGTTTTATATTACATTTCACTAATTTTATATAGCTTTTTAATCTTATTTACAGGTGCAATACAGCAAACAAGAAGATGGTTTAAGTATAAGTTGTTCTTGCAAACGGTTTGAACAATTTGGTATATTGTGCCGCCATATATTTTACGTATTACGGTATGATGATATAATTGAGTTTCCTAGAAGATATGTTCATAGAAGATGGATGAGAGATGTTGTTTCAGTTGGATCAAATCATTCCAATATTCGGTTTGATGAAATTGGTAGGAATAGTGAAATTGATAAAGTTTATAGAGAAATCGTTGTTGCAAATGAGTATGTGGTTAATAGACTGGTTGGCGATTTAGATGAGCTGTGTCGTTACAGGGATCATATTAAAAGTTATATTGATAAAGCGGATGAGGTTATGGTTGCTGCGCCGCCTCCTAGTCACAAAGAAAGATTTGTTGATATTGGAGGGAACTTAGAAAAATCAGATTCTATGATTCGTGTCCCGATCAAAATAAGGACCAAAGGATGCGGTGTACAAAAAAGGATCAAGTCTAATCGTGAGATTGCAATTCAGAAATCATCAAAGATCCAGAAATCGTGCCATGTATGTGGTGGAAAAGGACATAACAATCGCACATGTAAAGATAAGGTTTCTTCTAATGCTATAGGTTCTAGCAATGCAATGTAATTATGTATACAAATTCTGTCAAAATCAGATATCAATAAGTAAAAAAAAAATTTTGTCATTGCGTTTTATGATGTATAGGTTTCATCTCTTTTTGTTACTGCGTTTGTGATATCCTTCATAAATATCAGTTTGTTTTGGTTAATTGCGTTTTATGATAACAACAATATATTGTTATTGCGTTTTATACATAGAACAATATACTTTAAATTGTATTTTTTGATTATTGCGTTTTATTGTAACACAGATCATAGATCAAATTAAACAAGAAATGATGACAACCCTAAGCTTCCATCAGGGATTTCCAAATCACTTATCAGCTTTTTTTGGTTAATTGCGTTTTATGATAACAGTATATTGTTATTCCGTTTTATACATAGAACAATATACTTTAAATGGTATTTTTTGATTATTGCGTTTTATTATCACACAGATCATACATAAAATTAAACAAGAAATGCAAGTGGATATAATAAACATTGCGTTATATAGATAATGATAGTTTTAAACAAAGATGATGTTTTCAAACCACAAAATTAAATAAAAATTACTAGCATGATCAGCTTCATGGATCAAAGTTTGTTTCTTCATCGGATGAGAACCCTGAGCTTCCATCAGGGATTTCCTCATCACTTTCAGATTCAACCCAAAGTTCAACCTGTGAGACTACTGCGTTTTGAAGCTTCTCTGCAAATTTGCTAGCAGAGTTGTTGATGATTGGTATTTCAGATAACTGCTTCAAAAAATTTAGATCCTCACTGGTAGATATGTCCTTTGGGTCATACATCTCCACATCACCATCGTCCCAAGTCACTGAAACTTTGAAAGTTTCCTCAATGAACTCCCAAGATGTAACCTGGGCATCGTCAGTTGCAGTTTGATTCGGATTACCAAATCTTTTGTGTAGAATTCTGAACAGTGCGGCTGTTTGATCTGTGTAACAAGAAGGTGGTATACCTATTTCGTTCATCCTTTTCAAAACATTTTCATTGCAGTTTTGAAGAACAGAAGCAACGGAATGGTATTTTATTTTTTTCCATCAACGAATTGAAGAACGAAATTGCCTCTTTTAACCCACCAAACTGATAGTTGTTGATTAGCCATTTTAGGGGTTGTGTGTGTTGGGTATTTGGTGTATGATGAGAGCAATGTGAAAATAGTTTAGGGTTTCTGTTCTTATATAATCGATTGGTAGAGGAATTTGAATCAACTGTGTTAATAATAAAAATGATTATTTTTTATTTTTTTCTTTGAATTGATTGTTCAATCATACAGTATTTTATATCAGGAATCCAAAAGGCTTTTTAAGGCTTTTGGTCTAATCAATTTTTGTCATTAAGCTATCAGTTTATTTTTTTTTGTTTTATCTACTATTCATATATTGTATATTATTATTTTTTTTATAACATTTCGTTTTAGAAGATTATAATATATCATTTTTATGATTGTCCTTATTGTAATTATGTTTTTAATTTGTTTTTTGTGTTATAAAATTGTAAAAAAAAAAATTCATTGCGTTATAAATTATATTGCGTTATATGTTTGGAAATGAATAATTAGAAAAAAAACATTGCGTTTTATAATAAGTAGCATTTCAAAACATTGTAATAATTTAAATAGACAATGTTGAGTTATAGCATACTATTAAAATGTTGCGTTTTATAAATTTTATATATATTTTATAAATTTTTTTCAAAATAATGTTTAAATAATTTTAAAGGATACATATTGCGTTTTAAAATAACAAACAAATAAGTGCATTTTAAATATATCATCAAAATATTGCTTTATATGAAAATTATCCCAAAAGAAAAAACATTGCGTTTTATAATAAGTAGCATTTCTAAATTAAAGTAACTAGCAAGATCAAGAAAATAATGAGTTATATTAAAACCATGCTAAATGAAAAAACATTGCGTTTTATAATAAGTAGCATTTCAAAATCAAAGTAAACCAGCAAGAGCAAGCCTGTCTTTAATCCTATCTAAACTAGTGTCATAAGATTGTTTTTTAAGTTTCGCACTGAGGTCTCGAAACTTCTTTGAGTCCTCAATAACATAATCTCTTTGTTCGTTGATTTCGTGCAATAATATCTTCGCGATGAACTTTCTTCTTAAATCTTCAAGTTGTGCGGTCTGCTTGTTGACTGGTTTTTTGTTTTTACCCTTCTTGATAATTGCAGGTTCTTCATATTCCACGTTAAACCCACAATCCCATTTTTCGACCGGTTCTCCATGATAACATTCCATATGACGCATAGTGAATATACCACAGTCAATGCCATTATATTGTGTCCTCCATTTCATCTGCATTCTAACAGGAGTTATTCCCTTTATATCATCTGCTTTTTCATGTCCAACAGATTTAAGGTAAGCTGCCAAAGCATTCCTCTACAGAAAAAAAAAAACAAAACAAAAAGATTAGGTGGTTTATATTTGTGTTTTAAAAGCATAAGTAAGAATACTTACTGTATTTTCAGGCACATTCCCATATTTAGCTTCATTTGTTTCTTCTTTCGCACTGTTGTCAATGATGAATATTTGTTTCTCTTCAAGATTGAAGGAGATCACAAAGAAATGCTGTGAATAGAGAATCGGGACAAGGATAATTTTAAAATCCTTTATGCTTTTTAGCTTTGCACCTTGAAGAATTTTTTCTATGTTCATTGTGAATGCTTCTATCATCTTTTCTTTATTTTCAGTTTCTTCCTTTTCACTCGATGGTAAAGCCTGCATAAAATTAAACAAATTAACATATTATTGCGTTTTATGAAGGTAATAAAACATACAGCTGCGTTTTATGAAGGTAATAAAACATACAGCTGCGTTTTATAAAACTTCATTCAAACAAAGTAAGCATTGCGTTTTATTAAAGAAATAAAACTGCAATTGCGTTTTATAAAACTTCATTCAATCAAACTTCAAAATACTTCATTATACGAATACAGAAAAATTGCGTTTTATATATCATACCAGCATTCGAATAGTACAGAAAAATCTTGGAGTTTTGTTGTCTTTTGATCTTCTTTTTTCTTCTTCATTCAAAATATATGACCAACAATTGATTACTTCTCCGGTGATTTCCAATCCTGGCCTCATTGTTTCAGCAACATATCTATATAGAAATACATGATGTTTAATTTCAAAGAGAGTATCCCTGCAAAAAAAAAATAATAATAATAATAATTAAATTATAATATTTTGATTTTTGTTTTTTTTGTTTTATTGTTTTAGTGTATATAAATGAATTTTTACATCATTTCTCCTTTTCCATGGAAAGCATATCCCGATATGTTGTTTTCGTGTGCCGTTCTTGCTTCCTTCATTGCTACTTGTCTTAGATAGTATGGTGAACAAAATACTTCTGGTACATTTTTCTCTCGATCTGGTCGTACCATCCTTATGATTATTTCTTCTGTTTTGCTTATATCACTTGTTGGTTGTTCTTGATAAACTGATTTTGCAGGTGTTTTATACGGATCTTCTTGTGGGTTGAGGAATGATGTGTTTTGAATTAGATCACTGATTTCCTTTTCAGTGTCCTGTTCTTCAATTCTATCAAACATTGTTTGTATTCCAGTAATTTGAACATCTGTTTCGATTGTTTTATTTTCAGATTCCGCTTGAATTTCGGTTTGTGCAGCGTGGCGAGTAGCATCAACTTCAACTTCATTTTCATCAACATTTGAAGACAACTGAGAAATTTTCAAATCAAAGGATGGTACCTCATCATCATGAATTTTCTTTTGATTTGATTTTTTTTCTTCTTCATCTGTCTTTTTGATTATCTCCAACATTAATGATGGAGTTTCTTCGCTAAATGATGATTGTACCATTGAAGGTTTTTCAATGCGTGTTTGCAGAACAGATGCAGGTTCATTCTCACTGTTTTTTTCTGGATTGGAGGACTGAACTACAGGTGTGCTATCCTCATTGCGTTTTGTATCATCATCATTGCGTTTTACAATCAATGGTGTTGAAATGATTTGATTTTCGGTGTCTTCATTTTGGCTCAAATTTAGAAATCTTGATGGTGTTTCCATCATAGTTGAATCAATATTAACTTTCATGTGCTTTTTTGCTTGATGGTTGAATTTTTCAATCAATGACACCCATTCGTTTACTTTGTTATGAAGAGCTTCACTGTTTGGATATTCTTTGACAATCTCATCTATGTGTGATTGGATGTTTTCGAAAATTTCTTCAAATCCTTTAAAATGATCATCCAAAGCAGTCACAAGATATTCTTCATGTGATTTTTTATCTTCAATGTTCTTCATATTTTCATCGCCACTTTTTGTTGAATGAATGTCAGAAAGACCTTCACTTTGATTTTGTGATGGCATGAAATTACGCAGTCGGCTTTGACTGTCTACCCACATTTTATCTTTATTTCCTATTGATGGTTTAATGAAGAATTGCCTCCATGATCCTCCACTTTCTGTATGTGTTTTCTCAGTTTCATTGGTTTTAATTGGGCTGTTTTGAACATTCTCTTGATTCTCTTGATCAATCCAGTCTGTTGCAGCTTTAAGTAAGGTGATTGGTTGTTCTTCAGCATCGTCTTCATCTTTTTCTTCAGATTCATCTTCAAAAATTTCTTCGTTTTCATTCTCGGATTTAGTTGGATAAACATAAAATTCATCCTTTTCATCTTTCTTTTTTTGTTTATTCTTTCTGACTTTTTTCTCTTTATCCATTACAAGACATCTCCCCTCATTTTGCGCAGCAATTTCCAATTCATCTTCAAATTCTTGTAATGTTGTAGAGTCAATTTTATCAAGAGAGAACTCTTCAGTGTTTTCAGCATCGTCAAATCCTTGTTTTTTGTAAGCATATAGTATCTGTATGAATCATTGCGTTTTATAAAAATAATCAATTCAAATTTTGTTGCGTTTTAAAATATAAATCATTGTAAACAACTTACAAAACTAATGTTTTGTAACTTTAAATATATTGCGTTTTACAAAAACATTGCGTCTTACACAAGCAAAGAATAGTTTTAAATAAACAAAGAATATAAACAAACAAAAATGAAAGATCATTGCGTTTTAAAATATACATTGCGTTTTATAAAGTTTAGTTTTAAACAAACAAAGAATATAAACAAGCAGCCTAAACAAGCATTCAGCAAATATGCAGCAATAATGAAAGATCAGATTTCATACCGCTAACAATGCAATAGGTCTATTGAAGAGCTTCTCATTTCCAGGCCATTGTCTTCTTGTACGCCTTAAAACGGTCAGAATATATTCACACCAATTAAAATCCTGGGTTTTTTTGTCACTTTTCATTGATGGCAAGAATCTTTGATTAACGTTACTACTTTGCATTGCCTCCGCCATGATCGTAAAAAATATAACCAAGAAATTTAGTTTGAACAATCTTCCAAGCTCATTTCTTGATTTTAAATAACTAATCAAGTTGTGCGCATACATTCTCTTCAAAATATCTTTGCTGAATTGACCGCGCCAGAATTTAATTATAAGATCAGTGTCTTTTGATCTCAATTTTCCTCAATCTCTGTTTTTCCATTTGTTATTTGAAATACCTTTTGGATAAATTCAGCTGTGATCTTAATCTTTTCATCTCCAGTATTTATCTCATCATTTTCAGCATCAAAGTTTTTTACCAGCCAATATCCGAATTTGCGTGGAACTGAATGCAGCTTGAATTTTAGTATGCTCTCAAACCCTATTTCTCTAACAACATTCCTTTGCTCTTTTGACAAACCTTCAATATAATCTTTTAGATTATTGACTGCACATCTTATGTTGATTTTTTTTCCGTCGTAATCATAATATGGTTGTTGTTCTGGTTGTTCTTTTGTTTTATCTTTCCTCAGTGATCTCTTTGGTTTTGATTCTGCCATTTCCTTCTTTTGATTTTTTGTCGGGTTAACTCTTGATTGTGGATCAACAAAATCATCATCTGATACATTGAATTGTGTTAAAAACTTATATTTTTTTCATGAAATTTGTTAAATGCGTTTTATGTTACCTGAATTTACTTGTTGTTGTTCGGAAGTATGCAGAACAATAGCTCGACTAGATTTTTCATCCTTTGAATCAGAAACTGTATCTTCTGATGATTCTATCACCACTTTCTTTCTTCTCCTTTTTTGTTTTTCCTCTTGTTTTTTAACTTTAAATAGAATAATGAAACAATGTCAATTAACAAATTTATGATAAAACGCATTAGCTAACACTATAAAGATAAAAAGCAGTGATTCACAGGTTTAAGATAAAACACAATACTTTACATCATATTATTTAACACACCAAATTAACATTACATAATGTCATTTTGTTTTTTATGATATATTAATATAAAACGCATTAGTCAACAATGTCAATTAACAAATTTATGATAAAACGCATTAGCTAACACTATAAAGATAAAAAGCAGTAATTCACAGGTTTAAGATAAAACGCAATACTTTACATCATATTATTTAACACACCAAATTAACATTACATAATCTCATTTTGTTTTTTTATGATATATTAATATAAAACGCAATAGTTAACAACACATGTATCTCAGCAAATTCAAAGATAAAACGCAATGTTCTAAAATTCGATTACAATTATCATAATAATAATCTCTTTGTTTCTGCAAATTTATTAAGGTAAAACACATTAATTCACAATATATAAATCCCATAAGAAGCATTAGCGTCTTAGATCATAGTTTTAACATAAAACGCAATGTAGTCTCTAGTAACAAAAATGTTAAGATAGGGGAAGATATAACTCATTAACTATTTTTTCGGAACGGATATGATATATTAGGTCTATTGTACTTCATAAAACGTAACTTGAATTCAGTTAAAGAGCAAAAATAGATAAATATACCATTGTCTGAAATATCTTTGCGTTTTCTAGTTCTTTGTTGTTTCATTGTTGATTTTCGGCTAATATTTTCTTGTTCATCTATGTTCTCTTCAGCTGATGATGTTTTTGGCTTCTTTGATGATTTAGGGTTTTCAGAGACGGATTTCTTTTGAGTAACTCGAATGCAAACCTTCAAATTATCTCTCGACGACGCCATGAACTTCAATGGAGTATGATTTTCTCAATTTTCTGTATGTGTTTGATCGTTCAATGGAAGTGTAAAACGTAATGCACTTTTTTTCGAAGCGTTTCTGTGTATATTCAACGGCGGTTATTTTGGAATTTGACGATAATACCCCTGAAACCCCGGAGAGCGTGTTTAAATTACAGTTTTTAATTTGATTTTGATCTAGACCGTAGATTGTGCAATTGGACGGTTATGATTGCTTCCTATCCTTCCTAGCGAAATAAACTTCCTATTGTATCTCCACCCAAATATGAATGCTTTTAATCGTTTTTTAAAACATTCTCATCCCTTGGTAGGGCCCCATTTTTATATATATTTTTGTATTAATTTGAGCTTTTAAGTTTAAAGTAATTCACCCATTCTAGGTTTGACTCGGTTAGACTTGAATCCAAGCATGGTCTAGTAAAATTTGTTTATTTATTTGTCTATATATGTGTATAAGAGTTGGGTCACATTTTTATTAACAAAATTAATAAAAATATTTTCTTTATACATTTGGGAAATTGTAATACACCTACCGTGCATAAATCCAAATGAAAATAGCACAATATACAACATATGCAAATAAGGTAATTCATATTGTTGTCTTCGGCAAGAACCTGAATTGCGTTTTCTTGTATGATTTTCTTTTTGTCTTTATCGAGAACTTGAACTAAGCCCTCTTGTACGATCCTTGGCTGCAAGAACGAACAAACCGTTATTGACGATTATTGCTGGCGATTCGTGTTCAACACAGGTCATTTAAAATAGATTTCGCGCCTCACCTAGACAACGTGTCTGTCTCCTTGGGTACAACAGCCAAAGCAGTATGTACTACCAGAGAAAGCCACACGACCGAGGTTACCTCGGGTAAAATTGTAGTATTTGAACTTATGGAACAAATAAGGATGCAAAAGTAATGGAATCGAGTAGAGAGTACTCCTCTCTATAGTTCCCCAACATATGGGTCTTCAAGTCTTCGCCGCTTCTCCTAGAATTCTTCATGCATATACTTATGTATTTTTCTTGTATTTTTTTCTCTTATACTTTTCTAGTTTTTCAAATGAGGCACAAAGCCTGCCATTTTTATAAGAGCCATGGGTGGTTAACAATTTAATATAATTAGTGATTTAATTAGAGATATAAAACACTAACAAAAGTTAATCAAGTGACATAAAAAAAACTCTATTCCAGATTTTGTCACCATAAAGAGTCCCATTAATAATTTTACTAAATTAATTTCCATTCACATTATTTTAATTTTTCAACAATTCCCCACATGAATGGAGATTGACCAAAACACACAAAAATCCCAATTCAACCTCGACAATTGAGTATTGCAAGATAGGTCAGTATTAGCTTTGAACATTCCTTTGTGAAGCATACTTAGTCTCTTAGCAGTTTTATAGACACAATGTCCTTGAACAAACTCCTATTTGTGTAGATGACAATACACTTCACGCAATACTCAGGTTAGCCGAGCCATCTCCTCACTTACGTGTCCAATAATGGTCGTGGAACACTTTCCTTGTTCTGCGAGAGCTCTAGAAATTGTGCCCCTAATTCCATTCTAAGCGACCCACTTCCCTCTAACATAAGCAATTCTCCATAAATCATTAAAAGAATTGTGGTTACTGTTATTTACCGAAATCATTTACCCTATATTATGCTTAACCTAATACTTTGTCACTGAATGTCACAAGAATGGACTAGGACGTATTTGAACACCCTTTTTATACTTTAGGGGGTGTATATAACCATATAGACTAGCTTATACATATCATTCATGCCCCCACAATGACCACCCTTAGGCATATGAATTAGTTTTCCTATTGAACTTAGATCTTCGGATCTCCAGTCAACTAAGTTAGGTTTCCTCCATAGATCCTCTTTCCATGAGTTTTAATCTCATTCTACAACTTGATCTCTTATCAACCCTTGGGTTGTTGGATCCATAATCTTTAACTTTGTTAAGTCATTGTAGATAATTTTGCAATTGAGATAAGTTGTCATGACGTGTTCTTAACTCGTAAGTTAAGGTTGTTTATTGCCAACTTCTAAGACTATAACCTCATGTCTCAACATGAATATAATATTTCTCTTTGAAGGATACACATATCATTTAAGGTAAACACATCCGCATTATGCATTATGACCCTTGTGTCCTCCACTTAGTCATGTGTTCGCAATTATATGTTGCATTACAAAAATCCTTAAAGCTGAACTTTTTAGATTCAAATGCAAGACACCCCCACATAGTGATATTAGATAACTTCCAAATGAGGTAATGAAATGTTCTCCCTTTCTACACATGTTTGATAAAATTCTCAAAAAACCATTTCTGCATACCCCAGAGGGTTGTTTTTTAAGTGGCTCATTCACTATTTTTCTTGCCATTTGATAAATATTTGTGTAACTTCACTTATGTTGACGTCTACTTATGCTGACATCTAGACACACATGATTTAAACACGATCCACCTTATTGTATCAGTGAATTCGTTAATATTTATTTATCAAGTCAGATTACCTTAGCTCATATAATCTTTTTGAGCTGCCATTGTCAAAAGTTTGTTATTAGAAGGATTCTAAGTTACATCTAATGTACCTAGACAATGGGTTCTCCTCAATAGCATTAAGAATAAATTCTTCATAAGTTATATGTCTATTCCTTCCAATGAATAAAAATATCAGTTTTCAACATTCATCCCTTAGTTTAGACAAACTTATGAGACTTATTCACAATCCTAAAACATAAGTATTTAGAAAAGTCTCACATGTATAACTTTTTCATTAAATTAAGGAACATAACTCATATGCCTTTGATCTCCAATGCTTCACCAATGACTCCTAATGACTTAAAAATAAGTCTTAATTCAAGTCACTTTGAACACATTCATCACCGGAGAAGGCCACAAGCCCGATGTTACATCGGGTAAAATTGTAATGTTTAAACTTATGGAATGAATAAGGACGCAAAATGTGTTGGAATTGAGTAGATAGTACTCTTCTCTATAGCTCCCCAACATATGGGTCTTCAAGTCTTCACCACTTCAATAAGAATTCATGATGCATATACTTATGTATTTTTTTCTCTTGTATTTTTCTAAGGTGTAAAATGAGGCATAAAGCCTATCATTTTTACAAGAGCCATGAGTGGTGAAGAGTTTCACTTAATTAGCAATTTAATTAGAGACATAAAACACCAATAAAAGTTAATCAAATGACATAAAAAACTCTACCTAAGAGTTTGTCACCATTAAGGGTCCCATTTATAATTTGACTGAATTAATTTCCATTCACATTATCCTAATATATATAGGTTTTCATTTTATGCGCCCATCAGCTTTACTAGTTGATTTGGGCATCCGAAATCTCATGGGCGAATCTATGTATGAGCACCATTATGGTGTTTGGCCCATTGGTTTGTGTTGCGCTAAAGAACTAGAAGGTCGTTGATAGAATCACGTCTACATGTACTTTTTCCAAGAAAAATCTCATGTGTTTCACTTTAGAATTGGTTCATTTTTAGGGGAAAGGTGGAGATCAAGATTAATGACAGTCGTGAATCTCAAATTGTTAGGGTGGTTGTCAAAAGACTTACTCGATGTATGGGTTGCATCAATTGTTATGGTAAATGGTAGATCTCGATTTCAAACAAAACTCTTGTTTTCTTGGTGGTGGTGGTATGGTGATGCACCTAACGCATTCAGTGGCTGGTGGTGGTGGTTGAATGGTTCATGGGGAAGGAATAATGGGTTGGGACTTGGGTAGAGGAGGTGGGTTCGAAGTTTTTAGTTTGATTGTTCTTTTTGTGTTTTTTATTAATAAGGTACTTAAGTAAATATAAAATTAACAGACAAGGTTAATTCCGGTTAGTGAGAATGATCAAATATGATATGACTGAATGAAGAATTAGGCTATAGGTATAATTTCTCGTATTTAAGAACCATACCAAAAATATAGAAATGCCACATGGACTATTAGTGTTATTATTAAAAGATATATAAGTTGCCGAAAGTTACAATAAATATAATCCTTAAAAAAAGTTACACTTGATAAGCATGATTTAATTATTTATAAATTATATACAACAGTCTTAGTAAACTATTTATAAATGTATTATTTCAACCTAGTAACTTGTTTAACACTTATCTAAACGTGTTATGTATGTCATAAGTGGGTTAAGCAGTTTGTTCCAGTTTAGACAAGTTTTCAATCGTGCAACTAACATGTAGACCCATTTACGAGAGAGAGTCATGTCGTGTTAACTTCAGTCCCCGTCGTCACCCCCACAGGGGCGGACCTACCTCTTTGGTAGGGGTAACCCCCGCTACCCCTTGGTCGGAAAAAAAATTGAAAAAATTAGTGTAAATTTTGAAAAAAATTGACGTTTTTTCGATTTCGTTACGACTTATTTATACCACGTTACCCCTTGGTCGGAATCCTAGATCCGCCACTGCACCCCCACTGACTAAGACATTCCCCCTATCATGTAAGGCATTCAGCTATGTTTTGACATGGAATTGAAGTCCAAATAGGAAAACCCCAACATTATATGGGTATATCGCTTTTCCAACCTATAAAAAGACATGAACCCTAATTTGAGCTTTCACTACATGGTGGTTAAAGAAGTAATGATCCAAACACTAAATAACTAGCGAAATCAAAGGATCTTAAACTTCAATAGATAAATGTTAAAGGAATTTCCCTCATCAAAAGTTGAGCCCCTATATGCCGAACCATTTTTCCACCTTTTTTTATCATCTGTTGAACAAACGGAATGTTAACAATGACGAAAGCAATGATGAATTAGTCGACCAAAATGAGGAAACCAGATGATTATCTAAGTTTTTGTTTTTTAAAGTAAACGGTATAGTTATTATTATTTCATATGAATTTAACTAGGGTTGCAAACGAACCGAATGAACACGGACAAGGTCGTGTTCGTGTTTGTTTGTTAAAGAAATAATGTGTTCACGAAAAGTTCATGAACACTTGCCGAAAAAGATTTTATGTTTGTGTTCGTTCATTAAGGAAATTCCCGTATTCGTATTCGTGTTCGTGTTCGTTTGTTAATTTTAGGTACAAAAAAAGCGAACATAAACAAACACAAGCGAATGTTCATGAACACAAATGAGCGCTAACGAACGCAAACAAACATTCACGAACACAAACGAACATAAATTAAATTTCGAATAAAATCGACATCTTTCATCACAAACGTTACGTAGATCCGCCCAAAATATGCTAACCCAAATATCGAAACATGATCATACATTTACCATAAAATAATGTCCCAAAAACACAAAATTATCATATTAATCGTCAAGTCCTCATTTAATCCACCCAAAATAAACTTGAAGTTTTCATTTAATTCACCCAAAATAATAGTTGATCAAAATAAAAATAAGTGAAGTAATACAAATATGCAATACACTAATATTTGTTGAATAATCTATTATTGGGAATTTTAATGTACATAACTTAAAAATAAAAATTAAAAACTCTAATAAACTATTAAACATAAATGAATATAAATGAACATGTTACCACACATTCACGAACGTAAATGAATGAATGCGACCTCTGTTCATGTTTATTTGTTTAATTAAACGAACAATTTTCTTGTTTGTGTCTGCTCATTTATTAAACGAAGAAACACAAACAAACTTCCCGCCGAATAGTTTACAAACTCTTCGTTAAACGTTTGATTCATTTCCAGCCCCAGATTTAACAGAACTCTTTATCACATCTATTATCTATTATATATAATAAATGAAAAAAATATGGGACACGTGTCGCAATATTAGGGCTTCTTAGATGTGGTTTTGGCGGGAAATTGGATGGGTTGACACGGGATCCAGATTATGTTTTTATGACCCGTACAAGTTTCTTTTGTAAAACCCTAGATTTGTATCTCCTTCCTGTACTCCTCTTCTCTTCTCACGTACGCTTCTTTAACAAAACCCTAGATTTCCATTTGTTCATCCTCCTTCTCCTTCAAGCTCGCAATCGAATCGATTCAACCATCAGGTACACCTTTATTATTGCTCATTTTTTCACGATTTATAACCATACTCTTTCGAACCCTAATTTTCTATCGACGCCATTCTCTTCAAGGTGCGTTTTGGTTCCGATAATCGACGCCGCCACATTAGAGATTTTGCCTTTGTGCTCTACGATTATCTTCAAGGTATGTTTCTGGCTCCGTTAATCAACATTGATTTCAACTAAACTTTCTGCATTTTGTTCTTTTGCTTTTCATGTTGATTATATAAAATCCACCAAACATTGATGTCTCTACCACTGAAGCAACCGTGATTTGCAGCCACGGCTGATCCTTCATTCAGTGGCTAGGGTTCCACCATGAACCAGTGATAGCGTCGATGTATTCATCAGAGTCGACAGTGCCTGTTGATTTTTATTTTGTTTTTCCAAAATCTCTCTACTCATGGCTGTGAAATCGATCTGTATTATGAACTTTCTAATTGATTTGTGGTGGAACTGGATAGTGTCAGTGACTCAGATGAACAATTGAATGCTATCTTCAATCCCGATCTCAAGCCTTCATTCAAGCTTTCTTCTGTCACGATTTGGTATTGATTTAATTTGGGTTTCTTATGATTTTAATTTTTATGTTTTTGTTTGCAGGGTGTTTGGGACACCGGTGATGGGCAATGTGTGGTGATGATTCAATATCACTAAATCTCTATAGTGTCGTCTTAATTTCATATTGGGCATTGCTAATTTAATCTCATTTTCACTTCGGTATCGCTAATTTTATCTTAATTTTACATTGGGTAGTATTAATTTGATTTAAATTTCACTTGGGTATTGCTAATTTGATTATTTAATTGGGTTCACGGTTACAACTCTTTATAATTTTGATTGATGATAGAGTGACTTCCTCATGCCTTTATTAGTACTCACCAATCTTTGTTCAGGAACAACCTGTATTCAGAGAATTCATCATGTCTCCTTTTCTACTTGGCTATCCAAAACCTACCGGATGAAGTTTGAACTAAAAGTCAGGTATCCATATGTTAGATTCAGTTTTGTTTGTGTTAATTGCTTAATGACATGAATTCATTTTTCTTATTTTTAATCTTTGTTTGGTTGAGAAAAAACTGAATTTCCATCTCATAATGAAATTGATAAACATATAATCTTACATCTAAATGAGCAGGTTTGCGTTGAAGACTTGAAGACGACATTGTTGCCTCATTGGATCAAGAAGAATGAACAGGGTAAGGTGGATTTGGTAATTCTTTTGCGCCAAATAGTATTATTTGGTTAATCCACTTTCACATCGATGAATCTGCATAAATATTATGTATTTTCAGTCTTGTGGTGGTGAGATTTAATTTATCACATAACTTTTAATTTTTGTTTTTTGGTAGGTCTTTAATCCCTTTAGCCAGTGGATGCAAGAAAAGTATTTTTGGTATGTTCAGGTCAAAACTGGTATGGGTACGGGTCATGGCGGGTCGAAACGGTTATCGGTACTGGTCAAGGGTGGGTTGTTTTTATAAAAGATCATTTTGGTTTGTGTAAGAAACGGGTTTGTTGAATTGGATATGGTCAAAACGGGTTGTTTTTAAAAAAACAAATAACTAAAAGTAATAATAACTATATCTATTATATCGAAATGAGCGAAAGGGGTCCAGTTGCATGGCCGGTCGAAACGAGACGATCATGTTACCATATTGTTATACTAGGTCAAACATTTTTTTTCCTTATTATTATTATATTTTTTAACTCTTGAGTTGTATGGGAATGAACTGCAGGATCCGATCCTACATTATTATATTTTTTAACTCTTGAGTTGTATGGGAAACTCCTCACAACTGGAGGGTGCATGATTGTTAGCATGAAGTACAACTCCCAAATCCTACCCATCATTTTTATTTTTTATAAAATGGGATAGTTAGGCTAAACTTCCATTGGGCTCGACAACCAGCTGGTACATGCAAGTGTAATGAGTTGGCTAACCTGCAACCAACCCTTTTATCTTTCATAGCTAGGTTGGGGGAGAACAAGTGAGTGCGGAGCCTAGAGACGTCCAAACACTTTTTTATTCGAAGTTTGCTGGATTGCATCCAACGGGTAATTTTTTTCCGGGATCTGGGCATTAATTATACGTGGAACAAGCGGACCCTGGGTGTTGGGTTGATCCTGATGTTACGGGTCACGGGTCAGTAGACTAATGGGCCAGCAAATACCTCATGTAATCGTGGGTTTGAGAGATTGTGGTGAATGAAGACTTAGATAGGTTTGACCGAGCTTCATGGAAAATAAACGTTGAGATGAGATGAACGTGGAATGCGAGAAAAATAGGAGCTGATAGTTTAACTAGCATGTGTTTTGGCGTTTGCTTTTGGGTCGGGTTCCAACTGCGAAGGCACTTGCAAGGAGGAATGTCATTTTGAGCTATACTCTTGTAAAGTGTGATGAAAATGTTGAATCTACAAAACATATTTTGGTCAAGGGTTCGAGGCTCTGGTTATGGCCTTTTTGTTTTTTTTATTAATGTTATAGGCTAAAAAACGTTTGGAATGCTATTATAATGAGGTTTAAAAAGGATATTATAATGGAATTAATAAGTATGATCCTGAGGATAGTAATTTCTATTGGGATTCTAGGAGGATATTAGAATGAGGAACTAATCATAAATCATGAAACTAATAACTTATCACTGTAGGTTGTTGGTTGTAGTGGTTCTGCATTGTTGGAGGCTTGGAGCCATTGTAAAGGGGACCATAAAATGCTCAATTTTTGGTGGATTTTATATAATTAATAGCTGAACCTCATTATTAGAAAAAAAAATATTGTTTTGTGTTGTCTTATTGTAGTGATGGCTTTTGGTTGGTGTTAATTGTATATTAAAAGACTATTTTTATACTTTTGTTGGTTCTTTTTGTAAAAGAGATTCGATTTACTAAAAAAAGGTTTTGGCAACTTGAAGGATTTGATCTACAAAGGGACTCGACTATCTTTAAATTATATTTCCACTTGTCACTAATTTATTTACACACTTAATGTTTATTTTATTTACACACTTAATGTTTATCTAAATAATTTTCTCCAACCTGGGAAGCAGTCCCGGGTGATAACCTAGTATTAGTGTAAATGAACAAACATTTCACGAGTTGCCAAACAATAAAAACCAAACTCATAATTTTTGAAAAGTTATAAACAAAACCATAACCTACACTTGTATCATCTATTTTAAGAGTTCTTATATACTCCATATATACTTCTATCATTAAATATATCCCATATAATGTATTTTCTAACAAGAAACCTAAAACACCATTTATGCATGCTACAAACTTGAACTTTCAACATTCGACACGTGTAGAAAAATACTTTACAAGTTATAAACATCTAGAATAACTTCATGAATGGTGAGAAGCCACATATCATCGTGTGGTCTGACAATCTCCTCGTGTGGGTACTCATCTTGTCCAATATTAAATTATGGGTCATCAAATGGGCCAACGTTGTATGCATCGATATCCAAGCATCACTCGAAACATGTGAATCTTTCGTTATTCACACATCCCTCATTTTATTTGTATATCCATGGAACTCTATAAAATTCATATAGGGTAATATGGTTCCTCTGGGTCTAGGCGCATTGAACTATACGCTTCCTATAGTAAACTTGAAGTACAAACTTTTCAGACCAATGATTAGGGTACCAAGGGAATCATATATGGCAATACGGTTCCTCTCGGTCCAGGCGTATTGAGCTATACGCTTCATATAGTGTACTTGAAGCTTTTCAGACCAATGATTAGGGGACCATGGGAATCATATAGGGCAATACGTTCCCTAGAGTATTTTTTTTTCGAGAGCAACATATAGTTGTTAGTATCTTTTTAGACTTTATTTAAAAAAAAAATTAATTAAGCTGTTTTTTTTGTTATAAAATTATGTTGGTTTTTTTGTTATAAATTTTATAAAAGAGGTAGTAAAATTAAGCAATCCAAACAAACTAAACATATCCATATATTATAACTTATCAAAACGAACAAATCCAAATTAAACAAATATTACAAATACTGAAAATTAAATTGTTCATACATCAAAACATAAAAATTAAATTGTTCGTATAGTACTGCATCATATAAAAATAACATAAACCACTATCGTCATCAATCCTCGTAAGAGTCCTCGTCAGACTCCACGAGCTCCTCCTTCGTAAAGTTCGGGCCACGCCTAGTAGCGGGTGACGGGTTGTGCAGTGTATAGGACGTGTCTAGAGCCTATAAAAAATTTAAATTAAATATTCATTACATAACATTAAAATTTTTTCGTAGAAACTGAAATAAAAACAAAATAACATACTTGCATGTCGGACAGAGGAAAGAGCAGCATGGTCTGGCCGGGCTGAGAAAAATGAGGCATGGAAAGTTCCGGCTGAGTATTGGACGGGACGGAAGCCTATAAGAATTTAAACAAAATACCCATAACATAACATTAAATTGCTTGTAGGTAAATGAAATAAAAATAAGATAACATATATGCATGGATGAGATGTGCTGAGTAAAGATCGTCACGGATGTGATGGGCTAGGTAAAGGATGCCATGGACGGGTCGGGCTACTACATATAGAACGGGCCCCGGTCCGAATAGACTTGTGGTGATGGACGGGGTGGAACCGATATACCCATATACTTATACATTTCATCCAAGCCAGACATCAGCCACCACATGTCATCATGCATCCGACAATGTCAGAAGCTGCATCTGCTCATTCTGGTTACGCAAGATCCTATCGAGAAGGCGGTTGGTTGACCGAGGCAACCTAACCGCCCGATAAACTCTTTGTGGATGCTGATTATCCCCTTGTTCATGCTGAGGCGTGACCTCAACATCATCCTGCTCGCCCTCCTGCTCAGCCTATAATTAAATGGGCTCTAGTTGGATCTTGGAACAAACGTTATTAATGTGCACCTCTAGTTATTTTATTAATATATATATATATATATATATATATATATATATATATATTAAAAAATAATTCGAGCCAACCGAGTCGAACCTAACTGAGCAGACCTTTGCTCATGCTCGGTTCGTTTCAAACCGAACCGATCCGAACCGAGCGCTTTTTTTCAATCGAGCTGAATCGAACGAGCAAATTTCGAATATTTTCCGATCGAGCATCAAACGAGTCTTGAGTGTCGAGCAATTTAAATAGCCCTAGATAGGTGTATATGTATATAAGGATACGCTCAGTAACATATTATGGGACCAGGGGAACCGTATTGCCCTACACGCTTCCTATACTTTAGTGACAGGGGAACCGTGTTGCCCTATACGCTTCCTATACTTTACTGACAGGGGAACCGTATTGCCCTATACGCTTCCTAAATGACTACCAGACCTTTTCAGACTTATGGGAATCATATTGCCCGATACGCTTCCTATTGGGTTCACTTTTCAGAGCTTTTCAGTTCTGAACTACGTGCATGTCAAAGATTAGGTACATTGTACCAATAGGAAGCGCATTGCCCTATACGATTCCTATTAGTGTCGCATTTAATGCGTTTAAACCCTATGGAAAGCTTATTGGGCTATACGTTTCGTATTGAGAGATGTACAAAAATTTTGGGGGATGTCTAGATACCATCACCCATTTAATAACCACACGTTTGATCATGAATTTATGGCCTCGAAAGAGACTGTCACAACCCCCAACCCCTATTCTTGGGAGCGGGCGGCCGCGAACCAGTATCAGTGTTTATCAATTTGGCAGCGGAATTTACATCAGGACCGTAGTTAGGAAATAGTTTATCAGAGTAAAACACCATATTTTTATAATAATAAACACATAGGAAATTCCCAAGTTTTCATTACAAACATGTTTATAGGGATAAACCCTAATTTATTGAAATAAAACAACTTCTTTATTTAGGTAACTTTTATAGCCACTTTTCCAAGCCTTCAATGTTCTCCAACTGGCTTCTAATTGGCTTTCACATTTTGTTACCTGAAACGCGTTTAAAAATATTTTATCAACAAGAAATACTGGGGAGTGAATCCCAGTTTAATCAAGACATGTTTTATCATTTTACAGCATTGAGGGTAATCCAGCAATTACATTTGTTTACATCTACTTTAATTACTACCCACTGTACTGTTAATCCTGACTGGTGGTAATGTTACTACTCACAGTGTAGTAACAAATTTTGTATACAAAACCCCAACATACCGACGATAATTGTAGAATTACAAATACTCAATCACTATGAATTATAATTTAAAACAATTGAGGTTTTGTAAAAACAGTTTACAATAAGAAGGATTAACTCACAAAAAGGTTTACACAAAAAGAAGGATTACTCACATTGCTACTTTAGGTATTTCCTTGTGATTTCCCGGTTATAATCTAATAAATTAAACAATGTACACGTGTTAGTATAATAACCCAAATTTACATTAGCTATACCCTCCCCAAGACAGGACTCCAACGACTAAGTCAGGTAGAGCCTCGACATGCGTTACGGAGCACTAGATCAATCGGGCAGCGTATCTAATACGTAACTGGGGGTTATGATACTTACATCGAGTCAGAGCTTCGCTATTTTAGTGGGTATAACACCCGAGTATTATAATTGCTATTCAGAATTGAGATAGAGATTCGAATTGTGAGCGATTTGTGAACTGAGCCAGTCTTCTCTATTTATAGGGCTGATCAGGGAGTCCCTGGCGGCCCGCGAGAGAGACAAAGGGGTGTGTCGCGCCCCGCGAGCTAGGCACAGTAGGCCTTAGCCTTGACCAGTCATGGGGGTAGGTTCGACACGATGCTGCCACGTGGCAGCTCAGGGTGCGGCCTGGTAGCCAGGCTGTCGCGCCCCGCGACAGAATCAGTAAAGGGGGTCGCGGCCCGCGAGCGCCCCATAGATTTTGTTTTTATTTAATTTTGTTAAAATAAAGGTATTTCGGGTCCGGTTTTCGTATACAGGGTGTATTTTAGGGCGTATAGGGATGTTATAAATATTTTAGGATGGTTGTTATATCCTCCTCACCTTGTTTTAGAACTCGTCCTCGAGGTCTACTGGAACAAGTGTGAATATTTCCTCTGCATTTCTGATTCGAGCTCCCAAGTGTATTCTGGTCCTCTCTAGGAATCCCATTTCACTTTGACTAGAATTAATCTCTTGTTTTTGAGGTTCTTGATCTTTCTATCTTCAATCTGTAGAGGTCTTTCTACAAACTTAAGTTTCTCATTTACCTCTATGTCCTTAAGAGGTACCACTAGTGATTCATCTGCTAAGCACTTTTTGAGATTACATACATGAAATACATCATGTATTCCAGCCATTTCCTCTGGCAGTTGTAGCTGGTACGCTACAGGTCCTATTCTTCTAATAATCTCAAAGGGTCAAACATACCTGGGGCTTAGCTTTCCCCTTTTGATGAATCTAACTATCCCTTTACACGGAGAAACTTTTAATAATACCTTATCTCCTACCTGAAATTCCAACGGTTTTTGTCGGTTATCAGCATAACTCTTTTGACGTTCGCGTGCTGCTTTTAATCTTTCCTTGACTTGAATAATCTTGTCTGTTGTTTCTTGTACTATTTCTGGTCCAGACAGTTTCTTTTCTCCAATTTCTACCCAACAGACGGGAGTTCGGCACTTTCGTCCATAAAGTGCTTCAAATGGTGCAGCATTGATACTGGTATGATAGCTGTTATTGTAGGACAATTCTATTAATGGTAAATGATCGTCCCAATTTCCTCCGAAATCAATTACACAAGCTCTAAGCATATCTTCCATTGTCTGTATTGTCCTTTTGCTTTGTCAATCCGTTTGAGGATGATAAGCGGTGCTTAGATTTAACTTGGTTCCCATTGCTTTTTGGGAACTTGTCCAAAAATGAGAAGTAAAACGACTATCTCTATAAAAAACAATAGATAAAGGAATTCCATGTAACGAAACTATTTCATTTACATACAACTTGGCTAACTGTTCCATACTGAAAATTTCCTTCATTGGTAAGAAATGAGTAGACTTGGTTAATCTATCTACAATCACCCAGATTGTATCATTACCTTTTCGTGTCTTGGGTAATTTAGTAACAAAATCCATTTAATTCCTGAAGGGGTAAGGACCCAAAAACCCTGCTCAGGCGTTCAGGACCATACCACAACTTCACCAACACTGAACCTCTTTCAAAGAACCTTGCGCGGCCGCGCACTGGTTCTGAAAGAGAACTTAAAAAGAGGAACAGTATTCAACATCCGCGCGCCAAAAGGAACTAATAAATCCTTGCGCAAGCTCTCATGCAACAAATAGGATAAAATCCTAACAAAACCTCCGCGTAAATATCATCCTAGACTTGGATACAAATAACCTCTCTGTCATAACAGAATTAGTATGAGGAAGAGCCACACAGGATTATAGCTACAATCCTTCTAGAAGGTATTATCGTGCACAACCATTCGGTTATAACTGAATGACCACGTGGCATCATCCCAAGCACCTCTTAAAGTCACGATGATGGCACGAAATGAAAGGAAGATCCACACTTGCCCACTTTTCACGTGGCCTCACCCCAACCATTGATCATGACCACAATCGGTGTGCACACACACACCCGTTAGTGATTAACGGTGGGAGAAATAACCGCTTACGGAAAGGTATTTTCCGTTAAGTTTTCATCAACAGACTTTCCCGCCCAAACTTCGGCTATAAATAAAGGATAATTCAGGTACAATTTCTCAAGTTACTCTCACTTCACTTACTATTACTTCTTCATTAAACCCTGTACTTATTCTCACGCCGGAGGGTGGTCATGGAGAGAACCCCCATTCTCCCCGTGGCGAGTCTAATGGCTGTTTGTTTTGCAGTTGTTATTTGAAGAAAAAGATCAGTTACCCCCAAATCAAAACGAGAGGATTCACCCCCTTTTATACAGATTCAAACCCCTTGGTTCAATTGATCCCGGTCGATTAAACCAATGTTTCTTCATTGGCGCCCACCGATTCTCAGTTTTCTATTTCATATCTTCTCGTTTTGATTTTTCTTCAAACTCTGTTTTCTAATGGCAGAGATCCCATCAAAACGTCCATCAAGTCCTTGATCTTAAAACAAGGGAAGTCTAGCCCGAATTACTCAGATCGACGGAAACACAGACAAACAAGTCAACAACAACAATTATCACCAGGTAACAAGCTCTGTTACCTCAAAAATAAAATATGGAACTCGGAATTCCCCAGATCTATGTTCGGAGGAAACTCCAGAGTATTGGCTTAAGAGAACCAAGGTAACCATGAATACAATTTTCGCACCAAATTCCAGATCTACATTCTTCCACCACAGATCTGGACACCACAAGTTCGAAAAGAAAGAATCCAGGAGAACAATGCGGGGTCCACAACCAACATAATGGTGGGACAATCGACCCAGTCGTGAAGAGTATCCAGAAACACTCAGAACAATGCAACGAAACACGGGAGACAGCAACCAACAAAAAGCCAACACAGAACAGATAAGCATGGTGCAAGGACGACCTTCACGAAGGCCACATAAACGGAACCACAACCAGCACTGGCGTGAGCAACAAGTGGTCTTCCCTGTCGTGCCAGGAGGTTCTCAAGAAGAACGCCCGGTAATCATCACTGGTATTTTCGGCCATTACCGTACTGATTATATGTTTATAGATCCAGGGAGTTCCATGGATATAATTTACGAACAATGTTTTAAGCAACTGGACCCAGAGGATAAGACACGCTTAAAACCAGTCGATTTTCCTCTCACTGGTTTCTGCAACGAAGCTGTCTTTCCGCTGGGTCAAATCGCTTTTCCTGTAACCCTCTCAGACGAGGAACACTCACTCACTGTCACAGTCAATTTCATGGTTATGCCGGCAACATCACGTCACGATTTATTTTTAGGGAGACGATCTCAGAGAGAGTTCAGCATGATTACCTCCATACCACACGTCGCTTGTGGTTTTCCAACGGAAACTGGGGTAGCAATTTTGTATTCTAGTAAAGAAGTTATCTATGTGGATGACGAACCACCAACAAAAGTTGCCAAACCTTTACCATCAAACGAACCAGAAAAATGGGTCCTCAACAAGGAATATCCTGAGCAAACCATTTTGTTAGGACACGCCATCTCACCGGCAATTCGTATAAAATTAAAAGAACTCCTATCTAACAACATGGATATCTTCGCTTGGTCTCCGGCGCACATGACTGGAGTACCAAGAGACATAGCACAACATTGCTTAAATATCCGACCTTCGGCGGAACCAGTCGCGCAAGTAGCCGCAATGAACGAACAAGTAGCCGAATTACTTCAAGCCGGGATTCTGCACGAAGTACAATATCAAACCTGGGTAGCCAACCCACTAATGGTGCAGAAGCACAACGGCGGGTGGCGCATGTGTGTCGACTTCAAAGACCTCAACAAGGCATGCCCAAAGGACTGTTACGCCCTCCCAGAAATAGACAAGAAAGTCGATTCTCTAGCATCCTTCCGCTGGAAGTGTTTTCTAGACTGCTATAAAGGTTATCATCAAGTACAAATGAAGGAGGAAGACGAAGATAAAACAACCTTTCGCACAGACAAAGGTATTTTTTGCTACACAAAAATGCATTTTGGTCTCCGCAACGCAGGGGCTACTTACCAACGGTTGATAGATAGAGTCTTTGGAGAAGATATTGGCGTAACAGTGGAAGTTTACATGGAAGACCTCGTTATCATGAGCCAAGAAGAAGAGTCTATGCTTACAAACATTCAGCGCACCTTTGACTCCTTGCGCAACGTTAATCTAAAACTGAATCCAATAAAATGCTCCTTCGGAATGGAGGAAGGCAAATTCCTAGGGTTCATAGTAACCAGAAACGGCTTCAAAGTCAACCCAGAGAAAGTAGAAGCCATCCAACTAATGCCATCACCAGCAACAGTTAAAGAGATGCAACGTCTAGCGGGTCGATTATCAGCACTCAACAGATTTTTGGCAAATCACGCTGCAAAATCTTATCCATTCATCAGCACGTTGTGCAACTGCGCCAAAAAGAGCCATTTCCAATGGACACCAGAAGCAGAGAAAGCTTTAAACAGATGAAAGAGTGTATGATCTAGTTACCAACCTTAACAGCTCCACGAAAAGAAGAACCACTAATCCAATATCTATCCGCAGCAGAAGTAGCCGTCGGCGCGGTACTAATGGTAGAAAGGGATGGCGTTCAAACTCCGATATACTACATCAGCAAAATGTTAACTCGTCCAGAGACACGCTATTCTATTATAGAAAAACTCGTCCTTGCGCTGGTTCACGCATCACGAAGGCTGTGACGATATTTCTTTGGCCACGTTATCACCGTCCTTACAAATTATCATTTAGGATAAATTTTGTCTAAACCAGATGTCGCGGGGCGGTTGGCCAAATGGGCTATCGAGTTAGGAGGATACAACATCCTGTACAAACCTCGACCAGCAATTAAAGGGCAAGTCTTAGCAGATTTCATCACCGAAGTTCCCATTGACAAAATCCAAGAGTGCGAGGCAATCCAAAATCCTATCCCAGTCTTAGATGAAAGGGTTTGGACATTACATACAGATAGCGCCTCAAACGGCGATGGTGCAGGCGCAGGTCTTCGCCTAGTCAGCCCTGACAATCATGAGCTCACGTACGCAATTCTCCTAGATTTTAAAAGTACCAACAACGAGGCGGAGTACGAAGCATTTCTCGCGGGCCTTCGCCTGGCACTCAAAATGGGAGCAAAGAACCTCGAAGCGTATGTCGATTCCAAATTGGTGGCAGAACAAGTCAACGGTCATTACGACGCTAAAGGCGAAGCCATGGCTCTATATTTGGAACAAGCAAGAATCCTTATCATCCAGTTTCAAACATTCAAGATAGTTCACATCAACAGAAGCGAAAACAAACATGCAGACGCACTGAGCAAACTGGCCGCTACTAGCTTCAAACACCTCGCGAAGGAAGTCTGCATCGAGGTATTATCTAACCCATCTATTCCCTTAAGACAAGTGAACATCATAGAACTCGGGAACCCATCATGGATGTCCCCGATCATTACGTACTTGCAACATGGGATTCTCCCAGAAGGAAAGGCGAAAGCCAGGAAAATTCAGCACAAGGCATTGAACTACGAAATGGCGGACGATATCTTATACCGCAAGTCATTCATGGGTCCACTTTTACGCTGCGTAGATAAGACCGATGCGCAATATTTAGTCCGAGAAATTCATGAGGGGTTATGTGGAATCCACACAGGCCCACGGATGGTGGTTGCAAAGATCATGAATGCGGGCTATTATTGGCCAGGTATGCATGTAGACGCAGTGGAAATGTTGTGCAAGTGCGCGGCATATCAGCGCCACGCCACAAAAACCCTCCGCCCGAAGAATCCCCTGGTTCCAGTCACCTCAGCCTGGCCTTTCCAACAATGGGGCATCGATCTCGTCGGTCCTTTTCCCGATGCGCCCGGCGTAGTTAAGTTCATAGTAGTAGCGGTAGACTATTTCACCAAATGGGTAGAAGCAAAGGCTCTGGCATCAACTACAGCAATGATGATCCGCAAATTCATCTGGGAACACATTATCTGCCGATTCGGGTTACCATTACGCATCATTTTTGATAATGGCACAAACTTCGCGTCGGAAGACCTATAAGAATGGTTCAAAGAAATGAACATTGAACACAGCTTCACCTCTGTGGCACACCCACAAGCGAATGGGCAAGTTGAGAGCGTAAACACGCAAATAATGGATGGTATAAAAGCAAGGCTGGGGACCGCACACAGGGGGTGGGTGGACGAGCTCCCAAGCATTTTATCGGCCCACCGTACCATGCCAAAAACCAGTACCGGCGAAACTCCATTCAGTCTTGTATATGGGTCAAAAGCGATAATCCCAGCAGAGGTCGGTCTCCCATCACCGCGTATGATCGCCATGGAAAAACAAAATAACGAGCGAGAACGAAGAATTGATCTGGACCTTCTTGAAGAAAGGCGCGAGAACACGACCATTGCAGAAGCCAGGTATAAATCAAAATTAGAAAAATATTATAACGCGCGTGTACGCGCATGCACCTTTGTTCCAGGAGATTTTGTCCTACGAGACAATGAGGCATCTAACGCGGAGAAACCAGGAAAACTAGCACCTAAATGGGAAGGACCATACGTCATCCACGAAGTCCTAGGTAAAGGAGCATACACTTTAAAGAGGCTTGATGGGACATATGTACCACGCACCTGGAAAGTGCAACAACTGCGCATGTGCTATATGTAGCAGGCCTACTCATCCCACACAAACAGTCCATACTTGCGCAAGGCAAAATAATTAGTTTAATTATTCACTTTGTATCCATTGACCCCATGCCTCATCAATGCAAAGATTACCCTTATTATGTTGTTTATTACAAAATGCATGTAATTCATTTTGGTATGCGCGAAAACACTATGGTAAAACATTACAAGTCTCATGATACAAGTCCTGCGCACAATCTAGACCTACGTTCACACATGAGCTTCTTACCATCTTTATTCGCTTTACCTAAACAAAGTAATTATACACATGCAAAATATTGTAATTCAAACACACTTTATATTTAATCACTTGCGCGCCACGCGCAACAACAAAAAAATCCATATGCACAGCAGTGCATCAAAAAGTTACTTGTGCAACAAAGCACATTAACAAAAATACAAAGCACATCAGTGTATCGAAATAGTAGCTACAAACAAACTAAACACCAGGAAACATATCCAACACATCCAGAGGGGTATACAGTGCTTCACCATACCAAGCAAGAGGATGAGGATCAATAATCCAGGGGTTTTCACCCCTCCCATCACCCATAGCAGAAGCAGTCATACGCACACCAGCCGGAATCACAGAGGGTCATCCACATTGACGCCGTTTATACACCACCGAACACCGTCCCCTCCGATCAGCCGAAAAACTCTGTATCAGGACATTTGCTGATAAACGAGTAACCCCTTCGCCGTTATCACCCCCAGCACGAAGGGAAGCATAATTTTCTCCTGAATACAAGGAAGGAACGTTACTTCCGACATCCTTGTCCGGCGACAAACCTGCAAGGAGGAGCAGAGCTTCTGCAGCATCGAAAGTTTTCAGAATTTCAGAAACCCTCCGAGATCGGAACCTTCGCCTAGTCCTCATTTTTTGCCAAATCTGGTAAAATGTCAATAAACTCTATAAATATATAGCCGGGAAGAGCTGACGTCAGCATCGAGGAGAGAGCTGTAAGAAATTGCGATGATTAGTGTCAAATCACCCCTTTCAAAAACGGCGCTGTCATAGTAATCATCACATCCTATGAAATGCTCTCTGATATTGTCCGCACACATTCCCAAAGCTACAGTTTCAATAAGAAGCTGAAAGGTCAACACACTTATGCATTTTTTCCTTATGGGTCACGTCACAACAATCAACTCATGAAAAAAACGATTTATTCTAAATGAACAGTTCAAATAAAAAAATATCTTCTCCAAGAAGATTTCCATTTTTCGTGTCTAAAAGCTCCACAACAAAAACCACCCACTTTTTATACTCCAGTGTTCCACTTATTTGCATAAGAGCAACACTAGACTGGGGGAACTTGAAGGGGTAAGAACCCAAAAACCCTGCTCAGGCGTTCAGGACCATACCACAACTTCACCAACAGTGAACCTCTTTCAAAGAACCTTGCGCGGCCGCGCACTGGTTCTGAAAGAGAACTTAAAAAGAGGAACAATATTCAACATCCGCGCGCCAAAAGGAACTAATAAATCCTTGCACAAGCTCTCATGCAACAAATAGAATAAAATCCTAACAAAACCTCCGCGTAAATATCATCCTAGACTTGGATACAAATAACCTCTTTGTCATAATAGAATTAGTATGAGGAAGAGCCACACAAGATTATAGCTGTAATCATTCTAGAAGGTATTATCGTGCACAACCATTCGGTTATAACCGAATGACCACGTGGTATCATCCAAAGCACCTCTTAAAGTCACGATGATGGCACGAAATGAAAGGAAGATCCACACTTGCCTACTTTTCACATGGCCTCACCCCAACCATTGATCATGACCACAATCCGTGTGCACACACACACACCAGTTAGTGATTAACAGTGGGAGAAATAACCGCTTACGAAAAGGTATTTTCCGTTAAGTTTTCATCAACAGACTTTCCCACCCAAACTTCAGCTATAAATAAAGGATAATTCAGGTACAATTTCCCAAGTTACTCTCACTTCACTTACTATTACTTCTTCTTCTTCATCAAACCTTGTACTTATTCTCACGCCGGAGGGTGGTCACAGAGAGAACCCCCATTCTCCCCGTCGCGAGTCTAATGACTGTTTGTTTTGCAGTTGTTTTTTGAAGAAGGAGATCAGTTACCCCCAAATCAAAACGAGAGGATTCACCCCCTTTTAGCCGAAGTTTGGGCGGGAAATTGTACCTAAATTATCCTTTATTTTTAGCAAAAAGCTTTTCTTTTCTTAGCAAATTTAGGAGTGTAGGCAGATATGTTGCATGTTCCTCTTTACTCTTAGAGTAAATAAGAATATCATCTATAAAGACAATTTTGAATTTATCCAGATATGGTTTACATATTCTGTTCATCATGTTCATAAATGCGGCTGGGGCATTGGTTAGACGAAATGGCATGACTGTAAATTAATAATGGACATACCTTGTTCTGAAGGCAGTTCTAGGAATGTCCTCTTCCTATACTTTTAAATGATGATATCCTGAGCGTAAATCGATCTTTGAAAAGAATCAAGCTCCTTGCAATTGGTCAAATAGATTATCGATTCTCGGTAATGGGTACCGATTTTTAATCGTGACCTTGTTCAGTTCTCGGTAATCAATGCACATACGCATTGATCCGTCATTCTTCTTGACAAACAAGATTGGTGCTCCCCATGGTGATGAACTGGGCTGTATGAATCCTTTCTCCAAAAGTTCATCCAGCTGTTTCTTCAGCTCTTGCATCTCTGCTGGTGCCAAACGGTAAGGTGCCTTGGCAATTGGTGCTGTCCCTGGTAGCAGGTGGATTCTGAATTCAACTTCCCTGTCTGGCGGTAGTCCTGGTAATTCTTCTGGAAATACATCTGAGAATTGATATACTACGGGAATATCTTTCAATTCCTTTCCTTTAGTGTTAATGATTATGGAAATCATATACACTAGTGATCCTGTTCTTGCACAACTTGCTATTTTCATCACAGAGATGAACTACGTGGATCTAGATGGCTTATCTCGTTTAATTGTGATCTTTTCACCCTTTGGTGAATTTACTTGTATTGACTTTTGATCACATAAAATACTGGCTTTATTGGCTACTAACCAATCCATTCCTAATACAATATCAAATTCAGTCAGGTTCATTGGATAAAGATTTGCCATAAAATTATGGTTTAAAATTTCTATCCTTGCTCCCTGCAATACCTCAGTAATCTTAATGGATTCTTTATTTGCCATTTCTACCAGAGATTCTTGTTGAAGTTTAGTTAATGGTTCATTGAGAAGTTTGCAAAATAAAGTATTAATGAAATTTTGGTTCGCACCAGAGTCAAATAATATTTTAGCAAAAATATCATTAACTAAAAACGTACCGGCAATCACATACGGAATCATCTTCGCTTCTTTGGCTGTCAGAACAAGTCTTGTTGTTCATGGCTGGAGCTAGTTTCGGACAGTTCGGTTTGATATGACCTTTTTCTCCACAATTGAAGCATATTCCATTACTGGGTTTCTTCCTACAGTCTTCTTCCTTGTGTCGTGGTACCTTGCAGAAGTTGTAGTATGTGGAGCACCTTCCTGAATGCTTCTTCTTGCAGGCCTTACAATAAGGTACGGACGTAGAACCTATGTTTTTCCCATGGTTGGAATTTCCGTAGCGAAATTATTGGGTAAGCTTTTGGACTGGGTTCTTCCTCTGGTTTTGTTCTTGTGTACGTACTAGTTCATCAGTCAAGGTATTGGCTAGTTCTACAACTTCTTCTATGGTTTGAGGTCTAGCTGCCTTGACTACATGTCTAATCTCACTGATTAATCCCTAGATGTAACAGGAGATCAATACTGGTTCTGGTGATGCTAGGGTTGGTACAATTCTGGCATATTCGAAGAATACGGTAGTGTAACCCTTAAAGTCTATTCCAGTCATTCTAAGGTTTAAGAACTTATTAGCTATTTGTTCTTTTTCGTTGGGAGGACATAATTTTCTTTCGACCATATTCTTAAACTCAGTCAATTCCATATTATAGACTCTGTCACTTCCCCTAGACTGGAGAATAGTGTTCCACCATTCTAAAGCTGAATTCTTAAAAATATTGGAAGCAAACATGATTTTATCTTCCTCTGCACATTTGCTTATTTTTAAGACTGCCTCAGTCTTTTCTATCCAACGTAAAGCTGCAATGGCTCCTTCATTGCCCGAGAAATCTATTGGTTTGCAAGACCAGAATTCCTTGTAAGAACAACCATAAGACATGGTTCTTCTTCTTTTTGGAATTGACAATTGAAGTAATGGTCCATTGTTTACGCTGTAACTGGGCTCAGTAGGTGGTCGTTTACTTCCACTATTACTTTTATTATTTTATGCTTCCTTAACTGTTTTGATAATATATGGCATAGCGTCTATAATCCCTTATGCCACTATGTGTTGGATGGCACTGTTATCTATTTGGTTCTCGTTATTATTGTTATTCGGGTTTTCTTGATTCACTTCGTTGTCCATCTGGATTATAAACATTTTCCAATTATTAATATTACAGAACAAGATTTAATGCAAATAATCACACAAACAAAACACATTGATCAAAATCGTCGTGCATTGCGACATTTACTCTATTTTATAGATATCTATATCTATTACAAGCTGCAACTGAAATTTAAAATACAATACTAGTTATGCATCAGTAGTTATTGGATTATCTATTTTAGTTGATTTTTTTTTCAAACTATTCACGTTTATATATATATATATATTATTTCTAGGGGTTCATCCAATATTGCATGTTGCGCTCGTCGTACTTCCAAACGAGCATCTCCCCTATTTGTCTTATTCTTTCACCTTCATCTAATAACTCCTCACCAAAAGTGCGGAGTTCCTGCACGTTTTCGGTACTCATGGGTGGTGCTGGTGCTGGTATTGGGTCAGGGTACTGTGGCATCGGTTCTTCATATGGGTATGGGTTCTCTAGGATTTCACGAATATACTGGTCGTTATCCTAATATGGATCTAGAGGGTCAAGGTTGGGATATGGTGCTACTAGGTTTGGTATGAGCTCCTCCTGTGGGTGGAGTTCTCGGTAATCCCTATGATCATCCTCCCATGGGTCGTATGCAAGAGGATTTGGTACTGGGACTCTAGGGTTTCGTTTGGGTCGAAGGCGGGTATCGGAACCTGGTCTCCTGGGTTAGGTTCTATTTCCATGGGTTGAGTTGGGAATAGTGGTAGTGGCTGTGGCTGTGGTGCGATGATTTAATCTAAGTTTGGGTCTGCGGCAGTGGTAGCTAGTATGTGAAAGTTGGCTAATCGCCTATTGATTATGTCCTGGGTTTGCGCATTCATCTCTCTATTTGCAGCTGCTAGAGCCCTCTGTTGCTGTAATTTCCTCATTCTTTTCCTACGCTCGTGTGCTCCCCGATTGAACCATACTCTCTTTTTGGTAGGGAATGACTCTTCGGATTGCGCCTTAAATATGAAAATCCCCTCTTCTGTGTCAGCTGAATACCCCGAGGGGGTAAGCTGGGAAGAAGTTCCTTCATATCTAGGGGAACTAGACAGTTGACGATAGGCGTCCGATGGTCCTTGATCACTCATACTGTAAACTAACAAATTGTCAAATAACACAAAACAATAATATACAGATATGCATGTAATCACGTAGATTATTTCCTAACACAATTAAAATTTTGGTGTCAGCAGAACACTTTTGTGGCTAAAATCAGTGGCTGTAGCTCTGATACCACCTCCTGTCGCAACCCCCGACCTCTATTCTTGGGAGCAGGCGGCCGCGAACCAGTATCAGTGGTATCGATATTTATCAATTTGGCAGCGGAATATACATCAGGACCGTAGTTAGGAAACAGTTTATCAAAGTAAACCACCATATTTTTATAATAATAAACACATAGGAAATTCCCAAGTTTTCATTGCAAACATGTTTATATAGGGATAAACCTTAATTTATTGAAATAAAACATCTTCTTTATTTAGGTAACTTTTATAGCCACTTTTCCAAGCCTTTAGTGCTCTCCAGCTGGCTTCTAATTGGCTTTCACATTTTGTTACCTGAAACGCGTTTAAAAATATTTTATCAACAAGAAATACTGGCGAGTGAATCCCAGTTTAATCAAGACAGCTTTTATCATTTTACAGCATTGATGGCAATCCAACAATTACATTTGTTTACATCTACTTTAATTACCACCCACAGTACTGTCAATCCTGACTGGTGGTAATGTTACTACTCATAGCGTAGTAACAAATTTTGTATACAAAACCGCAACATACCGACGATAATTGTAGAATTACAAATACTCAATCACTGTGAATTATAACTTAAACCAATTGAGGTTTTGTAAAAACAGTTTACAAAAAGAAGGATTAACTCACAAAAAGGTTTATACTAAAAGAAGGATTACTCACATTGCTACTTTAGGTATTTCCTTGTAATTTCCTGGTTATAATCTAATAAATTAAACAATGCACACGTGTTAGTATAATAACCCAAATTTACATTAGCTATACCCTCCCCGAGACAGAATTCCAACGACTAAGTCAGACAGAACCTCGACATGCGTTACGGAGCATTAGATCAACCAGGCAGCGTATCTAATACGTAACCGGGGGTTATGATACTTACATCGAGGCAGAGCTTCGCTATTTTAGTGGGTATAACACCTATTTTGGTCACACATTACCTAAGCAATTTAGTGATCAAATTAGTTAAGTGAGGTAGTGTGCTAAGAATGTGTATCGAAAATATCCTGGTTTGGTTATTTGCAAAAAAACAGTTTTCAGGATATAGCTCAGGATATCGAGCTATATCTATAATCAAACAATGAGCAAAAAGTAAAGGGTGACACGAGGTGTACGAGCAAAGCCCTTGATCAATTTAGATCGCCGGCACAAAACCTCGGGAGCTGACAATCGCAGCTGCCCTGTTCTTCTTATTACTTCGAATGTCAGGATACAATGCAGGATATTGACCAGATCGTTGCTAAGTGTTACAATGTTTTTCAGAAAGTGAGAGTTGCGAGAGAAAGTATGAGAGCTCAAGAGTAGTGAGTGTGATGTCCTATGATCTGGTTTATCCGTATATTTATAGCTACAAAATGAAAACAAAATCTCCTATAATTTGGGGATGCCAGCGAATATTCCCTAGTTAACGTTGAAGACCAAGTAAAGCGGCCCCAACGTTCTTCTTTGAACAACTTGGACCGAGTCTTCAGGGGAAGAGGCCTTCTTGAACGTTGCAAACTTGAGCTCGCACTCCTGCACACAATCCGTTAGTAATCCTCAGGATACAGTATCAGAATGTTACCAATATCCTGATTCAGCATCCTGGTTATGAACACATATTAGGTAATCAAGATATAATTCAAGATACTATCCAGGATATGGGCTCAGAATTTCACCCATAACAATTGTCCCAAAAAATGTTACCGTTAAGGATCCTGAGACTAACGGTTACATTTTTTCACGACAAACGAGGCAATTAATAGATACTTGATTTGACCGCTTGTAACTGCTCAGACTGAATTCACTCATTACTCCCCTATATATTCTCAAGCTAATCCCATTTAATCTCTACCGAAGAGTAAAAGGTAAAATCCTCTCTCTCATCTTCATCTCCTTTCCCTCTTTCCTGCACATTATTCCGGCGATCATATGGCGAGGCAAACGAGATCCAGCTCCGGTGATTCTGCCCGTTCGTTCATTCACCAGAATATTCTCCAAGATCCGGAGAAAGAAATATGTTCCTTTGACAGTGCTCACCTCTCGGCCCTCAAAACCTCCGGCATATTTCCGAAAGGGACGGTGTTCTGGCCGTTTGATCGGGAAATCCGATCGGACATGGTTTCTGATAAGTGGCTGTGCTTTAACGCTTTTCCTTTCACCTTAGGGCTACAATTCCTGTCTCCTGACTTCATTACCGAGTTTTTCAACATCACAAAAATCTGCTTCAGTCAAACGATGCCAATGCTTTGGCGGGTTTTGCTCGTCCTTGATCAAATGAAGAGCACCCACGTTCCTGACCTTTCTGTTCATGACCTCCCTTTAGCATACCAGCTTAGATGCCACGGCTCTTGCCGATTCTTGTTTTACTCTACCTTTAGTGATCCACTGATACTCCGTGCCACCAGGAATGAGGAAGAATGGAAATCTAAGTTTTTCTTTGTAAAAAGAGATTCAATCCCTGGTGGAGCGGATTATCCGGTGAAGTGGTTGAGAAAGGGTAGGTTTTAGGGTTTTAGGATAATCCTGTCTTACATCCTGTTAGGGGAGGATTTTCTAACAATTAGTGATCCTTACTTGTTATCCTAATTAATGATCCTTACTTCTGTGACAGATAGTGATCCTCAGAAGAGCTTCAGGATCAGGATCATGGATCACCTTAAGGATCCTCATACTAACGATTGTTTGTTTGTGTTTCGTATTATATTGCAGGAGTAACAAGCTTGACTTGGTCTTGGCAACGTTACTAAGGAATATTCCACGGGTATTTCGCACACGTTTGACTGGAAATGGACGTTGTGGAGAACGTGGGAGCTTGGCACAAAAGTCGGATAGTTTGTTAGCGTAGTTAACTTCTATTTTTAAAGGGGTGACGAGCTAGTAATTAGAACACTTAGCCATTTTCAGCTACACACACTCTCGTACAATCGCACTCTTGAAGCTCTCGACAAACACTTAACAGTTTTCACTCACTTTCACACATTTCACCCTAGTGATCCTTGTACCTAGCGAGTTACTATCCGAAGTTGTAAACATTTATTGATTTATTTAAGCTTGGTGATCGGTAGTTTCCATCACCCGGGGTTTTTTGTGCCGGAGATCAACTCTTGATCAAGGGCTTTTTCCCCGTATAAATCCTTGTGTCGTTTGTGCAATTTACATTGAAGTGATCCTTATCATTGTTATACATTTCAAGCATCATTCCCCGTAACAGAGAGTTTGGTTGCATTATCCTCATCAGATTTTTTGACCAAAACAGTTTGGCGCCCACCGTGGGGCAATTGGTGCTTCATTCCTAAAAAGTTTTTCTGTTGGTGATCATTCCGGTTCATTGCATACAAATACATGGCTTCATCATTGAAGAATACCTCTACTGCAATGTCTGCGGTCAATTCATCTCAGGGCATTCCACCTTTGCCTCCACCACCTTCTGGACCTCAGAAAAATGCCGAGAAGAAACCAACTCCTATTTTCTCCAAACCTCCAACTTCTTCTGCTTCTTACACTCCCACTACTAGTGACATGTTTACTTTGATTTTAAAGATGAAGGATCATATACAGCAACAGGACAAGACCAATGAAAGGATTCTCAAAGAAATCGGAGATCTCAGGAAACAAAAGAAAACGGCAGAGGATCATTCCCCACTGGTGCCCAGATCTTTGAATTTTGATACTCCGGTGATTACTTCTCAGCCATCAGTGGTTCCAGATGTTCAATATGTGGGTGGACCGAAAGGAGTGCACTACGGAACAACAACAGTGACCCAGACATCAGGTTTGTATTTCCAGCCAGCAGGATCCTATCCTCAGCATATGGGATCCTTCATGAATTCAGGAGGATACTCAGGAGCGCAGCAGATTCAAGGATCCTCCTTTGTTCCAGGATCATCCCAGGTTCAAGGATCCTCCTTTGTTCCAGGATCGTACCAGTTTCAGGGATCCTTCCAGATGCCAGGATCCTTGAGGAGTTTGCAAACAGGAAGTTCAGATGTCTATCAGGGAGTTTTTATTCCAATGCAGACCATTGCTTCTACTGGTCCTTCGATCATTCCAGAGCCCCAACAATATGGATTAACATCCATTCTTCCTAATCTGAATCCAATGGGAGGTAACACTTTTAATAATTCTTATACTACTAACCATGGCCTTATGCAGGATCCAGGTATCAACCACGCCATGGCCAGAGAATTGCAAAAGTTGAAGGATATGACATCAAGTGTTCCAGGAGTGGTCAAACCTATCCCAGAGATTGCAGATGGGAGCCACAGGATATCTCGTTTTGCACCACCAATCTGTGATGCTGAGATACCCAAGAGGTTCCATGTGCCAACCATGAAGCTGTATGATGGTTCGACGGATCCTGAAGAACACATAGCACAATACAGGGAGAGGATGGAGATCAATCCAATTCCAGAAAGGTTGAATGAAGCATGCCTGTGCAAGGGATTCGGATCCACTCTTACTGGATCAGCTCTCAAATGGCTGCTAAGTCTTCCCCCCTACTCTATTACCTCATTTGCTAATCTAGTTAACCTATTTAATAATCAGTTTTCTTGTAGTAGAAAATTTGAACGATTAACTAGTGATCTATATAGGATAACCCAGGGTCATAATGAATCATTAAGGGATTACATTACCAAATTCAGTAAAGAATCCTTAGACATTCCCAACTTGGATATAGCCACGGCTGTTGAGGCCTTCAAAATGGGATTGCTTAGGGATTCATTGTTCTATGATGATCTTGTTTTGACACCATGCAGGAACCTAGATGAGGTAAGAACCCGGGCCCTTAGGTTCATCCGGCTAGAGGATGACAAAAGGATCCAGGAGAGGTTAGCAGGATCCTCAAAGCAAGATAAGCAAGGATCCTCATTCAGGAACAACAAGTTCAGATCCTATAACAGATCTGATAACCAGAACGTGCATGCCGTTGATCAGGAAGAGGATGATGAGGATTATCCTCCAATCTCTGAATATTGTTTTTCTGTTGATAACAATGAACTAATCTTTGCGATGCAGAATCTAGGTGATAAAGCCAGATGGCCCAGAAAAAATGACAGACCAGCTGCAAGCAAAGATAAATCAAAGTGGTGTGCATACCATGAAGATTTTGGGCATCTTACAGAAGAATGCATTGCACTAAGAAAGGAAATTGGATACTTGTTGAGCAAGGGGCATCTAAAAGAATTGTTGGGTAGAAAAAAGTCAAGGACTCAGGATCCTGAAAGGATCCCTGAGAAAGCTCCGGCCCCTCCAGCAGATGCACAAGTAATAAACTTTATTTCTGGAGGATCAGACATTTGTGGCACATCCTTCTCAGTAGCTAAAAGGCATGCAAAGGAAACTAAAATGGATAATGGAGAAAGACCCGTTCGAACATCAAGTGTCTCCGAAGGAAAAGTCATAACGTTTGATGAACATGATCGTGTTGATATCCAGGATCCTCATCACGATGGTTTAGTTATTACTCTTTTCATTTCTAACCATTTTGTCCGCAGGATCCTTATAGACGGAGGAAGCTCAGTGAACATTTTCCAGCTTGATGTTCTAAAGAAGATGGGTATCCCTGAATCTGATATCATACCAAGATCCTCCGTGCTCGTGGGATTTAGTGGCGAAACTAAGAATACCCTGGGGGACATTAAGCTCCCAATATACATCGAAGGCCTACACTCTTATCAAAAATTTTGTGTTATTGACTGTTTATCTTGTTGTAATGTTATCCTTGGCAGGCCCTGGATACACGATATGAAGGCAGTCCCATCTACTTACCATCAATGTGTGAAGCTCCCTAGTCCTTGGGGAATAGTCAAGATTGATAGTGATCAGCAGGAGGCTAAGAATTGCTATACTTCATCGATGAAACCAGCCTCGAAGTCAAGGGAGCAATAGCAATCAAAGTATCCTCCAAGGGATGTCTTGGAGGCAAGAGAGCAGGATGTGGTAGAAATCCTCATGGATCCTCATGATCCTGAATCCAAAATCTATATCGGATCAGGGATCCTTGGCGATATGAAGGAAGACCTCATATCCTTCCTCAGAAGGAGAAAGACTACCTTTGCATGGAAACACGAAGACATGACAGGCATATCTAAAGATGTAATCACTCACAAACTTGGCATTGATAGGTCCTTCAAACCAATCCATCAAAGGAGAAGAAAGTTTGCACCAGAAAGAAATGCCATTATCCAGGAAGAGGTAGAAAAATTGCTCCGGGCAGGTATGATTAGAGAGGTCAAATATCCAAGATGGTTGGCCAATGTGGTTGTTGTTCAAAAGAAAAACGGAAAGTGGAGGGTATGTGTCGATTTTACCGATTTAAATAAGGCATGTCCCAAGGATCCTTTCCCATTACCCCACATTGACTCCATGGTGGATGCAACTGCGGGTCATGAACTGTTAACTTTTATGGATGCTTCATCTGGATTTCAACAAATCCAAATGGAACCATCCGATCAAGAGGATACAGCCTTCATGACCCCAACTGGTATATACTGCTATATTGCTATGCCGTTCGGACTAAGAAATGCAGGTGCAACTTATCAAAGGCTGGTGAATATGATGTTCAAGGATCAGATTGGACGAACTATGGAAGTTTACATAGACGATATGGTGGTAAAATCAATAAAGGCTGAGGATCACCTAAGAGACTTGGAGGAAGCATTCAATATCCTTGATAAATATAATATGAAACTTAATCCTTCAAAATGTCACTTTGGTGTTAAAGCAGGCAAATTCTTAGGATACATGGTGACCAAGAGAGGCATTGAAGCCAGTCCAGAACAAATCAAAGCAATAGTGAACATCAAATCTCCGGCCAATGCTAAGGATGTCCAAAGGCTAACAGGCAGGATAGCAGCTTTGAACAAATTTATATCCAAATCCTCAGAGAAGTGCAAAGAATTCTATGATATCCTAAGGAAGAACAAGAAATTTGAGTGGACTGAGAAGCATGAAAATGCCTTAAGAGCTCTCAAAGATTACCTATCCTCAGCCCCGGCCTTGATGAAACCAGAAAAAGGCGATGTGCTATCCTTGTATCTTGCAGTATCCTCAAAAGCAGTAAGTGCGGTCCTTGTTAAGGATCATGAAGGTACACAACATCCTGTCTATTATGTAAGTAAAAGTTTACTTGATGCCGAATCCAGGTATTCACACCTTGAAAAGCTTATTCTTGCATTAATTATGGCGTCTACTAAGTTGAGACATTATTTTGAAACTCATGTTATTGTTGTTAAAACTAATTTTCCAATTAAGAATGTCCTCAGGAAACCAGAGATGTCAGGAAGGATGGCTAAGTGGGCAGTGAAGCTTAGTGCCTATGATATAAGATATGAGCCTAGGACAGCCATCAAATCCCAAGCATTAGCTGACTTTGTGGCTGATTTCAGTAGTGATTTACAAAAAGAAGCTGAGTTAGAAGTCCAGCAGCTAGAGGAGACCAAGGATCCTTGGATACTCTATACCGATGGATCCTCAAATGTCAAAGGCACAGGGCTTGGAATACTACTAAAATCGCCACAGGGGGACATAATACCCCACTCTATAGCTTGTGAATTCCAAACCACTAACAATGAGGCTGAATATGAAGCCTTAATTGCTGGTTTGCAAATTGCTAAGCATATGGGGATCAGGTATCTTGAGGTACATGTAGATTCATTGTTAATTACAAACCACTTTAATGGATCCTATGCTGTTAAAGGTGAAAAGCTAACCAAATATTTAGAGATAGTCAAAGAATTGGCACTCTCCTTTGTTTCCTTTAGTTTGACACAGGTACCAAGGGAAGAAAATACAGAAGCTGATGCATTGGCTAACTTAGGATCATCTTTGAAGATCCCGGAGGATATCAAGATCCCTATTATCCATATCCTGACCCCGGCTATCGAGGATCATGTGGCTATGGAAATAGGAAATAATTCTGCAATTATCCCTAGTGAGGATACTCAATCCCATTCAGGATCAGGATCATGGATTTCACCAATCATGAGATACTTACAACATGGAGAGATTCCTACAGGAGAAAACCCTAGGGCTTTCAAAATTAAGGTATCTCAATTCACAATTTTAAATAATATGTTGTATAGACGATCTCTTGCAGGACCATACTTAAGATGCATTGAGGATCCTGAAATCCAAGAAGTTTTAAAAGACTTCCATGAAGGAGATTGTGGAAACCACACTGGGGGCAGGGCATTATTCTCAAGGATCCTGAGGACAGGATACTACTGGCCAACTATGAAGAGAGATGCTGTGGAGTATGCTAAGAGATGTGATCCTTGTCAGAGACACAGCAATATCCTTCATCAACCAGCTGAATTTTTGCATCCTATATCCTCCTCTTGGCCATTTATGAGATGGGGTATGGATATAGTTGGTAAGCTCCCTAAGGCACCTGGTGGAAAAGTATTCATGCTTGCTATGACTGATTACTTCTCCAAGTGGATAGAGGCTGAAGCTTTTGCCCAAGTCAGAGAAAAGGAAGTTATATCCTTCATTAAAAGAAATATTATAACTAGATTTGGAATTCCTTCTGAAATTATATGTGATAATGGTTCCCAATTCATTGGGGGCAGAACCACTAACTTTTGTGACAGCTGGGGGATTAAGATGATAACATCAACACCAGTCCACCCACAAGCTAATGGTCAAGCAGAATCATCCAACAAGATCATCATCAACAATTTGAAGAAGAAGCTTGGATCCAAGAAAGGGAAATGGGCAGAAGAACTACCTTATGTGCTTTGGGCTGATAGGACAACCCCTAAGAATGCTACTGGTCAAACGCCATTCTCTTTGGTATTTGGGGCAGAATCAGTGATCCCAACAGAAATGGTGGTTCCAACTGCTAGAACAAGTACCCGTGATCCTGAGGAAAATGATGAGAACTTGGCTCAAGACCTGGATACTATTGAAGAAATTAGGGATCTGGCTAGGATAAGGATGGCTAGTTATCAACAAAGAATGGCTGGTGCTTACAACAAAAATGTCAGGATCAGGAAGTTTCAAGTTGGAGATATGGTATTAAGGAAAGCATTTCAGAATACCACCAATCCTGCTGATGGAAAATTGGCTCCAAAATGGGAAGGCCCTTATTTGATTGAAGCTGAAGCAGGAAAGGGGGCATATAGATTGCTAACCATGGAAGGTGATTTGCTACCAAGAGCTTGGAATGCTGTCCACTTGAAGAAATATTTCATGTGAGCAGGATCCTCATCGCACATATGATCCTTACATTGGAGTTATCCTTGAAGGATCCTTAAAGTATCGGTGATCCTTACTTTGGTAATATCCTAATCTTGAACTATTTCATTTCTTTATTTTCTCATATAAGGATAAGGATCATGTGTCCTTTATCCATCTCTCACGTGATTTTAAGTTTTGAAAGTTCAGGTATCCTTAGCAAAATATTGGTTATCTGCAGAAGCAATCCGTTCCTTGGGTTTGACCCCAGTTATTTGGGCTTGACCCCAGTTCCGCCTGTAGCGCATGATGATCCTGGTATAGTTCAAGGCAGTGGGACCAGTACTCGGTTTAGGGGCTGATAATTCCATTGTACTGGCTATACCTAGGATCCTACGTATAATGGTAGACGTACCATACATCCGTTCCTAAGGTTTCTAACGTTTTCGCGTTAGCTAAGGTTTTGACATTTTCATGTCACTAAGTTTGGATAGTCGCCAGTTAGGGCCATACTCCAGTTTACATACGATCCTTGGGCTTGTCCCCAGTTATCCTTGGGCTTGTCCCCGGTTATCCTTGGGCTTGTCCCCAGTTGCTAACTCTTATCTTATATTGGCTTAGTCCCAAGTTATGCTCTATTTCAGGTCCTTGAAGATAAACAACTAGGGATCCTTGATCCTTACTTCTCTCTAAGGTTTATCTTATAGTTATCCTTATTATGGATAGGATCCTAACTTGGATCCTCAGGTATGATCCTTAACTATTTTTAATTCTATTCATTGTTTATTTGAATAACCCTTAAAATTTGACAACTAAAATTGTGATCCTTAAAATATATTACTTTTTGGGATTCTTTAACTATAGGATATTTGATCATGGATTATGTCCTAAATATTTTCAATCTGAATTGTTCAAAATTGTTTATTCAATAAGTGTACATCAAAACAATTGAGAATTAAAGAGACAAAAAGGATAACAATACAAGATAAGCGACAAAAGATTAAGGTTTTATTTATTAACAAAAGATTAACCCTTAAAAGGTTGTCAAAATTACCTACCCCGAGCATCTACCAGCAATACGTGGCCCGTCCCCTGGGGTAGGTAAAGGGTGTCCATGATAATAGGTTCAAAAGTAGTGTAGAAATATAAATGCGGCAGGATCACAATGGCTTCATCCCCCAAACAGAGGATCCCTCCACCATTTGCAATCCTGCCTATTGTCCAAAGGGTCATACATGATCCTTAATCCTAAAAACTATTGTTCAGTATAAACCATCAAATTGTTCAACAAAACAACCATCAAACTAAAAAAATTGGGCTCCGGCTATGTCTAGAAATTTCCATCATCGCCCAATCATACAGCCTAAACCTTCCCTGCATCACCACCTCCGGCTCCACTTGCTTCACCACCTTCACCCTTGCCTCCAGCCTCGATCGCCAAAACCTCCTCAGTCTCTTCATCATCTTCAAGATCAGCCAACCTTGCTTTCCAGTCCTCAACATCCCAGCTGCTTCCTGGGATGTCGAAGTTAGGATCTTGAGCTTCCTGGGCTATCTTTAGTTTTGTCTGATACATTGTGATGGCAGCAGAGACCTTTGCACCTTCTATGAGATCATGCTTTTCATAGTCAAGGTCGATCAGAAGTTTAGCCGTCTTAGTCTTGGCATCCTGGAGCTCCTTCTGAAGATCAGCAATCTTGAGGTCCTTTAGTAATGCAACCTGCTGAAGGTCGGCAATCTTCCTATCTTGATCCTCAACGTGGCCAACATAATCCTCAATCTCAGTGAATTTCTGCAAAGGGGATAAAAGATAAGGTCAGGACCAAGTGATCCTCAAATCAGCAGGATATATCAGCAGGATATGTCAGCAGGATATACTAGCAGAGACAGTGATCCTTACATCGTTGAAGTACTCGAGGAATTGGTGGCGGATCAGAGGCAGACCCTGCAGATCCTTAGCCTCGGAGGCCTTTCTCTTCTTGATTCCCTTTCCTTTGAGGGGTGCCTTGGGGACTGAAGCTGTCGGGCTGGTAGGAGCCTTTCTTTTGGAGGATCTGACGGTGGTGAGATCGGTGACATTGAACTTTGAAGCAGACTTGGTGGATTTTCCAGCACCTACACAACCAAAACAAGATAAGTATCTTTACTTCACTTATATTTCACTATTTATTTAAATTTTTAAACAAAGATACTTACTTGACATCGTGACAGAGCCTGAGGATACCTCCTGAGAATCCTGGGTGGTTGTCTTGAAAGATCTTGTTTCAGGATCAAGTTTCTTGAAAGCGACGAGTCTCTCTTTGGCAGCAGGAGACAGTCTGAGGTGTGAAACGATGATAGCTGCATAACAAGAAAGCAAAAGTATATAAGTGATCCTTATATCAAAAGAAAGTTCTCTGGTGATCCTTCTCAGGATCCTCCACCCTACCATGGGTAGCCCATTTCTTGGGTAGATCCTTTCCGTCATCAATAGAATCTCTCTTGACGAAAAAGAAACGCCGCTTCCAGTTAGCATCATTCTTGGTAGCTTTGAAGATCGGGTGTTCCTCACCAGGTTTACGTTTAAACAAATAACGATGAGAACCAAAGGTAGTAAGATCATACAGCTCTCCCAGCTCTGACATTCCTAGGTCTATTCCTTCCTGCTCGATGATCCTTTCAAGGGTATACAAGACCTTCCATATCATCGGCATGGCTTGGATATAAGAGATACCGGTTAGGGAAAAGAAAGATTGGGTGAAGGCTGGAAAAGGATATGTATAGCCTATGGTGAACGGAGTGACAGGAAAAGCAACCCAGTTGTCGGAAATATGATCACTCAGGGCATTGGGATCAAAAGGTCTAAACTCGGTGTTCGCCGGGAAGCAGTGGCGGATCTTATCAATCTGTGCATCGTTGAAACAGCAGCGTTCTTTTATGGAATCTTCGATGATCCCCTGGCTTTTCGGTGGGCTGTTTTTCGGGTGATCCTTAGCTGGGGAGTTCCGGAGCAACATCTTTGATAGAATGATGGGAAGAGACGGAAAACAGAGCAGAAGAAGGAAGAAGATGAAGAGAGAATACCTGTTTATCTTCGGATGCAGTTATAAAGGGAGTATCTCTGAAATTTAAATGCAAACGATCATATCTCTATCTCCTATTTATAATCATGATTGTGCAGGGTTGTCACTTCTGTGACGTCATAGTTGCAACGGATAGTTCTACAACAACGGCTATATTTCCGATAGTTAGTTGCGGATAAGATCAAGAAAATATAATTCGCTCATTTTACATATCACTCCTTATATTTTGGGGGCAATTGTTAGGGGAGGATTTTCTAACAATTAGTGATCCTTACTTGTTATCCTAATTAATGATCCTTACTTCTGTGACAGATAGTGATCCTCAGAAGAGCTTCAGGATCAGGATCATGGATCACCATAAGGATCCTCATACTAACGATTGTTTGTTTGTGTTTCGTATTATATTGCAGGAGTAACAAGCTTGACTTGGTCTTGGCAACGTTACTAAGGAATATTCCACGGGTATTTCGCACACGTTTGACTGGAAATGGACGTTGTGGAGAACGTGGGAGCTTGGCACAAAAGTCGGATAGTTTGTTAGCGTAGTTAACTTCTATTTTTAAAGGGGTGACGAGCTAGTAATTAGAACACTTAGCCATTTTCAGCTATACACACTCTCGTACAATCGCACTCTTGAAGCTCTCGACAAACACTTAACAGTTTTCACTCACTTTCACACATTTCACCCTAGTGATCCTTGTACCTAGCGAGTTACTATCCGAAGTTGTAAACATTTATTGATTTATTTAAGCTTGGTGATCGGTAGTTTCCATCACCCGGGGTTTTTTGTGCCGGAGATCAACTCTTGATCAAGGGCTTTTTCCCCGTATAAATCCTTGTGTCGTTTGTGCAATTTACATTGAAGTGATCCTTATCATTGTTATACATTTCAAGCATCATTCCCCGTAACAGAGAGTTTGGTTGCATTATCCTCATCAGATTTTTTGACCAAAACACATCGTGTCTTATATCTTGAACTGATTTCTTTATTTCCTTGTATACAGCTGATTTCAGAAAGCTTGCACCTCCTCTAGCTGACTCTCAGAAGAGAGTCGATACCATCAGACTTCTTCCAGAAGTTGAAAAAAGTTTCAATCCATTTCCAGCATCTCCAAGCCAACTCTCTAGCTCAAACATGTCTGGTAAGGATCCTGCCCAATATCATGCATACATGTTTTTATTTGATATGGTTTAAAAAGAGTCTTAAAGTCACTCCCTGTATGCAGACTCCAGCAAAGTTCCAATCCTCCTGGACCTTGATGAGCTTGACAACTATCCCACTCCTGTCAACGTTAAAAAGGAAACTCCTGCCACCACCAGCTCCAAACCGGTCCCGGTTCCTAAGCCCAACCCAAGAACTCGTGCCTCCACCGCCAAGAAGAGAAAGGGTTCCGAGGTCAACACTCCAGGCTCTGAAGGGTTCTCTTATGAAGAACTCAGCTTTACTGATTCCTTAGAGCCGATGATTTCCTTCCTTAATAAGGTAATATCCTGGTACTATATCCTGTGTATATATCCTGATGGAATATTCTGGTTAGTAAGTTTTAATTTATACCTAAATTTTGACTTGCAGGGTCTCCAGCATCTGCTCCATCTCTACACCGATGCCTGTGGTACAGCCAAGCTTCAAGAAGCCAGGATCAAGCAGCTTGAGACCACTGTTGCTGATCAGGGCATGATTGCTGAAGACAACACCCGGCACTATGAGGATAAGCTGAAAAAGGTCACTCAGGATACCGAAGAAAAGCTGGCAGCCGTCCAAGTTGAGCACGAACAGGCCATGATCTCCTTCCGGGAAGGAATAAAAAATTCTGCCATTGTCTCCCTGCTACAAGCTCGTATCAAGATGGCTTATGAGGCCAAGGAGACAGGTCTTGAGTGCCCATCCTGGCCGGTCGATTCCTGGGTGGCAAAGCTGAAGGAGCTTGGAGGCAATCCTGTGCCATATCCTGTTAAAGCTGGGCTGGTGAGACTTCCAAGGCAGCAGAGGTGGCAGACAAGCCTGGAGAAAAGAAGGATGCTGGTGAGGATGCTGGGAAGGATGCTGAAGCTGAGAAGACGAATAAGGCTGGTGAAGATGCCGCTGTGTGAGGGCAGTCAAGTGGGTGATGATGGATATTGATGCCTAGGCCGGAGCCCACTTTTTAAAATTTGAATGTTGGTATGTACTCCCCAAAACAATTTACTTTTCCTGCATTTTACTTTTCTTGCACTTGAACAATTTATGTTTCCGGCATGCTTTTGAACAATCAACAGTTGAAGGCGGAGAGATCTTGGGTTCCAAGACGAAACCTTCAACTGTTTATGTAAATACGGTTTAGAACTAATTGCACTGTTGGTGGATGGGTCTCGTTTTGAGATGAAACCAATAGTGCAACCTTTTGCTTGTGGATAATAATTAACTAACTTTTCAGCCTTATCTTTGTTGTTGTATTTTACTGCATGTGTTCAGCTTCAAAAGCATTTCTCCCTAAACATCCTAGGAAACATTTTGGGAAAATATATCATGAAAAGTATTCTGAAAAATATCCTGAAAAGTATTCTGAAAATATTTTGACCAGGATACTCATAACTCAAAAACTTAAGCTACTTAGATAAAATTTCAAAAGATAAAAAAGGAGAGATCATACCAAAGGCTCTTAGAGAGTTGATTTCAAACTTCCATCGCATGGATGTCCCCAGTGTACATTTAGAAATTTGAGTCCACCCTTTGATTTGTATTAGGGAGTATGTCCCTTGTGTTCAGCATATCCGAAGACTTAGGAATTTCTCAATGTAAACATAGCCTTATTTTATTTGAAACCTGTCCTTAGACTTTAGTTTTTCTGGGGATATACCCTAAATATCCTGGGGATAAACCCTGATTTTCATGCGCTACAGGCGGGAGCGTATAAACTCCAAGACTTAGAAAGGTGAAAACCTTTAAACCTTAGAGATTATGAAAATACCCTTTCGTGAGAGAGGGTGATCAATCCTCATATACCTTAAAGATCCAAGATATAGTCAACAATAACGAAATTGTCAGCACATTTACATGGACTGGTCCCGCTATCTTGAACTATCCCTAGATAACTTGCGTTCCAGGCGGGGTGTTTAAACCCAACTCGAGAGAAAGGTGAATACCTTTAAACCTTTGAAAGGATAAGGATCCCTTAAACGTGAGAGAGGGGGCCAATCCTCTAAACTTTCGGTTTATCTTGAGCATAAATCCTGGAGTGATATCCTGAAGCATATCCTACAAAACACCTTCAAACTAAGGTGGGTGTTAGCTTGGCTAACACCCCTCTGATGCTTAAGTTAGTATTGGGATCAAAAGAATAAATAAATTCAAACATATTTAAAAGAGATAGAAATCATACCATCCTGAGTTAGAAATTAAATTATAAACTCACTTGAAATAGAGCTTAAGGTGTATGGAATTCCAGGATCTTAGTAGCATATCCCCTTCCATATTCCTGAGTCGGTATGCTCCTTTCCCAGATTCCGATTCAACCTCATATGGTCCTTCCCACTTTGGGGCTAACTTTCCATCAGCAGGATTAGTAGTATTCTGAAAAGCCTTTCTTAACACCAAATCTCCAACTTGAAACCTTCTAGTCCTTAGATTCTTGTTGTATGCTCTGGATATCCTCTGTTGGTATGCTGCCATCCTCATCTTTGCCGTTTCTCTTGTCTCATCCACCGTGTCCAATTCTTGGCACAGAGCTTCAGGATTCTTCTCAGGATCCTGGAGATTGGATCTTGCTGTAGGTATCACCATTTCTGTCTGGATCACCGCTTCTGCTCCAAATACTAAGGAGAATGGAGTTTGCCCAGTTGCACTCTTTATTGTTGTTCTATCAGCCCATAAGACAAAGGGTAACTCTTCTTCCCATCTTCCTTTGTTAGCTCCTAGTCTCTTTTTCAAATTGTTGACAATTATCTTGTTCGAGGATTCTGCTTGTCCATTTGCCTGAGGATGTACTGGTGTGGATGTGATCATTTTAATTCCCCAACTCTTGCAAAAGTCAGTAGTCTTTTTACTTATAAACTGAGAGCCATTGTCACAAATTATCTCGGCTGGTACCCCAAACCTGGTCAGAATATTCCTTTTTATGAAGGATACTACTTCTTGGTCTCTGACTTGAACAAATGCCTCAGCTTCAACTCATTTAGAGAAATAATCCGTCATTGCCAGCATAAAGACCTTTCCTCCTGGAGCTTTGGGCAATTTCCACACTATGTCCATCCCCCACTTCATGAACGACCAAGGGGAAGCAATAGGATATAGTGGTTCAGCAGGTTGATGTAATATATTACTGTGCCTCTGACATGCATCACATCTTTGAGCATATTCTGCAGCATCTTTCCTCATTGTCGGCCAATAGTATCCTGTTCTTAACACTTATGAGAATAATGATCTGCCCCCAGTATGGTTACCACAATCCCCTTCGTGTATATCCTGAAGCACTTCTTTTGTTTCGGGATCCTCCAAGCACCTCAGGTATGGTCCTGCAAGAGATTTCTTATATAGAATATTATTTATAATAGTGAATCGGGATACCTTCATCCTAAAAGCCTTAGGATTCTCATCCTTTGGAATATGTTCTTCCTTGAGATATCTCACAATTGGAGTTGTCCAGGACTTGGGATCCTCCTCAGGATACTCGTCATCAGGATCCCGAATACTTGCTACTTCTTTATCCCGAGACTTGAAAAGATCCATGGCGGGATATAGGATATGTAGTATTGGTATCTGAGTTCCCTCTGGTATCCTGACTGATGATCCTAGATTTGCCAAGGCATCTGCTTCAGCATTATCCTCTCTCGGTACCTGTTCAAGTGTAAAAACATCGAAGTATCCTGCTAATTTTTTGAGAATTTCAAGATACTCGATTAACCTTTCACCTTTGACTGCATAGGATCCACTAAAATGGTTAGCAATTAACAAGGAATCAACAAATACTTGCAAACTTTTAATATTCATATTCCTGGCTAATTCTAATCCTGCTATCAAGGCTTCATATTCTGCTTCATTATTAGTGGCAGAAAATTCCCACCTAATAGCCTGGGGTAATATGTCCCCCTGTGGCGATTTTAGTAGTATACACAACCCTACACCTCTAACATTAGATGCACCATCAGTATATAATGTCCAGGATTATGAGGTTTCTCCTAATTGTTGGACTTCTAGGTCTACTTCATTTTGAATATCACTACTGAAATCAGCCACAAAGTCAGCTAGAGCCTGAGACTTTATGGCATTTCTAGGTTCATATACTAGATCATAGGCACTTAATTTTGCCGACCACTTAGCCATTCTACCTGACATTTCAGGTCTCCTAAGCCCATTTTTAACAGGATAATTAGTTTTAACATGAATCCTATGTGTCTAAAAAGAATGTATAAGCTTCGTCGATGCCATAACTAGGGCCAATATCAATTTTTCTAAATGAGAATATCTAGTTTCAGCATCTAACAAACTATTGCTAACATAATAGACAGGACACTGCTGACCTTCGTGATCCTTTACTAGAACAACACTTACTGCATTCCCTGATACTGCAAGATACAGGGATAATAGTTCACCATCCTCGGGCTTCATCAATAGAGGTGCGGTTGAAAGATATTGCTTCAATTCCTGCAAGGCTGCTTCATGCTTCTCTCCCCATTCGAATTTCTTATTTTTCTTCAGGATATCGTAGAATTCTTTACGTTTCTCCGAGGATCTTAATATAAATCTGTTCAGCGCTGCTACTCATCCCGTTAATCTTTGTACATCTTTCATGTTGGAAGGTGAGTTGATATCCAAGATGGCCTTGATCTGTTCTGGGCTCGCTTCTATCCCTCGTTTAGTCACCATATATCCTAAAAACTTTCCTGCCCCCACTCCAAAATGGCACTTAGCAGGATTTAGCTTCATGTTATATTGATGAAGGATATCAAATGCTCCTCTAATATCCTGGAGGTGATCCTCAGCCTTCTTAGATTTTACTACCATGTCATCAATGTATACTTCCATGGTGTCCCCATGTTTGTCTTTAAACATCATATTCACCAATCTTTGGTACGTTGCACCTGCATTTTTCAAACCAAATGGCATAGCAGTATAACAAAAAATACCTGTTGGTGTCATGAAAGCAGTATCCTCCTGGTCTGAAGGTTCCATTTGGATCTGCTGGAATCCTGAGGATGCATCCATAAAGGTTAACATCTCATGACCGGCAGTCGCATCCACCATTGAGTCTATATGAGGTAGAGGGAATAGATATTTAGGGCATGCTTTGTTCAAGTCTGTGTAATCTACACAAACTCTCCATTTCCCATTCTTCTCCTGAACCACGACCACATTTGCTAGCCACTTTGGAAATTTGACCTCCCTGATCATCTTGGACTTCAATAGTCTTTCAACTTCCTCTTGAATGATTGCATTCCGTTCAGGAGCAAACTTCCTTCTCTTTTACTGAATAGGCTTGAATGACCTGTCAATTCCAGGCTTCTGAGTGATAATATCCTTGGAAATATCTGTCATATCCTCATGCTTCCATGCAAATGTTGACATCCTGTATTTCAAAAAGTTAGTTAACTGATTCTCAATATCCTTAGGGATATTGGTTCCCACGAGCACCAAGATATCTGGATTATCCTGATCCAGGATAATTTTCTTAACATCCTGCTCTGAAGCCTTCGTGATATCCTGGGCTCGTATCTTTAATTGCTATCCTGCTTTAGGCTTGGTTGAGGATTTCATTGAGGATGAATAACATTCCTTTGCCTCCTGTTGATCACTTTCCACCTTGACAACCCCCCATGGGGTAGGGATCTTGATACACTGATGATAGGTTAATGGCACAGCTTTCATATCATGGATCCATGGCCTACCCAATATAATATTGTAGCAGGATAAGGAGTCCATGACACAGAAGCGTTGCATTGAGTTGACCCCTTCAACATACACTGGCAGCTTTATTTCTCCCACAGTATTCTTGGCCTCTCCACTGAACCCAAAACGTACAGTGGACTTTGAAGTGATATCCATTGGGGATACATTCATCCTCTTTAACATTTCTAGTTGAATAATGTTGACGGAGCTGCCATTATCCACCAGTATCCTACGCACAAAATGATTAGCAACGTATAAAGTTATTACCAAACCTTCATGATGAGGATCATGGTCAGTATCCCTATCATCACTGTCGAACGTGATCACTTTATCAGTCGTGAGGGTTGTCATCCTGGTTGGCTTATCTCCTCTTTCTGCCTAGCCTCCTTTGCATGCCTTTTTGTTGCGGAGTATGAAGTTCCACAAATGTCGGATCCTCCTGAAATAAAGTTAATTATCTTGGCATATGCAGGAGGTGATGCTGCTCGTTCAGGATCCTTCTCAGTATCCAGACCCTTATTCTTCTTTCTTCCCAGAAGATCTTTCAGATATCCTTTGCTCTGTAGATAGCTTATTTCCTTCCTCAGGGCAATGCAATCTTCCGTAACATGTCCAAAATCCTCATGGAAGGCACACCATTTGGATTTATCCTTCTAATCGGCTTTTTGTTGGTTCTTCCTAGGCCACCTTGCTTTGTCTCCCAAACCCTGCATAGCATACATTAGTTCGGGTATATTACCAGAAAAACAATACTCTGACAATTCAGGATACTCCTCAGGATCCTCGTCTTCAACAATATTCACTTTCTTGCTGTCATTCCTGCTGTATGGCTTAGAGCGATATGGCTTGTACAAGGATTCTGACTTCCTGTTGGTTGATTCGTAGGTTGAAGATGAATTCATCCTCTCTTGCATCTTTTCGTCATCCTCCAGTCGAATATATCTTAAAGCCCTATTTCGAGCTTCATCCAGGTTCCTGCAAGGATTCATTACAAGATCTTGATAAAATTGTGAATCCTTTTGCAATCCCATTTTGAAAGCCTGCACAGCTGTAGCAACATCAAGATGTGGGATATCCAAGGACTCCCTGCTAAACTTGTTCACATAATCTATAACAACCCTCCTAAAATAATCCGACACCCTAAATATATTTAAAATATCCCTATACGTCATAAAATACACCCCGTATGCGAAAACGGACCCCGAATACCTTTATTTTCCTTAAAATTAATTAAAAACAAAAACTAAAGGGCCGTCGCGGGGCGCGTAGCCCTTGGCTACTTCCTACGCGGGGCGTGACAGACGGGCCACCAGGCTTAACACAGTGCTGCCATGTGTCAACGATCGTGTCGAGGCTAGTTGGTTGATTAAGCGAAGCTAGGCCCTACCACCCTAGGTCGTAGGCCGCGTAAGCCCACGCTTCAGCTTACGCGGGGAGCGAGGGACCTGAAATCAGGCCCTATATATAGAGGGCATCAGCCGATCATTTGAAATCGCACAAATCTCTTTCTCTCTCAAAATTTCTGCATAGTAGGCATGATCTCCGGGTATAATACCCCCTAAATAACGAAGTTCTGACCTGTTGTAAGTATCATAACCCCGGTTACATATTAGATACGCTGCCCGATTGATCCAGGGTTCCGTAATGGCTGTCGTGGTTCTGCCCGACGTAGTCGTTGGAATACTGTCTCGGGGAGGGTATTACTAATGTAAATATTGGGTTATTATACTAACGGTTGTGCATTTGTGTATTTAATAGATAATCACCAGGAAACCTTAAAGGAAAACCTAAGACAACAATGTGAGTAATCTCCTTTTTGCAAATTATTTTTACAAAACCTCACATAATTAACATTATATTAAACAGTGATTGAGTATTTGTATTCTACAATTATCCTCGGTATGTTGGGGTTTTGTATACAAAATTTGTTACTACCTTGCGAGGAGTAACATGACCACAAGTCGGGTTGACAGTACAGTGGGTGGTAATTGAATAGATGGAAACAAATGTAATTGCGGGACCGCCCTCAATACTGTACAATGGTTTTTACTAAACTTGATTAAACTGGGATTCACTCACCAGTATTTCCCACTGACAAAGTGTTTTTAAACGCGTTTCAGGTAACAAAATGTGAAAGCCAAGTAGAAGCCAGCTGGACAGCACTGAAGGCTTGGAAAAGTGGCAATAAAGTAACCTAAAATAAAGAGGTGTTTTATTTAAATAAAATATGGTTTACCCCTATGAAAATGTGTGTACTTAAAAACTTGGGATTATTCCCACGTGTTTAATATTGTGAAAGCGTGGTATTTTACTCTGATAAAATATTTCCTAACTACGGTCCTGATGTAAATTCCGTTGCCAAACTGATAAACCACATATACCACCAAAACTGGCCGCGGACGCCCGTTCCCGGGTTGTTAGGGGATGGGGTTGCCACAGAAGGTGGTATCAGAGCTAAGCCACTGATTCAGCCACAGAAGTGTTCTCCTGATACCAAGATATTATATGTTAGGAAATTAATTACGAAAATACGTGCATATCTGTATTTTATTGTTGTGTGTTATTTGACTATTTGTTAGCTTACAGTATGAGCAATCAAGGACCCTCCGACGCTTATCGTCAGTTGTCCTGCTCACCTAGAAGCGAAGGCACCTCTTCACAGCCTGCCCTCTCAGGGTATTCAGCTGACAATGAAGGTGGGATATTCGTGTTTAAGGCTCAGTCTGAAGAGCCATTCCCTTCTAAAAAGAGAAGATGGTTCAGTAGGGGAGCACATGAGCATAGGAAGAGAATGAAAAAGTTACAACAGCAGCGAGTGTTAGCAGCCGCTAAGAGAGAAACAGATGCCCACACCCAAGACATGCTCAATAGGAGTTTAGCAAACTTTCATATCTTAGCAACCACAGTTGCCGAACCAAACCTGGAGCAACTTATAGCCCCTCAACCATTACCCTTGTTTCCCACACAGCCAATGGAGATTGAAAACAACCTAGAAAACCAAGTCCAAATGCATGATTTTAACCCAGAAGAAATACCTAGGATACCAGCACCCAATCCCTTAGACCCAGACTACGATCTGTGGTTTGATGATCATAGGGATTATGTGCAATGCTACCACCTAACAGACGAACCCATGCCGAACCTAGCAGCTTACCCAGATCTGGACCCTCTAGATCCCTACTATGATAATGATGAATACATTAGGGAAATCCTAGAGAATCCATATCCTCAGGAAGAACCCATGCCACAGTACCCAGATCCAGTACTAGCACCTGCACCCCCAATGAGTGCAGAAAATGTGCAAGAGCTCCTAACTTTCGTAGAACAGATTTTAGAAAGTAGCGAGAGAATGAGGCACGTAGGAGAACGACTCGTCTGGAAATATGACGAGCGTAATATGGAGTTCTGAATGAACCCATATCCGTGAAGGTCATAGTGGAGGTAGTAATAATAATAATAATAATAATAATATAATATAATAATATATAATATATGTGGATGTTTGAAAAAAAAAATCTAAATCATAGCTATGGATGCCTACTAGTAGTGTAATTTTTATTTCAGTTGTATTGTAATTTTAATTTTCAGTATCGGTTTGTATTAGATGCATATTATATATAAGAAAAGAGTAAGTCGCAATGCTCGACGTTTTTGATCAACATGCGTGTTGTGTGATTGATTGTATTAAATATTATCTTGTGATATTAATACATGGTAAATGTTTAAAATTCAGATGGACAAAGAAGTGAACCAGGAAAACCAGAATGATAATAACCCGAATAATGAGAACCTAAACAATGACAACAATGGAAACCCGGTGGATAACTGTGCCATCCAACACATAGTGGCACAAGGGATAATAGATGCAATGCCATATATTATCAAAACAGTTAGGGAAGCGGATAATAAAAGTAACCATAGCAGTAGATGACCCACTGAACCTGAACACAACGTAAACAATGGACCCATACTTCAAGTGCCCATTCCCAAAAGAAGAAGAACCATATCTTATGGTTGTTCTTATAAAGAATTATGGTCTTGTAAACCAATTGAATTCTCGGGCAATGAAGGGGTCGTTGCGGCTCTACGCTGGATAGAAAAGACTGAGGTTGTCTTAAAAATAAGCAAGTGTGAGGAAGAGGATAAAATAATGTTTGCTTCCAATCTGTTTAAGAATTCAGCATTAGAATGGTGGAACACTATCCTCCAGTCTAGGGGAAGTGATAGGTTTTACAATATGGAATTGGAGAAATTTAAGAACATAGTAGAAAGGAAATTTTGCCCCCCGAATGAAAAAGAACAGATAGCAAATAAGTTCATAAACCTTAGAATGACTGGAGTGGATAGTAAGGGATACACTACATTATTCTTTGAATATGCTAGAATAGTGCCAACCTTTGCATCACCAGAACCAGTATTAATCTCCCGTTACATCTGGGGATTAATAAGCGAGATTAGGCATGTTTTCAAGGCAGCTAGACCCCAAACCATAGAAGAAGCTGTAGAATTAGCAAACACCTTGACAAATGAGTTAGTACGTACACAAGAAGAGGATCAAAGGAAGAACCTAGCTCAAAGACTTACCTAGGAATTTCGCTACGGAAATTCCAACCGTGGGAGAAATGTAGGTTCTACCTCTGCACCCTACAACAAGGCTTGTAAGAAAAATGGGAAAATGCTCTACCTACTGCAATTTTTGCAAGATACCAGGGCACACGGAAGAAAATTGCAGGAGGAAACCTAATAATGGAATGTGTTTCAACTGTGGAGAAAAAGGTCATATCAAGCCAAACTGTCCGAAACTAGTTCCAGCCATGGGCAACAAGAACCCTAAAAATGCTAGAGCATTTGTTCTGACGGCAGATGAAGCCAAAATGATTCCGGACGTGATAGCTGGTACGTTTTTAGTTAATGATGTTTTTGCTAAAGTATTATTTGACTCTGGTGCGAACCAAAGTTTTATTAATACTTCATTTTGAAAACTTCTCAATCAACCATTAACTAAACTCCCACAAGAATGTCTAGTAGAGACAGCCAATGGGGAAACCGTTAGGATTTTTGAAATATTGCAGGGAGCAAGAAGAGAATTTTTAAATCAAAAGTTTATTGCAAACCTTTACCCAATGAATCTGGAAGGATTTGATGTTGTATTTGGAATGGATTGGTTAATAGCCAATAAAGCCAGTATTTTATGTGATCAAAAGTCAATTCAAGTAAATTCACCAAAAGGTGAAAAGATCACAATTAAAGGAGATAAGCTATTTAGATCCACGAAATTCATCTCTGTGATGAAAACAGCAAGTTATATAGAAAAGGGTCGTTAGTGTATTTGATTTCCATAATCACTAACACTAAAGGAAAAAAGCTAAAAGATATCCCAGTAGTATCTCAGTTTTCAGATGTATTTCCAGAAAAATTACCAGGACTACCTCCGGACAGGGAAGTTGAATTCCGAATCCATCTGCTACCAGGAACCACACCAATTGCCAAAGCACCCTACCGCTTGGCACCAGCAGAAATGCAAGAATTGAAGAAACAGTTAGATGAATTGTTGGAGAAGGGATTCATACAGCCAAGTTCAGCACCATGGGGAGCACCAATCTTATTCGTTAAGAAGAAAAACGGATCGATGCGTATGTGCATTGACTACCGTGAATTGAACAAGGTCACAATCAAGAATCGGTATCCATTACCAAGAATTGATTATTTATTTGATCAATTGCAAGGAGCTCGATTTTTTTCTCAAAAATCGATTTACGGTCAGGATATCATTAATTAAAGGTACAGGAAGAGGACATTCCTAAGACCGCATTTAGAACAAGGTACGGCCATTATGAATTTACTGTCATGCCATTTGGTTTAACCAATGCCCCAGCTGCATTTATGGACATGATGAACCGAATATGTAAGCCATATTTGGATAAATTCATAATTGTCTTTATAGATGATATTCTCATTTACTCTAAGAGTAAAGAGGAACATGCAAAGCATTTGCACGCACTTCTAAGTTTATTAAGGAAAGAAAAGCTTTATGCAAAATTTTCGAAGTGCGAGTTTTGGTTAGAACAGGTACAGTTTCTTGGACATCTAGTCAATCGTGAAGGAATTCATGTGGATCCTATCAAGATCGAGGCAATTACCAGATGGAAAATCCCTGAATCACTAACAGAGGTTAGAAGTTTCTTAGGATTGGCTGGTTATTATAGAAGGTTTATTCGAGATTTTTCTAGAATAGCCATTCCCTTAACTAAGCTAACCTGTAAATCTGTTAAGTTTGAATGGGGATTAAAACAGGAAGAAGCATTTAGAATTCTTAAGCAAAGACTGACCAATGCACCCATACTAGCGTTACCAGAAGGAACTGAAGACTTTGTAGTCTATTGTGACGCGTCTAAGTTAGGTTACGGATGTGTATTGATGCAACGTCAAAATGTTATAGCTTACGCCTCTAGACAACTTAAGAATCATGAAGAGAATTATTCAACTCATGATTTAGAATTAGGAGCCATAATTTTTGCCCTTAAGATTTGGAGACATTACCTTTACGGTAGTAAGTTTACCATTTTCACAGATCATAAGAGTTTAAGGTATGTTTTCGGACAAAAAGTAGTTGAATATGAGACAAAGGCGCTAGATGGAGATACTTAGTGATTACGATTATAATATCCAGTATCATGCAGGAAAGGCAAATGTAGTGGCTGATGCTTTAAGCCAAAAGTATCATGAAAAGCCAAAAAGGGTACGTTCTCTTAAATTAAATCTACAAGTAGATTTAAGTGAACAAATTAGAAAAGCACAAGAATCAGTAATCAAGGAAGATACTGAAAAATTGAAAGGAATGATTAAGGAATTCGAACAAGGAACATATGGAATTTGGAGATTCCATAAGGAAAGAATGTGGATACCTAAATTAGGAAACCTACGCCACCGTATATTAGAAGAAGCTCATAAGTCTAAGTATACGATGCATTCTGAAAGTGATAAGATGTATCAGGATTTAAGAAAGAATTTTTGGTGGATAGGAATGAAAGAGGATATAACAGCATATGTTGCAAAGTGTCTAACTTGTTCACAAGTCAAAGCTGAACATCAGAAACCCTCAGGATTGTTGCAACAGTTAGAAATGATAGTTTGGAAATAGGAATTGATAACAATGGATTTTGTTAGCAAATTACCCAAAACAAGGAAAGGTAATGATACAATCTAGGTAATTGTAGACAGGCTAACTAAGTCAGCTCATTTCTTACCAATGAAGGAAACTTTCAGTATGGAACAGTTAGCTAAACTATATGTAAATGAAATAGTTTCATTACATGGAATTCCTTTATCTATTGTTTCTGATAGGGATAGCCGTTTTACCTCTCATTTTTGGACAAGTTTTCAAAAAGCAATGGGAACCAAGTTGAATCTAAGCACCGCTTATCATCCTCAAATGGATGGACAAAGTGAAAGGACAATTCAGACCATGGAGGACATGCTCAGAGCTTGTGTAATTGATTTTGGAGGTAATTGGGACGATCACTTACCATTAATAGAATTTTCTTATAATAACAGTTATCACACAAGTATCAATGCTGCACCATTCGAAGCACTTTACGGACGAAAGTGCCAAACGCCAGTCTGTTGGGCAGAAATTGGAGAAAAGCAACTATCCGGAGCTGAGATAGTACAAGAAACAACCAACAAGATTATCCAAGTCAAGGAACGACTGAAAGCATCACGTGATCGACAAAAGAGTTATGCTAATAACAGGCGAAAGCCATTGGAATTTCAGGTTGGAGACAAAGTGTTGTTGAAAGTCTCTCCTTGGAAAGGAGTGGTAAGATTCATCAAAAGGGGAAAGCTAAGCCCCAGGTATGTTGAACCTTTTGAGATTATTAGAAGAATAGGACCTGTAGCTTATCAATTACAACTGCCAGAGGAAATGGCAGGAATACATGATGTATTTCATGTATCTAATCTCAAGAAATGCTTAGCGGATGAATTACTGGTAGTACCTCTTAAGGATATAGAGGTGAATGAACAGTTAAAATTTGTAGAAAGACCTCTACAGATTGAATACAGAAAGAACAAAAATCTGAAACACAAGAGATTAGTTCTGGTCAAAGTGAAATGGGACTCCAAAAGAGGACCAGAGTATACATGGGAGCTTGAATCAGAAATGCAAAGGAAATACCCATACTTATTCCAGTAGATCTCGAGGACGAGCTCTAAAACAAGGTGGGGAGGATATAACAACCCTCCTAAAATAATCCGACACCCTAAATATATTTAAAATATCCATATACGTCATAAAATACACCCCGTATGCGAAAACGGACCCCGAATACCTTTATTTTCCTTAAAATTAATTATAAACAAAATCTAAAGGGCCGTCGCGGGGCGCGTAGCCCTTGGCTACCTCCTACGCGGGGAGCGACAGACGGGACACCAGGCTTAACCCGGTGTCAACGATCGTGTCAAGGCTAGTTGGCTGATTAAGCGAAGCTAGGCCCTACCACCCTAGGTCGTGGGCCGCGTAAGCCCACGCTTCAGCTTACGCGGAGTGCGAGGGACCTGAAATCAGGCCCTATATATAGAGGGCATCGGCCGATCATTTGATATCGCACAAATCTCTTTCTCTCTCAAAATTTCTGCATAGTAGGCATAATCTTCGGGTATAATACCCCCCCTAAATAACGAAGTTCTACCCCGTTGTAAGTATCATAACCCCGGTTACGTATTAGATACGTTGCCCGATTGATCCAGGGTTCCGTAACGGCTGTCGTGATTCTGCCCGATGTAATCGTTGGAATACCGTCTCGGGGAGGGTATTACTAATGTAAATATTGAGTTATTATACTAACGCGTGTGCATTTGTGTATTTAATAGATAATCACCAGGTAACCTTAAAGGAAAACCTAAGACAGCAATGTGAGTAATCTCCTTTTTGCAAATTGTTTTTACAAAACCTCACATAATTAACATTATATTAAACAGTGATTGAGTATTTGTATTCTACAATTATCGTCGGTATGTTGGGGTTTTGTATACAAAATTTGTTACTACCTTGTTGTAACAACCCTCCTAAATATTTTCCGACAATCCTAATATAATTAGAATGTCTTAAAATACACCCCGTATGCAAAAACCGAGCCCAAAATACTATACATAATTGAAAATTAATTAAAAACAAAGTTTTAACGTCACTCGCGGGCCGCGTAAGACCACTCCCAGGTCTACGCGGGGCGCGACAGCCAAACCACCAGACCGCACCAGGTGCTGACTCGTGGCACAATCGTGTCAAGCCTAGTGTAATGACCAGGATCAACTAGTGCCTACCCACCCTATGTCGTGGGCCGCGAAGGGTAACCCTTCAGGCTACGCGGGCCGCGAGAGACCTGTCGATCAGAACTATAAATAGGGGCCTCGAGCTTCAGTTTTCATCGCTCATTTCTCGATATCTCTTTCAATATTTCTATATAGTAGGCACGATACTCAGGCAAAATACCCCCCTAAATAACGAAGTTCTGCTCCGTTGTAAGTATCATAACCCCGATTACGTATTAGATACGCTGCCCGATTGATCCAGGGTTCCGTAACGGCTGTCGTGGTTCTGCCCGACGTAGTCGTTGGAATGCCGTCTCGGGGAGGGTATTACTAATGTAAATATTAAGGGTTATTATACTAACGCGTGTGCATTTGTGTAATTTATAGATAATCATCAGGAAACCTTTAAAGAAAACCTAAGACAGCAATGTGAGTAATCTCCTTTCTGTTAACTGTTTTTACAAAATCTCACTTAATTAATGATATATTAAACAGTAATTGAGTATTTGTATTCTACAATTATCATCGGTATGTTGGGGTTTTGTATACAAAATTTGTTACTACCTTGCGTGGAGTAACATGACCACAAGTCGGGTTGACAGTACCGTGGGTGGTAATTGAATAGATGGAAACAAATGTAATTGCGCAACCGCCCTCAATACTGTACAATGGTTTTTATTAAACTTGATTAAACTGGGATTCACTCACTTGTATTTCCCACTGACAAAATGTTTTTAAAACGCGTTTCAGGTAACAAAATGTGAAAGCCAAATAGAAGCCAGCTGGACAGCACTGAAGGCTTGGAAAAGTGGCAATAAAGTTACCTAAAATATAGAGTTGTTTTATTAAATAAAATAGGGTTTATCCCTATGAAAATGTGAGTACTTGAAACTTGGGTTTTTCCCATATATTTGATATATTAAAAGCGTGGTATTTTACTCTGATAAAATATTTCCTAACTACGGTCCTGATGTAAATTCCGCTGCCAAAATGACAAACCTAGATACCACCAAAACTGGCCGCGACCGCCCGTTCCCAGGTTATTAGGGGACGAGGGTTGCGACAGAAGGTGGTATCAGAGCTAAGCCACTGATTCAGCCACAAAAGTGTTCTGCTGACACCCATATATTATTCAATATGTTTGGAAATTAATTACAGAAATACATGCATATCTGTATTTTATTGTTGTGTGTTATTCGACTATTTGTTAGTTTACACTATGAGCGACCAAGGACCTTCCGACGCGTATCGTCAGTTGTCCAGCTCACCTAGGAGCGAAGGCACCTCTTCACAGCCTGCCCTCTCAGGGTATTCAGCTGATAATGAAGACGGGATATTCGTATTTAAGGCTCAGTCTGAAGAGCCATTCCCTCAGAAAAAGAGAGGATGGTTCAGTAGGGGAGCACACGAGCGTAGGAAAAGAATGAAAAAGTTACAACAGCAGCGAGTTCTAGTAGCCGCCAAAAGAGAAACCGATTCCCACACCGAAGACATGCTTAATAAGAGTTTAGCAAACTCTCATATCCTAGCAACCACAGCTGCCGACCCTAACCTGGAACAACTGATAGCACCCCAACCATTACCACTATTCCCCGCTCAGCCAATGGAAACAGAAAACCACCTAGAAAATCAAGTCGAAATGCATGATTTTAACCCAGAAGAGATACCTAGGATACCAGCACCCAATCCTTTAGACCCAGACTACGACCCGTGGTTAGACGACCATAGGGATTATGTGCAACGCTACCCAACACTAGAAGACGCACCTATGCCAAACCTAGCAGCTTACCCAGGTCTGGACCCTCTAGATCCCTACTACGATAACGATGAATACATTAGGGAAATTTTAGAGAATCCTTACCCATACCCGGAACCCGCACCCCAGTTTCCAAACCCAGTCCCAGCACCTGCACCCCCAATGAGTGCAGAAAATGTGCAAGAGCTCCGAACTTTCGGAGAAGGGATTTTAGAGAGTAGTGAGAGAATGAGCCAGGTCGGAGAGCGGCTCGTCTGGAAGTACGACGAGCGCAATATGGATTTCTGGATGAATCCATATCATTGAAGGTGATGGTGGAGGTAGTAATAATAATAATAATATAATATAATATAATAATATATAATATGCATGTATCTTTAAAAAAAAAAAAACCTAAATCATAACTATGGATGCCTACTAGTAGTGTAATTTTAATTTCAGCTGTATTGTAATTTTAATTCCAGTATCGGTTTGTATTAGATGCATATTATATATATAAAAAGAGTAAGTCGCAATGATCGACGTTTTTTATCAGCATGCGTATTATGTGATTGATTGTATTAAATATTATTTTGTGATATTAATAATGATAAATGTTTAAAATTCAGATGGACAACGAAGTGAACCAGGAAAACCAGAATAACGATAACAACCAGAATGACAATAACCCGAATAATGATAACCCGAACAACAATAACAATGGAAACCAAGTGGATAACAGTGCCATCCAACACATATGGCACAAGGGATAATAGATGCGATGCCATTTATTATTCAAACTGTTAGGGAAGCAGATAATAAGAGTAACCATAGCAGTAAACGACCCACTGAACCTGAACACAGCGTAAACAATGGACCCATACTCCATGCGCCCATTCCCAAAAGAAGAAGAACCATGCCTTATGGTTGTTCTTATAAAGAATTCTGGTCTTGTAAACCAATTGAATTCTTAGGCAATGAAGGGGCCGTTGCGGTTTTACGCTGGATAGAAAAGACTGAGGCAGTCTTAAAGATAAGCAAGTGCGCGGAAGAAGATAAGATAATGGTTGCTTCCAATCTGTTTAAGAACTCAGCCTTAGAATGGTGGAACACTATCCTCCAGTCTAGAGGAAGTGATAGGGTTTATAATATGGAATGGGAGGAATTCAAAAGCATGGTAGAAAGGAAATTCTGCCCTCCCAATGAAAAGGAACAGATAGCAAATAAATTCCTAAACCTTAGAATGACTGGAGTGGATAGTAAGGGATACACGAAATTATTCTTTGAATATGCTAGAATAATGCCAACCCTTGCATCACCTGAACCAGTATTAATCTCCCGTTACATCTGGGGATTAATTGGTGAAATTAGACATGTAGTCAAGGCAGCTAGACCTCAAACCATAGAAGAAGCAGTAGAACTAGGAAATACCTTGACAGATGAGTTAGTGCGTACTCGAGAAGAAGACCAGGGGAGAAACCTAGCTCAGAAACTTACCCAAGAATTCCGTTCCAGTAATTCCAACCATGGGAGAAATGTAGGTTCTACCTCGGCACCCTATTGCAAGGCTTGCAAGAAAAAGCACTCGGGAAAATGCTCCACTTACTGCAATTTCTATAAGATACCAGGGCACAAGAAAGAAGATTGCAGGAGGAAACCTAATAATGGAATGTGTTTCAACTGTGGAGAAAAAGGTTACATCAAGCCAACTGTCCGAAACTAGCTCCAGCCATGGGCAACAAGAACACTAGAAATGCTAGAGCATTTGTTCTGACGACAGATGAAGCCAAGATGATTCCGGATGTGATAGCCGGTACGTTTTTAGTTAATGATGTTTTTGCTAAAGTATTATTTGACTCTGGTGCAAACCAAAGTTTTATTAATACTTCATTTTGCAAAATTATTAATCAATCATTAACTAAACTCCCACAAGAATGTCTAGTAGAGACAGCCAATGCAGAAAACATTAAGATTTCTGAATTCTTGCAGGGAGCAAGAATAGAATTTTTAAATCAAGAGTTTATTGCAAACCTTTATCCAATGAATCTGGCAGGATTTGATGTTGTACTAGGAATGGATTGGTTAATAGCCAATAAAGCCAGTATTTTATGTGATTAAAAGTCAATCCAAGTAATTCACCAAAAGGTGTAAAGATCACAATTAAAGGAAATAAGCCGTCTAGATCCACAAAATTCATCTCTGTGATGAAAACAACAAGTTATATAAGAAAAGGATCATTAGTGTATTTGATTTCTATAATCACTAACTCTAAAGGAAAAGAATTAAAAGATATTTCAGTAGTATCTCAGTTTCCAGATGTGTTTCCCGAAGAATTACCAGGGTAACCGCCAGATCGAGAAGTTGAATTCCGAATCCATCTGCTACCAGAGACAGCACCAATTGCCAAAGCACCTTACCGTTTGGCACCCGCAGAAATGCAAGAACCGAAGAAACAGTTAGACGAATTGTTGGAGAAAGGATTCATACAGCCAAGTTCATCGCCATGGGGAGCACCAATCTTATTCGTCAAAAAGAAGGACGGATCAATGCGTATGCGCATTGACTACCGTGAATTGAACAAAGTCACGATTAAGAATCGGTATCTATTACCGAGAATCGATGATCTGTTTGATCAATTGCAAGGAGCTTGATTTTTCTCTAAAATCTATTTACGATCAGGATATCATCAATTAAAGGTACTGGAAGAGGACATTCCTAAGACCGCTTTTAGAACAAGGTATGGCCATTATGAATTTACTGTCATGCCATTTGGTTTAACCAATGCCTCAGCTGCATTTATGGACATGATGAACCGAATATGAAAGCCGTATTTGGATAAATTCATAATAGTCTTTATAGATGGTATTCTCATTTACTCTAAGAGTAAAGAGGAACATGCAAAGCACTTGCACGCACTTCTAAGTTTATTGAGGAAGGAAAAGCTTTATGCTAAGTTTTCGAAGTGTGAGTTTTGGTTAGAACAGGTACAGTTTCTTGGACATCTAGTTAATCATGAAGGAATTCATGTAGATCCCACCAAGATCGAGGCAATTACCAGATGGAACACCCCTGAGTCACCAACTGAGGTTAAAAGTTTCTTAGGATTGGCCGGTTACTATAGAAGGTTTATTCGAGATTTTTCTAGAATAGCCATTCCCTTGACTAAGTTAACTTATAAATCCATTAAGTTTGAATGGGGACCAAAACAAGAAGAAGCTTTTAAAATTCTTAAGCAAAGGTTAACCAACGCACCCGTACTAGCTTTACCAGAAGGAAATGAAGACTTTGTAGTCGATTGTGATGCTTCTAAGTTAGGTTATGGATGTGTGTTGATGCAACGTCAAAAGGTTATAGCCTATACATCTAGAAAACTTAAGAATCATGAAGAGAATTATTCAACCCATGATCTAGAATTAGGAGCAATAATCTTTGCCTGAAAATTTGGAGACATTACCTTTACGGTAGTAAGTTTACCATTTTCACCGATCATAAGAGTTTAAGGTATGTTTTCAGACAAAAGGAATTGAATATGAGGCAAAGGCGCTAGATGGAGATACTTAGTGATTATGATTGTAATATCCAGTACCATGCAGGAAAGGCAAATGTAGTAGCTGATGCTTTAAGTCAAAAGTATCAAGAAAAGCCAAAAAGGGTACGTTCTCTTAAGTTAAATCTACAAGTAGATTTAAATGAACAGATTAGAACGACACAAGAATAAGTAATCAAGGATGATACTGAAAAATTAAAAGGAATGATTAAGGAATTAGAACAAGGAACATATGGAATTTGGAGATTCCATAAGAAAAGGATGTGGATACCTAAATGAGGAAACCTACGTCACCATATATTAGAAGAAGCCCATAAATCTAAGTATACGATGCATCCCGTAAGTGATAAGATGTATCAGGACTTAAGAAAGAACTTCTGGTGGATAGGGATGAAAAATGATATAACAGCTTATGTTTCTAAGTGTTTAACATGTTCACAAGTTAAAGCTGAACATCAGAAACCTTCGGGTTTATTGCAACAGTTAGAAATGCCAGTTTGGAAATGGGAATTGATAACAATGGATTTTGTTACCAAATTACCCAAAACAAGGAAAGGTAATGATACAATCTGGGTGATTGTAGACAGGCTAACTAAGTCAGCTCATTTCCTACCAATGAATGAAACTTTCAGTATGGAACAATTAGCTAAATTGTATGTAAATGAAATAGTTTCATTACATGGAATACCTTTATCAATTGTTTCTGACGGAGATAGCCGTTTTACCTCTCATTTTTGGATAAGTTTCCAAAAAGCCATGGGAACCAAGCTAAATCTAAGCACGGCTTATTATCCTCAAACGGACGGACAAAGCGAAAGGACAATTCAGACAATGGACGACATGCTTAAAGCTTGTGTAATTGATTTCGGAGGTAATTGGGACGATCACTTGCCATTAATAGAATTTTCTTATAATAACAGTTATCATACAAGTATCAATGCTACACCATTCGAAGCACTTTATAGACGAAAGTGCCGAACGCCAGTCTGTTGGGCAGAAATTGGAGAAAAGCAACTATCTGGACCTGAGATAGTACAAGAAATGACAGACAAGATTATTCAAGTCAAGGAATGACTGAAAGCAGCACGTGATCGACAAAAGAGTTATGCAGATCACAGACTAAAGCCGTTGGAATTTCAAGTAAGAGATAAAGTGTTATTAAAAGTCTCTCCTTGGAAAATAGTGGTAAGATTCATCAAAAGGGGAAAGCTAAGCCCCAGGTATGTTGGACCTTTTGAGATTATTAGAAAAATAGGACTTGTAGCCTATTAGCTACAACTGCCAGAAGAAATGACAGGAATACATGATGTATTTCATGTATCTAATCTCAAGAAATGCTTAGCTGATGAATAACTAGTAGTACCTCTTAAGGATATAGAGGTAAATGAACAGTTAAAATTTGTAGAAAGACCTTTACAGATTGAAGACAGGAAAGTCAAGAACCTCAAGCACAAGAGATTAGTTCTAGTCAATGTAAAATGGGACTCCAAAAGAGGACCATAATACACATGGGAGCTTGAATCAGAAATGCAAAAGAAATACCCGCACCTGTTCCAGTAGATCTCGAGGACGAGCTCTAAAACAAGGTTGGGAGGATGTAACAACCCTCCTAAATATTTTCCGACACCCCTAATATAATTAGAATGTCCCAAAATGTCTTAAAATACACCCCGTATGCAAAAACCGAGCCCAAAATACTATACATAATTGAAAATTAAATAAAACCAAAGTTTTAACATCACTCGCGGGCCGCGTAAGACCACTCCCTGGTCTACGCGGGGCGCGACAGCCCAACCACCAGACCGCACCCGGTGCTGACACGTGGCACAATCGTGTGAAGCCTAGTGTAATGACCAGGATTAGCTAGGGCCTACCCACCCTATGTCGCGGGCCGCGAGAGACCTGTCGATCATAACTATAAATAGGGGCCTCGAGCTTCAGTTTTCATCGCTCATTTCTCGATATCTCTCTCAATATTTCTATATAGTAGGCACGATACTCGGGCAAAATACCCCCCTAAATAACGAAGTTCTGCTTCGTTCTAAGTATCATAACCCCGATTACGTATTAGATACGATGCCCGATTGATCCAGGGTTCCGTAACGGCTGTCGTGGTTCTGCCCGACGTAGTCGTTGGAATGCCGTCTCGGGGAGGGTATTGCTAATGTAAATATTAAGGGTTATGTGCATTTGTGTAATTTATAGATAATCACCAGGAAACCTTTAAAGAAAACCTAAGACAGCAATGTGAGTAATCTCCTTTCTGTTAACTGTTTTTACAAAACCTCACTTAATTAATGATATATTAAACAGTAATTGAGTATTTGTATTCTACAATTATCGTCGGTATGTTGAGGTTTTGTATACAAAATTTGTTACTACCTTGCGAGGAGTAGCATGATCACAAGTCGGGTTGACAGTACCGTGGGTGGTAATTGAATAGATGGAAACAAATGTAATTGCGCGACCGCCCTCAATACTGTACAATGGTTTTTATTAAACTTGATTAAACTGGGATTCACTCACCAGTATTTCCCACTGACAAAATGTTTTTAAAACGCGTTTCAGGTAACAAAATGTGAAAGCCAAATAGAAGCCAGCTGGACAGCACTGAAGGCTTGGAAAAGTAGCAATAAAGTTACCTAAAATATAGAGTTGTTTTATTAAATAAAATAGGGTTTATCCCTATGAAAATGTGTGTACTTGAAACTTGGGTTTTTCCAATATATTTGATATATTAAAAGCGTGGTATTTTACTCTGATAAAATATTTCCTAACTACGGTCCTGATGTAAATTCCGCTGCCAAAATGACAAACCTAGATACCACCAAAACTGGCTGCGGCCGCCCGCTCCCACGTTATTAAGGGACGAGGGTTGCGACAGAAGGTGGTATCAGAGCTAAGCCACTGATTCAGCCACAGAAGTGTTCTGCTGACACCCAGATATTATTCAATATGTTTGGAAATTAATTACAGAAATACGTGTATATCTGTATTTTATTGTTGTGTGTTATTTGACTATTTGTTAGTTTACAGTATGAGCGACCAAGGACATTCCGACGCGTATCGTCAGTTGTCCAGCTCACCTAGGAACGAAGACACCTCTTCACAGCCTGCCCTCTCAGGGTATTTAGCTGATAATGAAGACGGGATATTCGTATTTAAGGCTCAGTCTGAAGAGCCATTCCCTCAGAAAAAGAGAGGATGGTTCAGTATGGGAGCACACGAGCATAGGAAAAGAATGAAAAAGTTACAACAGCAGCGAGTTCTAACAGCCGCCAAAAGAGAAACCGATGCCCACACCCAAGACATGCTTAATAGGAGTTTAGCAAACTTTCATATCCTAGCAACCACAGCTGCCGACCCTAACCTGGAACAACTGATAGCACCCCAACCATTACCGCTATTCCCCGCTCAGCCAATGGAAACAGAAAACAACCCAGAAAATCAAGTCGAAGTGCATGATTTTAACCCAGAAGAGATACCTAGGATACCAGCACCCAATCCCTTAGACCCAGACTGATAAACCACAGATACCACCAAAACTGGCCGCGGCCGCCCGTTCCCGGGTTGTTAGGGGATGGGGGTTGCGGCATAATCCCTTAAGGATTCTTGTGGACCTTGAGTTATCCTGTAGAGATCACTGGTTAGTTTTTCGAAACTCCAACTGCAAGAAAATTGACTATTAAATAAATTGACTAAGTTAGCAAATGATGTAATTGAATGAGGTGGAACGTTTAGGAGCCATTTTAAGGCTGATCCTGTTAGAGTGGAGCCAAAACCCTTGCAGAGGCATGCTTCCTTGAGATCCGGAGGGATAGGGTTAATTTCCATCCTCTCCCTATACTGAGCAATATGCTCTTCAGGATCCGTGGTTCCGTCATAGAGCTTCATGTTGGGGGTTTAAAATCTTTTTGGGATTTTAACATCACAAATAGGATATGCAAACCGGGATATCATGTGGCTATCCTGGGATACTTCTAGAATTGGCTGGACCACCCCATGTACACTGGATATCATATCCTTCAATTTCTGAATTTCCCTGGAGAATGTTGATGTCATACCTGTATCCTGCAAAGATCCAAGACCGTTAGTAACAAGGGTATTAGTATTATTAGACACGTTACCAGTCTGAGGATTCTGGCCATACCCTGAAGCATATCCTGAACTTCTCAAAGTTGACACCCTAACCGAAGAGGGTATCTCAGGAGTATGATTCTGGGAATGACTAGGCACAATATTGCCCCTATTATCCTCGGTGTACATTGCTGAACTGAAGTTCAATGCTCTTGGCTGCAGGGGAGTGACAATATCCTCAGCAGGCCTACTCGAGCTGGACTTCAAGAGCTGTATTTCTCTTATTAGCATTTGATTTGTTTCCTGCTGCTGCTTCATCTGATCATGTATGCTACCAAACAAAGTTAGAATTTCATCATTAGAAGCCAAAACAGGAGTTCTCCCTGAGGCAGCAGATCCTTGAACATTCTGAGTGGGGATAATATCCCGAGTCACATGAGTTTCGGTCCTTCTTGGAGGAGCCTGGGGCTGTGAAGATGCTTGTGTCCTCGGAGGTGGTGGAAGCACCGAACCAATTGTTGCAGATGTTGTAGCAGACATGGTAGAATAACTCATGTTTGATTTTGAGGCCATTGAAAATAGTGTGGCAAAAAGTTTCGAAAACAGAAAACCAAGTAACGATTTTGGTCAAAAATTACCTAAGCAATTTAGTGATCAAATTAGTTAAGTGAGGTAGTGTGCTAAGAATGTGTATAAAAAATATCCTGGTTTGGTTATTTGCAAAAAACAGTTTTCAGGATATAGCTCAGGATATCGAGCTATATCTATAATCAAACAATGAGCAAAAAGTAAAAGGGTGACACGAGGTGTACGAGGAAAGCCCTTGATCAATTTAGATCGCCGGCACAAAACCTCGGGAGCTGACAATCGTAGCTGCCTTGTTCTTCTTATTACTTCGAATGTCAGGATACAGTGAAGGATATTGACTAGATCGTTGCTAAGTGTTACAATGTTTTTCAGAAAGTGAGAGTTGCGAGTGAAAGTATGAGAGCTCGAGAGTAGTGAGTGTGATGTCCTATTTGATCTGGTTTATCCGTATATTTATAGCTACAAAATGAAAACAAAATCTCCTATAATTGGGGGATGCCAGCGAATATTCCCTAGTTAACGTTGAAGACCAGGTAAAGCGGCCCCAACGTTCTTCTTTGAACAACTTGGACCGAGTCTTCAGGGGAAGAGCTCTTCATGAACGTTGCAAACTTGAGCTCGCACTCCTGCACACAATCCGTTAGTAATCCTCAGGATACAGTATCAGGATGTTACCAACATCATGATTCAGCATCCTGGTTATGAACACATATTAGGTAATCAAGATATAATTCAAGATACTATCCAGGATATGGGCTCAGAATTTCACGCATAATAACACCCGAGTATTATAATTTCACCCATAACAACACCCGAGCCACTCTTTGCACCCTTAAGACTGCGTAAAATGCCTTATAAAAACCTGTAATTTATAATAACAACTGTAATTTATTATTTATCAAAACATGTATTTTGTTTATAATTTATAATAAAAACTATATAAAAACCTGTAATTTATAATAACAACTGTAATTTATTATTTATCAAAACATGTATTTTGTTTATAATTTATAATAAAAACTATAATTTAGAATTTTACATCTACAATTTCTTTTATTTCATATTTTGTGTTATCATTATGATTGGCTTTCTTTTACATCAACAATATATTATTTACGTAATTGTTTTATTCAACTCACTTAATTGAAAAGTTTAAATACTTAAATAATATTGAAATTTTAATATTTGAAAAATTGGATTTTGATAATCCAAGTTATGACTCACTAGCCTATAATATTCCATACATACAGTTTTATCAATAACACTTTCAACCTTCACAAACATCATAGATTCACACTCTGTTTATACTTGATTAATACTCGATTTTGCTAGTATATTTCTCCATTTCGTTCATAATCATCATCCTGAGAAAAATCGAGTGATAAATCTATGATGATTATGTTATTCGAATTGCTCCAAGCAACGAAAGTAAAAATTGGAAGCACCTTTGTTCTAAATGTAAAGATGTATAAAACCACGCAAGACGTGATAGTTTGTATTATTAAAATTCAGGTTTTCTTCAAATTTTGAATAAATTTACATAGTATAAAATAGCAACTTTTTTGTTACAACACATTAACACAGTCCAAACATAGCAATATAATACGACAATGATTCCAGTTTAAGGGGGTATCACTTACTGTAGATAGACTTGGTCATTTAGGTATCGTCGCGATGCTGACGCGTGGAGCCATCTCGATCGTCCATCTGTCAAAAATCCATGATCATATTTGACGCGTGTCGTACGAAATCAACGTCACTCACCGCTTCATCAAAACGAAATTCCAAAAATAGCCATCCTCTTTTGGGCCCACTAAGAGTACTATGAAAGCCCATAGATTGTTCTTTACTATGGATGGGCAAATCCCGATCCCGATACCATACCGTCCCGATACCGACAAATCCCGATCCTGAATTTTGTGAAAACTAGGTACCGATACCGATATCGAAATACGTCGGTTCGGTACGGTGTCGGTATTTTGAGGGTAAAATTCGGTATTATACCGATACCATACCGTACCGATACCGAAAAAACCTAAAAGTGGATACCGAAACCGCTTCGGTATGGTATTATCGGGATCGGGATCGGGATGGGATCGGGATGGGATCGGTATTTGATACCACTTGCTCATCCCTGTTCTTTACATATGTAGATTTATTCTTTTGAATTTTCTAGTTTTCAACTCTAGCCCTTATAAACCTTTACATATGTAGATTTAGTCCTTTGAACTTTCGGGTTTTCAACTCTATCCCTTATAAACAATTTAAATCAAACATGCAAGAAAACCTAACCCGAAGGGATGACAACGGTTAGGCAAGGGCAATGGTTGTAAAAATTTCGACTAGTTTTGATTAGTTGCCGATTAATTACTAACAAGATGTTCACCGACTAATGGGCAATTAATCGCTAGGCGGTCAAGCGGTCCTATTCTGGCCAAATTTTGGGCAGACGCCTGCCAAATTTCGACCAAAACTTATAAATTCCTTCCGATTACTTTTAAAAGCAGGTCAATGGGGGTTTAAAACATGTCTGCTTTAAAAATGTACATATAAAAATGTGTGTGTATATATAACTAAAAATTACATATAAAAATTCAATTCCGATTAATCCCAATTAATCGCTACTCGGTACCTCACCGCCCGACTAGCGTCTAACGATTCTTACAACACTAGGTAAGGCCTTGGGTTGTGCTCTAACTTCATTGGTATTAACGATGACATGGCAAGTTAACATGTTAAGGGTTGTTAAAACCTCATTTGGTTAACATTTAACTTAGTAAAATAATAATAAGAGATTAATTTTATTTATTATCAATGTTTATTTTAGCTAAAACGTTAATGAAATGGTATTATTGATATTTATTTTGTATTAATTTAAGTGTTTAATGTCAAAATAATTAAAAAAAAATGGCCGATGAGGTAGAGTTAACAAGGTTAAACCATTTCTTTAGGATGGGGTGAGGTAAAAAGGGAAAGAACGGGGTGATGTGACGCTTATATGGAGTTAAGAAGAATTAGGGTATACCTCATGACCTCAGGGACGGTGTTAGTAATCCAACATTTGGTTTCCTACCCATGGATACTATGAAATTTCTAAATAAAAAAAAAAAAAAAAAGGATAAGGCACGGTATCCCTAACCGCGGGAGCTTTGCTCCCCAGTTTGCAACCCGGCAATGCGCCCTGGCGGTAAATCATCCTCTGAATCAACTCGCTCGGGATCGAACCCAAGACCTCCACGCAATGGAAGGCCACGAGAGACTTAACAAGGAGGCCGGTGGCCACTGGGCCAAGACCCAAGGTTTACCTAGATCGTGTATGTTAATTTTTTGACATCTAAGACTCGTAGTTTTGTCTTTAGACCATCCACATTCATAACCCAACTCAACCTAACCTTTAATAAAAAAAACTAATTTCTCTTTCTTCCATTTAAATAACCTAACTTTTCATACCCATTAACAGCCCAACCTAAGCCAACTTTTATAAATAAATATTTTTTTTATAAAAATGTGTTTTTTATTAACAAGATTTGTTTTAATAAAATTTATATGGGGATGTTCACAAAATTATTTTAAGAAATACTGTGTATTTAGTTTTTCTTATAAGATTAATTATAAAAAGTTATTTGAGTAATTAAATTGATATGGGGAATTAGTAGTTAATAAAAAATGATGCACCAATCATGTTTGGGCAAATGGATATGATTTTGGGTCATGGCCTAGGTTGCTTCAACAACCTGGTCGTTGGTTTCATTTTTTTTTAAACTTTAGTACAACCAATAATATTTTAACAAGTGGCAACCAACCTACACAAATGTCACTAATGAGGATATTCTTACTAGAATCAATTTTACTATCTAAAATGATGTTGTAATGCAATTTATTATCCGTTTACATGCTAAACTTATTGTAATTGGTTGTTTGAAAAGTGAAATTAAAGGAATATAAATTAGTGTTTTACAATTGCCGAGTACTCATTACTTGTTACCCATAACGTATGTGGGTATATGCTTGTTTATTAATGTTCTTTACCTGAAACTATCATTTTAAACACAACTAGAAACCAACTTAAAATATCAACTAACTTTACTTGAAACTATTATTTTAGACACAATTAGAAACCAACTTAAAATATCAAATAAATTATATCTATAGTTATAATATTTTTATAATTCTAAGTTTCTTACAATTTAAACATAATTAGGTTTGTTGGCGTCGTGCGTTGCGGTGAAACAGAGCATATGATAATGTTAAACAAACGTTATTTGAAAATGAAACATTTTATTTAGAAAGTTAAACCATCGTTATCAATTCAGTTTATTATAGTACCGTAAAACGATAACAAATAAAAACTCTATTTTGAATACAACTTCATTTTTAACGATACTTATAATAGAATGTCCAGAGAAAAATTAAAGCACGACTGCATACTTCAATTATTTTTTAAATTAATAAACTTAAGTTATTAAAGAAATTCAAATTAATTAATAAAGGAAATATAATTTAAAAACTTTATTATGAAAAACAAAAAAGTAAATGATAAAGAGAGTATGGTTTTGAAAAAAGAAAAAAAAGAAATATGTTAAAATAAATATAATAATAAAGTATTATAATATTAAAATAATAAAATATAAAAACTATATATTATTATAAATCGGAAATTACTATTCATCGTCCACCGTTAACAATATATATATATATATATATATATATATATATATATATATATATATATATATATATATAGGGTCAGGATTTAGAGAAAACGGAGGAAAGTGTGAGAACAGTGAGAACGATTATGGATCGTCAGATCAAAATAATCTATGGACTAGATTGGCGCGGTGGCGTTATCGTAAATAACACCAATTCTATTAAGTGTACGCTCTTCATTAAGGGTAAAAGTGTCTTTTACCGCTCAAATTCAAAACGCCAACTAAAATGATAACACGCCATTCAAAACAAATAATGTCACACCCTGACTTTTGCGGAAGCGTATGATGTGTGACTTGCTCAATATCATTGCATTCAATTATAATAAACAACTATATGATTAAAACATGATGTTCATCCATTCATAAATTTGAAATGTTACAAACACAAGTCATTAAGTTTCAACCAAAACCCTCAAGTTATGTTACAAAACAAAAATGGATAACATCTAAACTTGAAATTTACGTCTTGAAAACAACACCAGCGCCCAAAATCCTTCTTGTTTCCTGAAATACATGTAATTTTGAAAACATCAACAAAAGTTGAGCGAGTTCATGTGTTTCTGTATGAGTTCGAATAATCTTGTAAACATTTGTATGTATGCCTTTGTAATCCGGTATGAAAGCGTCTATGAACAGATCAATTAATGATTTGCAATGTCATTAATATGTGTGCAACGGTGTAGGAAGGCTCAAACCTAGCGGATTTTGTACCGGGCCTCCGGCTGGAAGACATAGTCACCACATTCGGGCTCGCAACACCCAGATAGATCTATCACTCATGTCCCGCGGTCCTTATACAATGATTAATGATCTTAAGTGTGCGCCTACCCATTCACATGATCTAACAGTTCATTGCTTAGCTAACCATACCATTTATAAACATTTGTAACATGTATTTCACCCCCGAAGTTATAAAACTGAAAACATTTAAAAGAAAAGGGGGACATGAACTCACAGATTTGCGTCTTGTCTCCTGTATACCCAAAGTATGTATCCTTACGCCGTACTACATCCTACACACGTACTGAGTTTTATTAGACGTTAAGGTCGTGTAACGACTCTTAGTTTTAGTTGCTTAGTAAGACTTATTTCGGAATTCTTGGTATACTGTGAGTTACATCTTTGATGTTCATTAAATAATTCCAAGGTATATAACTATTAGTTAAAATAATATTATTTTAACTTAAATTATATTTATCCAATTATTTGGAATATTGTTAAAACAATATATTTTTAAACTGGTTTATTATGTATTTCCACTTATGTATTTTCCCAAGTATGGGTGTACGTGTACTCGTGTATTTTCATACTTGTGTATTTGTGTTGATACATGATACTGTGGACGCGACTCGGTTCGGCCCGTGTTGACACGACTTTCCTCCGTCATGTACAAGACGTCAAGCCAACAAAAGAGACAAGACAAGGACTGGACTCAACATCACAGTCCTTGGGCTAAAAGAAGATGACGAATCAGGGATTGGGCCTTAAACTGACTGGGCCTAAGACCACATCGGCGAATCAGCCCAGAAGTCGACGAAACAGATGTGTTTCGTCGACCATGATTCTGTTTCGTCGCCTGTTTTATGTTTCGTCATATGTATGTGTGTCTGTTAGTATAAATAGAGTTCATTTGTTCTGTTTCGATAGGGGAGAACACGGAGACACCAGAACAGAGCACACACACACACGAGAGAGAGTTTATAGAATACATCTGTAAACGTTGATTTGTAACAGACTTTTCATAGCATTAATACAGAGGTGTTAATCGGTGAATATTGCGTGTCGTGTTTTTACGTGTTCGCTCTCGGTTTGCTATTCCGGTTGGATTCCGCACAACCGGAGTGGTTCGTATACAAGGTTTAGGCGACTAGATCCTCCCCTAGCCGGACCTACAAGTGGTATCAGAGCCTTGGCTCTTCTCCTTGTTAAAATCGAGGTGTTCTTGCGTTTTTCGGGATTTAAAAGTTCATAATTTTCTGGAAAATTTCTTAAAATCGAGCTAAGTGTTGTGTTTTGCTTTATGTTTTGTTAAAAACCTCGTAAAATTAACGTTCACATATTAGTTATTGGTTTTTTTATTAAACATTTTAGCAAAAATTTGGGTTTTGGAAATTTTCGAGTCACCGGAAAATTCATCGTGTTCTTGCCATCTTCAAAGTGTTCTTCTTGAAACCCACTTTTTGATCTTAAAAAGTTTAAATTAATAAGTGTTTGTGAATTGGAAATTGAAATTTGATTAAAATATTGGAGACCATACTGGTTGGTGAACTTGGACGTGCAAGGTTGTCTCAAAGTTGTACCGTGTCAGACAGATCTCACCAACCCCTGTTACCGTTTCGACGAATCAGACATCAGACGAAACAGGTCTCATTCGTCAAGCCCCTCCACGACGAAACAGACTTTCTGTTTCGTCGATATTGCTTGTTTTTGGGCTTCTGTTTCGTGTACCTTGTTACTGGGCTTCTGTTTCGTGGACATTGTTACTGGGCTTCTGTTTCGTCGACTTGGCAGCCCAAATCATAAGTGGGCTGTTTCGTCAACACTTATATAGTCTAAATCAGTCTCGTCGCATATCAAATTTAGGCTTATTTCGTCGATCATCTTGTTTCGTCGAACAAAATCATAAGCCAGTTTCGTCAAAACACCTGTCAGTTTTTAACAGAAGGTTTGTATTTGTGCTTTGACAGTTTGTTTGAGGTGTGAATTTCAGGTTTTATTATTTTTGATCAAAAATGAATCCGGCCTGGGGTACTCCGTCAAATACAGAAAACAAGTATAGAAGCAGTGAGGATTTATTTAGAGAAATGTACTATGGAACTCCGTCTCCCGCACCGGCATCTTCGCAAGCTAATGCTACATCTACCGGTCAATGGGCATTCGTATCAAATCAAGCTCCAAGTGTTCAAAGCATTTTGCTAAGCGAAAGTGAAACGGGAAGTTTGAATAGGCCTCCAAAGTTGATGCACTTAAGTGAATATCCGGGATGGTTTGGTAGATTTCATACATACGTCCTTGGTCAAAATACAGAACTGTGGTTGCGTTTCATCACAGATTTTGATCAAACAATAGAGGTTGCCGCTTCATCTGCTGCTACATTTGCTGATCTTACGGAAGATCAGAAGAAGGTCTATGACTTAGAGAAGAAAGCGTATGCCATTCTTACTCAGGCGTTAAGTAAAGACATTTATCATCAATTTATCAATTACAAGACAACAAAGAGGTTGTGGGACGCATTGAAGATAAGGGGCGTGGGAAATGAAGCAACACGTCAATTGAGAAAAGACTTGCTAAAGAAAGAGTTCGATGGTTTTTCTTGTATGGAGAATGAATCTTTAGGAGATTTGACAAGTCGATTTAATCATTTGCTGTCTGAATTGTCAAATTTTGATGTTGTTACACCTTCAGCAGAGATTGTGAAAAAGTTTGCTGATGCGTTGCCACCCCAATGGAATACTTTCTTGGAAATCTTGAAGTGCAATGGCACGTTAGCTACAACAAGCTTCAATGACTTTTTTCAAATCTTGGAAAACAAGAATCAGGAAGAAACTCTTAAAGCGAAAAGAGTTCCAGTGCCACAAAATCCTGAGATGTATTATGGAACTTCTAGCACTTCTACAAAACCTTCTTCACATGCTCCAATTCAAACAGCGTTTGTGTCTACCACTGACATGTATGGCAATACTGTTCAAGTTCCAGTCCTTCCAAAAACAGACATGTATGGAAATCCGCTTGAACCTGTTCCTCAACAAGTACCACAACAGCAGAGCCAACGACTTATCAAAACTACAGATATGTACGGAAATCCGTTTGAACCAGCTTCTCAACCAGCACCACAACAGCCTATCAGAACAACTGATATGTATGGGAATCCACTTCCTCCTCAACAGCAAGCATGTTATGGAAGCACATCATCTGCTAGTCAGCAATCAAAGCCAAATACAGTACGGCTCGACACCTTAAGCTTTTCTAAAGTCAGTGTGGAAGTAGCCAAGGAACACATGGAGCTGCTAAACACTTTGGTGAGCGCATACTGTGGATTGGTAGAAGGTCAGATTGGCAACATTAATCTGACACAAGAAGACTATCAGCAGATAGATAAAGAGGAGATGGAGATGATGGACATCAAGTGGGCCTTTGCCAGTGCTGTTAGGCGAGCAAAGGATTTCATGGAAAGAACGGGCAGAACCAGCTTGGAAAGCAAGAAAGACACCAAGTATGGGTTTGATAAGCAGGCTGTTAAATGCTTCAATTGTGGTGAACGTGGTCATTTCAAGCGTGAATGTACGAGGCCATCTCAACATGGAAATCAGAATCCTTTCAGAGGTCAAGGCAACCAGCAGAACCAGAACAGGAACAATGTTCGTACGTTGGTACCTGTCAACAACCAAAGCCAAGCAGGACCATCAAATGCCAACCAGGCACTTGTGGTTCAAGTAGATGAAGGTTGTGATTGGTCGATCCAGTTGGGAAATGATGCTCCAGATGGAACAGCTTGCTTTGCTGAAATTGTCAAGGATCTTAAACACGCCAGTGGTGGAGAATCTTCCACCAATGGTGATGAATCTTCTGAAGATGAAGACAGCTCCGGTTACACTGGAAGTTCAGATGAAGAGTCCTCGGGTTCAGGGAATGATCGGGAAGATGACACATCAAGTGCGTCAGTCGATGCAGTTATTGATGAGCTATTGGATGAAGCTGCAGCAGGAATTCAAAGAAGATCTATTTTGGTGGATCAAGCTGCTTATTCTTCGTCTTCTCTCCATTCAGCCTTTATGGCTAATGTCGACAGTTCATCAAGTCAGGTATGTGTCGATGAACCCACTTCTGTTAGCTGTGATAACTGTGATAGTTTAAATGGTAAATGTGCTGATTTAGAGGCAAACATGTCTGAGTTGCAAGGCAAACATGATGCTGTACAAGCTAGTTTGTTTGACTTGCAAGACAAACATGTGTCATTGAATGATAAGTGGTGTGAATTGCAAGGCAAACACGAGGCTTTGCAAGAGAAATATGATGTGACATTCATTCATAATCAGAAATTAACTGTTGATCTTTCAAAGTGCACTGAAGCCAACATGTTTTATGAAAACCATGAAAAGGATTTTAAATCGATGATTGAAAAATTAAAGAAAGATAAAATCGAGTTAACAAAAATGGTTTCCAGAAAACAAACTGACATTAATTTGTATATAACTCGCCTTGAGGTAATGCAAAAGGAAATGGCTTGTGTTAAAACCGAAAGTGAGGCGATCCGACTCAAGTTAGATAGCTATTTGAGCTCTAGCTATGTGTTGGATCACATCATTGATGTTCAGAAAGAGAAAAAGGATGTCACATGTATTGGATATAAGCAATGTCCACCACCTGTCAGACACAATTATGATGCACTGCCCGATGAGGAGTATAGAACTCATTTTGAACCATCTGTTCCTCTAGATGTTAAGGAATTTGCAGCAGAATGTGCAGCAGGGCTCGGATACAAGAAAGAAGTATCGTCAGATTCAGATGTGTCAGCAGATACATTTGTAACTGCTGAACAGAATCAGGATCCTCCAGTGGTGGTTGAGGATGTTGATTCTTCTGATGATGAGTCTGATGATACTGATTCGGAAAAGTCTGATGCAGTAATCAAAGAAGAGGACATACCTCTTGAGAATCATATCCTATGTGATCCTCCCACAAAACCTGCTAAGACTGTTCCAACCGAGTCCACATCTGCAAAAGAGTCGGAGAGTGTGGATTTGCTGTACACTCTTGTTGGTGATGATAAAATCTATTCAGACAAAGATTTTCCTATTAAAAATGTTAATCAATCTTTAATCAGTAAAGTCTTTGAAAATTCTACAAGTAAGTTTTTGGGAAAAACAGGACCACATGTTACAGTCACACAGTGTCCTCCTATCCCAAAGGCTGAAGTTAGAAAACAATTTGGGAATAAGAAATTACCAACAGTGGAAAAACAGCAAAATCATACCAAACCCAAAGGTAAGACACCGACTCAAAGTCAAAGGAAACCGAATCAGAAGAAAAAGAAGAATGTGAACTTTGTGAAATCTAAGGGAACGGACAAAATTGCAAAGTTTGAAAATCAATCTAATTTAGATTTTGTCCAAAAAGCAACTGTGATGAAAAGGAATGAACCAAGTTGTTCAAAACCTAGTACCTCGGGATCACAAAGTTCATCATCGGCAAGACGACCACATGATACTTCGGGGTTTGTTGAACGAAGATCATGTTTTGAATGTGGAACAATCGGGCATATTGTTCGAAATTGCCCGTATCTTCATAAACAAAAAGGCATAGTTGATGTTCCCCGTGGCCCAACTGACCGCAAGTGATCTGTTTCTGTAAAACAAGATCCCCGACTTGTAAAAGAAAGGGAAAAGAAACAGAAACGCCAACAGGTCAAGAAAATTGAAAAGGCGATTAAAATTGATGTGGTTCAAAAACAATCTGTTCCAGTTAAACCAGAAAGTTCAAACGAAGTTAGACTTACAAACAATCAAACTGGCATCACAAAACAGACCTGGAAACCAAAAACGGTTAAAAATTCAGGGGGACCATCACAATTTTCAAATCATCAAAGAATAGAAGTTATTGTCATTGATGAAAATGGAAGACCCAAGACCACAATGGCTTGGGTCCCCATCTCCAACTAATGGTGTGAGTTCATGTGCAGGGTGTTCCAGGAGGAACTATCAGTAGTCATTGGATTGTTGATAGTGGGGCATCCAGGCACATGACAGGCGACATGAAGCTTCTCTACGACGTCAAATCTATTAGAGGAGGTTATGTTGCTTTTGCTGGAGATAAGGGCGGATATATTACGGGTGAAGGAATGATTTCTAACGGGGTTGTTAGTTTTGACAAGATCAACTTCGTACAACAACTTGATCACAATCTTCTTAGTGTTTCTCAAATTTGTGATAAGCAGTTCTCAGTACACTTTGATGCAAATGGATGTTATGTGCTGAAACCCGGCTTCAAAATTCCAAAAGAATGGATTCTCTTGTCGGCTCCAAGGATAAATGATCTGTATGTCCTTGATATGAGCCAAGCTATCACAACGTCTGCACAAGCAACTTGTTTCGTTTCCAAAGCCACAGAAAAAGACTCAATCTCTTGGCACAGACGAATGGGTCACATTCACTTACGCAAAATGAATCATTTGGTGTCAAACGAGTTGGTGAATGGTGTTCCTCTTAAAAATTTTCATCTTCAAGACATCTGTGTCTCGTGCCAGAAAGGAAAACAAACGAAGAAGCGACACCCTACAAAGAAAGTCAACACGGTGGCTGTTCCTCTTGAACGTTTGCACATGGATTTGTTCGGTCCTGTCAAGCACAAAAGCATTAGGAATGATCAATATTGCCTCGTGATTACTGATGATTATTCAAGATTTTCTTGGGTGGCGTTCATGGCACATAAGAGTGAAACCTTCGGTATTATCAAAAACTTAATCATTCAGATTGAGAATCTATATAAGTTGAAGGTTAGGCGGATACGTAGCGACAATGGTACTGAATTCAAAAATCATGCCATGGCGGAGTTTTGCACTTCAAAAGGTATTCTTCATGAATTTAGTGCAGCTTATACTCCTCAACAAAATGGCGTCGCTGAACGTAAGAACTGCACATTGATCGAGACTGCTAGGACTATGTTGGTAGAATCGCAGCTACCCATTCCATTCTGGACTGAAGCTGTGTCTTCTGCATGCTATACGTTGAACCGAGTCCTTACAGTCAAAAGGCACAACAAGACCTGCTTTGAGCTTATCAACAAACGGAAACCAGACTTGTCCTATCTTGAACCGTTTGGAGCTCCGTGCACAATAATCGATCCTAATGGAAAGTTTGGGGCAAGAGCCATTGAAGGATACTTTCTTGGGTATTCCACCCCGAACTTAAGAGTCTGGAATCTAGAGACTAAAAGGGTCGAGGAATGGTTTGAAGTCAGAGTACAAAGGCACACTTTACCGGTTAGAAATCCTGGTCAGCCTTGGATGTTTGAGTACGATGACTTTTTCAATTCGATCAATGTCGAAGCCGTTGAAGAAAATGCTGCGGCAAGGATGTTTTTCGAGAGTGACAACGCAACAGATTCACCGTTGGTTCGTCCCATTATTGTCAATCAAGAACCATCTTCAGTGAACAATAATGCTCTCGACAATGAGGATTTTCACGATGCTACCGAATTGAACGAATCTTCAGAGGATGATGAATTCCTAGATGCAGATCAAGAAGTTCCAATAACAGCAGTTCATGGTACTTCAGAGGGTACTCCTCCAGTGGGCGTCCCTGGAACAGCTGAAGCTACTGCATCATCCTCTTCGTCAATTCCGGGCATTGAATTAATTGTTGATCTCAATCTCAACAATCTAGGTACAAATATTCCAGTTCAAGATAATCCAGAAACAAGGATTCACAATACCCATCCTCAACAAAACATCATCGGAAATGTTCAAAGTGGCGTTCAAACAAGAAACATGTTGCGGAACAACAACAATGCAGGCTTGTATGCAACTATCCGAGAATCTGGTCAACAAAATGATTGGTCTTTCGCGTGTTATGTCTCACAGGAAGAGCCAAGAACTTGGAAAGAAGCTTTGAAAGACAATTCATGGGTTGAAGCGATGCAGGAAGAACTGCAACAATTCCAGAAGCTTGGTGTCTGGAAACTCGTAGAGAAACCTGCTGGTTACAAGAAGATTGGTACCCGTTGGGTGTTTAAATGCAAAAAGGATGACCGTGGTATCGTTATTTGAAACAAAGCAAGACTAGTCGTTCAAGGTTTTCGTCAGATTGAAGGAATCGACTACAACGAAGTGTATGCACCTGTTGCACGTCTAGAAGCAATTCGGATTTTTCTGGCTTATGCCTCATTCAAAGGTTTCAAGGTATACCAGATGGACGTGAAAAGTGCATTCTTACATGGTGTGGTAGAAGAAGAGGTGTACGTCGAACAGCCTCCAGGTTTTGAAGATCCTATCCATCCCGATCGGGTTTGGTTGCTCAACAAAGCTCTCTATGGTCTTCATCAAGCACCGCGAGCTTGGTACGCAACCTTATCTAATTATTTGCTGGAGAATGGATTTCGCAGAGGTCTTATCGATTGTACTCTTTTCATCAAAGAACAAGATGGAGATCTTCTACTGGTACAGGTATACGTTGATGATATTATATTTGGTTCTACTAATGATGCTTTGTGTAGGAATTTCGAGCGCATTATGCAGGATAAATTCGAGATGAGTACTATGGGGGAAATGACTTTCTTTTTGGGCCTACAAGTGCAACAAACTGAGTCTGGGATATTCATCCATCAGACTAAATATGTTGGTGACATCTTGAGCCGGTTCCAGATGTCTGATGCAACGCCCATCGGTACCCCATTGCCGCAAAATCACGGAATTACTCCAGACTTGAAGGGTGAAGCTGTTAGCCCCTCATACTACCGCGCGATGATCGGATCTCTTATGTACCTCACAGCATCAAGGCCAGATATAATGTACCCAACGTGCCTGCTTGCCAGATATCAAGTCAACCCGAAGGCCTCACATCTTGCAGCTGTAAAAAGGATTTTTCGTTATTTGAAGGGTTGCCCTAACACCGGTCTATGGTACCCTAGGGATAATAACTTTGACTTGATCGCATTCAGTGATTCTGACTTTGGTGGATGCAAAATCGACGGCAAATCCACAACGGCTGGATGTCAGTTTTTGGGAAATCGCCTAGTCACATGGCAATGCAAGAAGCAGACATGCGTCGCTACATCAACATGCGAAGCTGAATACATTGCTGCCTCAAGTTGTTGCTCCCAAGTCCTGTGGATCCAACAACAAATGCGCGACTACGGTTTTGAATTCCTAACTACTCCTATTTACGTTGATAATTCTGCTGCATTACAGATCACTAAAAATCCTGTGCAGCATTCAAAGACTAAGCACATCGACATTAAGTATCACTTCATACGTGATTGCTTTGAGAAAAGGCTAATCGATGTTGCTTACGTCCACACCGATGACCAACGTGCCGACCTTTTTACCAAAGCATTTGACAAATCAAGATTTGACTATTTATTATTGGTAAACGGCATTAAGGTCAAGCAAGAGTAAAACCAACATCGGAAAATCATTTTTGTAAATACCTTTGTGTTTTAAATTTGTCTTAGTTTATTGATTTTAGGGGGAGTAAATCCAAAAATTTGAAAATCCAAAAACATCGAAAAATTTCAAAAACACAAAAACAATAGAAAAACAAAAATGAGTTTCCTGGCGAGCAAAAGAGAAAATGATAGTACATCAGTGGTCTGTCTAAACCTCTTTAAACCTAAAATGAAAAATTGATAAGCAGCTCTATATAAGATGTATCGGTAGGCTCACAATCATTTCAAAGTGTGCAGGGTGATATAAATCTTAAATCGACTGAAGACTGGGTGGGAACCATTCATTGGCATATGGTCTTGGTACCGAAATTTCGTTTGAGAGATTGCCGAGGTTCTGAGATATTCGGTCTTTATGCTGCTTATCATCTGGGTATCATGGTTGTTTCTTTTACCGAAAAAAAAATAACGGGGACGCAAGTCTAGATCTTCCATGATACCATACATACGTGTACATATTGCATTCGACCTCAATAAGTGATAAACAATCACATGTCCAAACAAATAAGTGATATTATATCACATTTATCCGGGAGTCAAGTTCGTCTCTCTGCTGTACGAAAGTACTGACCTGTTCACGAACTTGCTCCTGTGCCCTCATGCATATGAAAATCAAGTTCCTCATCAATAAGTGATTATATCACATAGGGCTTGTTTTCAAATCAAAATAAGTGAGAATCTCACATCATATACGGTCAAACAGATGATAATCGGTATACTCACCGGTAAGATGAACCCTCGTGCATACCTTGATACGGGAATGTGTCGTGATGTGGATGAACACCGGTCGGTAAGTATAAATCATACCTTAACGTATCCCCTCGCCATGATTACATCTGATAAGTTGAGCTTATGTGGACAACAATACCGATAATTGTTATAGGATGCTTATCTTAATGTTAACTAATAGAACAACAAGAGCGTTTTGACATGGCCATACACTGATATGATTCTCTTACCCTCGAAACTCGCAAAAAGAATGTCTGTATATATTTATTTACTGCTTTCAGTCTTTACATTTGAAATATTCAAAAATACCAAAAAGATTTTAAGTGTGTTTTAATATAAACTTGATAAAAGCCAAAAAGATTTTATTTCTATTTTATTTTCGATCGTACGATGTTGGAGCTCGAGTCTTCGTTACCTGGAACCTGAACGAAAACCGAAAACGACTAAATCTTCATAAACGGTCGAAATTTGCAAAGTGTTGAAAGTTAAAAATTGAAATTGATAAATTTTATTAAACTTTCAAACGGTCGGACGATAGTTGATTGATCAATGGTCATATGGGTGTCATTTGTTCCAAGCAGTTGTTCTCATTACGCGTTTAGATTTCTTGCATGTGCAGATTCTAAAGGCAAGGAGAACATGGTCGATGACAAGCCTCGGAATGGAGACACGACGTGAAGGCGCTCAAGTGATGAAGATGATCGAGTTGCCGCTGACCATCATCAATACCACAAGGATCTCACTTCATAACGAACAAGTATTTCACGAGCATACCTCAAAGGAGAGCTTATGTTAAGGGGGAGTTTGTCAACACACTTCCTACATGAAACGGGGAGTTTGTTGATACACTTTCTGCTTTGAAGACGTGAAGACTTTGAAGATCCTCCGACATAGAAGATATGAGAAGCGAACCTCACGAGTAGCGTCCAAGGGGGAGTTTGTTGATACATGATACTGTGGACGCGACTCGGTTCGGCCCGTGTTGACACGACTTTCCTCCGTCATGTACAAGACGTCAAGCCAACAAAAGAGACAAGACAAGGACTGGACTCAACATCACAGTCCTTGGGCTAAAAGAAGATGACGAATCAGGGATTGGGCCTTAAACTGACTGGGCCTAAGACCACATCGGCGAATCAGCCCAGAAGTCGACGAAACAGATGTGTTTCGTCGACCATGATTCTGTTTCGTCGCCTGTTTTATGTTTCGTCATATGTATGTGTGTCTGTTAGTATAAATAGAGTTCATTTGTTCTGTTTCGACAGGGGAGAACACGGAGACACCAGAACAGAGCACACACACACACGAGAGAGAGTTTATAGAATACATCTGTAAACGTTGATTTGTAACAGACTTTTCATAGCATTAATACAGAGGTGTTAATCGGTGAATATTGCGTGTCGTGTTTTTACGTGTTCGCTCTCGGTTTGCTATTCCGGTTGGATTCCGCACAACCGGAGTGGTTCGTATACAAGGTTTAGGCGACTAGATCCTCCCCTAGCCGGACCTACAATTTGTGTATTTTGTCAAGTATTAGTGGTGTATTCCGGCGTGCATTTATACGTATGAGGATACGTATTTTCTTGTATTTATTAAGTATTTTTGTACTTAATTTTGTATTTAACTTTCCGGAATATTATTTTTAGATAACTAGAAATCACCAAATTTTATATTCTCAAAATATATATATATTTTAAGAGAATTTTTATAGAAAATATCTATAAATCTTTCTTGGCAAAAATAAATGTGTCTTTATATATATCTCAAAAATAATATATATTTTTAAGATTAACTTTAGAAAATATATATTTCCATTTTTTCACCAAAATAATATATTTTCTAACTTGTTTAAGAAATTATATATATTTCCTCCTTTCAAAATAATATATCTTCAAATTGTTTGAGAAAATATATATTTTTCTCCTCTTGAAAATAATACATTTACTATTTGACAAAATGTAGTATATTTTGTACTACTTATAAAAATCATCCATTTTCAAGACTTATATCATGCATCAATAATCATCATACACAAAAACAAGCTTATATTCAAGTTCATGTTCCACATAAAGGATGATCATTACTAATTTCACAAGATTCATCATCACACTTGCTAGATCATGTGTTTAATCATCATCTAGCAAGCTTCTTATGATGATTAACATCATAAACACAAGAAATCAACAATCAAGTATCACACATACATTAAAACAACTTAAATTCTTATGTTATTAAGCTTTATGTGAATGATCATCTTCATGTTTCTTTATGATTCTTATGATTAACAAGTTACATAACCTTTTAACCACTAAAATTAGAAGTAAAATCAAGTTTGTGAGGAGCTTACTACTAGCACAATGGCTAGGGTAGAAACTATGATGAAGAAGATGATGTAGGAGGTGGATAAAAGCTCTTGGTGATGGTCCTTCAATCTCCAAAGCTCCCAAGCTTCTTAACTAAGCTCCTTGCACCTCTAGATCACCTTGGATTGTATGAGAATGATTGAAAAATGGTGGTAGTGTGGTGGTGAGTGGTGGCCGTAGGTAATGGAGGAAGGAAATGAGGGTATGTAAGTTTTGAAGATGAAGAATGAGGTGGTGATCTTGTGGTTATTATAAAAAGACTTTCCAACATAACATAATCTAATGGGTATTATGTTTCAAAAGTAATTAGCATATCCAATAAACAAATGAGGAAAATCATGGGGTGGGTCCCCATGTGGGAACCATCAAAATAGGGGGGGGGGTGCTAGTTAGGTTTCAAAACTTAGTTAGTTTATTTAGTTGAAAGTTAAGTGTAACGGTTAGGGTTTTAGATGTTATAACGTTTTAGGGTGTGTTATGATGTTCGGTGACCATAACTAGCTTCGAAACACAAAAACAATGTTTCTAGTGAAATTTGGTGTTTTGGGTAGTGTCCGGTTGTTCGGTTGGTTACCGGTTCGTTAAAGTGCTAAGTAGCGCAGTTTAGTGTGCTTTATTTTGTCTTTTATAACAGTTTTGATTCCCGACACTTATCTAAGCATTCTGGACCTTTAAACCATAATTCTGCATTATATTTAGATGTTAGAAAGCTGAATTTTGCTGAATTTGGTTGTTTTCTGCAGAATTCTGCAGTTTTAGTGTGTTTCAGGCACTATCAGGCACTTAAATCATCACTCGGAAGGCAGTTTTATGATCCCTACTTTCCTACACACTATTCTAGTGTAACTCTTGGTTCCGGGCTCATTCTGTGTCTTAACATTATGTCCGTCCGGGTACAGAACTCCCGTCAGTACTTCTAGTTTGTCAAACAACTGTGCTAACTTTGTTCTGTGTACTTAATTGTATCATACTGTGTTGCATGCAATAATGATAAGAAATCATGCAACATGTAATGCACTTGTATGTATATGACAGTAAATAGAAAATCATTCATGTCATTAATTTGATCAGGCACAATCATTAATGCACAAATTACTGTTTAACATTGTACGGAATATGTGGAAAAGTGCCAGTTGTCACATTCTCCCCCCGTTAAAAGAATTTCGTCCTGAAATTCAAGTTGTGTTATCAGTTGCAGGGGAGTTGTGAAACAAATACGGATATCTTGATTTGATTTGGTCTTTACGCTCCCAAGTAAACTCTGGGCCATAGCATGAATTCCAACGAACTTTGACAAGTTTAATACGACTTCTCCGGGTCTGGTGGACTTTCCAGTCCGTAACCTTGACAAGTTAATCAGTAATTTGGAGTTTGTCGTTAACTTGAATCTCATCTGCTGGAAAAGACTACTGTCTCTAGGAGTTTCTTGTGATTTGATACGTGAAACGTGTCATGAACACTACTAAGTTATTCTGGAAGCTTTAGTTTGTATGCAACGGTTTCGTTCCTTTCCAGGATCTCGAAGGGTCCTATGTACCGTGGGTCCAACTTTCCACGTTTACCAAATCGTACCACGCCTTTCCAAGGCAAGACTTTCAGTAAAACCATATTATCAACCTCAAATCCCAACGGTTTCTGCCGCTTGTCGGCGTAACTCTTCTGTCTATCATGTGCTGACTTGATACGATCACGTATCTAAATGATCTTGTCCGTAGTTTCCCGACCCAACTCGGGGTCAATAAATCGTTTAACTCCGGTCTGGGCCCAATCACAACGGGGACCGACATTTACGTCCATATGAGGCATCAAACGGGGCGGCCTGAATGTTGGTGTGATAATTATTATTGTAGGAAAACTCCACCAAGGGCAGGTGAGTATCCTAACTCCCACCAAAGTCCATCACATGAGCACGTAGCATGTCTTCCAAAGTCTGAGTCGTCCGTTCACTCTGGCCGTTCGTTTGAGGGTGAAGGGTTGTGCTATGATTCAACTGTAAACCAAACGCTTGTTAAAACGTCTGTCAAATCCTTGACGCAACGCTACCATCTCGGTCGGATATGATGGATACAGGCACTCCCTGGCGTGCCACAGTCTCTCTGAGAGGTATTTCTGCTAACTTCTTTGTGTTGTCTTTCTTACTGATAGGTACAAAGTCCGTAGACTTCGTGAGTCGATCGATAATCACCTAAATCATATCGTGTCCTCTTTGTGTTCTTGGCAGCCTTGTAATGAAGTCTATGGAGATCTGTTCCCACTTACAGACGGGAATCTCCGGTTGTTGCAGTAAATCTGACGGGTTCTGGTATTATGCCTTAACTTTGGCCTAAGTAAGGCAGTTATCCACAAATATAGCGATGTCGGCTTTCATCTTGGGCCACCGATACCAATCTTTTAAGTCTGGGTACATCTTGTCGGATCCAGGATGGATCAAGTACCTCAACTTATGAGCTTCTTCCAGAATAAGTGCTCGTAGATTGCTGAAGGATTGGTACCTAAATTCGTTCCTCGAAGTATATCGTTCCAACTTCCTTAGGAAACAATTGCACTTCTATACCATGCAGTGCTCCAGCTCGTAGGTTCTCCGGTTTAAGTGCTTCCTGCTGGGCTTCACGAATCTGAACGGTGAGATCGGTTTATATTCTCATCTCTAAGGTTCGCACCCTTAGAGGCTTTGCGCTTTCCTTGCGACTCAAGGCGTCGGATACAACGTTCGCCTTACCCGGGTGATAACCGGTCTCACAATCATAATTATTCAACGGCTCCTCCTATCTACGCTGTCTCATAATCAAATCCTTCTGATCAAAGATGTGTTGCGAACTCTTATGGTCTGTAAAGATCGTTCAACGAGTACCATACTAGAAATGACGCCAGATCTTTAACGCTAAGATCACATCACCTAGTTCAAGGTTGTGCATCATGTAGTCCTTCTCATGCACCTTTAATTGACGTGACGTGTACGCGATGACTTTGTTCTGCTGCATTAACACGCAACCAAGGCTTTGTCAAGAATCATCACAATAAACTACAAATCCACCGGTACCATCAGGTAAAGATAAGATAGGTGCATTGCAGAGTTTATTCTTCAACATCTGCAAAGCTGTTACTTGTTTCTCTCCCAATTAAACTTCTTATCCTTTTCGGGTTAGGGACGTTAGTGACTGAGTAATACTTGAGAAATTCTCAATGAATCGTCTGTGATAGCCCGCTAACCCCAGAAATTGTCGTATCTTAGTTGGCGTCTTGGGGGTTTCCAATTCTTGATTGCTTCGACCTTGGCAGGGTCAACATGAATTCCATTCTTATTCACCATGTGACCTAAGAATTTCACCTCGCGAATCCAAAATTCGTACTTCGACAACTTTGCTTATAACTGTTCTTTCTTCAAAAGCTCCAAGATAGCTCGCAGATGTTGTTCATGACCTTCCTTGGTCTTTGAGTAAATAAGAATGTCGTCAATAAATATAATCACGATCTTATCCAGGTACAACTTACATACCCGATTCATGAGGTCCATGAATACTGCCGGTGCATTTGTTAAGCCAAACGGCATGACAAGGAACTCGTAATGCCCAAAGCGAGTCCTAAAGGCCGTTTTAGGGATACTTTCTTCTTGTGTCCTCAACTAGTGATATCCTGTCCTTAAGTCAATCTTGGAATAGTAGCGGGAACCTTGTAGTTGGTCAAACAAGTCATCAATTCTCGGTAAGGGGTACCGATTCTTGATGGTTAGTTGTTTAACTCCCTGTAACTTATGCACAATACTTCTTCCTCACCAGTTCCAATTTCAGGATTTCCGACTTGGAACAATACCTTTTCCTCATCAGTTCTTTGATTTCCTCCTAGATCAGGCTTTATGTACATACGAAAACTGTTGTCCTTCTTCCTTTCCAATAACACTGGAGCTCCCCAGGGTAAGAAGTTCGGCCTGATAAGTTCCCTTATCTAGCAGCTCTTGTAGTTGATTCAAAAGTTCTTGCATCTCGGACGGAGTTAGTCGGTAAGGCGCATTTGCCACTGGTGCCACTCCTAGCACTAGATCTATCCGAAACTCCACTCGCCGCTGTGGAGGTAGCCCAGTCAAGTCTTTGGGAAAGACTTCTGGAAATTCCTTTATAATGGGGATGTCTTCTAATCTTGGTTCCTTGGTCTACTTGTCGACAATATGAGCAAGGAAGGCTATGCAGCCTTTTTGGAGACACTTCTGCGCCGTCATAATCAATGTGGGATGTCACAGTCTTCTATCTTATGAGGCCCAGCATCCTCGCATCAACTGTATGGGGGCCGTGTACTACAAGTGTTTCATCATTCGCAAGGGGATGCGAACAATTTTCTCATGACAGACAACTTCAGCTCCATTCTTAAATACCCAATCCATACCGACTACAACATCAAAACTTCCTAAACCAACTGGTAGCAGGTCAATAGAAAACTTTCGTTCTCCAAGTTCAAGTGTACAACCCTAAATAACTCCATCCTCTTCGACTAATTTCCATTTGCTAACTCTACAGAGTATGGGGTTCCTAGTTTACTTGCCTCTAGACCAAGTAGGTTCTAAATTCTATCGATACAAGGCTTAAGTCGGCACCAGTATCAATCAAAATGGATGCATAGTGTTGGTTTATACAGAACGTTCCCGTAGCTACGTTCAGGTCCTAGCATGCCTTGGGTGCTCCTTTCGTAACAAATGCTCCCACGAACTTTATTTTTCTTCGGGCAATCCTTCCGTTAGTGTCCTTTGTCGCCACATCCGTAGCAACCTTTGCCCATGTCGTTTCCATTACTGCTCTGCTTCCTACTATCCCTCTGGTTTCTATCACCGTCCTGTCTCCTATTCCCACGCCCCGTACCGGACCAGCACTGCCTCCTTACTATGCCCGATCTTGCCACAACTTCCACACCTATGAGCCCTGCACGGACCGGTGTGATGATAACCACACCTGTTACACTTTGGTAGTTCTCCTTGGTAGTTTTTATCACATGCCTTAGTTGTGGTCACGGATGCCTTGACTGTCCTAGTCGCAGCGTTATCCTCATGTTTGTCACTTGGCTTAAAGTCTTGCTTGTAATGCGTATACTTCCTCTTATTCCTATCCAAAGAAGACTCCACATGTGTCTTCTCTTTTGCTGGACGTTTATTCGAATTCCCCATCTTTATTCTGCCCTTGGCAGAACCTAGGGCATGAGTTATCGCCTGAGCGATTCCCACTATGATTCCTCTTATTCCGCCGTTGTTTGCAGTGTTGCTTGCTTCGTATTGGACGATTGCTTCAGCAACTTGTTGGTTCCACAGAGCTTCAAGCTCTGCTCTTGTTGTAGGTAAAGGTCCTGATTAGACTCGGCCAGCGTTTCCTTTGTTGTGGTTCCATGTGCTTCTCATGTATACAACACATCGACCAAATTAAACATTTATTTTGGAATAAATGTTGTCGTCTATGTGTGAAAGCAAGCTTAGTCGTCGTGCACCATAAGTAACAAGGTAGGGTAATTCCTAATGATGCTTATGCAAACCTTCCCACCATAATCATCTCATCATTGTAGCGAGGTAAAATGAGTCGCAACAAAATCTTGCTAAGGGTACATCGACTTTTACATACGCCATATCAACTTGTTGCAATTAGTCTTGCGCAGAAAACCTCCTCGGAGTCACCTTACTCTGATTGATGCAACCCATCCAGTGCTATACAAAATACGGTGAGGCCTTCCCTTCACCTTGTTCCTTGTTTATTCCTTAAGTTTCCGACTCTTCCATAGTCTTTACTTTTACAAAAACGGGCACACTTCCCAAAGGATAGGGTTGTGCATTATTACCACATATAGGAGGGGATAGTGGAAACGTAGAGGTAAGGCTGTGAGGGTACGTGGCTTTATCCTTGTGACCGAATTGTGTTTTTGCAGCAAACGTAGAGCGGTTTCCAGGGTGTGAATGCACTACCCTAACGATGGGGTGCACTACGGGATAGAGAGTGCGGATGTACTGATAGAGGTTGATGTGCGTGAGTGTTATTAGTTTTTAATGTATTTATTAAGCCCTTTTTAACACTTATTAGCAAAGTTTTAAATTTATAAAACACGATATTTACTAACACTAAACACACATATGGGCAAGTGCACCCATCGTGAGCGTAGTATAGTGTTGGTAAGATACCGAGGTCGTCCAAGGACACAAGAGCTTTTAGTACCGGTTTATCCTCAACGTCTAATCAAATCAAAAAGTTAGAAAAATGTTTTAAACTAAGAAAATAAAAACTAACTAAAATGCTGAAAAATAAAAATAAAAGAAAAACAGATAGACAAGATGAATCACTTGGTTCCGACTCCTGTATAGTGTAACCTTTGATTATTTCCGCACTTTTGCACTTATTTAAGAGATTATCTTAGTTATTGTAGTAGGCCCCTCTTTTGGAGGTGACGTTACCCTCAACCCAGTAGTTTGAGTCAGCAAGGATACAATCCTAAAGGGTCGGATTATTGAAAGATAATTAATTAAGTTATTAATGCAAATTATGGTAGGCCCCTCTTTTGAAGGTGACGTTACCCTTGGCTAAGTAGTCTGAGTCAGCAAGGATACAGTCCTAAGTAGCCGGGTTATAGTATTAATAGTAGTTAACTTATGAGGGGATCAAAGAGTTTGGACCCCCGCCATCTAATACCGTTAAGTATTGAAGGAGGTCCTACTAAATTTGACCCAGGTCCCTTGCAGGATCTCTAAACGCTGAACAACGGCAAGACTCTTACCAAACCGTTCCCTTAACCCCCGACCAGGTAGCCAACATACCTCCATATAGACCGTGGAGATATGAATGGTGAAAATCTTTTATTTTATATAGACAGTAAAATAATGCCAAGACACCACGGACAAACGATAAGGAAGAATCACCTTCAACATAAGAAACTAGTTATTAAAGTCATTAATACATAACCAATTAAAAAGTGCGAAAAGATTAAAAATAAAAAGTATTACACTAGACACTTGTCTTCACCAAGTGATGTAAGAGACTTAGGCAAACATGGCCTTGATTGTCAAGAACTCTTACGATCAATCTTGGATCCTGAGATGACTCACACACTCTATGATGGACAATGGATGATGGTGGTGGATGATGGTGTTATGGTGGTGGTGGGTGGTGGGTGAAGTGTGAGAGAGGTGGTGTGCCAAGGGATGGTTTGAGCTTGAGCCAAGCACTCCTATTTATAGGCTGAACAGAAGCTCGGGCACGGCCCCGTGTCCAGTGGGCACGGCCCCGTGTCCACATCCTTCTCTTTCTTCATTTATTGCAGCTTGTCTTTATTAGTTGACCACGCCCCCGTTTCCGCTGAGCACGACCCCGTGTGTATAAGCATATCTGTACTATGAAGATTTGCCTAGATTCTGCGAATCTTATAGTTGACCACGGCCCCGTGCCCGCTGAGCACGGCCCCGTGGTGGGCAATAGAAGCTTCTACCACTTTGTCTTTTCTGCTGACACTTGGGCACGCCCCCGTGCTGGCTGAGCACGGGGCGTGTTCAGTCTTCTGTCTTCTTGTTTTGCTTGGGAAGATGCTGTCGTGGGGTCGGGCATGTCACGTTTGTTCCTTTTCTTGTATTTATGTTAGATTTTGCTGTCTTTTTGCTTCTTTTGTTAATTTGAGCTCATTTAATCCTGAAAATACAAAAGGAAGACAAAAGCACACTTTTTCCAACATTAGTACTAAAAAATGGTTAGTTTTATGCCACAATTGATGTAATTTATATGTTGCATTTTGCACACATAAAATACCCCCACACTTGAATCTTTGCTTGTCCTCAAGCAAAACTCTTTATAATGTGGCTTTACACTCCCAAATGGAATGGGTAGGAAAGAAGGTTTTTTGTGTTTGTCATAGAGTGTCGGGATTTCCAAGATTCTTTATTTAGTTTTATTTTTATTTATTTACAATCCTATTCGTCATGATTTATTTAAAACTTTTCATAAGATAAATTACTTATTAGGGCATAGCATGCCTCTTTAAAATTCTATATATATACAAGTTCACATACCTCACGGGGGATCACTCAACACTCGGCCAAAAATGTATTTTAGTGAATCACTCGAGAGCGGCATGGAACTTACTCCTACCATAAGCTTGCCAAGCAATCAATCCTCCTCCTTTATAACTATATACCTTTGTAAATATCAAGAGGACTTTTTGGGTGAAGGGTTAGGCTTGGGTTAAAGGTAGGTGGTTGGGTTAGTGGTTAGTGGTTAGTAGAAAAAGGGCTAAAAAGCGTAAAAAGTATCGGTTTTCGTAAGACTTTCTATTTTTCAACTTTTTATTTTGATGAAGCCATTATTCCAAACAAAGTTATTTTTGATGAACTTGTTTGTTTATTTCTTTTGCTTCATCATATTATTATTATTATTATATTTTTGAAAGTCATATGAAAAACCGAACTTGTTACTAAAACAAAGGGTTAAAAATAAAAAGGTTTTGGTGGGTGAAAGGGTGTTTGGTTTGGGTTAAGAAATGAAAAGGTTTAGGCTCAAAGGGGTTAACTAGGGGGATTTTGGGTAGGTGGTAAAAAAAAGAAAAATAATGGTGTAGAAATAAAAAGGGTTAGTCCTAATGCCTCCATCATTTACTTACTCGGGTTTAAGTTGGTAAGGACCGGGAATGTATCGTCGTGGCAAGTTCTAGAGTTGTAAGAACCAAGCGGCTATTCACACAAGAAACGAAAAATGAGCATTTAGTTTAAAGATATGTATTTGTATGCTCAATAAAGGCTCAAAACTCACTTTTGTGGGAATGGGTTTTTATGTGATCAAGTATATATAATTAAATTTTAACTAAGCTTGTCATGCCTTTTCATAATTTTCTTATGTTGGTTCTTTTTATCACGAGGCTATCGGTTGTAAATTTGTAAAAATATAACCTTTTTAGAACTTTGAAATTCCCAAGTTAAACCTAGACAAGTAAAAAAAATGAAAATTTTTGAAAAATTTTGGGGTGATAAGCGGTTCCAATAGAGTTTTGTGTAAGGCTTGTATTTAGGACTTGCAATATTCAAGGTTTTAGCATCCCCCCACACTTAAATTACACATTGTCCTCAATGTGTCCCAAAAATAAGTTTTTAGGTTGATTGAATGTGTAAAAGGTGTGAATTAGCAAAAAAATTGTGTTACTGGGCGCTGAACACGGCCCCGTGGTGTCCGGGCACGGCCCCGTGTTCAAATGCCAGTAACAAAAATTAAATAAAAGAAACAGAAGCCTGGACACGGGGGCGTGTTGGGTGAACACGGCCCGTGTCCAGTTACCTGAACTGGGTCTTTTTCTGCAGATTGTGCAGCACGGGGCCGTGTTGGGCGGACACGGCCCGTGCTGAACTTACTGTAAACGAAGAAAATCGTCGGATGGCTCTGTTTTCCTGCATGGGGTGCTGGTTCAAGTTTTCCCTTGTATCCTTTGCCATCTCAAGTGTGTTTTATTCCTGAAAATTAAAACTAAACTAGAAAACATAAAAACTAATCTAAATTAAACTAAGGATAGTTCCGCGGAATGCCTCCGTGGTGCGCCACGTTTATAAGGGTCCTTGGCTAGACCCAAAGCCTGGTCATATGTCACTCAAGTGGGATGTTTCGCATCCCATGTTACACCGTCGGAGAGCTTCATCCAAGCTTGAGTCTATGACCTTCATGTAGTCAACCGGGTCTTCGTCTCTCTTTCCCACCCCAAACTTCACTTCCTCGTCCCCAAACTTCAATGTTAGTGTTCCGTCATTCATATCAACCACTGCTTGGGCGATGGCTAGGAATGGCCTCCCGAGGATGAGAGGAACATCGGCGTCTTCTTCCATCTCTAGGATGACAAAGTCGGTTGGGAAAACGAAATTGTCAACTTTGACCAATAGATTTTCAGCGACACCTTGTGGAAATTTGAAGAATCTGTCGGCGAGTTATATGCTCATCTTTGTAGGGCTCGTTGTTCCTAGGCCGAGTCGTTTGAACATTGATGTGGGCATGAGGTTAATGCTAGCCCCAAGATCGGCTAATGCATTACGAACGGGAGATTCCCCAATCGAGCAAGGAATCGTGAAGCTTCCGGGATCAATTTTCTTTTGTGGGAGTTTGTTGAGTACTAAGGCGGAGCATTCTTCGCCTAAGTTAACTAATTGCAATGATTCAATTTTCCTTTTATGAGTGAGGAAGTCCCTCATAAATTTTGCATATTTAGGCATTTGGGTAAGGACCTCAATAAAAGGAATATTAACATGCAATTATTTTAGTAAATTTTCGAACTTTTCGAATTGCTAATCGGTCTTTTGATGATTTAACCTACCGGGGTATGGAATCGGAGGAGTCTTGGTGTGCTCTTGATTTGGTAAAGAAGCCTTTTCTGGTTGGGGTGCGGGTGGAGTCGTGGTTTGGCTGGACTGGCTTCTTTCTTCTGGCGGTAATGGAGCCTCCTCGGGACCCACGGTTCGATTTCTCAATGTGATGAGATGTACTTGTGCTTTTGGGTTGGTTTCAGTATTGCTAGGTAACGCGCCTTGTGGTCTCTCGGAGAAATTTTGAGCTACTTGATTTAATTGTTTTTCAATGTTTTGAATGCTAGCTTGTTGATTTCTAAAATTCGATTCCAATTGCTGAAATCGATCCGAGTTTTTCTTTTCGGTGTCGGAGATGAGGCGAGATACAGTATCTTCAAGCATTTCTCGTCCACCTTGTTGTTGAGAAAAGTTTTGTGGTTGTTGAAAGTTAGTTCGTTGGTTTTGTTGGTTACTACTATTGCCAGGATCTCTCCAACCAAGGTTTGGGTGGTTACGCCATCCTTGGTTGTAGGTACCCGTTGGAGGACCCGACGGCCTAGGTCTGTTATCAATGTAGTTTACCGTTTCTGTTTGTTCATCTAATTCTTTCATACAACTCCAATTTTCATGTGGCCCTCCACACCCTTCACAAGCCATAACTGAGACGTTTTTGTCATTTCTATTTTTTTTATTTTTGAAGAAAGGGCTTCGATTTGGGCTTGTAAAGAAGTGCTTTCATCAACCTTATGGGCGCCCGGGGCAATAGATTTATTGCCTCGGGGAGTGTGCCATTGAAAATTGGTTTAAGCAATTTCCTCAATTTGATTATATATTTCATTTGGGCGACGATTACCTAAAAGTCCCCCGGAGCTAGAATCAAGTGTTTGTCTTGTGTGTGGTAACAACCCATTGTAGAAAGTGGATACTTGTTGCCATACCGCAAGACCGTGATGAGGACACTTTCTTAGTAGCTCCTTGAACCTTTCCCAAGTTTCATATAAGGATTCCCCATCCTCTTGTGAATATGTATTAATTTCAGTCATTAATTTAGCCGTTTTAGCAGGAGGGAAATACTTATATAGAAACTTTTGGGCTAGTTCATCCCAGGTGTTTACCGAGCCAACTGGGAGGGTGTTAAGCCAAGCCTTTGCTCGGTCTTTTAGTGAAAATGGAAACATCCGAAAGCGAATAGCGTCGTTTGATGCTCCATTGATCCGAAAGGTATCACATATTTCTAAGAAATTAGTAATATGTAGATGGCGATCCTCGTCCGCAAGCCCATGGAAGGTTGCGGAGTTTTGAAGCATTTATATCAAATGTGGCCGAAGTTCAAAGTTATTGGCTTCGACATTCGGTGCATTGATAGCGGCGCCTAGATTACCTACGGTGGGTCGTAGGTAATCCATGAGGGTACGTTGGTCCGCCATTGGAAGTGGGTCCCCCGAAACTTTCTCTTGGTTTTTAGCTTTAAGTCTTTTTCTGAGAAAGCGTTCGGGTTCTTCTAGAGGTTCTTTTATGTCTCTACTAGAACTGGAGCTCATGCACTATGTAGGAAGTTCAAATGTGGAGCCTGGGTTCCAAGTACTGCAACAAAAACAGAAAAGAACGTTGGTCAGAAGGTTCACCACGGCCCCGTGTTCAGTGAACACGGCCCGTGGTCGGAGATACAGTGATTGTTTTCCGGATCCCTGTTACTGGGAAGTTGGGCACGGCCTCGTGTTGCACCGACACGGCCCCGTGTTCAGATCTCTGTAACTCGGAAAATAAAAACTGCCAGTAACAATGCTGAGCACGGCCCGTGTCCGACCTGGCACGGCCCGTGCTGAGTTCTGCAGAAACTGAAAAATTAAAAAAAAAATCCTAAAAAAAAATTGAAAAATAAGAAAAACGATTAGGCCGCTGATTCCTAACTTTCTTAAAATCCTTGTGTCCCCGGCAGCGGCGCCAAAAACTTGATGTGCGTGAGTGTTATTGGTTTTTAATGTATTTATTAAGCCCTTTTTAACACTTATTAGCCAAGTTTTAAATTTATAAAACATGATATTTACTAACACTAAACACACATGTGGGCAAGTGCACCCATCGTGAGCGTAGTATAGTGTTGGTAAGATACCGAGGTCGTCCAAGGACACAAGAGCTTTTAGTACCGGTTTATCCTCAACGTCTAATCAAATAAAAAAGTTAGAAAAATGTTTTAAACTAAGAAAATAAAAACTAACTAAAATGTTGAAAAAATAAAAATAAAAGAAAAACAGATAGACAAGATAAATCACTTGGTTCCGACTCGTGTATAGTGTAACCTTTGATTATTTCCGCACTTTTGCACTTATTTAAGAAATTATCTTAGTTATTGTAGTAGGCCCCTCTTTTGGAGGTGACGTTACCCTCAACCCAGTAGTTTGAGTCAGCAAGGATACAATCCTAAAGGGTCGGATTATTGAAAGATAATTAATTAAGTTATTAATGCAAATTATGGTAGGCCCCTCTTTTGAAGGTGACGTTACCCTTGGCTAAGTAGTCTGAGTCAGCAAGGATACAGTCCTAAGTAGCCGGGTTATAGTATTAATAGTAGTTAACTTATGAGGGGATCAAAGAGTTTGGACCCCCGCCATCTAATACCGTTAAGTATTGAAGGAGGTCCTACTAAATTTGACCCAGGTCCCTTGCAGGATCTCTAAACGCTGAACAACGGCAAGACTCTTACCAAACCGTTCCCTTAACCCCCGACCAGGTAGCCAACATACCTCCATATAGACCGTGGAGATATGAATGGTGAAAATCTTTTATTTTATATAGACAGTAAAATAATGCCAAGACACCACGGACAAACGATAAGGAAGAATCACCTTCAACATAAGAAACTAGTTATTAAAGTCATTAATACATAACCAATTAAAAAGTGCGAAAAGATTAAAAATAAAAAGTATTACACTAGACACTTGTCTTCACCAAGTGATGTAAGAGACTTAGGCAAACATGGCCTTGATTGTCAAGAACTCTTACGATCAATCTTGGATCCTGAGATGACTCACACACTCTATGATGGACAATGGATGATGGTGGTGGATGATGGTGTTATGGTGGTGGTGGGTGGTGGGTGAAGTGTGAGAGAGGTGGTGTGCCAAGGGATGGTTTGAGCTTGAGCCAAGCACTCCTATTTATAGGCTGAACAGAAGCTCGGGCACGGCCCCGTGTCCAGTGGGCACGGCCCCGTGTCCACATCCTTCTCTTTCTTCATTTATTGCAGCTTGTCTTTATTAGTTGACCACGCCCCCGTTTCCGCTGAGCACGACCCCGTGTGTATAAGCATATCTGTACTATGAAGATTTGCCTAGATTCTGCGAATCTTATAGTTGACCACGGCCCCGTGCCCGCTGAGCACGGCCCCGTGGTGGGCAATAGAAGCTTCTACCACTTTGTCTTTTCTGCTGACACTTGGGCACGCCCCCGTGCTGGCTGAGCACGGGGCGTGTTCAGTCTTCTGTCTTCTTGTTTTGCTTGGGAAGATGCTGTCGTGGGGTCGGGCATGTCACGTTTGTTCCTTTTCTTGTATTTATGTTAGATTTTGCTGTCTTTTTGCTTCTTTTGTTAATTTGAGCTCATTTAATCCTGAAAATACAAAAGGAAGACAAAAGCACACTTTTTCCAACATTAGTACTAAAAAAGGGTTAGTTTTATGCCACAATTGATGTAATTTATATGTTGCATTTTGCACACATCAGAGGTGTAGATCGAGAAGAATCTTCTTGCATGCGTCTTCCATGTGCCTAAATGGAACAACAATCTGTTGAGAATATCGAGTGGTTACTTCGGCCCTTATAATATGTGTTCTCTACTTCATGGTTCTCGATTGTCTAATATAGGGAGGACCCCTTTGCCACACTGGGTTGTGCGACGCATACATTGATTTTGCTGGGGCTTCATGTGTCCCAATACAGTTGATATGGTTTCCAAGAATGCCGAATAGAGTGCAGTATATGGGTTATACCACATTTCGCGCCACGCTATCTCCTTGGGGTAAAACGGATGTCATATGTAAGGGTCTATCGTAACAACTACAAGGGATATGTTGGTGTGTTGTAGGCTTCGTACAAGCTTAAACATAAGAATCCTGAAGTGTTGAGAAAAGTCTTTGCTGTGTGTTAACCATCTTCACTTGCTTAGATACCGGGTCCCAAACGACAGGCTTCCTACTTGTAGAGGGTTATGGTAACTTTCTTGGTTAGTGTTCTACTGGATGGGGGATTGAACGACTTAGAAATTCAAATAGATAGTGATCATTTGCTTGACCCGCAGAGTCCATCAGGATTTCCATGCACTACAAGTTGTTATTACGTGGGCCCCCGTAATAATAAATTGTCTTGCATGGTCACCCTAATGCTCTCTCGTTCAAAGCAGCTGATCAGTCAGCGAGGGGACACTACTGTCCTCATACCTTCGACATAGAAAGGACCCTTACACTCTGTTCCCGAGTCTCATTTAATAAGGGGAGGGGAAAGAAAGGAGATGAAAATAGGAGAAAACCATATCCCGAGATTTTTTAAGGATGGGAGGGGAGGGGAAAGGAGGGAAAAAGGATCAATTTTTGTACGTATCTTTATCTTCCCAAATTGGGAAGATTAGGAGAGAAAATTGTATGAATTACTAAATTGCCCTTATATTTAATCCTTGTTTAAATAAAAACCTAAAGCTCACGTTCAGTTATTTTACAGTTATAACCTACAAAAATTGGCGCAAGTTCCTGCTCTGCATCTTCCTGGTATGCATCTTTCATATCATTTTTCACCTTGGTTTATTTGGGTTGGTTGGTTCGCTTTTAAAACAAATCACCCAACGTGGATATGAAAAACAGCTGATTGAACTACATAAAAGATGTAAGAACTGGCAATTGTAAATTACCTACACCAAAATATATAGAGGCATTAGTAATTCATGTATAACCGTCAATATCAACAAAATAAAAAAAAAACTTCAAAATTCATATATCATATTGGTAGCACATTAAACTAAAATCGGATAAGTTCTGCCAAAAAAAGGTTGTCGTTGAAAATAGAATCCTATTGAATTAATATCATAAGATGCTTTCTTTTGTTGGGTGCAACCTAAAAAGTTACAAGATTGTCGCTTTTTTGGTTCTTGAACAAAAAGCTGTTTACAGAATAGGATATATATGTAGGCATTGTTGATTTTTTTAGTGGGAAGTGAATTGGGTGTCAAATTTTAAGAATGAGAGGGAAAATATTTAACAAATTCTAGAGAGAGAGAGAGAGGGGAATTAGTGGGTCAGATGTGCACTGGCCATCCATGTGGACAATAATGTTTGTGGGTCTGGAGTCTGTCCTCTTCATGTGGTGTTTGTCACTTTGACAGGTGACAGGAGTTTTAGTAAGACCGTGGGGTATGGTGGGACGGGGGTTTGGGGCATGGGTTGACACGTGGATTATGGGGCACTCAATACACAAACCCAAGTTTATAGGGGTACGGTGGGCGTGGCTGGGCTGGCGTGGCCAAGCCACATAGGATCGCTATGCCCTAGCCAACAAGCCAATAAGAGCCGGCCACATAGGATCGCTAGCATGCCCCACATCCGGCCTTAAACTCCCGCCCAAGGGGCCACGCCCAAACCCAAGCCCACCCGGGGTGGTGAATTGGGCGTTTCTCTCCAACACACGCCCCAACCCATGCTCCATACCCCGTAGTCTAAACTTCAAGTTCTAAAGGTCTTTTGTAAACTTATCTTTTTCCAAAATTACCAATTTACCCTTTTATATTCATCATATTCCTCATTCTTTAAGTTTTCTTGGTGGGTTGAGTTAGTAATTTAACATAAGTTTGCTGTCTTTTATAAGCTATTAAATGGAAATGGAAATGCAAGGCAAGTATTTTCCTGCCACAAAGACATGTGCTTGATGCAGTAAAGTCTAAATGGGTGTATACATCTTGTCAAGTTAAATGCTTATGTTTGTTGATTTATTTTTTTTTCTTAAATTGCGAGTTGTATTGGTTTTTTTATTTGATTCAAACATAAATATAAATTATTGTTTGAAGGTTCACTATTGAAATTTGGGACTTTTCTATGGATGATCAAATACTTCGAGATCAAATACTCCGTATAATTCGTGTTGTGCGAGCTAGACAATTGCAAGCCGCTGGACTAATTTGCTTATTGCTAGCTTTCATTACACAACATAGATTGTCTAAAAAAAACATGCCAATGTACCTACTAGAGATGTAATTTTACAACGACGATATGTATGAGAAGAGATGTTACGTGACCTTTCAAATAGTGGTAAATGTCGTGAACTTATTCGTATGAGTGAGAGAGCTTATATGACATTGTGCAATATCTTAAAGCATGATGCCACAACCTGCTGTGTTTCATCTAACGATACAACCATGACACAATGCAACACATTCAAGTTTTCTAGCCGGTGGAGCTACATTATATGCTGGTCGAGTGGTGATTAGAGATGGTATTTTGGAGGTAAGTGTCTATAATCATTTATAAGTTTTACCATAGAATATAATCTTGTAGAGAGTAACATTATTTCTAAAAATCGACAGGCTGTTTGGCCTCATAGTGGACATTACCTCCCGACGGATAAAAATTTGATGCTTTCATGTCATTTCTTGAGCAACACAATGTCGATCTCAATACTGTCAAGGTAAAATAACGAATATTCGGTGCTCGAGATTCATGGTCAACGTTTCAGGATGTAGTCAAAACTGCAACTTAATATAATGAACGAACATAATGACTAGGGGTGCAAACGAGCCGAGCCGAGCCCGAGCTTGACCAGAAAGGTAACTATAAGCATTTCTTTATTGAAACTTATAGTTGAAACATGAGTATGAATCATCAACATTAAATGTGTTGTGCTTTTAAGCACAAGGGAATTTCGATAACGATAAGTCTATTGATGTATGTAGGGGAACCGCTTTCGGTTCTAGATGGAGTTCCCATTGCGGTCAAGGATGAAATAGATTGCATGCCATATCCAACTACTGGTAATTTCATATGGTGGTATACCATTTTAGCTTTGATTCAAAGGGAGTAACATTCTTAAGTTGCATTACTGACCATTAATATAGGAGGTTCAAAGTGGTTGCATAAAGTAAGACCTTGCAAAGAGGATGCCTGTTGTGTTGAACGCTTGAGATCATGTGGTGCCATACTTGTGGGAAAGACAAATATGCACGAGCTAGGTGCAGGAACCAGTGGGATAAATCCTCACTGTGGGTATAGAAACAATTCCAAAACACTTGGAATAAACACATGTACAATAATCTTAATTTCTCGTTGTTGTTTTTAATTAACACAGGACGTCACGAAATCCTTATAATCCTAAACTGGTGGTTCATCTAGTGGATCAACTGCTGTTGTATGCGCCGGATTGTGCCCAGTTGCTCTTGGACGTCACGAAATCCTTATAATCCTAAAGCATATGTAGAAGCAGGTCAAACATAGAAACAGAATGTTAATTAAAATGTTTTATGTTTAAAGGGTATAATGGTAAAATTGTTATTTTATTTTCTTTTCCTTCTAACTCGGGAACACAGATTTCTTCTCTTTTCCTTTACATTTCATTAAACTCGGGAACACGAAAAAAATCACATATTTTCCCTCCTTTTCTCTCTTAATTCATTTTCCTTCCCTTCCCCCTATTAAATGAGACTCGGGAACAGAGTGTTAAGGTGGTCCACGCGCCAACGTCCGTCGTCGTATGCGCGAAATGGCACAATGCTAGTCAAGTAGGAATAAAGAGAGTTCCTAACAATAGTAGTTGGAGGGGCACCTTCAAGATGAGTACCTCATCTTCTTTGCCTAGAAGGGAGTGTCGTCTATCATGTTTCATAAATGCCTCAGGGACCTCGTCCCACTGATAAGGTTAATGTCCAAGGTTACTTCCTCCGCCTCGCCGTTGCCGTCGTAGTCAGACACCTTCGCACTCAAGAGGGAAGAGTAACCATCTTCTACAGAAACAAGCTCAGGGTCTCGTTTGGTGACCACGTCAGCCACAATCTTCGCTATAAGAGCGAGGTCGATAGTCTCATTGTGCGAGTCAAGAACAATAACAGGATTCAAAGTCGAAGGTATCTCGCCCCGGAAATAATTATTACATACATGCATATATATTTATATATATATTAATGAATAATAATGTTACTTAATATATATAAGCAGATAATGCAACATGTCACTATAACTCTCGTTTGTTCCTTCGGGGTCATTTTATCTTTGGCAAGTCTATCCCACATGGACTGACTATACCTCAATTGGCACATTAGTCGGGGTATTCTCCCTCCCTACTAATGTCCTTGCTTTGCCTTTGCTTTGTCTTTACTTTGTCTTCCCTTTGAAAAATGTTCGACTCATGGATCTTGGCGCTTTTTGTAAATGCAATGAAAAATATTTTGTGATAATGTTTTTCGTGAAAGAATCCTAGTGACTGTCGTCTAGACTCAAGAAGGAATCCTAGTTCACTACAATCGAAGCTCTGATACCAAACTGTCACACCCTGACTTTTGCGGAAGCGTATGAGGTGTGACTTGCTCAATATCATTGCATTCAATTATAATAAACAACTATATGATTAAAACATGATGTTCATCCATTCACAAATTTGAAATGTTACAAACACAAGTCATTAAGTTTCAACCAAAATACTCAATTTATGTTACAAAACAAAAGTGGATGACATCTAAACTTGAAATTTACGTCTTGAAAACAACACCAGCGCCCAAGATCCATCTCGTTTCCTGAAATACATGTAATTTTGAAAACATCAACAAAAGTTAAACGAGTTCATATGTTTCTGTATGACTTCGAATAATCTTGTAAACATTTGTATGTATGCCTTTGTAATCCGGTATGAAAGCGTCTATGAACATATCAATTAATGATTTGCAAGGTCATTAATATATGTGCAACGGTGTAGGAAGGCTCAAACCTAGCGGATTTTGTACCGGGCCTCCGGCTGGAAGACATAGTCACCACATTCGGTCACTCCGGCCCATGGGTAGGGCACGCAACACCCAGATAGATCTATCACTCATGCCCCGCGGTCCTTATACAAGGATTAATGGTCTTAAGTGTGCGCCTACCCATTCACATGATCTAACAGTTCATTCCTTAGCTAACCAAATCATTTATAAACATTTGTAACATGTATTTCACACCCGAAGTTATAAAACTGAAAACAGTTAAAAGAAAAGGGGGACATGAACTCATAGGTTTGCGTCCTGTCTCTTGTATACCCAAAGTATGTATCCTTACGTCGTACTACATCCTACACACGTGCTGAGTTTTATTGGACGTTAAGGTCGTGTAACGACTCTTAGTCTTAGTTTCTTAGTAAGACTTATTTCGGAATTCTTGGTATACAGTGAGTTACATCTTTGATGTTCATTAAATAATTCCAAGGTATATAACTATTAGTTAAAATAATATTATTTTAACTTAAATTATATTTATCCAATTTTTTGGAATATTGTTAAAACAATATATTTTTAAACTGGTTTATTATGTATTTCCACTTATGTATTTTCCCAAGTATGGGTGTACGTGTACTCGTGTATTTTCATACTTGTGTATTTGTGTATTTTGCCAAGTATTGGTGGTGTATTCCGGCGTGCATTTATACGTATGAGGATACGTATTTTCTTGTATTTATTAAGTATTTTTGTACTTAATTTTGTATTTAACTTTCCGGAATATTATTTTTAGATAACTAGAAATCACCAAATTTTATATTCTCAAAATATATATATTTTAAGAGAATTTTTATAGAAAATATCTATAAATCTTTCTTGGCAAAAATAAATGTGCCTTCATATATATCTCAAAAATAATATATATTTTTAAGATTAACTTTAGAAAATATATATTTCCATTTTTCACCCAAAATAATATATTTTCTAACTTGTTTAAGAAATTATATATATTTCCTCCTTTCAAAATAATATATCTTCAAATTGTTTGAGAAAATATATATTTTTCTCCTCTTGAAAATAATACATTTACTATTTGACAAAATGTAGTATATTTTGTACTACTTATAAAAATCATATTTTCCGTTTCTTTGGTTTCCAAAATACCGTTTAACACATTTGTCGAAATGTGAATTTTATTTCCGGAATATATATATATATTTATAGTCCATAGTCTATGACCGGTTTGTCCAATATTCGGGTATAATTTATATATTTGTTTCCTTGGAATTTTTGGTAAATATTTTGTATTACAATTTTGGTATTTTGGTGAGTTATATTATTTTCAAGTTATTAAAATAATAGAACTAATACACATATTATACAAGTAACACACAATTTGTGACATCAAAATATATATTTTCCTAAATACATACTTAGTCAATTTTATTTATCAAAAATCAACCTCCGATGATTGTAATTTTTGTAATAAAAATTATGGCAAATTTTTATATGAAAATAATGATAAAAATTTACTTGTAAACACTTGTTTAAAAATATTTTTCTAAGTGTTTAAGTTCTACAAAAAATTTGCCATAATTTCCCCTTAAAAATAGAGGTTTCCATGCTTTAAAATCATATCATTTTTTTTTTAAATTCATCACCAATCAACAACAATTTCATCAAGACTTACCATGAGCTAAAATCATGCAATTTACACTATGTCACGAACTTGAAAGTTTGTAAAAATTTATAGTATTTTAACATGTTTTTTAGTAAGTTTAGTTACCCTTAAAAACATGGTTTATAGTTTATAAAACTCATTCTTGAAGATTTTAGTTCTTCACAACTTGTATGAAGATTTTCTAAAAATGATTCTTTTTGTATTCTTCTTGTTACAAACATTTTTCTAACCTTGTTTTAACACTTAAAACATGTTTACTTCCTTTAAAATCATGATCAAGTTAAATCTTGAAATAAACTTTGGTTTCTTGGAAAGATTATTTTTGAAATCATCCATTTTCAAGACTTATATCATGCATCAATAATTATCATACACAAAAACAAGCTTATATTCAAGTTCATGTTTCACATAAAGGATGATCATTACTAATTTCACAAGATTCATCCTCACACTTGCAAGATCATGTGTTTAATCATCATCTAGCAAGCTTCTTATGATGATTAGCATCATAAACACAAGAAATCAACAATCAAGTATCACACATACACTAAAACAACTTAAATTCTTATGTTATTAAGCTTTATGTGAATGATCATCTTCATGTTTCTTTATGATTCTTATGATTAACAAGTTACATAACCTTTTAACCACTAAAATTAGAAGTAAAATCAAGTTTGTGAGGAGCTTACTACTAGCGCAATGGCTAGGGAAGAAACTATGATGAAGAAGATGATGTAGGAGGTGGATAAAAGCTCTTGGTGATGGTCCTTCAGTCTCCAAATCTCCCAAGCTTCTTAACTAAGCTCATTGCACCTCTAGATCACCTTGGATTATATGAGAATGATTGAAAAATGGTGGCAGTGTGGTGGTGAGTGGTGGTCGTATGTAATGGAGGAAGGAGAGGAGGGTGTGTAAGTTTTGAAGATGAAGAATGAATGAGGTGGTGATCTTGTGGTTATTATAAAAAGACTTTCCAATATAACATAATCTAATGGGTATTATGTTTCAAAACTAATTAGCATATCCAATAAACAAATGAGGAAAATCATGGGGTGGGTCCCCATGTGGGAACCATCAAAATAGGGGGGGTGCTAGTTAGGTTTCAAAACTTAATTAGTTTATTTAGTTGAAAGTTAAGTGTAACGGTTAGGGTTTTAGATGTTATAACGTTTTAGGGTGTGTTATGATGTTCGGTGTGACAACTGTGCCTATAGTTATCACTAACCAATCCTGAACAATTTCATAAGCAATAAAACCTTGTGTTTTATTTCTTGGATTGTGTAATTATCTATGATACTTGCACAATAACAATCCTTTTTCAAATTCAAACCCTTAAACACTTTCTGGAAAGTCATACGCAAACTGATACGTAAACGTAATCTATTTAACGCGACAAACACCCCGGAATAATGACTTATGATTAACATACCTTAAATAACCTTTACATAACTTAGAAATAAGTTTTGAAGGGTTTGGTGTGGTAAAAACTAGTTTACTCGATCACAGAGACTATTTGCGTCAAACTACAAAATTCTGCCGATTTGTATAGCAACGTACATTCCGGAACATGATAATAAGCTAAACATAACATAAATAAGCTTAACTTAGCTTAGAAATAAGCTTTGAGGGGTTCGGTGTGAGAAAATACGCTTATTTGATCAACAGGGACTAAAAGCGTCAAAAACTGCACAAGTTTGCATTTTCGCGCATATCTTACGTTCTGAACACATCCGGACATCCAAAAAAATTTTATAATCATTGAAATATATTATTTTAGTGATAGGAATGCAAAAATACCATTCGTCGCGCAATTTGGATCGTTTTCGCATCCGTTCGAGTTTCGTCGTAATTAACCGAACAACGCGATCGTACGGCCAAACGAACCAACATCCGTGATATTTTCAGATATATTTTAAGTCCCCTATGTTTTAACAACCTTTTAGAGCCTTGGAATTGGGTTAACAGGGGTTAAACGAGTCGAAAAACAAGTTTCGGAGCTGCAGGGACCTGTTTTGACAAGTTTGAAAGTTCTGACCTGCACTCCCTGGCGGCCAGTGAAGACTTTTGTTGTTTCCTTCCAGGCCCGCGAGAGCTGGAGCTGGGCAGATTCTTTGAATCTGCAACAGCTTGCTGAAACCATTTTTAATCCTAGTTTTTCAATACCTTGAGCTGGTTTAAATGTTCCCCAAGCCCACCAATCAATGTATAACAAGTGTAAGGCTAGGATCATGCCTTGATTCACTCAATTACACTTGGAATGATCTTGTGGAGGCTTGATTTCCTATAAATACCCAAACATTTCAACCTTGTTCCTTGCTCATTTGATCTAATCTGCTCTAAGTGGAGGCATTCACTAGTTGAAGGCCACCTACCTGAGTATTTTTAGTTCAATTCTTCCAAGCTTGGACCCTTTGTAAGCTTCTTTCAAGCTTGTTTATGTATTTCAAGCAAGAAAATCAAACAGTGTTTAACTTTCTACTTTGACCACGTCTTGGTCAAGTCAAAGTTCAATTGAAATTTGCAACGTGAGCGTAATCACGATGGTTATAGTCCCGTGTGACTATACCTACTGATTACCACGTTGATTTTTCGAAGTGACGAGTCAAACTTTCGGTCAAAATGCACGATTATGCGCATTTTGCAACGAATCTATTTTCGGGTATCAAAACACGTTGTTTTGATATCAAAACAATTTTCTAAATTAGTTAAACATGTTTTAACATGTTTAACTCATCACTTTTAGTTTAGTACTTGTATAGGGTCGTAAGTCAAGCGGTCTAAACAACCGCTTAGACTTTCGAACCCGACCCGTTTGGTCGATCATTGTGACCATAGTTGTATAGGGAATAACCTTCCGAGGTTATACCTTATGGTCACTTAGTTTAATTAGTTGTATGATAGGTAGTTTATATGCCTTAGGAAAATGACCAAAATGCCCTTTTTATGCATAATTTGAATTTAAGCATATGAAACCTAAATTTTGTCACTTAAACTGATTATGCAATATTATTAAACATGTTAGGGCATATAAATACTTGTCATAGGACTAGTTAGGCTATTCGTTTGCGCTTTTGCGCAAATGACGCGTTCAAGTAGCGTAGACTACCTTAACGGCTCATAACGGGTCATAAGCACTTAGGATTGGTTTCGATTCAGAATGTAGGCTTTGTTAAACCATGTCATATGAGGTTAACACTCATTTGGTTTACAACAGCTCATTCTACCTGATCTCCCGATTTAGGATCCAATTGTTAACATAGTTACCTATATTAGGTGCCGATTGATTCCGTGATCCTACGAGCTTTATTGGGTCTTAATTCCAAGACTATTTAGCAAGCTCAAGTGAGTACATAGTTCTCTCTTTTACCATTTCCAAGTATTTTGGGGTGATACACATGTGCCTACTTGTTACTTTCATGCTTTCACGCTTTCATGACATATACTTGCTATGTTCATCCAGTACACGTATAGTACATGATTTCACTTATGCTTTGCTATGTATGTTTACTTAGCATGCTAGCACATTGATTTCATAAACACTTTTGTTACATATGTTTACTCAGCATATGGGCACATTGATTTACATTACATTTCTACTCGGTTTGTTTACTTAGCATACTTAGTACATGGTTTTCACATGACATTTGATTATATTTTACATTATACCTATGGGATTGAGTAAATACTTTTTATTCACCATACATGACATTATAACTATGGGATTGAGTAAATACTTTTTATTCACCATACATGACATTATACCTTTGGGATTGAGTAAATACTTTTTATTCACCATACATGACATTATACCTATGGGATTGAGTAAATACTTTTTATTCACCATACATGACATTTGATTATACAAGACATGGTTTACACTTAACATTGGACATTTTTTACTTATAACATTTTGACATTGGTCTAACATGACATTTTTGGTGGTTATTTGGTAAGTGACTTAAATAACGAGGCGTGTGTAATATGGTAAAAGCATGGTGGATACGCCGCTGGTACTTCCTATATATAAGTGCTTTTATGATATTACATATCGTATCGTTATCTAAACCACTTTGACAGAAACAAAGACATGATACATTTTATACAAAGACACGACATATTGTTTACAAGACACTGTTTTACAAATAACATACTTTATACAAACTCATTTTACTTGGTTATTTATTTAACCATGCATCATTCTTTTATAACATCTGGTTTTCATATCGATTTTCACATGATTTTATAAAAGAAAACATTTTACAGGATTTATGACTACTTTTTGTTAAACACTTCTTTTAACTTACAAGTCATGAATCCTGCTTTAACAAAACCTATGTAACTCACAGGCATTTTTATGCTGACGTACCTATTTTCACATGTGTTTCAGGAACTAATGTATGATGATGATTGTTTTGGTCAAAAATTACCAAAGCAATTAAGTGATCAAATTAGTTAAGTGGGGTAGTGTGCTAGAAATATGTGTTGAAAATATTTTTATTAAGTTGTTTGTAAAAACAGTTTGAGGATACGGCTCAGGATACAGAGCTGTATTTATGATCAAACAATGAGCAAAAAAGGTAAAGGGTGACACCGGATATACGAGGAAAGCCCTTGATCAGTCTTGATCGCCGGCACAAAACCTCGGGAGCTGACAATCGTAGCTACCGTGTTCTTCTTTTGCTTCAAATATCAGGACACAGTGCAGGATATGATGCGGATCGTCTAGGTGTTACAATGTAATTTGAGTACAAGTGTTGGTGTGTAGTGATTGCTAGTAACTAGAGAGTAAATTGTGCGAATGAAAAGTGAGTGCCTTAACTTGATCCGATCATACTATTTATAGCTAAACGAAAACAACTAACTTTCCTATTAAACCGGGATTCGGCGGATATTCCCCATACGAACGTTGTAGACCTGGTCTTTCGGGTTCAACGTCTCTCGTATAACTGGTTTGCCCGAGTCTTAAGGAGAAGAGGTCCACTTGACCGTTAGTGACCCACAGCTTTTAACCTGCACGTGGTTAATTTAGTTAATACCAGGATATCGCACCAGGATGTTACCAATATCCTGATCCGGTATCCTGATCATAAGTAAACAATCAAAAGCAGAATATTAGTCAGGATATATATGCTCAGAAAATGATCCATAACAATTATCCCCAAATATATCTGTTGGTATACCAATCCAACGGATATATTTTAAAACCTTATCTCGTAAACCGAGACAATTAAAACGAGGTTACGTTTGAGATGACATTGTGCAACTTCCCATGCTACTTTTACTCTTCACCCCCCTATGTCCTGCCTATATCAACTGAGGGACTTCTCATTCTGGTCATCTCTATCTTCAAGCGATTTTCAGGTATTTTTTCTCTCTCTCTTCCCTACTTTCTCTGTTTAAACCCTCTATTTTCCGATTGTGATCCTCCATGGCTACTCGCACTAGATCCCAAACGGCGGACTCTGTTTCCCCCTTTCACAAACAAAACCTACTCAAGGAACCCTCAAAAGAGGTTTGCTCTTTTGATAATGCCGATACTGCGGCTTTACGAGCCTCCGGTGCCTTTCCCGCCGGGATGATTTTCCGTCCATTCGACCGAGAGGTCCGATCGGATTTTTGTTCCGACGAGTGGGTATGCTTTTTTGCTTATCCTTTCTCCATAGGGCTTCAGTATCCGTTTTCTCCCTTCATTTCTCGTTTCTTCGAGCTTACTGGTCTTAGCTTCGCCCAAATCATGCCCATGGTTTGGCGCGTGTTAGTCACCTTGGAGCGAATCAAGGCTCGTCACATGCCCGATCTGTGCATCGAAGATCTCCCGATGGCCTACCGTTTAAGATCTCATGGTTCTAGCCGGTTTCTTCTATTTTCTATTTCCAGAGATCCTCTCATTCTTAAGGCCACCAAGAATGAGGATAAATGGACAAGAAAATTCTTCTTTGTAAAAAGGGACTCCATTGATAGAGGTTCTGACCTTCCTACGAGATGGTTAACTTCTGGTAGGATTTAGCGTTTTAGGAATATCCCCAATCATATCCCGAGACTACATCCTGAACCGATATCCTGATATGTTTATTCCTTTTTGCAGCAAACTTCAAGGAATTAGCTCCCCCAAGTGCCGAATCAGAAAGAAGGATAAAAGAAATCTACAAGCTTTCGGAAAGCGAAAGGTCCTTTACCCTGCTACTCACAAGTCAAAGTCAAAGATCAAGTTCCAACATGTCTGGTAAGCATATTCTCAGAAATTATCTTTATTTATTAAACCGATTATTTTTCAGAGGTATAATAAGTCTGAAAATATCTTCCCTTGCGCAGTGCCAGTTATCAACCTCGAAGGCTTCCAGCTTGACGAGTTGGACAGTTACTCTAGCCTCGCACCTCCCTAGCAAGAATCCAATCCGAAGTCATCTGTCACTCCGAAGCCTACTAGTTCAAAGACTACTTCTGCTCCTAAAGCTCCTCCAGCATCCAGGACCCGGGCCTCTAGCTCCCGGAAGAGAAAGGAAGTTGAGCCCCCAGCTACACCCCATGTGTTCCCATTCGAGAACCATGGGTTTTCGGAATCCAGCAAATTCATGACCGGCTTCCTCAACCAGGTTGGTATCCTAACCCATATCCTGCAACATATGCTAGTTAATAAAGTCAATTAAAGTCAATACCTGATTTCTTTGCAGGGTCTCGAACGCCTGGTGTTTCTCTATGAGGATGCATGCGGCTCGAATGTCATGCTTGAAAGCCAGCTGAAAAAGGCCGAAGCCAGCATCGCAGGTCAAGCAGCAATTGCCACCGCTAAATCGGAGCACTACGAGGCTAAGTACAAGGCTATGACTCAAGATCACCAGTCTGTCATCCAGAAGATCACCCAGGAGGCTCAAGCTAAGTTCGACGCGGCTCAGGTTCAACACGAGCAGGCCATGGCTTCATACTGGGAGAGCCTCAAGAATTCTGTCGTCATCTCCCTTCTCCAGGCCAGACTGAAAATGGATTACGAGGCAATGGCTTTGGGTTTGCAATGCCCTTCTTGGAACACCAAGGCCTTGGAGGCGAAAGTGTGAGATCTTGGGGGGAATCCTGTGGAGCCTCCTGCCAAATCTGCTGCGGAAGAACCTGCCGAGATAGTGGATGCTAGTGCTTCAAAGAATGCTACTGATGATGCTGGGGCAAATGCTGGAGAAAATGCTAGTGGAGAGGATGCTGCTGAAGATGCTGGGACAAATGTTGAAGAGGATGCTGGTGGAGACGTCACGATGAAGGAAGGAGCTGCCCCTTAAGTGCAGCGATGTGGGTGATGATGGATATACGTGCCAAGGCCGGAGCCCACTTTTTTAAATTTCATGGTTGTGGTCTGTACAAACAATTTACTTTTTTCTGCTGCTGAACAATTTACATTTCCTGCACTAGAGCAAAACGATGACCAAAGGTGGATGGGTCCTGTATTTCAGGATGAAACCCTTGGTCATCAGTTAGTATAATTTGTTTTGGATGATGCAATGGTTGGAGGCGGATGGGTCTCGTTTTGAGATGAAACCTTCAACCGTTGCTTAAATATGGTAAAAACTAATAGTGCTTTTGGTGGATGGGCCTCGGTTTGAGGTGAAACCAAAAGCACAACTTTTGACTTGTTAATAGTATAACCACCGTTTGACTTATTTGTTGTTGCCTTTTAATTTTTGTTATGCATCACTTAGTTTAGATTTTAGCTTTGCAAAATTTGTACAATTATTTTTTGAAAATATCCTGATCAATATATTTAGTGGTATCCTATGAAGACTTTTGTCGAATAGGACTTCTCAAAATCCAAATAATTTAGACAAAGTCTCTGAAGGACAAGAGATAGTTTATTTTTCAAAATCTCAAATAATTTAAACATAGTTTTCAAAGGGAAAAGATGGTTCACTCAGCATTTATAAACAAATTCAACTCCGATTTTTAAATCCAAGTATTGTATCCCAAATATTCCAACCAAACGTCCTGAATCATATTTCGAGAATATATCCTAAAGATATATCCTAATCAGGATACTTAAACTTTAAACGTAGTTTTGAAAGTTCAAACAATCTGTGTAAGATTCACAAAGGAAAGATCATACCAGGAACAGAGTACAACCCTAATATTGGACTTTACTCCTGTTGCAACTTTTGCCACAATGATGTCCCCAGTTCGAGATACTTAGTATCTTAGGTCCCAATTTAATTTTCTGAGCTCCACACAATCGCCTTGGGAGGAATGTCCCCTGTGCACAAAATCTTCGAACACTTAGAAAATTTTTGAATCCAAGTTTTGATCGTATGGACAATTCTTGTGTTACCGGGGTAAAACCCAAAAATATACTGGAGATAAATCCTTAGTACCCTGGGGAAAATCCCAAATTTTCATGCGCTACAGGCGGGAGTGTATAAACTCCAAGACTTAGAAAGGTGAAAACCTTTAAACCTTAGAGAGTATGAAAATACCCTTTCGTGAGAGAGGGTGATCAATCCTCATATACCTTTAGGATTCAGGATATAGCCAATAGTAACGAAATTGTCAGCCACTTTTACATGAACTGGTCTCGCCACCTTGAACTATTCCCGAATAGCTTGCGCTCCAGGCGGGGTGTTTAAACCCAATTCGAGAGAAAGGTGAATACCTTTAAACCTGTAAAGGGATCAGGATCCCTTAAACGTGAGAGTGGGGGCCAATCCTCTAATCTTTCGAAGTATCCTGAATGTATATCCCGGAGCTATATCCTGAAGCATATACTGCAAAACAACAGTAAGCTAAGGTGGGTGTTAGCCTGGCTAACACCCCTCCGATGCTTAAGTTAGTAATGGGTTCAAAACAATAAATAATATCAAAATTTAATAAAAGAGATAGAATCCATACCATCCTGAGTTAGAATTTAAATTCCATACTCACTTGAAATAGAGTTTTAGATGTATAGCATTCCAGGATCTCGGTAACATATCCCCCTCCATATTCTTGAGTCGGTATGCTCCTTTTCCTGATTCCGATTCAACCTCATAGGGTCCTTCCCATTTTTGAGCCAACTTTCCATCAGCAGGATTAGTAGTATTCTGAAAAGCCTTTCTCAATACCCAATCTCCAACTTGAAATCTTCTAGTCCTTATATTCTTGTTATATGCTTTAGATATCCTCTGTTGATATGCTGACATCCTTAGCCTTGCTGCGTCTCTTGTCTCATCAATAGTATCCAGTTCCTGGCATAGGACTTCAGGATTCTGCTCAGGATCCCGGATGTTGGATCTCGCTATAGGTATCACCATTTCTGTCGGGATCACCGCTTCTGCTCCAAACACCAAGGAAAACGGGGTTTGGCCCGTTGCACTTTTCACTGTCGTCCTATCAGCCCACAAAACAAAGGGTAATTCTTCTGCCCATCTTCCTTTCTTAGCCCCTAGTCTCTTTTTCAAGTTGTTGACAATTATCTTGTTTGAGGATTCTGCCTGCCCATTTGCTTGAGGATGTACCGGTGTGGATGTAATCATTTTGATTCCCCAACTCTTGCAAAAGTCAGTAGTCCTTTTACTTATAAATTGAGATCCATTGTCACAAATTATCTCAGCTGGTACACCAAACCTAGTCAGGATATTCCCTTTTATGAAGGATACCACTTCTTGATCTCTAACCTGAACGAATGCTTCAGCTTCGACCCACTTAGAGAAATAATTGGTCATTGCCAACATGAAGACCTTTCCTCCTGGAGCCTTTGGCAATTTTCCTACTATGTCCATTCCCCATTTCATGAATGGCCAAGGGGAAGCTATAGGATAAAGTGGTTCGGCCGGCTGATGTAACATGTTACTGTGCCTTTGACATGCATCACATCTTCGAGCATATTCTGCAGCATCTTTTCTCATCGTCAGCCAATAATATCCTATTCTTAACACCTTTGAGAACAATGACCTGCCCCCAGTATGGTTACCGCAATCCCCTTTGTGTATGTCCTGAAGCACTTCCTTAGTTTCGGGATCCTCTAAGCACCTCAGATATGGTCCTGCAAGGGATTTCTTATACAAGACATTATTTATAATAGTGAATCGTGATACCTTCATTCTAAAGGCCTTAGGATTCTCATCCTTTGGGATGTGTCCTTCCTTGAGATATCTTATAATTGGAACCATCCAGGACTTGGGATCCTTCTCAGGATACCCATCAGGATCCTGAATACTTAGTACTTCCTTATCCTGAGGGTTCGTCACAGGATATAAGATATGTAACATTGGTATTCGGGTTCCTTCCGTTATCCTGACTGATGATCCTAGATTCGCCAAGGCATCAGCTTCAGCATTATCCTCTCTTGGTACCTGTTCAAGTGTGAAAATATCGAAATATCCTGCTAATTTTTTGAGAATTTCGAGATACTCGATTAACTTCTCACCTTTAACTGCATAGGATCCATTAAAATGATTAGTGATTAACAAGGAGTCAACATATACTTGCAAATTCTTGATACTCATATTTTTAGCCAACTCTAATCCTGCAATTAAAGCCTCATATTCTGCTTCATTATTAGTAGCAGGAAATTCACACCTAACAGCCTGGGGTAATATGTCCCCCTGTGGCGATTTTAGTAGTATACCTAAACCTACACCTCTTACATTAGATGCACCATCAGTATATAAAGTCCAGGATTCTAAGTTTTCTCCTAGCTGCTGTACTTCTAGGTCTACTTCATTTTGAATATCACTACTAAAATCAGCCACAAAGTCTGCTAGAGCCTGAGACTTTATAGCATTTCTAGGTTCATATACTAGATCAAAGGCACTTAATTTTACTGACCACTTAGCCATCCTACCTGACATTTCGGGTTTCCTAAGCACATTTTTAACAGGATAATTAGTTTTAACATGAATCCTATGTGCCTCAAAATAATGTCTAAGTTTTTTTGATGCCATAACTAGGGCTAATATCAGTTTCTCTAAGTGAGAATACCTAGTTTCAGCATCTAATAAACTTTTACTAACATAATAAACAGGATACTGCTGACCTTCATGATCCTTTACAAGGACAGCACTAACTGCATTCCCTGATACTGCAAGATACAGGGATAATGGTTCGCCATCCTCAGGCTTCATCAATAAGGGCGCGGTTGAAAGATACTGCTTCAAATCCTGCAAGGCTGCTTCATGCTTTGCTCCCCATTCAAACTTCTTATTCTTCTTGAGGATATCATAAATCTGTTCAATGCTGCTACTCGGCCTGTTAACCGTTAAACATCCTTCATATTTGAAGGTGACTTAATATCCAAGATAGCTTTAATCTGCTCTGGACTTGCCTCTATCCCTCTTTTAGTCACCATATATCCTAGAAACTTTCCTGCCCCCACTCCGAAATGGCACTTAGTAGGATTTAGCTTCATGTTATACTGATCCAGGATATCAAATGCTCCCTTGATATCCTGGAGGTGATCCTCAGCCTTTTTAGACTTTACTACCATGTCGTCGATGTATACCTCCATAGTGTCCCCCAGCTTGTCTTTAAACATCATGTTCACCAATCTCTGATATGTTGCACCTGCATTTTTCAAACCAAAGGGCATAGCAGTATAACAATAAATACCTGTGGGTGTCATGAAAGCAGTATCCTCCTGATCAGAGGGTTCCATTTGGATTTGCTGAAATCCTGAAGAGGCATCCATGAAGGTTAACATCTCGTGGCCAGTGGTAGCATCCACCATTGAATCAATATGAGGTAGAGGAAACGGGTCTTTGGGACAAGCTTTATTCAAGTCGGTGTAATCCACACATACTCTCCATTTCCCATTTTTTTTTTGCACCACAACCACATTAGCCAGCCATTTGGGAAACTTCACTTCCCTAATCATCTTGCTCTTTAGTAGCCTTTCAACTTCCTCTTGGATGATCATATTTCGTTCCGGAGCAAATTTCCTTCTCTTTTGTTGGACAGGCTTGAATGACCTGTCAATACCAAGCTTATGTGTTATAATATTCTTGGAAATACATGTCATATCCTCGTGCTTCCACGCGAACGTTGACATCCTGCATTTCAAAAAATTAGTTAATTGATCTTCAATATCCTGAGGGATATTGGTTCCCACGAGCACCGAGATATCCGAATTATTCTGATCCAGGACCACTTTCTTTACATCCTGCTCTGAAGCCTCCACGCATCTTTAATTGCTATGCTGCATTAGGCTTTATTGAGGATTTCATTGAGGATGAGTAACATTCCTTCGCCTCCTGCTGATCACTATCAACCTTGATAACCCCCCAAGGGGTAGGGATCTTGATGCACTGATGATAAGTCGATGGCACAGCCTTCATATCATGGATCCATGGCCTGCCTAGTATGATGTTATAACAGGATAAGGAGTCCATCACACAGAAACGTTGTATTGAGTTGACCCCTTCAACATATACTGGTAACTTTATCTCTCCCACTGTGTTCCTGGCCTCTCCACTGAACCCAACAAGCACGGTGGATTTTGAAGTAATATCCATTGGAGATACATTCATTCTTTTCAAAGTTTCTAGTTGGATTATGTTGACGAAGCTGCCATTATCCACCAATATCCTGCGTACAAAATGGTTAGCCACATATAATGTTATTACGACAGCATCATGGTGAGGATCCTGGACAGTATCCCTGTCATCACTGTCGAAAGTGATCACTTTATCAGTTGTGAGGGTAATCATCCTGGCTGGTTTATCTCCCCTCTCGGCCTTAGCTTCCTTTGCATGTCTCTTGGCCGCAGAATACGAAGTCCCACAAATGTCGGATCCTCCTGAAACAAAGTTGATTATCTTGGCATCCGCAGGAGGTGATGCTGCTCGTTCAGGATCCTTCTCAGTATCCTGAGCCTTATTCTTCTTTCTTCCTAGGAGATCCTTCAGATATCCCTTGCTTAGAAGATAACTTATTTCCTTTCTTAGAGCAATGCAATCCTCAGTTACATGTCCGAAATCTTCATGGAAGGCACACCATTTGGATTTATCCTTCCAATCAGTTTTTTGTTGATTCTTTCGAGGCCACCTAGCTTTGTCTCCTAAACCCTGCATAGCATACATTAACTCAAGTATGTTAACAGAAAAGCAATATTCAGATAATTCAGAATATTCTTCAGGATCCTCATCTTCAACAGCATTCACTTTCATGTTGTCAATTCTGCCATACGGCTTAGAGCGATATGGTTTATACGAGGATTCTGATTTCCTATTGGTTGATTCATAGGTTGAGGTGGAATTCATCCTCTCTTGTGTCTTTTTGTCATCCTCCAAGCGAATATATCTCAAGGCCCTGTTATGAGCTTCGTCGAGATTCCTGCAGGGATTCATTACAAGATCCTGATAAAACTGAGAATCCTTTTGTAATCCCATCTTAAAAACCTGCACAACTGTTGCAATATCAAGATGTGGGATATCCAAGGATTCCTGACTAAACTTGTTCACATAATCCCTCAAGGATTCCTGAGGCCCTTGAGTTATCCTGTAAAGATCACTGGTTAGTTTCTCAAAACTCCGGCTGCAAGAAACCTGACTATTAAATAAATTAACCAAATGAGCAAACGAAGTAATTGAGTGAGGAGGAACATTTAACAGCCATTTCAAGGCTGATCCTGTCAAGGTAGAACCAAAACCCTTGCAGAGGCATGATTCCTTGAGATCTGGAGGGATAGGGTTGATCTCCATCCTTTCCCTATACTGGGCGATATGCTCTTCAGGATCCGTGGTTCCGTCATAGAGTTTCATGTTGGGGGTTTGAAATCTTTTCGGGATTTCAGCATCACAGATAGGATGCGCAAACCGGGATATCCTGTGGCTGTCTTGGGATACTTCTGGAATCGGCTGGACCACTCCAGGCACACTGGATATCATGTCTTTCAGCTTTTGAAGCTCCCTAGTAAATGTTGACGTCATACCTGCATCCTGGAAAGATCCACTATTGTTAGAAGCAAGAATATTATTATTTGACAGGTTACCAGTCTGAGGATTCTAGCCATATCCTGAGCTTCTCAAGGTTGATACTCTTATTGAAGAGGGTATCTCAGGAGTATGATTCTGGGAATGGCTTGGCACGATATTCCCCCAGTTATCCTCAGTGTAAACTGCAGAACTGAAGTTCAAAGCCCTGGGTTGCAAAGGAGTGACAGTTTCTTCAGCAGGCCTACTTGGGCCGGATTTCAAGAATTGTATCTCTCTTATCAACATTTGATTAGTTTCCTGCTGCTGCCTCATCTGTTCATGTACACTACCAAACAAATTTAGAATTTCTTCATTAGAAGCTATAACAGGACCAGATCCTTGGGTGTTGCGAACAGGGATAACATCATGAGCCACATGAATTTCAGTCCCTTGGGAAGAAGTTTGAGATCTCGGAGGAGGTGGTGGAAGCACCGAACCAATTGTTGCAGAGGTTGTAGCAGACATGGTGGAAGAGCTCATGTTTGATCTCGAGGCCATTGAAAACAATGTAGCAAAAAGTTTTGACAATAGAAAACCGAGAAATGATTTTACTAAAGTTTTTAGTAAAAATAGCACCACTTGCCCCACGGTGGGCGCCAAATTATTTTGGTCAAAAATTACCTAAGCAATTAAGTGATCAAATTAGTTAAGTGAGGTAGTGTGCTAGAAATATGTGTTGAAAATATTTTTATTAAGTTGTTTGTAAAAACAGTTTGAGGATACGGCTCAGGATACAGAGCTGTATTTATGATCAAACAATGAGAAAAAAAGGTAAAGGGTGACACCGGATATACGAGGAAAGCCCTTGATCAATCTTGATCGCCGGCACAAAACCTCGGGAGCTGACAATCGCAGCTGCCTTGTTCTTCTATTGCTTCAAATATCAGGATACAGTGCAGGATATGATGCGGATCGTCTAGGTGTTACAATGTAATTTGAGTACAAGTGTTGGTGTGTAGTGATTGCTAGTAACTAGAGAGTATTCGCTGGATCCCGGTTTATTAGGATAGTTTGTTGCATTTCTTTTACTATAAATAGATGGGGGCGGATCAGATTAAGGCACGCAACTTTCACACACACTTTCGAACACTTTTGTTCTCTAGCTTTCAGCAGTCACCACACACAAACACTTGTAATTGAATTACATTGTAACACCTAGTTGATCCGCATCACATCCTGCACTGTATCCTGAGATTTAAAGCAATAGAAGAACAAGGCAGCTGCGATTGTCAGCTCCCGAGGTTTTGTGCCGGCGATCTAGATTGATCAAGGGCTTTCCTCGTACATCACGTGTCAACCTTTACTTTTTTGTTCATTGTTTGATCATAGATACAACTCAATATCCTGGGCCGTATCCTGAAACTGTTTTTGCAATTAACTTGATTAACATATTTTCGATACTCATTTCTAGCACACTACCTCACTTAACTAATTTGATCACTTAATTGCTTCGGTAATTTTTGACCAAAACAATTTGGCGCCCACCGTGGGGCAAGTGGTGCTATTTTTGCTAAAAACTTTAGTAAAATCATTACTCGGCTTTCTATTGTCAAAACTTTTTGCTACATTGTTTTCAATGGCCTCGAGATCAAACATGAGCTCTTCCACCATGTCTGCTACAACCTCTGCAACAATTGGTTCAGTGCTTCCACCTCCTCCTCCACGAATGCAAACTTCTTCACATGGAACTGAAAGTCATATGGCTCGGGATGTTATCCCCGCTCCCACTACTCAGGGACCTGGTCCTGTTTTGGCTTCTAATGATGAAATTATGAATTTGTTTGGTAGTGTACAGGAACAGATGAGGCAGCAGCAGGAAACTAATCGGATGCTGATGAGAGAGATACAACTCTTGAAATCCGGCCCAAGTAGACCTGCTGAAGAAACTGTCACACCTTTGCAGCCTAGAGCTTTGAACTTCAGTTCTGCAGTTTACACTGAAGATAACCGGGGGAATATCGTGCCAAGCCATTCTCAGAATCATATTCCTGAGATACCCTCCTCGGTCAGGATGTCAACTGTGAGGAGGTCAGGATATGCTTCAGAATATGGTCAGAATCCTCAGACCGGTAACATGTCAAATAATAATACTCTTGCTACTAACAATAATGGGTCTTTGCAGGATGCAGGTATGACGTCAACATTTACTAGGGAGCTTCAGAAATTGAAGGACATGATATCCAGTGTACCTGGAGTGGTTCAGCCAATTCCGGAAGTATCCCAAGACAGCCACAGGATATCCCGCATTGCATATCCCATCTGTGATGCTGAAATCCCAAAGAGATTTCAAACCCCCAACATGAAGCTCTATGATGGGACTACGGATCCTGAAGAGCATGTTGCCCAGTATAGGGAAAGAATGGAGTTAACCCTATCCCTCCGGAACTCAAGGAAGCATGCTTGTGCAAGGGTTTCGGATCTACCCTGACAGGATCAGCCTTAAAATGGCTGTTAAATGTTCCTCCTCACTCAATTACTTCGTTTGCTCATTTGGTTAATTTATTTAATAGTCAGTTTTCTTGCAGCCAGAGTTTTGAGAAACTAACCAGTGATCTTTACAGGATAACTCAAGGACCTCAGGAATCCTTGAGGGATTATGTGAACAAATTTAGTCGGGAATCCTTGGATATCCCACATCTTGATGTTGCAACAACTGTGCAGGCTTTTAAGATGGGGTTACAAAAGGATTCTCAGTTTTATCAAGATCTTGTAATAAATCCCTGCAGGAATCTCGACGAAGCTCGTAACAGGGCCTGGAGATATATCCTCTTGGAAGATGACAAAAAGATGCAAGAGAGGATGAATTCCACCTCAACCTACGAATCAACCAACAGGAAATCAGAATCCTCGTATAAACCATATCGCTCCAAGCCATATGGCAGAAATGATAACAAGAAAGTGAATGCTGTTGAAGACGAGGATCCTGAAGAATATCCTGAATTATCTGAATACTGCTTTTCTGTTAATATACCTGAGTTAATGTATGCTATGCAGGGTTTAGGAGACAAAGCTAGGTGGCCTCGAAAGAATCAGCAGAAAGCTGATTGGAAGGATAAATCCAAATGGTGTGCCTTCCATGAAGATTTCGGACATGTGACCGAGGATTGCATTGCTCTAAGGAAAGAAATAAGCTACCTATTAAGCAAGGGGTATCTGAAGGATTTGCTGGGAAGAAAGAAGAATAAAGGGCAGGATCCTGAGAAGGATCCTGAACGAGCAGCATCACCCCTAGCAGATGCCAAAATAATTAACTTTATTTCAGGAGGATCCGACATTTGTGGGACTTCGTATTCTGCGGCCAAGAGACATGCAAAGGAAGCTAAGACTGAAAGGGGAGACAAACCAGCCAGGATGACTACCCTTACAACCGATAAAGTGATCACTTTTGATAGTGATGACAGGGATACTGTCCAGGATCCTCACCATGATGCTCTCGTAATAACATTGTATGTTGCTAACCATTTTGTACGCAGGATATTGGTGGACAATGGTAGCTCCGTCAACATAATTCAGCTGGAAACATCGAAGAGGATGAATGTATCTCCGATGGACATTACTTCGAAGTCCACTGTGCTCGTTGGTTTCAGTGGAGAAGCTAGGAATACCGTAGGGGAGATAAAGTTACCAGTATATGTTGAAGGGGTCAACTCGATACAACGTTTCTGTGTGATGGACTCCCTATCCTGCTATAACATCATACTAGGCAGGCCATGGATCCATGATATGAAGGTTGTACCATCGACTTATCATCAGTGCATCAAGATCCCTACCCCATGGGGGTTGTCAAGGTTGATAGTGATCAGCAGGAGGCGAAGGAATGCTACTCATCCTCAATGAAATCCTCAACCAAGCCTAATCCAGCATAGCAATTAAAGATGCGGGCCCAGGATATCGTGGAGGCTTCAGAGTAGGATATGAAGAAAGTTATCCTGGATCAGGATAATCCTGATATCTCGGTGCTCGTAGGGACCAATATCCCTCAGGATATTGAAGAACAATTAACTAACTTTTTGAAGTGCAGGATGTCAACATTTGCATGGAAGCATGAGGATATGACAGGTATATCCAAAGACATTATTACTCACAAGCTTGGAATTGACAGGTCGTTCAAGCCTGTTCAGCAAAAAAGAAGGAAGTTTGCTCCTGAACGAAATACAATCATACAAGAGGAAGTTGAAAGATTGTTGAAGTCCAAAATGATCAGAGAAGTCAAGTTTCCAAGATGGCTGGCAAATGTAGTCGTGGTACAGAAGAAAAATGGGAAATGGAGAGTCTGTGTAGATTACACGGACTTGAACAAGGCTTGTCCTAAAGACCCATTTCCTCTTCCTCATATTGATGCAATGGTGGATGCTACTGCCGGGCATGAGATGTTAACCTTCATGGATGCATCCTCAGGATTTCAGCAGATTCAAATGGAGCCTTCGGACCAGGAGGATACTGTCTTCATGACACCAACATGTATTTATTGTTATACTGTTATGCCCTTTGGTTTGAAAAATGCAGGCGCAACATATTAGAGATTGGTGAACATGATGTTCAAAGATAAGCTGGGGGACACAATGGAGGTATACATCGATGATCTGGTGGTGAAATCTAAAAAGGCTGAGGATCACCTCCAGGATATTAAGGGAGCATTTGATATCCTGGATCAGTATAACATGAAACTGAATCCTGCTAAGTGCCATTTCGGAGTGGGGGCAGGAAAGTTTCTAGGATATATGGTGACCAAAAGAGGCATAGAGGCGAGCCCGGAGCAGATTAGAGCTATCCTGAATATAAAATCACCTTCGAATATGAAGGATGTTCAACGGTTAACAGGCCGAGTAGCAGCATTAAACAGATTTATTTCAAGATCCTCGAAAAAATGCAAGGAATTTTATGATATCCTCAAGAAGAATAAGAAGTTCGAATGGGGAGCAAAGCATGAAGCAGCCTTGCAGGATTTGAAGCGATATCTCTCAACTGCACCTCTATTGATGAAGCCTGAAAATGGTGAACCACTATCCCTATACCTCGTTGTATCAGGGAATGCTGTAAGTGCCGTTCTTATAAAGGACCATGAAGGTCAGCAATATCCTGTCTATTATGTTAGTAAAAGTTTACTAGATGCTGAAACTAGATATTCTTATCTAGTGAAATTGATATTAGCCCTAGTTATGGCATCAACAAAACTTAGACATTATTTTGAGACACATAGGATTCATGTTAAAACCAATTATCCTGTTAAAAACGTGCTTAGGAAACCTGAGATGTCGGGTAGGATGGCTAAGTGGTCAGTAAAACTGAGTGCTTATGACTTAGTATATGAGCCTAGAAATGCCATAAAGTCTCAGGCTTTAGCTGACTTTGTGGCTGATTTCAGTAGTGACATTCAAAATGAAGTAGATTTAGAAGTACAACAGCTAGGAGAAAACTTAGAATGTTGGACGTTGTATACTGATGGTGCATCTAATGTAAGAGGTGTAGGTTTAGGTATACAACTAAAATCGCCACAGGGGGACATATTACCCCAGGCTATTAGGTGTGAATTTCCTGCTACTAATAATGAGGCAGAATATGAGGCTTTAATTGCAGGATTAGAGTTGGCTAAGAATATGAGTATCAAGAATTTGCAAGTATATGTTGATTCTTTGTTAATCACTAATCACTTTAATGGAACCTATGCAGTTAAGGGAGAGAAGTTAATTGAGTATCTCGAAATTCTCAAAAAATTAGCAGGATATTTTGATATTTTTACACTTGAACAGGTACCAAGAGAGGATAATGCTGAAGCTGATGCCTTGGGAAATCTGGGATCATCGGTCAGGATACCGGAAGGAACCCGAATACCAATATTACATATCCTATATCCTGCGACGAATCCTCAGGATAAGGAAGTAATAAGTATTCAGGATCCTGATGATGAGTATCCTGAGGAGGATCCTAAGTCCTGGACGGCTCCAATCATGAGATATCTCAAGGAAGGACACATCCCAAAGAATGAGAATCCTAAAGCCTTTAGAATGAAGGTATCACGATTCACTATTATAAACGATGTTTTGTATAAGAAATCTCTTGCAGGACCATATCTGGGGTGCTTGGAGGATCCCGAAACCAAAGAAGTACTTCAGGATATACATGAAGGGGATTGTGGTAACCATACTGGGGGCAGGTCCTTATTCTCAAAAGTATTAAGGACAGGATATTATTGGCCGACAATGAGGAAAGATGCCACAGAATATGCTCGAAGATGTGACGCATGTCAAAGACATAGTAACATATTACATCAGCCTGCTGAACCGCTGTATCCTATCGTTTCCCCTTGGCCATTCATGAAATGGGGTATGGATATAGTGGGAAAGCTTCCAAAGGCTCCAGGAGGAAAGGTTTTCATGTTGGCAATGACGGATTACTTCTCCAAGTGGGTTGAAGCAGAAGCATTTGTTCAAGTTAGAGATCAAGAAGTGCTATCCTTCATAAAAAGGAATATCCTGACTAGGTTTGGAGTACCAGCTGAGATAATTTGTGACAACGGATCTCAATTTATAAGTAAAAGGATTACTGACTTCTGCAAGAGTTGGGGAATCAAAATGATTACATCTACTCCGGTACATCCTCAAGCAAATGGACAAGCAGAATCATCGAACAAGATAATTGTCAACAACTTGAAAAAGAGACTAGGGGCTAAGAAAGGAAGATGGGCAGAAGAATTACCCTTTGTTTTGTGGGCCGATAGGACAACAGTAAAGAATGCAACTGGTCAAACCCTGTTTTCCTTAGTGTTTGGAGCAGAAGCGGTGATCCCGACGGAAATGGTGATACCTACAGCAAGATCCAACCTCAGGGATCCTGAGCGGAATCCTGAAGTCCTATGCTAGGAACTGGATACTATTGATGAGACAAGAGATGTTGCAAGGCTAAGGATGGCAGCATATCGACAGAGGATATCTAAAGCATATAACAAGAATATAAGGACTAGAAGATTTCAGGTTGGAGATTGGGTATTAAGAAAAGCTTTTCAGAATACTACTAATCCTGCTGATGGAAAGTTGGCTCCGAAATGGGAAGGACCCTACGAGGTTGAATCAAAATCAGGAAAATGAGCATACCGACTCAAGAATATAGAGGGGGATATGTTACCGAGATCCTGGAATGCTATACATCTAAAACTCTATTTCAAGTGAGTATGGAATTTAAATTCTGACTCAGGGTGGTATGGATTCTGACTCTTCTATTAAATTTTAATATTATTTACTGTTTTGAACTCATTACTGACTTAAGCATCGGAGGGGTGTTAGCCAGGCTAACACCCACCTTAGCTTATAAGTGTTTTGCAGGATATGCTTCGGGATATAGCACCAGGATACACACTCAGGATACTTCGAAAGATTAGAGGATTGGCCCCCTCTCTCACGTCTAAGGGATCCTGATCCCTTCACAGGTTTAAAGGTATTCACCTTTCTTCCGAATTGGGTTTAAACACCCCGCCTGGAGCGCTAGTTATTCGGGAATAGTTCAAGGTGGCGGGACCAGTTCATGTAAAAGTGGCTGACAATTTCGTTACTATTGGCTATATCCTGAATCCTTAAGGTATATGAGGATTGATCACCCTCTCTCACGAAAGGGTATTTTCATACTCTCTAAGGTTTAAAGGTTTTCACCTTTCTAAGTCTTGGAGTTTATACACTCCCGCCTGTAGCGCACGAAAATTTGGGATTTCCCCCAGGATACGAAGGATTTATCTCCAGTATATTTTGGGTTTTGCCCCTGTAACACAAAAAAATTGTCTATACAATTGGAACTAGTGTTCAAAAATCTTCTAAGTGTTTGAGGACTTCATGCACAGGGGACATTCCATCTAAAGCAATTGTATGATGCACAAAGGATCAAAGTTGAGCTAAGTGTCTCGAACTGCGGACATCTTAGTATGAGAAGTCGCAAAAGGGATTGGAGTTTAATACTAGGGTTAGACTCAGTTCCTGGTATGATCTTTCCTTTATAAACCTTACATAAATTTTATAACTCAGGTTAAGGTTTAAGTATCCTGAAAAGGATATATCTTTAGGATATATCTTCAAAATGTGTTTTTGGGATGCGTTTCGGGATATCTGATTGAAATATTTAGGAAATGATACTTGGATTGAAAATAAAAACTCTGATCAAACAAATATTATCAAAACAGGTTTCAGAAAAGGGACTATCTTTTATTCTTTAGAAGTTTTGTCTGAAATTAATTGAATTTTTAGAAATTCTATTTGAAAAAGGTTTTCATAGTATATCACTGAGTATATTGATCAGGATATGAGAGCAATAGCAAGCCAACTGAAAGATGAAATTATTTGAAATAAGCAATATCAGTTGATAACCGAAGGTTTCATCCTAAAACTTAGGACCCATCCACCTTCGGCTATCAAGTTGTTTTAATACAGAAATATAAAGTGTTCATAGGACAAGAAATAAAAATTGTTCAAACATAAGCATAACTGTCAAATATAAAGAAAATAAATTTTAGGAGGCAGCGCCATCTTCGTTCATGGTATTTTTAGCAGCATTCGTCTCGGGATCAGCCTCAGCATCCCTCTCAGCTCCAGTTGGTGTTTCGATTGCTTTTGAAGATCCTTCAGCTGCAGGTTTGGTAGAAGTGCCGCCGAGACTCCTTAGCTTTGTTTCCCAGGCACTGACGTCCCAAGAAGGGCATTCGAAGCCCAGTGTTTTGGCTTCATGGGCCATCTTTAGCCTGGCCTGGAGGAGGGAAGTGACGACGGAACTTTTAAGGCTTTCCCGGTAGCTGACCATATCCCGTTCATGTTGAGCATGGGCAGCATCAAGATCGGCTTGGGCCTAGAGAGTGGCTTTGTTGAGAGCAGTCTGGTGTTCTTGGATCATAGCCTTGAACTTCTCCTCGTAGTGCCGAGATTTGGCGGCTGCAATCATGCCCTGATCGGAGATGGTAACCTCGGCTTTCTTCAATTTGGATTCAAGCGTCTTGTTGAGCCCACATGATTCTTGATATAGATGAACCAGACGTTCAAGACCCTGCAAAAATAAGAAGACAGGTATTGGTTTTAATAAATACTTATAAGTGGTATAAGCTGCAGGATATGGCTCAAGGATACTAACCTGGTTGAGAAAAGAAGTCATAAATCTGCTTGCTTCGATGAACCCGTGATTCTCATAGGGAAATGTATCAGAGATAACGGGGGAATCGGGCTCTTTCCTTTTACGAGAGCTTGAACTCCGGGGCTTGGTAGCTGGCGAAGGTTTGGGAATGACGATGGCCTTGGAACTGCTGGGCTTGGATGAGGCTGTGGCCTTGGGACTAGGTTCCTTCTTGATCTGGACCTGATCGGAATAACTGTCCAGCTCGTCAAGGTCAAAGACTTCAGGGATCTTGGCCGGTGCTGCGTAAAGGGAAGAAGTCTTACGTATTTATTACCCTTCATTATATTATATTGCGCTAATTAATTATTTCAAAAGTAATCCTTACCAGACATTTCAGATGATGAGTATTGACTGGAACTCGGGATATGTGTGGTAAAACTCCTGTCACTTGCAGGTAATTGGTAAACAGTTTTGATTCTTTTTTCTGATTCCGCAGTAGGGGGAGCTACTTCCTTAAAATTCACTGCAAAAGGATCAAATAAGAGGATATTAGCAAAAGATAAAAGATAAAAGTCTAAAGGTACATGGAAACATTCATGATCCTACCGGTGGTTAACCACTCCACCGGAAGGCTAGCACCCTTATCAATGGAGTCTCGTTTGACAAAGAAGAACTTGCGTTGCCATCCGTCTTCGTTTTTGGTAGCTTTAAGAATAAGGGGTTTATTGGAAGTCGAAAAAAGCAAAAACCGGCTGGAACCGTGGGATCGGAGGCGGTAAGCGATTGGCATATCTTCGATACAAAGGTCGGGAGAGTGAAGATTTTTAATTTGGTTGAGTACGATTAATACCCTCCAGACCATGGGCATGGTTTGGGCAAAGGAGATACCGGTGGTCCGGAAGAATTGCATCATAAATTCGGGAAAAGGGTACCGAAGACCTAGCGAGAAAGGGTATGCCGGGAAGCAAACCCAATCAGCAGAAGAAACGTCCGATCGAATTGACCGATCAAATGGTCTAAAGACCGTGTCATCGGGGAAAGCACCGGAAGCTCTCAAAGCCGCAATGTCTGCGTTGTCAAAAGCACAGACCTCCTTCTCGGGATTTTTGAGAAGATTCTGCTGAATGAAGGTCTCGGATGATTCACCGGTTTGGGAATAAGTTCTGGCAGCCATTGCAAGTAAAGGAAAAGAGATTGACAGGAAATGAATGAGAAGTAGGGAATTACCTGGAGACTCCGTTGAAGATATCTGCTTTTCAAACAAGAAGAGAGAAGATATAGGAGCATTGTAGATCTCCATCGAGTTAAAAGCGCGTTGGAAGTTATGGTGTAATCTTGACCGTCGTCTCGATTTAATTGCCTTGATTTACGAGATAGAATTTTTAAAATATATCCGTTGGATTGGTATACCAACATATATATTTGGGGACAATTGTTACGGGCCATTTTCTAAGTATATATATATCCTGACTAATATCCTGCTTTTGGTTGTTTACTTGTGATCAGGATACTGGATTAGCATATTGGTATCATCCTGGGTCATATCCTGGTGTTAACTAAATTAACCACGTGCCGGTAAGAGGCTGTGGGTTACTAACGGTCAGATGGACTTCTTCTCCTCAAGACTCGGGCGTATCTGTTATGTGAGAGACGTTGAACCCGAAAGACCAGGTTTACAACGTTCGAATGGGGAATATTCGCTGGATCCCGGTTTATTAGGATAGTTTGTTGCATTTCTTTTACTATAAATAGATGGGGGCGGATCAGATTAAGGCACGCAACTTTCACACACACTTTCGAACACTTTTGCTCTCTAGCTTTCAGCGTCACTACACACAAACACTTGTAATCGAATTACATTGTAACACCTAGTTGATCTGCATCACATCCTGCACTGTATCCTGAGATTTAAAGCAATAGAAGAACAAGGCAGCTGCGATTGTCAGCTCCCGAGGTTTTGTGCCGGCGATCTAGATTGATCAAGGGCTTTCCTCGTACATCACGTGTCAACCTTTACTTTTTTGCTCATTGTTTGATCATAGATACTGCTCAATATCCTGAGTCGTATCCTGAAACTGTTTTGCAATTAACTTGATTAACATATTTTCGATACTCATTTCTAGCACACTACCTCACTTAACTAATTTGATCACTTAATTGCTTCGGTAATTTTTGACCAAAACAATAAGGTTTTGAACCTTCAAAGTTTTCAAAATCTCGTCAAAGTTTGGGTCTTATAATGTAAACACGTGCAATCTGAAAGGGTGGGTGCCTGTATCCCGAGTTTTCTGTCTAAGGCTAGAGTGTTCGTACAAATCCGCCGTATCGGACCAGTTACTCTTACCTGGGAACTCTTGGGGTGAGTGTTCACCTATAGGCTAAAACATGTCTTCGCGATACATTATCATGACCCGCTTACTTTGATTAGTCACAGTGTCGTTTGTTTGTTTTGATTAACAAATAAATCGTCACAATCCTTATGTTTCGTCAATATTTTTAACATTCAGTTTTGATTATCCGATAACATCTCACTTGTTTTCTCTCATATTTTTCACTATCTTTAGAATGCCTCCTCATCACAGCGATACTCAAAAGTCTGAACTGGCTGCTACTATCGCTCAACAAGTAAGCATAGTAATCCGTGGGGCCATTGAGTTAGCTGTTACCATGTCTCATCTCAAGGATGAAACTACTCACGAGGCACCTAAGAAGACAAAAGCCAAGCCTTCAAGAAAATCAAAGAAGCGTAAAGCTTCAAAGAATCTTACAGTGATTGCTCCAGATCAAGCGGGACCTAGCCAGGTGGCATCACCACAAGCTAAAAAACCATACAAAGGAAAAGCTCCTTTATGCAACAAATGCAACCGTCATCAGCTGAATCAAACACCATTTCTCAAATGTACCCACTGTGGGCGATGGGGACATTTGGTCAATGCATTCTATTTTGCTATCCAAAATGAAACTGTTGCAAATCCTGCTACTGCTCAAGCACCATACCCACCTGGATCGTGCTACAACTGTGGCAAGATGGGTCATTTTAGGAACAACTGCCCAAAGCTTGTCAATGCAAATCCGACCCATGAATGAGCATTTGGCTGACTGGAAGATGATGCTGCTTTGAAACAACTAAAATTTTATGTTTTGTTTCTTTTGTTTTCCTAGAACTCTGAAACAATTTGGCTGGTTTATAAATAAATTGTTATTCACAACTTTGATGTACAAAAACAAATATGGTTACATATATGACATACCCCTATGATACCGACACCAAGGAACTATGTTCTTTGCAAGACAAACTACTCTTGTAGTTCTCCCATTCATGAGATCGCTCGCGATCTCCACGAAAATCCTAAGTACTCATTTCCTTCTAAGGAACAAAGTATAAGGTACAAGTTACAACTCTGGACGAATACTCAAAGTACCACTTTAAATCCTTGTTTGGATACCTAAGGGTACTTTTCATAAGTCCTTCAATAGTCTTATGCGATATGTCTATGTGCATATCATTACATTCTTGTTTTCATAAGAATATACATAGTAAATGATTTCAAAACATCATTCATGATTTCAAAAGACATTTCATATGGTTTAAAAACATTTTAACATAGTATATTTACCTAATATACCAAGTGCATAATTTCAAAAACATTATCCATGTTTTCGAAAAACCTCATATATGATTTCAAAAACATTACATAAGGTTTCAAAAACATTAAACACATTTCCAAAGAACCCCATGCATAGTTTTCAAGAACACTCTGCTCGTATGTTGGCTTAACATACGTAGTACACGATCTCCAAATTTTGCATCATATCTTGACTTAGCATATTCAACCCCTTGACTTCGTGAACATTTCACTTCGTGTGTTGACTTAGCCCACCTAGTACAAGGGTTCCGAAACAATTTCTCGCTACTGAAATTCCAAAATCCTTATAGGATCTTCCTATTTCATAGTTAGATTCTTGTGAATATTTTAAGTACTAATTGAAATCCATTGATTGGATTCCCGATACACTTTAAATGCATATGAACAAATCAACGACAAGTTAATAACAAATGATAACAAGATTAATAACAAGTTAATAACAAGCAGATAACAAGTTGATAACCAAGTTGACAATTGTGTGACTATGTGATTGTGTGCATACATGTTTATGTGCTGACCTAATTAAAGTGACCCTATGGTGATCTAGTCAAAGTATTCCCAAGATTGTTCATTAATTCTATCCCCTACACATTACAAAATAAATTGTGCTGACTGTGCAAGGAATTACGTAATTATGGATGCATACATAATTATGGAATTCAGTGCACAGAAACCATAGCAAGTTTTATCATGTGTTAACATAAAACAAGAAACAAAAGTTATCTATATTCATTTCCGTTTCTGATGAAGTATTCACTGAGGAAAAATGAATAGCTACTCATTTTTCGCTTCTGAAAGAAATATCCACTGAGGGAAATGAATAATCCATTCATGAACCGTGTTCATTTCCGTTTCTTATGAAGTACCCACTGAGGAAAATGAATTATCCATTCATTTTCGCTTCTAAAGAAATATCCACTGAGGAAAATGAACAAATTCATTTTCGTTTCTGATGAAGTATCCCTGCGGAAAATGAATTATTCATTCATTTTTGCTTCTGAAGAAATATCCACTGAGGAAAATGAATAAATTCATTCCGTTTCTGGTGAAGTATCCACTGAGGAAAATGAATTATTCATTCATTTTCACTTCTAAAGAAATATCCACTAAGGGAATGAATAATCCTGCATTGATCTTGTCATTTTCGTTTCTGATGAAGTATCCACTAAGGAAAATGAACTATCCGTCCATTTTCGCTTCTGAAGAAATATCCACTAAGGAAAATGAATAAATTCATTCCGTTTATGATGAAGTATCCAATGTGGAAAATGAATTGTTCATTCATTTTCGCTTCTAAAGAAATATCCACTGAGGGAATGAATAGTCCTGTATTGATTCTTTCATTTCCACTTCTGACGAAGTATCCACTGAGGAAAATGAATTATCCATTCATTTTCGCTTCTAAAGAAATATCCATCGGGGAAATGAATATTCTTTACAATAATCCTTCATTTCCACTTCTGACGAAGTATCCACTGAGGAAAATGAATTATCCATTCATTTTCGCTTCTGAAAAAATATCCATCGGGGAAATGAATATTCTTTACGATAATCCTTCATTTCCACATCTGACGAAGTATCCCCTGAGGAAAATGAATTATCCATTCATTTTCGCTTCTGAAGAAATATTTATTGGAAATGAATAACCTATTCATCTTTCATTTCCACATCTGACGAAGTATCCACTGAGGAAAATGAAATAGCCATTCATTTTCGCTTCTGAAGAAATATCCATTGGAAATGAATAACCTATTCATCTTTCATTTCCACTTCTGACGAAGAATCCATTGAGGAGAATGAACTATCCATTCATTTACGCTTCTGAAAAATATCCACTGGGGAAAAATGAAATACAAATCCTTACAAGACCCTTCTGTTTTAATAGTTAGATTCTTAAAGGATACTTACAAGTACTATTGGTTGATTTAGTTTTACCATTAACAGAATCCCTCATTCCCACTTCCTGCATTATCTAAGGAAGCATCCATTAGGGAATAATAAAGTTATGCCATAGGTGGAGATCCTTGATGAGTTATTCTATGAGAATAGAAGAAACTCTAGATTCCGCGCAAGACAATTACTTAAACAGACTCCTACGAATAAATTTCGGGACTAAATTTCCTAAAGTAGGGGAGACTGTGCCTACAGTTATCACTAACCAATCCTGAACAATTTCATAAGCAATAAAACCTTGTGTTTAATTTCTTAGATTATGTAATTATCTATGATACTTGCACAATAACAATCCTTGTTCAAATTCAAACCCTTAAACACTTTTTGGAAAGTCATACGCAAACTGATACGTAAACGTAATCACTTTAATGCGAAAAACACCCCGGAATAATGACTTATGCTTAACATACCTTAAATAACCTTCACATAACTTAGAAATAAGTTTTGAATGGTTTGTTGTGGTAAAAACAAGTTTACTCGATCACAGAGACTATTTGCGTCAAACTGCAAAAGTCTGCCGATTTGTATAGCAACGTACATTCCAGAACATGATCTTAAGCTAAACATACCATAAATAACCTTAACGTAGCTTAGAAATAAGCTTTGAGGGGTTCGGTGTGAGAAAATACACTTATTTGATCAACAGGGACTAAAAGCGTCAAAAACTGCACAAGTTTGCATTTTCGCACATATCTTACATTCTGAACACATCCGGACATCCAAAAAAAATTGTAATCATTAAAATATTTTATTTTAGTGATAGGAATGCAAAAATACCATTCGTCGCGCAATTTGGATCGTTTTCGCATCTGTTCGAGTTTCGTCGTAATTAACCAAACAACGCGATCGTACGGCCAAACGAATAGACATCCATGATATTTTCAAACATATTTTAAGTCCCCTATGTTTTAACAACCTTGTAGAGCCTTGGAATTGGGTTAACGGGGTTAAACACGTCGAAAAACAAGTTTCGGAGCTGCAGGGACCTGTTTTGACAAGTTTGAAAGTTCTGACCTGCACTCCCTGGTGGCCATCGAAGAGTGTTGTTGTTTCCTTCACGGCCCGCGAGATCTGGAGCTAGGAAAATTCTTTGAATCTGTAAAACAGCTTGCTGAAACCATTTTTAATCCTGGTTTTTCAATACCTTGAGCTGGTTTAAGTGTTCCCCAAGCCCACCAATCAATGTATAACAAGTGTAAGGCTAGGATCATGCCTTGATTCACTCATTACACTTGGAATGATCTTGCGGAGGCTTGATTTCCTATAAATACCCAAACATTTCAACCTTGTTCCTTGCTCATTTGATCTAATCTGCTCTAAGTGGAGGCATTCACTAGTTGAAAGCCACCTACCTGAGTATTTTTAGTTCAATTCTTCCAAGCTTGGACCCTTTGTAAGCTTCTTTCATGCTTGGTTATGTATTTCAAGCAAGAAAATCAAACAGTGTTTGACTTTCTGCTTTGACCACGTCTTGGTCAAGTCAAAGTTCAATTGAACTTTGCAACGTGAGCGTAATCACAATGGTTATAGTCCCTTGTGACTATACCTACTGATTACCACGTTGATTAGTCGAAGTGACGAGTCAAAGTTTCGGTCAAAGTGCACGATTATGCGCATTTTGCAACGAAGCTATTTTTGGGTATCAAAACACGTTGTTTTGATATCAAAACAATTTTCTAACTTAGTTAAACATGTTTTAACATGTTTAACTCGTCACTTTTAGTTTAGTACTTGTACTATGGGATTGAGTAAATACTTTTTATTCACCATACATGACATTATACCTATGGGATTGAGTAAATACTTTTAATTCACCATACATGACATTATACCTTTGGGATTGAGTAAATACTTTTTATTCACCATACATGATGTTATACCTATGGGATTGAGTAAATACTTTTTATTCACCATACATGACATTATACCTATGGGATTGAGTAAATACTTTTTATTCACCATACATGACATTTGATTATACAAGACATGGTTTACACTTAACATTGGACATTGTTTACTTATAACATTTTGACATTGGTTTAACATGACATTTTTGGTGGTTATTTGGTAAGTGACTTAAATAACGAGGCGTGTGTAATATGGTAAAAGCATGGTGGATACGCCGCTGGTACTTCCTATATATAAGTGCTTTTATGATATTACATATCGTAGCGTTATCTAAACCACTTTGACAGAAACAAAGACATGATACATTTTATACAAAGACACGACATATTGTTTACAAGACACTGTTTACAAATAACATACTTTATACAAACTCATTTTACTTGGTTATTTATTTAACCATGCATCATTCTTTTATAACATCTGGTTTTCATATCGATTTTCACATGATTTTATAAAAGAAAACATTTTACAGGATTTATGACTACTTTTTGTTAAACACTTCTTTTAACTTACAAGTCATGAATCTTTCTTTAACAAAACCTATGTAACTCACAGGCATTTTTATGCTGACGTACCTATTTTCACATGTGTTTCAGGAACTAATGTATGATGATGGTCGTGCTACACTTAGGCGGAGTTGGGCCTTAGTGACTTAAAATGAAGCAAGACAATTTAATTTACGTTATGTTTTCAGTTAAATTCCAAGACATTGTAAAACAATTATTCTAATAAAACCAAACTGTAACTACCATGTGTTGTGAAACAATGATTCTGTTACTCCACTCCCCGACGTTTCCGCCGCGGTTTGTTGTATTACGCGGTCGGGGTGTGACATTCGGTGACCATAACTAGCTTCGTAACACAAAAACAATGTTTCTAGTGGAAATTTGGTGTTTCGGGTAGTGTCTGGTTGTTCGGTTGGTAACCGGTTCGTTAAAGTGCTAAGTAGCGCAGTTAGTGTGTTTATGTTGTCTTTTATAACAGTTTTGATTCTCGACACTTATCTAAGCATTCTGGACCTTTAAACCATAATTCTGCATTATATTTAGATGATAGAAAGCTGAATTTTGCTAAATTTGGTTGTTTTCTGTAGAATTCTGCAGTTTTAGTGTGTTTCGGGCACTATCCGGCACTTAAATCATCACTCAGAAGGCAGTTTTATGATCCCTACTTTCCTACACACTATTCTAGTGTAACTCTTGGTTCCGGGCTCATTCTGTGTCTTAACATTATGTCTGTCTGGGTACTGAACTCCCGTCAGTACTTCTAGTTTGTCTGACAACTGTGCTAACTTTGTTCTGTGCGCTTAATTGTATCATACTGTGTTGCATGCAATAATGATAAGAAATCATGCAACATGTAATGCACTTGTATGTAATGACAGCAAATAGAAAATCATTCATGCCATTAATTTGATCAGGCACAGTCATTAATGCACAAATTACTGTTTAACATTGTACGCAATATGTGGAAAAGTGCCAGTTGTCACAAATAAAACGCCATTAAATACAAAACACCAAAAATATCACACCCCAACCGATAGCGGAAACATCGGGGCGCGGAACTAAGCGATTCAGATGCTCAAGAGATTCCACAACACTATTTGTTTCGATAAAGGTTAATCAAATTTCATGATAAATGCTAAACTGTCTTACGAACCAACCATGATCAAATAGTATCAAAACAAACTCAAACAATTCAAATATTGTCCAGAATTAACTAATTATCTAAGATGACTTTCTAAGCATCATCCTAGCTTGTTTTCTTGATTCCCAGCTATTATCAACCTGCAACATGTATTAAAATACAATCAACAAAAATGTTGGCGAGCATACAAGTTTGAATACGTAGCATAATAGTTTAAAAACTCATATCCAACATATAATAAGTTTCACCATGCTAGTTAACGCAGTCCAAGTGATAGCCCAAGTATCCAACGCATTAAAGTGCCTTTCCCAAAGACTAACGGGAGGTTAATATGTCTCATCCTAACAATACCCCAAGACTCAAAGGGGGCGGGTGTTACTCCTATAGCGCTATAATTGTTAAGGTGGAACTACACACAGGGATTAAACGTTCACATAGCATAAAAGTCTCAAGTTTTACAAGTATCATGTTTCATGTTTAATGCGGATAAAGTATGTTTCAAATAAGTTTCAAGTGTCAAGTGTCCTGACATAGAATACATGTTGCATCCCAAAAGTGTTTAAAACAAAAAGGGATCGAGTATACTCACAGTGGGTGCTTAGAACCAAACATTGTTAGATTGGATCGAAGGGAGCGTTGGATCAGCCTGCGTGCGGGGAACAGAGCATAAGTTGTCACACCCCAACCGATGGCGGAAACATCGGAGTGAGACGAAATAGATTGCTCGAGATATCATAACACTAATAATTGTGACAAGTATTTAAATAATAAATTTTATTCCATTTCTAAAGAATCAATTACAAGGATTCGAAGCAAATACAACAACATGAATATAGAAATACAACACAATAGGAGTACAAAGTTTAAAGTGTGTATCTAAGCATCCTACTAGATTCCATGCATCACCAACATCATCGCTAAACGTGCAACATGTTTTAAAAGCATAGTTCAATACAAAGGTATTGGCGAGTACACTAGTTTTGGACTCGTGGCATATGTATAAAAAGTATTTTCAATCCAACATAGCATTTGGTATACAAGGTCAAACTATCATGCATAACAATATGTCAACTCTAGTGTCCACTAGTATTTAGCATCCCTCGTCACAAGAGTAACGGGACCGTTATAGAATAAAGACTTAACAAAACCCCGTCTGGTGGTGTGCTACTCCTATAGCGCTATAATTTTTTAATCCGAGTTAACAAGTAGTATGAATTCTAGCATGAACTTAAGCATAACAAAGCATGTATAAGGATTGATTGAATAAAGCATGTTTGTGAATCGTGCATTTTAACAAGTAAAACATGTTGCACCCAAGGTGTATTAAAAGGAAAATGAGTCAAGTGTACTCACAAAGTTGCATATGCTTTCCGATTATCCAATGTGACGGAAACATTTGGTCTAAGGATGTGGAGTTTAAAGTGTATGAAAAGTAAATATATGAAAAGTAATCATCGTATACACATAGCAAATGTTCTTGACACTATTAAAACTCAAAAGAGCTTGTAGGATTTCATGGATTAAAGGTCCATTAGAGTAATAACAAGTGTATGATCATAGATGATGTAATCTAATACTTTGACAAATGAACACAAATTCATCATCAAAGGTTCGATTATTTGGATAATATATAAGTATTATATAATGTCCATATAGTCATATAGGTCAAGCATGAGGTAGAAGGATGAATCCCCCATTTAGGTACCTCTTTGTTTATCATAGAAGTCATGTAGGAGGTAGGAAGAATAAGTCTTCCATTTAGGTACCTCTAGGTGTTCATCACTACACTTGATGTTATGAACATTCAAGGAGGGTCATGAACATACAATAAGAAAGGAAATAAGACAACTAATCTATGAGAAAACATCAAGCAATGTGTGGATTTTCAAGTAGGATAGCCCAAGCTAATCCTAAATCACACAATCATCAAGCTTTAGACTTGAACATCACTTGTGGGTTAAACCCTTGAACAAAACAGAAAGTTTGTGAGGTTTACACCTCTAATTTTGAATGTCTCAACCTTGTTTTTAAGCCTAACTAACCATAGATGTGGTTATAAGCATAAGGACATATGTTTGAGATGAGTTTCCTCAAGTTTTAATCAAGTTTATCAAAGTTCTTGTACAAAACAGAAAATTCCCTGCACTTATAACCCTTTTATGATGGTGTTCCATCCTTGGTTTTCCATGAATAACCTATGGAAACATCCCTAGGGTTGTTCCAAGTGCTAAGAAGCAAGAAAGGATGAAGAAGATGGAAGATAAGTGAGGTTAAACCCACTTTTGCAACTTGAAATGATTCTGACTTTTGCTACTGTTTTTGCACCAGATTTGGAGTGATTAGAGAGTGGATTAGTGTGTTTGTAAAGTGAATCAAGTGTGGGATTGAGTTGGGTTTTATAGGAGGTGATTAGGTGAGGTTAGTCGGACATTAAGTGCAAGAAACACACTTAACAAACACAAAATTGGCCAATAATCAAAGCTGAAACAACATTTAGGCGGATCAGGGGCGTCACCGCACGCGACAGCATCCATCCATACCCGTCGGGCGACGCTACGTGTCACAACCCCCGTCCCCTAACTACCCGGGAACGGGCGGCCGCGGCCAGTTTTGATAGTATCGGTGTTTATCATTTTGGCAGCGGAACTTTCACAGGATCGTAGTTAGGAAATATTTTATCACAGTAAAATACCACGCTTTTATAATATTAAACATATGGGAAAATCCCAAGTTTCAAGTACACACATTTTCATAGGGATAAACCCTATTTTATTTAAATAAAACATCTCTTTATTTTAGGTAACTTTATAGCCACTTTTCCAAGCCTTCAGTGTTGTCCAGCTGGCTTCTATTTGGCTTTCACATTTTGTTACCTGAAACGCGTTTAAAAATATTTTGTCAGTGGGAAATACTGGTGAGTGAATCCCTGTTTAATCAAGACTTGTAAAAACCATTGTACAGTATTGAGGGCGGTCGCGCAATTACATTTGTTTCCATCTACTTTAATTACAACCCACGGTACTGTCAACCCGACTTGTGGTCATGTTACTACTCACAATGTAGTAACAATTTTTGTATACAAAACCCCAACATACCGACGATAATTGTAGAATACAAATACTCAATCACTGTTTAATATATCATTAATTAAGTGAGGTTTTGTAAAAACAATTTGCAAAAAGGAGATTACTCGCATTGTTGTCTTAGGGTTTTCCTTAGGGATTTCCTGATGATTATCTATTAATTACACAAATGCACATGTGTTAGTATAATAACCCAATATTTATATTAATGATACCCTCCCCGAGACGGCATTCCAACGACTACGTCGGGCAGAACCACGACAGCCGTTACGGAACCCTGGATCAATCGGGCAGCGTATCTAATACGTAACCGGGGTTATAATACTTACAATGAGGCAGAACTTCGATATTTAGGGGTTATACTACCCGAATATTACTTCAATTATACAGAATTTCGAGAGAGAGAATGATTGTGAGCAAGTTCGAATGATCAGCCGATGCCCTCAGTATATAGGGCCTGATTCGAGCTTCGTCGCGCCCCGCGAAGACCACACCAAGGTCTTACGTGGCCCGTGACCAAGGTTTGTAGGGCGTAGGCTTGCTGATTTGCCAACTGTAGACTTGACACGAGCCTGCCACATGGCAGCTCAGGGTGTTGTTGCGTGGCAAGGTTGTCGCGCCCCGCGTAGCTCTCAGCCAACATGTTCGCGGCCCGCGAGCGTGGTTAAAATCTTGTTTTAATTTAATTTTTAATGATATAAGGGTGTTTGGGCTTGGTTTTCGCATACGGGGTATGTTTTAATACATATAAGGATACTTTAAATATATATTAGGGGTGTCGAAAATTATATAGGAGGGTTGTTATATCATCCCCACCTTGTTTTAGAGCTCATCCTCGAGATCTACTGGAACAAGTGTGGATATTTCCTTTGCATTTTTTATTCAAGCTCCCAAGTGTATTATGGTCCTCTTTTAGAGTCCCATTTTACTTTGACTAGAACTAATCTCTTGTGCTTGAGATTTATGACTTTCCTGTCTTCAATTTGTAGAGATCGTTCCACAAATTTTAACTGTTCATTTACCTTTATATCCTTAAGAGGCACTACGAGTGATTCATCAGCTAAGCATTTCTTGAGATTCGATACATGAAATACATCATGTATTCCTGCCATTTCCTCTGGCAGTTGTAGCTGATAAGCTACAGGTCCTATTCTTCTAATAATTTCAAAAGGTTCAACATACCTGGGGCTTAGCTTTCCCCTTTTGATGAATCTTACCACTCCTTTCCAAGGAGAAACTTTTAATAACACTTTGTCACCTACCTGAAATTCCAATGGCTTTCGTCTGTTATCTGCATAACTCTTCTGTCGATCGCGTGCTGCTTTCAATCGTTCCTTGACTTGAATGATTTTGTCGGTTGTTTCTTGTACTATCTCAGGTCCGGATAGTTGCTTTTCTCCAATTTCTGCCCAACAGACTGGGGTTCGGCACTTTCGTCCATAAAGTGCTTCCAATGGTGCAGCATTGATACTTGTGTGATAACTGTTATTGTAAGAAAATTCTATTAACGGTAAGTGATCATCCCAATTACCTCTAAAATCAATTACACAAGCTCTAAGCATGTCTTCCATCGTCTGAATTGTCCTTTCGCTTTGTCCGTCTGTTTGAGGATGATAGGCTGTGCTTAGATTCAACTTGGTTCCCATTGCTTTTTGGAAACTTGTCCAAAAATGAGAGGTAAAACGGCTAACTCTATCAGAAACAATTGATAAAGGAATTCCATGTAATGAAATTATTTCATTTACATATAATTTAGCTAACTGCTCCATATTGAGGGTTTCCTTCATTGGTAGAAAATGAGCTGACTTAGTTAGCCTGTCTACAGTCACCCAGATTGTATCTTTACCTTTCCTTGTTTTGGGTAATTTGGTAACAAAATCCATTGTTATCAATTCCCACTTCCACACTGGCATTTCTAATTTCTGTAATAAACCTGAGGGTTTCTGATGTTCAGCTTTAACTTGTGAACAGGTTAAACACTTAGAAACATAAGTTGCTATATCTTTTTTCATTCCTATCCACCATAAATTCTTTCTTGAATCCTGGTACATCTTATCACTTCCAGGATGCATCGTATACTTAGACTTATGGGCTTCTTCTAATATACGGTGGCGTAGGTTTCCTAATTTAGGTATCCACATTCTCTTTTTATGGAATCTCCAAATTCCATATGTTCCTTGTACTAATTCCTTAATAATTCCTTTCAACTTTTCAGTATCATCCTTGATTACTGATTCTTGTGCCTTTCTAATCTGTTCGTTTAAATCTACCTGTAGATTTAATATAAGAGAACGTACTCTTTTTGGCTTCTCGTGATACTTTCGACTTAAAGCATCAGCTACTACATTTGCCTTTCCTGCATGATACTGGATATTACAATCATAATCACTAAGAATCTCCATCCAGCGTCTTTGTCTCATATTCAACTCCTTTTGTTCGAAAATATACCTTAAACTTTTATGATCTGTAAAAATGGTAAACTTACTACCGTAAAGGTAATGTCTCCAAATTTTCAGGGCAAAAATAATAGCTCCTAATTCTAAATCATGGGTTGAATAATTCTCTTCATGATTCTTAAGTTGTCTAGATGCGTAAGCTATAACCTTTTGGCGTTGCATTAACACACATCCATACCCTAACTTAGAAGCGTCACAATAGACTACAAAGTCTTCAGTTCCTTCTGGTAATGCTAGTATGGGTGCATTGGTTAATCTTTGCTTAAGAATTCTAAAGGCTTCTTCCTGTTTTGGTCCTCATTCAAACTTAATGGATTTACAGGTTAACTTAGTTAAGGAAATGGGTATTCTAGAAAAATCTCGAATAAATCTTCTATAATACCTGGCCAATCCTAAGAAACTTCTAACCTCGGTTGGTGACTCAGGGGTTTTCCATTTGGTAATTGCCTCGATCTTGGTGCGATCCACATGAATTCCTTCATGATTGACTAAATGCCCAAGAAACTGTAACTGTTCTAACCAAAACTCTCACTTTGAAAACTTTTCGTAAAGCTTATCTTTTCTCAATAAACTTAGGAGTGCGTGCAAATGCTTAGCATGTTCCTCTTTATTCTTAGAGTAAATGAGAATATTATCTATAAAGACAATTATGAATTTATCCAAATATGGCTTACATATTCGGTTCATCATGTCCATAAATACAGCTGGGGCATTGGTTAAACCAAATGGCATGACAGTAAATTCATAATGGCCATACCTTGTTCTAAAAGCGGTCTTAGGAATGTCCTCTTCTTGTACCTTTAATTGATGATATCCTGACCATAAATCGATCTTTGAGAAAAACCGAGCTCCTTGCAATTAATCGAACAGATCATCAATTCTCGGTAATGGGTACCGATTTTTAATCGTGACTTTGTTCAATTCGCGGTAGTCAATGCACATACGCATCGATCCGTCTTTCTTCTTGACGAATAAAATCGGTGCTCCCCATGGCGATGAACTTGGCTGTATGAACCCTTTTTTCCAATAATTCATCTAACTGCTTTTTCAGTTCCTGCATTTCTGCGGGTGCCAAACGATACGATGCTTTGGCAATTGGTGCTGTTCCTGGTAGCAGGTGAATTCTGAATTCAACTTCTCTGTCTGGCGGTAGTCCTGGTAGTTCTTCTGGAAACACATCTGAAAACTGAGATACTACTGGAATATCTTTCAGTTCTTTTCCTTTAGTGTTAGTGATTATGGAAATCAAATACACGAAGGATCCTTTTCTTATATAACTTGTTGTTTTAATCATAGAGATGAATTTTGTAGATCTAGATGGCTTATCTCCTTTAATTGTGATTTTTTCACCCCTTGGTGAATTTACTTGAATTCACTTTTGATCACATAAAATAATGGCTTTATTGGCTACTAACCAATCCATTCCTAATACAACATCAAATCCTGCCAGATTCATTGGGTAAAGGTTTGCAATAAACTTTTGATTTAAAAATTCCATTCTTGCTCCCTGCAAGATTTCAGAAATCTTAATGGTTTCCCCATTTGCTGTCTCTACTAGACATTCTTGTGGGAGTTTAGTTAATGATTGATTAAGAAGTTTGCAAAACGAAGTATTAATAAAACTTTGGTTTGCACCAGAGTCAAATAATACTTTAGCAAAGACATCATTAACTAAAAACGTACCGGCGATAACATCCGGAATCATCTTCGCTTCTTCTACAGTCAGAACAAATGCTCTAGCATTTTTAGTATTCTTGTTGTTCATGGCTGGAGCTAGTTTCGGACAGTTCGGCTTGATGTGACCTTTTTCTCCACAGTTGAAGCACATTCCATTATTAGGTTTCTTCCTGCAATCTTCTTCCTTGTGTCCTGGTATCTTCCAGAAATTGCAGTAAGTGGGGCATTTTCCCAAATGCTTCTTCTTGCAGGCCTTACAGTAGGGTACAGAGGTAGAACCTACATTTTTCCCACGGTTGGAATTTCCATAACGAAATTCTTGAGTAAGCCTTTGAGCTAGGTTACTCCTCTGGTCCTCTTCTTGTGTACGTACTAATTCATCAGTCAAGGTGTTTGCTAGTTCTACAGCTTCTTCTATAGTTTGAGGTCTAGCCGCCTTGACTACATGCCTGATCTCACAGATTAATCCCCAGATATAACAGGAGATTAAGACTGGTTCAGGTGATGCAAGGGTCGGTACTATTCTAGCATATTCAAAGAATAATGTAGTGTAACCCTTACTATCTACTCCAGTCATCCTAAGGTTTAGGAATTTATTTGCTATCTGTTCCTTTTCATTAGGAGGGCAGAATTTCCTTTCTACCATATTCTTAAATTCCTCCCATTCCATATTGTAAATTCTGTCACTTCCTCTAGACTGGAGGATAGTGTTCCACCATTCTAAGGCCGAGTTCTTAAACAGATTAGAGGCAAACATTATCTTATCCTCTTCTGCGCACTTGCTTATTTTTAAGACTGCCTCGGTCTTTTCTATCCAGCGTAGAGCTGCAATGGCCCCTTCATTGCCCGAGAATTTCATTGGTTTACAAGACCAGAATTCTTTATAAGAACAGCCATAAGACATGGTTCTTCTTCTTTTAGGAATGGGCACTTGATGTATGGGTCCATTGTTCACGCTGTTTTCTGGTTCAGTGGGTCGTTTACTATCACGGTTACTTTTATTATCAGCTTCCCTAACTGTTTGAAAAATATATGGCATCGCATCTATTATTCCTTGTGCCACTATGTGTTGGATGGCACTGTTATCCACTTGGTTTCCATTGTTATTGTTGTTCTGATTATCGTTATTCTGGTTATTGTTACTCTGGTTTTCCGGGTTATTATTCGGGTTTTCTTGATTCACTTGGTCGGCCATCTGAATTATAAACAATTACCGCATATTAATATCACAATATAATATTTAAAAAAATCACATAATACGCATATTGATCAAAATCGTCGAACATTGCGACTTACTCTTTCTTATATATTATGCATCTAATACAAAGTGGAACTGGAATATAAAATTACAATACTATTAGGCATCAGTAGATATTGTCTAGTTTTTTTTTCAAACATACACACATATTATATATTATTATTATTACTACCATCACTATCACTGATATGGGTTTATCCAGAACTCCATATTACGCTCGTCATACTTCCAGACAAGTCGTTCTCCTATCTGTCTCATCCTTTCACTACCTTCTAAAATCTCCTCACCAAAGGTTCGGAGTTCTTGCACATTCTCTACACTCATTAGGGGTGCAGGAGCTGGTACTGGGTTTGGTAACTGGGGCGTGGGTTCCTGGTAAGGATATGGATTCTCTAGAATTTCCCTGATGTATGGGTCATTATCGTAGTAAGGATCTAGAGGGTCAAAATCTGGGTAGGCTGCTAGGTTTGGCATGGGTTCGTCTTCTGGTATTGGGTAACGTTGCTGGTAATCCCTATTGTCGTCTAACCATGGGTCGTAGTCTGGGTCTAAGGGATTGGGTGCTGGTATCCTAGGTATCTCAGCTGGGTTGAAATCAGGTATTGGGATTTGATTTTCTGGGTTGTTCTCAATTTCCATTGGCTGAGCGGGAAATAGTGGTAAGGGCTGGGGTGCTATTAGTTGCTCAAGGTTTGGGTCAGCAGTTGTGGTTGCTAGGATATGAAAATTGGCTGAACACCTATTGAGCATATCCTGAGTATGAGCATCTGTTTCTCTCTTAATGGCTGCTAAAGCTCGCTGGTGTTGCAACTTTTTCATCCTTTTCCTACGTTCATGTGCTCCTCTACTGAACCATCCTCTCTTTTTAGGAGGGAATGGCTCTTCAGACTGAGCCTTAAACACGAATATCCCATCTTCATTGTCAGCTGAATACCCTGAGAGGGCAGGCTGTGAAGAGGTGCCTTTGCTCCTAGGTGAGCTGGACAACTGACGGTAGGCGTCGGAAGGTCCTTGGTTGCTCATACTGTAAACTAACAAATAGTCAAATAACACACAACAATAAAATACAGATATGCACGTATTTCCATAATCTATTTCCTAACACTTTGAATAATATCTTGGTGTCAGCAGAACACTTCTGTGGCTGAATCAGTGGCTTAGCTCTGATACCACCTTTTGTCGCAACCCCCGTCCCCTAACTACCCGGGAACGGGCGAACGCGACCAGTTTTGGTGGTATCTGTGTTTATCATTTTGGCGGCGAAACTTTCATCAGGATCGTAGTTAGGAAATATTTTATCAGAGTAAAATACCACGCTTTTATAATATTAAACATATGGGAAAATCCAAAGTTTCAAGTACACACATTTTCATAGCGATAAACCCTATTTTATTTAAATAAAACATCTATTTATTTTAGATAACTTTATAGCCACTTTTCCAAGCCTTCAGTGCTGTCCAGCTGGCTTCTATTTGGCTTTCACATTTTGTTACCTGAAACGCGTTTAAAAACATTTTGTCAGTAGGAAATAGTGGTGAGTGAATCCCAATTTAATCAAGACTTGTAAAAACCATTGTACAGTATTGAGGGCGGTTGAGCAATTACATTTGTTTCCATCTACTTTAATTACCACCCACGGTACTGTCAACCCGACTTGTGGTCATGTTACTACTCACCATGTAGTAACAAAATTTGTATACAAACCCCCAACATACCGACGATAATTGTAGAATACAAATACTCAATCACTGTTTAATATATCATTAATTAAGTGAGGTTTTGTAAAAATAATTTGCAAAAAGGAGATTACTCACATTGTTGTCTTAGGGTTTTCCTTAAGGATTTCCTAATGATTATCTATTAATTACACAAATGCACACGTGTTAGTATAATAACCCAATATTTATATTAATGATACCCTCCCCGAGACGGCATTCCAACGACTACGTCGGGCAGAACCACGACAGCCGTTACGGAACCCTGGATCAATCGGGCAGCATATCTAATACGTAACCGGGGTTATAATACTTACAACGAGGCAGAACTTCGTTATTTAGGGGGTATACTACCCGAATATTACTTCAATTATACAGAATTTCGAGAGAGAGAATGATTGTGAGCGAGTTCGAATGATCAGCTGATGCCCTCTATATATAGGGCCTGATTCGAGCTTCGTCGCGCCCCGCGAAGACCACACCAAGGTCTTACGCGGCCCACGACCTAGGGTTGTAGGGCGTAGGCTTGCTGCTTCGCCAACTGTAGACCTGACACGAGCCTGCCACATGGCAGCTCAGGGTGTCGTTGCGTGGCAAGGCTGTCACGCCCCGCATAGCTCTTAGCCAACACGTTCGCGGCCCGCGAGTGAGGTTAAAATCTTGTTTTTATTTAATTTTTAATGGTATAAGGGTGTTTGGGCTTGGTTTTCGCATACGGGGTATGTTTTAATACGTATAAAGATACTTTAAATATATATTAGAGGTGTCGAAAATTATTTAGGAGGGTTGTTATACTATGTGTCCATATTCCGGACTTTAAGTTTGATTTTTAGCAAAACAGCCCCCTGTAGTTTATTTTGAGGGTGTTCATGTATTTCAAGGGTGTTTTATGTAATAAAAGCATATTGTAAGGATCAATCATGAACATCAAACAAGTATAATTAAGCGTATAAAGGTCGTATTTAAGTATTGTATTTGCTCAAAAGACGTATTATGCATAAGTTTCACATATTTGCAAGTTTGGCACATAGTTTCCAAGAATTATGTATATGTATCAATTGTTTCGCAAAGTCAAACGTATGAATATGTACAAAGTATGTACAACATGAACTTTTACGAAATACGAGTTTTATTTATGATCAAAGTCTCAGATCTTACAACGATCATAATGAATGAACGATTTATAAGAATACGAAGTTTCCAAAAATAGGTTTACAAGCGATGGTTTCTAAATATAGAAAGTATGAAATGCAGGGCATTACATAAGTCCTCTAAGAGCTGACCCGATCAGGAACAGAGTGTCGAATAGTGCGAAAATCGAGTAAAAGTTTCTGACAGAATACCTGAGCGGATGGTCATCCGGATGGATGACCATTCGAATTAATGGGTTCTATCCGATCGGATGGTCATCCGGACGGATGACGACTATTCGAACGGATGGCCATTTGAACAGCGTGTAGATGTTTGTGAGCTTGCTTAAGTGTTTGATCATTGTGTCCTGTAAAACAACAATAAGTGTTACCATAATCAGATCCTCTGGACGAATGGTCATCCGATCAGATGGCCATTCGGACAGACGATTAGTGGGTGAAGTTTCGCGAAATTTTCTAAGTTTTGAGTTCAACAGAGACGGTATGACGACGTGTCAAACAACGAAAACACATCACACCCAGCTTGTTCGATCAGATAGGCATCACCCCTTCTCGAACCGACGAGCTGTTTCTGATGAAGTTTCTAGCTTGGACCGTCAATCGGCCCGTTTTCCGGTGGAATTCTGTTTTCAAGCTGACTCCTGACTAAGGAACGAGTCAAGAGTCTGTTTGGGCCTGATTTCACCAAGGTTTTGCATAAAAACTGAAGAAAAGCTCAAAAATCAGCTGTAAAACGTGATGTTAGTCAGATCTGAGTCGGAAACATGTGAAATTCCATCAGATCTGGTGCAAAAGTGTGAGATTCCTTTAGGTTTTGTATAAAAGTTGTAAAAATCCTTTAGATCTGGGGCCTTTCTTGATCAAATGATGCTCCACCACAGTTTGTACAAACAACTGAGTGGAAACCACCTTCAAGGGGCCCAAGCCAGTTGGTTTTTATGAAAAGTTGAAGTGTTCGTGTGATTGACGAAGAATACTGTGTAGAAGTGATAAATGATGAAAGTTGTACAAGAATCGGGGGAGAATACTTACGAGTTTTCCTTGAATCTCGATAAAAGTTCCTGAGAGTGCGTGTGGTCGAATGGCAGAGAGTAAAGTGATATTGAAAGGTCAACGGGTGTATTTATAGGTGATGTTGACAGCTAAGTCTGTGTAGAGTGCAAGGGATCGGATGGCTTTCCGGTTGAATGGCCATCCGATCGGATGGTCATCCGAGCGGGTGGTTATCCAATCGGATGGTCATCCGATCGGATGTCCATTCGGACAGCCAATACCCGTTTGCTACTTTTTTTACTTTGGTTCGTTTTGCGAGCTAGATTAAGTGTTGCATTGCGTATTATTGTGAGTAACCATCTCATAATATTATTACATCCAAGTGTTTATAAAGACACAAGAAGTTTCCATGTTTCAAGTTTAAGCTAATAAGTATCAAGTTTCTCGTTCAATAAGCATCAGCGTAATAAGTGTCAAGTTTCAAGTGTCGAGTCTCAAAGTATCACAAGAGTCTAGTATCATAGGAGTCTAGTATCACAAGAGTCAAGGTTCATACTGTTCATGTATAAAGTATCACAAAAGCATCACATAGGATAAAAGTTTCACATTGAGTAAAAGTTTCGCATAGGTTATCATGATTAAGATTCAAATAGTTTCATTAAACATTACAAGATAAGAATTATGACAAGACTTGCCAAAAGATAAGGGTTTCGAAACGTAGAGCGTTACAAAAAATTAGTGATAAAACGCGTTGGAGATTACAGGAAGAGGAAACAACACAATAACTGAAATTCAATTGTTAACATTTATTAGAAGAAATTCCCTCCTAAATTACGCGCCAAAAACATCATTATATAAACGATGTTAAACATCGCTTTCATAATCACTCCAATCTATCACTCTGCAAAAACATCTTTTACCAAAAGCGCCAAGTCTAACCAAAACTCCAAAAATGGAAACCATCATTTGGTGGAGATATACTCTGGCAATCAGACGATTCGTCCTACGTTTTGACAACAGAAGGAGGGTATATGTTAGGACAATCAAAGCAATTTTGAAGATGGAAGAAGAAGCACAGAGGGGTATCCTATCGCTTGGCATCGCTCTGGATAACGAATGTCATGAAACACATAAGCTCATGAAAACATTAACAAGGAAATTTGGACAAATCAAAGAAGATGGAAAATCAGACCCAGTCATGACATCATGGCGTTTTGATGAGGAAACAAACATGGTGACCATTATATATGACAGCGGAGAGCAGGAATACTACCTCCTTGAAAACATCATGACAAAGCAGGGGATTGGGTTCATGGAAGAATTGCACAACGCCACTTGTTTGAACACATACATGGACTCAAAAATGGCGTTGATGCAGGACATGTTCAAATGGAGGCTTCATAATCTTCAACAACAAGAAGTCGATGAAAGTGAAGGTGATGACATGGATGAAAGCCTAAATGAAGACTCCGAGGAAGAAGACGACAAAAGTGATGGATACTTCTCGGATAAAGTACCTTCTGACGAGGAGTTTTAATTTTTTTTTTATTTTTGGTTTTCTTCTGTGTTATTTATTTTAAGATAATTAAATGCTATATTTCTCCATTTAGTTTCAAAACGCCAAAAAAATACTACAAAAAGTTATTGCTTACAAAACGCCAAAATACTAAAAAATATTTTTCCTGTTTAATATTTTCTCTGTTATTGTATTTTGTCATCTTGGTCTACATAACGCCATTAAAAAAAAGCCAAACTTGGAAGATGGGACGTCTATCACCCTAAAACTGATAAAGCTGAACAAAACAGTAAATACACACAGTAACTGAAAAGACGGTTACTTTATTACTATCATTTATTATAATAAAAATCCCGCCTAAACTACGCGCCAAAAAACCCCTATAAGAGAGAGGTCTCTACACAATGAATTGATCACATCCAGAAAACAAACGACATGTTTCCTAGAAACCACTCACTTTAAACGCCAAAAAATAATTAAAAAAACCACAGGTGGCAAAGCTCTCACTGAATGGATTATTCTCTGAGGTGGGTATCTCTATAAGCTTTTGCTGAATGAGATGGACAAATATTCAAGAAAAAGAGACAGATGACAGTGATATGTTATCATGTGAGCTTTGTTCTTGATGACTATATGCACGGCATGAAGGGATCAATACCAGTGTAAAATGTTATTTTGGACTCCATTATTATAAATAGCATTCAAGCAGGAGTTGATCTTCAATGGCATGTCACCAAACAAGAATATCACACCAAAAAACAGGATGCCACTAACAACCTTCGTCTAAAAAGACGGGCGTTATATAGGAAAGTTGGCAATCTAGCTAAGGTATTCAAAGGTTCAAAACGCCAAAACAAATTCAAGAAGAAGAGGTTGATGACAGTGAAGATTTGGATGAGAAATTAGATTACCATTTTTAATTTTTTTTTCATTTTCTATTGTTTTGTTATCTAATTATCTGTTGTTTGTTATCTAATTCTCTACTAATAAAATACATTATTATATAAAACGCCAAAAACTACAAACACCAAAACGCTCATAGTATGAAAACTGTGAGAACGGATGCTGACAAAGCACGTTGTTAATGTATTAAACGCCAAAAAATTGACCAAACGCCATAAAAAACATTTGGTCTTATTGTAAATTTTATGAAAATATTAATGAATCGTAATGAATTATTAACAACGTCACGAACGCCAAAAAAATGACCTGGGAAACGCTATAACGCCAAAAAAATTATCTATGTGACACAAAAACAATTAATTCAACGTGACAGATCTAAGAAACAATAAAACGCCAATTAGTTAATGAACATAATTAACGCCAAAATAATCTTAGACGCAAAAAATGAAGCAGCATGTTACGCAAAAATGGGAAATAAAAAAAAAGATTGAAAAGACAAAAAACCCCTCACGCCCTGATCATATCCCGCGCCACGTGTTGGGCCAGGATGCGTTCTCACCGTTCTCACACTTTAGGGCGTTTTCTCCTGATCCCGTACCTATATATATATATACACACCAATAAATAAAAATCATTTTTTGACACGTGTCAATCTCTGGTGCCTCCTTATCTTATTTTCAATTTCTTTTTTCTTTTAGATAATAGGGGTAGCGGCGCAGCTTGTTGTCCGTTTACCAACTATCTCGATGTAAATTCATATTTTTTTATTATTAGTTCTGACAAAGTGAATATCAAAAAAATATCAAAGTTTGAATTGATAATCTCTTTATCGTATTTTTTTAATTTTATTTTCCTATTAAACAATAGTTTAACTAAATATAATTGAGATACAACTAATAACTTTTTTATCAGACTTTGAATTAATAATAATTATAATTTATATTTTCTCCTTCTCCTTATAAGATAGAAGAAGTTTTCTTTTTTTTTTTCTTTGTAGAACCAGACATATATATAATTTTTTATTCTCATTTAAATTAGATTTGGTTAAATTAGTTTTTAATACTATAATTATTTAATATTAATAGGATACACAAATAAGAAAATTATAAATCACAAGCTTTATGGATCTCTCTTAGTTATTTATTATTTATATTTGTTTTTTTCACTTATTAATAATCATTTAATATTTCATTGGTCCTACCACGTGTAATACACATATCTCTAACCTAATATAAATAAAAAAAACAAATTAAAACTTTAATAAGTAAAAAGCATATCGAATGTATCATTTAAATGCATATCTTGACGACCATATGTGTTAATCGATTACATTATCTTTTATTTAGCTCGTGCAATATACGAGGTATTTTAAAGATATAACTATATTGCTTATTATATAAAATTAAATTTATGTAAACCGTGTAAAACAAGGGATTCTAAGCTAGTCTATACTTTCTATAAAAGGAGAAAACTCAATGACATAAGAAAAGCTGATGTGGCAGCCATAGAGGCTGTCCAACAAGGCTTTTCTTATGTCACTACTGCATCATAAATCAAAATATATAAATCACTATAAAATACATTTAATTTCAAACCACTGCCCTATATTCAAATTTCAAAGGTCTGGCCCACATTCAAAAGGGCAAACCACTGCCCATCTCCAAAATTCAACCTATGTTGTAAATTCAAACCTCTGCAATCAAAACCACTGCCCATATTCAAAATCTTGGCTCCAGATTCAAAATTCAAAACATATACATATATAAACTGAGTTCACTAATCAAAAAATCAAAATCTAGGCTTCACTTTCAAAATTCAGTCCATTTCTCTCTCAACTCTCTCTCTAAAACTCACTTTCTCTCTCTCGAATCCAGACCTCACTCTGAGCTTATCAACTTCAACTCTCTCTAAAACTCACTTGAATCTGGACAACAAATCATCAAAATAAACACCTAGAGCCGGTATCTAAACAAACAGGGTATATGTCTTCGGTACGCTGTCGTCTAAGGGTTAGAGATAGAGAACCAGATCGGTGTCTAGGGTTTCAAGCCATGGCTTTGAGGGAAGAGTAACGGCAGCAAGAAATGGCCTCCGGCCGTCTGATCTACGGTTTCAAGCCAAGTAAGTGTTTTTTTTTTGTTATTAGCTCTTTAATTTCTCTTACTTGGATGTATTGATTGTCATCTGCGTTAATATCCGATATTGGAATTGGATATATTAATCAATTAGGTTATTAGTTAAATCTAACATTATCCATAATAAGAGTTAGTATGAACTCATATTAGCAAGATATGCTTTGCTGCTATTGGCTTGGTTACTTAAGGCGATTATCTTGGTTGTACATGCAGGCTGATCCAGAACTTGAAGCTATCAGGCAAAGAAGAATGCAAGAGCTTATGGCTCAATGTGGTGGTGTAAGTAAAAAAATTTTTGTTAACTGGCTGATTTGGATTCATTTTGTATACTGGTATTAACTATGGAACTTGCGTATAAACAGGGAAGTCAGCAAACACCTGAGCAGCAGAAAGCCCAAGAAGAAGCAAAATGGTTCTTTTTCTTCTTATTAATTGCTTCATATATTTATAATTCAAGTAGTCTTAATGTAAGTGTCTACTTTTGAGGTTGTTAGTAGTATAAGGAAATCTTGGTTTTAATCAAAAGGGATTAGTGGTCATATGATTTTTTACAAAGGGGAGTTATTGTTGTTTTTCTCTTTTGCTGATTTGACTTCTTAAAACCCATCCAGCGAGGCAGATGAACGAAGGCAAATGATGCTTAGTCATATATTGTCATCTCAAGCACGTGAAAGACGTGAGTAGTTTTGCCTTTTAAATTCTTGCAATGTTATCTTTTTTTATAACACCATTCAACTTGATGTATCTTTGACTTTATGCAGTTGCTCGCATAGCATTAGTGAAACCTGAGAAGGCCCGAGGCGTTTAAGATGTTATTCTAAGGGCTGCCCAAATGGGTCAGATTGTAGAAAAGGTAGCTATTTTTTTATATAAATTCATTTCAATTTCATCATGAAATGTTCATTCGATTGGTTTTAGAAAGCGCAAATCGTCCGAGGCGTTTTAAGTCCTGAAAGCCGAAGCGCATATGTACAAGCAAAAGTTGCATCTCTCGCATTCTTTTACATATCATTCATCTTCATCAAGCAAACCATTCGTAATTTCTTCATCGTTTTATTGGTTTTGCATATCAGCCTCATCTCCCTAAGGCGTTTTTCTGATTCACCAGCGCTTTTTAAAACTATGTTTCTTGAATTCTTGGAGTCGAGTTAGCTACCTTACCTACTGAAAACATCATTTTCATGTATTAGTTCTTTGGTATATAGGTTTCTGAAGAGAAGCTCATATCATTGTTGGAACAAATCAACACGCAAACAACCAAACAAACCAAAGTTACTGTAAGTTTCATTCCTTAACTTGCTGTGCTACAACCAAACAAATCAAATGTCTTCTAAATATGACTGATTAACTGAAAATGAATTTGACTGTTTGTTATTTACTGTTCTTCCTCACATCCAGAGGCGTCAAAGTGTGCTTGACGATGATGATTAGGGTTTTTAATGTGAATTTGGTGGTATATCTGACAGGTTATTATTGGCTTGATTACTTACGCTTGTGCTATTATTAATTGACTTGAAAAACTTTTGTTTGTGATGGTTTAAACTTTAAAGTTTAGATATCATGTAACTCTTGCATATGATAGCTTTCAGAGCATCATGCCTCTATTTACTGATATAGGAAGGTATGTTAATCGGCTTCGAAAGCATCCGTTGAATGAAGTAAGAAGTCTGGTGAAGTTTGAAGTGAAATTCGTTATGGTGACATAAGACGATTGAGGTTTAATATGACGTAATGGTTGAACAGAAGTTAGGTTAATAGAGGAATATGCAGTGAAAAAGTGATAGGATAATAAGAGCGAGAAGAAACTCACCGGTGACGGCGGACGACGGTGATGAGTGAGAGGTTCTTCGTGTTTTTTATAGTTCTTTTTGCCTTCGTTGCCTTTGTGTTTCACAGGAGAAATAAAGAACTGAAAGGAAAGAAGTAAACCAATACTCGGCTCTTCAGATATACACTTTCGGTCTCAATATTCACAATCATTTTGTACAAAATGCCACATCGGTTCAACCAGTTGTTTCTATAGAAAGAACATTTTTTTACAAAGAAAGAGCAGCCGAATGTATTAAGCTTTCCCTTACGGTTTTGGACAGGTACAAATATAATAGTTGGTTTTTTAAAATATTCTTAACCATTTGATCCTTATGAATTTTGTGTTAACAGGTGATCATTAAGATTCCATACATCTTTGTTCAGACTATCGTCTATCGGATTATCGTATATGCGATGATTGGATTCGAGTGGACAAAATATTGCATCTGAGCATAACAACTTCTCGTAGGTTTTTGTGGGAACTAATGCTTTTGGATTGTTCTTTTGGGATAACTATTACAAACTGATGTAATTTTTTGAGAGAGTTAAATACTATAAAATCTTAGAATTTTTTAAGCATGTTGATTGCTTTTAATTTGGTGCTTAGTTGTAGTGAAAAGACAGGTTTCTGTGACACATTGCATAATAAATCACATTCAATCAGTATTTGTAATCTACAAGCGAGCGAAGAACACTGTTTTAACATAGTTGATACATCTGTTGATACAGTTGTTGATGCATCTGTTGACTTTTGTCAACAGATAGATGAAAACAGATGTTTGAAACCACTGTTGGGTTAAAATAGTGTTTTGTGGAGAAAACAGTAGTTGCCTTTTTTTTTTTGCAAATAGTGGTTTGACTTTGGTCAACAGACTTTGAACAAAAAGTGGCTTGACCTTGGTCAAACAGACTTTGATCAAACAGTGGTTTGACCATGGTCAAACATACTTTGGTCAAACAGACTTTGGTCAAAACAGACTTTTGCCCAAACAGACTTTGGTCAAACAGTGGTTTGACTTTTAGGTAAATTAGTTTTCTATTTTTATACATTTAGTTGTTTACTACAGCTGGAAGTTTTGTTTATGCAAAATTGTATTACTTTTTAGTTTATCAATTGAAACCTTTTTTGTTATATTGCTATTAATATATTTGGGACATAACTGAAACAAATGGCCGATGAAGATGCATTTCATCATACAAGTGAGGATGTACAGAAACAAATGGCCGACCACACAAATGAAGATATTGGTCAATCTGACGTTGTGTTACAACCATTGTTTTAAGAAGACCATGAGCATGTGTGTTTTATAAATGATCCTAGTTCGGATGTAGGCAGTTTCGTAAGGACAAAACGGTGCCAGTGTGGGTTTTCAATTGAAATTGAAGAGTTGTAACGAAAATTATTCATGTCTTTTAAAATTGTTCTTTTTCTTTTCATGAAATACTTTGTACATCGAATGTTAAGGATATGATCTATGTTTATAGTTTTCTATTATCTGTAATAGATAACAAGTTTTGGTACAATATCTATACACGTATCTATACTTTCTATTAATATGTGTTATGCATAGTTTTCTAAGAAACCACCCGTGTTTGCACACGGGTCTTACCGCCAGTACACTAATAATTGAAAATCTTTTTGAGACATGTGTCACTTGCTGATGCTTTGTAACATTATTTTCCTATTTATTTCTCATATTAAATAATAAGTAAATAATAAAGGATAATAACTTTAAACAAAACTTAGATAAGAATACATATATGTTTTTCTATAAATAATTTTAAACAAAATTTTAGATAAGAATAAGTGATTGTTTATTTATCTTATCTAAATTATAATAAAGTATTCCAAATAATACCATATGGCAATACCTCCTCATTCCTCAATTGATTTTGCTTACTTTATGTTTAATTTATTTATTGAGTAAATTACTTTTTGAGTCACTGTGTTTTAGTGATTTTAACCACTTGAGGCCAAAATCAAAAAGTTTAACGCCCTGAGTCCCTAGCCATTTATTTTATAACGTTTTTGTTGGTGCATATGTCTGTTGACTTCGTCTTGTATCGAGTCATGTAACTAGATTGGATAGAATGGAGCTCGGTAGCCTAGAAAATAGGAAGTTAGGGGTGATGGACCAGGTCGCACGAACTGGCTGAACCAGTTCGTACGGACTGACCAGGTCGCACGACCTGGATTGTTCTGGTTCGTGCAAAGTGGTTCTCCTATATATAGTGGGTCTTGTGATTTCATTTGGAACAGTTGTGATTCCGGTAGCGAAGCTCTGCCGAAGTGTCGAACAAGCTGTAATCACTTTCAAATCAATACTAACGACAGTTAAAGTGATTCTTAGTGTTAATCAAGCTGCAATCATGTCCAAATCATTGAATTCCGCCTTTGGTTTGGTCTAGAACTCTTCTGATCGACTCATTTGATCGATTCAACGATCCTAGAAGTGGTTTCAGATCTCAGGAGGAGGAGTTCTTACCATTTCAGCTTGATTTCTTCTGAATCATCTCATTTCTACTCATCTTCTACACAGTTTCTTCAAAATTTCAAAGGATTTACGGATAAAATGACCTGATTTCCACATATAACACGTAAAACACAGTTTTAATCAATCCTTGAACAAATCAGCATCTAATTCGACATAAAAATTGATAAAATGATGAACTTTTGGACCGAAACCGTTTAAAAACCCTTCAGGTCGTACGGTGTGTATTTGAAGGTAGTTCAGATCGCACGGTTTGAACTCAGTGTTGCAGAAATCGGCCTAGGCGGCCGATTAATCGGCGCCTAGGCGCTAGGCGGCCACTTACTGCCTAATTTTGAGCTAGTCGGTCAATTAATCGACCATGGTCAAAGTCGGTCAAAGGCGGTACCTAGGCGGTCAAAAATCGGATTAATCGGACTATATTAATCGGTCAAAATCGGTCCTAAGCGGTCCTAGGCGGTCAAAATCGGTCAAAATCGAACCATACTATCTGAAACTTGAAGTATTTATGTGAATTTTGAAGTATTATTTTTATATTATTGGGTATATATATATAATTTTGAAAAAATGCATATAAAAATCCCATTCCGATTAATCCCGATTAATCCTGATTAATCCCTAGGCGGTACCTCACCGCCCGACTAGCGCCTAGCGCCTTCTACAACATTGTTTGAACTAGGTCGCACGGATTGAACGAAATCTACTCAGTTCGCACGAAGTGAAACCAGGTCATTTGGAATTAGTCAGATCGTTTGAATAGTTTGACCAGGTCGTGTAAAACTTCAAGTTGCACGTGGTTACTCAGTTCAGATCGTTTAGCTTTGAACCAGATCGCACGAGGTCACGGTTTGACCCAGATCGCACCAAAGTGATCCAGGTCGTTTGAAGTTTGTCAAGTCGTTTGAACCAGATCGTTTGAGAACCCAGCTCGTTTGAAATTCTGATTTTGTGAATCTTTCGTACCAAAACATGGATTCTGAATTTTACAATGCGTTTGCTACTGCCCCGGTTACTCCAGTTGCTGAAACTGTTGGAATCGAAAATGAAACGGGAACTTTCCAAAAGCCTCCAAAGCTTATGTACATTGAGGACTTTAAAGGATGGCAAGATCGTTTTGAAAACTGGGTGCAAGCTAATAAGTTTGATGCATGGGTTTCGTTAGAGAAAGATTATACTTTACCGAAAGATGATCTTGGAAATGAAAAACCATTAAGTCAATTTACACCGGATGAAAAATTAAGATACACTAGTGAAAAGATGATGATTAGCATTCTCCAACAAGCGGTAAAAGAAGATATTTTCGTTTTGCTTCAACATAAGGGAACTGCTAGATCAATCTGGAAAGCGTTGATTAAAAAGTTTAAGGGTAGTGCCGATATGATAAAAAATAAATGTGCATTACTAAAAAAATTGTTTGATATGTTTACAGCTTTTGAAGGTGAGACGACTAGGAAGATTATCGAGAGATATTGTCATCTAGTCATGGAGATGAAAAGATTGGATATCAAGAAAGAAGATGAAGAATGGGTTGATAAGCTAGCCGATGCGTTACCACAGAATGAATGGGGAACATATCTGTTGATTTTAAAGCATAACCGACAATTTGAAGATATGAATTTGAGTAAATTTATCCAGAAGTTGGAAGAACATGAGCTAGCAATTCGAAAAACTGCTACAATGAGAAGTCCGGGTGCTCAACAGGATGTTAGTCTGTACTACAGAGAAAACAAGATTGAGACTACTCCTAGTCCGAAGATTCAAACTGCGTTCAGTGCTGATGGTACTTCCGGAACAAATGCAAACAATACAAATCAGAGCAATGGATATTCTTCGTCTTACTCAAGTTTTGAACCAAATTTCTCAACACCAAGTTCTCAACAACAAAGTTCAACAAACTTTAATGGTCAAGTTTTGCAATGCAATGTTACATTAAATATTCAAAATGGTCAAAATTTCTCTCCAGATATTGCGAAGCAACACATGGCATCACTTGTTACTGTGTTAGAGTCATATGAAAGCTTGGTTACTGGACGAATTGGCAATCTGATGCTTACTAAAGAGGATTATGACCAGATTGATTCTGAGGAACTTGAGTTGATGGATATCAAGTGGTGTTTAGCTAGCGTTTTGAGAAGAGCAGAAAAGTTCAAACAAATCACCGGAAGAGATGATCTTCGTGAAGCTGCTACATCTCTGCTAGGTTTTGACAAATCAAAGGTTACTTGTTTTCGTTGCCGAGAAAAAGGGCATTTTAAACGCGAGTGTACAAACAGAGAAGCAACCGGAAGACAAGATCCTTTCGGAAACAACGATTATCATAGAAAAGCAATTTATCATCAGGTTGCTCAACAACCATATCAACAACAATCTTCACACTCACGTACGATTGAAGAATCAAAGGGTAAAGCTTGTTATGGTTTGCTAGATCAAGAAGATGAAAGGATTCCGAAAGATTTCAATTGGGATGACTATGATCCTTCTAGACCTTCAGTTTATAAAGCGTTTGTTACTCAATTTTTTGAAGACTCAACCTCGGAAGAAGAATCAATCAAATCTAAAAACAGTCGTAGAAGACAATCGATTTTTAAATCTTCAGGAAGTGATGAAGACACTGATGATGAGAAAGAGTATATTAATAAAGCTAGAAAACAATTGGATCCTTACAGTTTTAATTTGTTTTTTGCAGATAAAATCGAGATTTTGAAAGAGAAAAAGGTTGCTAGACTGAAGAGAGAAATGGAAGCAAGAAGGGTTGCTAAAGTTCAGATGGAAGCTGATAAGGCAAAAGTTGAAGAAAAACCGACAAAGAAGGTCGAGGTTGAAGAGAATGAAGTGAAGATAGAATTTGATAAAGAACCGATTGTGATTGAAAAGGTGGTGGAGAAAATAGTTGAAGTTGAAACAATTGTTGAAGTGGAAAAGATTGTAGAGGTTGAAAAACCTTGTACTAAATGTTTAAAACCTTGCAACGATTGTGCTGAAAAAGATACAAAGCTTGCTGAATTGGGGAAGCTCAAAGAGAATTTATTACATAATGTGAGAAGCATAAAGGAATCATATGATCTCCTAAGCAGCAAAGTAAATTTGTACAAAGGAGCTTGTGATGAGGATATTTAGATGAAGAATCTTCTGAAAGCAACAGTTCTTCAAAAGCAAACTGCAATCAACAAATACATTGAGATTAATGCAGGGCTGAAACAAGAATTGGCAGCTATGACGATCGAAACAGAAAGAGTGAACAATTTACTTCGAAGTTATCAAAGTTCAGATTATGTTATTGACCGCATCTATCCTACCGTGGCAGCTCATAAGTTTGCAGATGATGAAGAAAATTCTGGTAAGAAAACTGGTTTGAAGTATAACAGAGTTCCAAATCCAATATGGGATGGCTATACCCCCCGAGATTTTGAAAAGGTGGCTGATGCACTCAATCTGAATCTGAAATCCGAGTCTATCGATGGATTACCAGATGATATTGATGTCACCTTCACAACGTCTGACACTGATCATGAGTCCGAGTTAATTAAGAAAGTGGTCGATCAGGTGTTGGATAAAGATGAAGAGTCAAAGTCAGAGTCTAAATCTGAAAAGTCGAGCTCATCAGACAGAAGTTCGAGTTCACCGGTCAAAAGGGTTTACAATAAAGATTTTCTGATGTCACAAAATAATTTGAATGACGAAACATTCAAAGTAGCATATACTTTGAATGATTCCGACAAATTATATTCTGATGAAGAATTTCCAATAAGAGGTGTTAAAACTGAAATGATTAACAGGGTTTTCAAATTAACAGAAACTAATATTTTTGAAATAAAAGATGTAAATCTAACTGAAAAACCTAAAAAGTACACTTCAAAAGTTCAACAAAGATTGAACAAGAAAAAGGGTTACAGTTCTGGTTCGGATTATCGAAAGAAACCAAACCATAACAGTAATTTCAAAAAGAAAGGATTAGGTTTTGTTCCACCAGAAAATCATAAAAATGAGAAAGTTTATAAACCAAAAACTAAATTTGTTTCATGAGCAAGTTCAGAAGAAGAGAAGGAGAAACCTTTCTGGAAACAGTCAAACAAGGAGTTTCTCGCCGAAAAGCAAAAGAATATGTTGAAGGAATCTGAATCAAGAGTTGAAAGAAGAACCTGTTACAAATGTCAAGAGGTTGGTCATATTGCTTGGAATTGCCCAAAGTCCACCAACACAAAACAGGGAGTTTCTTCTAACTCTAAATTGAAAGAAAAATGTGTTGATAAAAAGGAACAACCAATAGAAAATTTTAAAAAGTTCAAAAATTCGACTTTCGAAGTTGGTGAAAGTTCGAAACATTTTACAAAAGAAGAGCCAATTTAAACAAACAAAAATGGACTGCTAAAAAATCAGAGGTTGTTTCTGGCAATGAATCTGACTCGTCAAAGTCAGAGGAGCCATCTGTTGTGCTAAAAGATGAAAATTCCGTTCCAACAATGGATGATGAAAATTTTCCACCATTGTCAAACGGAAACTTGAAATCAAAAGTTGGTAAGATTGAGATTTCAGATCAATTCTTCTCTGACAAGAAAGAATTTGATGCTGAAAAGTAGGGGTGTGCACGGTTCGGTTCGGTTCGGTTTTTGGGTAAAACCAAAACCGTAACCGAAAGTTCGGTTTTTGGTTTTTAAAAACCGTTCGGTTTTGGTTTTTTCGGTTTCGGTTATTTCGGTTTTACTAACGGTTCGGTTCGGTTTTTCGATTTTTTCGGTTTTTGAAACATATTATGTAAGATTCAAAACTTAAAAGTATAATTCAAAGTTTAAGAATCTTTCTTAAATGTTTACATTTAAGTTAATATATTTAGTATTTTAAATTAATATTATTCACATAAACCTAACCTTCTAATCTATTTTAATGTTTCTCCAAAGCTATTGTTAAGACGTTTTCTTTTATAATACTTTGAAAACCATTTAATTTTTTATATTAAACTTTGTTAGTTCTTGTAAACAATGGATGCTTTTAATGATAAATAAACATGGTAGTGTTCTTATTATAAATATTTAACAAACAAGAATAAAATTAATAATTCTTAGTAGCATGGGTAAACACTTAAACTTAAAAATATATAGATTTGGTATACTATTAAAACTTATCGGTTCGGTTCGGTTATTTTTGGTTTTTGAAAATGATTATCCGAAAACCGAACCGAAATTTTCGGTTATTAAAAATCCGAAAACCGAACCGTCGGTTTTTGTTTCGGTTCGGTTTTTTCGGTCCGGATTTTTCGGTTATTTCGGTTACGGTTCGGTTATTTCGGTTTTATGCTCACCCCTACTAAAAAGGCTTTTAATGGCAAAGTGTTACATATTTTTGGTAAGATAGCTGATGGGAAGGTAAAAGGAGTAAAAGAATTTTATGAATCGAAAATTGTTAAACCAAATGAGGATGGTTCACCCATGATTGATCAGGCATGGGTGAGATTCTTTAAAAAATAAAAATCCTGACTTGCCGAAGCTCTCAAGTTGGTAATCGTGGAGCATGAATCGGCATCATTCTTGAAAAATGTTTTTGTGTGAAAAACCTACAAGTGATAATTTTTACAAGTGGTTAAGAAAACAATGTGATGAAACCCCATGTGTGTGAAATCAACAAAACTAATTTTCTGGAAAAACCATTTTGAATAAAACAAACTTAAGTGTTTTGAAATCATAATGGGAAAATAGTTTGTTGTCAGGGGGAGTTCTGATTGTTTATGCCAAGTGGATGGCGAATTGAAGCAATCCACATCAGTTTGTCATTCTTTTTGTACAGTTTATTGCTTTTACATTTTCAAATTTTCCCAGAAAATCAAAAATTGAAACATATTTTTGATTTTAGGGGGAGTAAAAAATTTAGAAATTTTGAAAATTTGAAAAATTCAAAAACATTGAAAAATCAAAATGAGTTTTGTTGTGAAAAAGAGGAAATGATAGTACATCAGTAGACAATCACAGTACGCTAAAGAATTGGAAAGTTAAAATGTGATAAACGGTCTCACTGATGATATGGCAGTAGATTTTTACACGGTTAGTAGATTGTGTTCGAGATATAAACCTAAATATCAAATACTTACTTATTTCGTGGGGAACATCTCTCGGATATATAGGTAACCCCTGAAATCTTGTTTGAAGGGCTTTCTATTTCTGACATACTAGGTCTTTGTGCGTGATGATATCTGGGGTATTATACCAGGACTTCTGATTTTGCGGGAGCAATAGCCTAGTCCCCGTATAATGCTCTGCACTGCTTTAATCTTAAAGCTCACCCTCAGCATAAAAAATGATGAAACATTAAAAAATGCTAATCATGTGTTGTTGAAAAGAAGATCCCCAAGGGGGACACACCTAAAGACGAGCCATCATCTCTATGATTGAACGGAAGTTCTAGCCTGAGCTCTCATGGCCTCGCATTTATCCCTTACAGATATCATTAGTGTACACTCACCTGTAAGACTGAATATAGGAGTCTGGATACGGGAGTATATTCTGAGGTGGGACACGCGAATAAGTTAAGTCCTTAAAACACTAATCTCGTATCTCGAAACAATTGAACTTTGTGTGAAAATTTAAGTGGATCAGTATACTGACAATCTAAGTGAATCGTTTAGAACTTAAAGTCTAAAAAGGTCAACGGTGCTAGTGATTTGTCATAAACTGATATGACCCTCTTACACAAACTCACAAAAAAGATGTCTGTATTTAGTTTATTTCCCAAAATCCAAAAAGAATGTGTTTTAGCATAAAATTTTGAAAAATCAATAAGATTTATTTCATCTTATTTTCGACAACTGATGTTGAAAAGCTGATTTTAAAATTCCAAGTGCTAAATATGATGAACGACAGTGGGTTGGGAAAGTGTGTTTGAAATGAAAAATGAAGATAAAGTTTGAGATAATTTGAACTATTAGTTAATCAAGGTCATTAATTTGAACTTGATATAACTATTGTTGATGATTGAACAGCATCTACAAGTGGATTCTAAATTTGTTAAATTTTTAAAAATTGTGAAATTTACTTTTGGGTAGAGATTTGTGCAGATCCCCGTGTCTAAGCCTGAGCAGAGTTTGAGTCAGGACACGATCTTAGAACGAGTGCTATGTCAGATTACGATCCCGGAACAACTTAAGGGGGAGTCTGTTAGCAAAGGGGAGTTTGAAGTTTAAAAGAGCCAGTCTGAGATTCTGAGAGAGAGAAAGAGAGAGATTGAAGGATGCTTACAGAGAGAGATACTTTGGAGAGAGCGTGAAGACCGATCAAGACTGAAGACTCGACACACTGAAGACTCGTCAACATCCAAGGGGGAGTTTGTTGGTGCACATGTCTGTTGACTTCGTCTTGTATCGAGTCATGTAACTAGATTGGATAGAATGGAGCTCGGTAGCCTAGAAAATAGGAAGTTAGGGGTGATGGACCAGGTCGCACGAACTGGCTGAACTAGTTCATACGGACTGACCATGTCGCACGACCTGGATTGTTCTGGTTCGTGCGAAGTGGTTCTCCTATATATAGTGGGTCTTGTGATTTCATTTGGAACAGTTGTGATTCCAGTAGCGAAGCTCTGCCGAAGTGTCGAAGAAGCTGTAATCACTTTCAAATCAATACTAACGACAGTTAAAGTGTTTATTAGTGTTAATCAAGCTGCAATCATGTCCAAATCATTGAATTCCGCCTTTGATTTGGTCTAGAACTCTTCTGATCGACTCATTTGATCGATTCAACGATCCTACAGTTTATAGTCCAAATTTGTTCATTTTATAACGATTTGAGTCCAAAAATTTGGATTCAAAAGGTTAAAATTTGGACTCAAAAGGACTTAAATGGTTAATGAAAATGCTTATAAGGACTCAGGTCGTTAAACTTTTTGCTTTTGGACTCAACTAGTTAAAACCACTAAAACACAGGGACTCAAAAAGTAATTTACCCTTATTTATTATTTTTAGATTATTATAATAAAAATAATAAAAAATGCTTAAGAACCGGGTTACTATATTTAGTGTTATCGGTTAACCAAATTTTTTTACTCTTTGGCTTTTCCTATCTTATATTGAAACTATAATTCTATTTATTTATTTTGTTTTAATTTCTACTCTTAAACAAACAATCATTTTTTTATATGTTAATATTAAATTAATTTAATTATCTAAATATACCAAACTCAAAAGCTTTTTATTTATTAATTAATTATTATAAAAGAATTATTGCCAAATTTGTCCCTGAGGTTTGGTCACGTTTGCCATTTTCGTCCAAAATGACACTTTTGTACCAAATTGCCCCCAACGTTTGTAACTTTTTGCCATTTTCATCCAAACCACTAACTTAGTTTATTTTTTCTGTTAAGTTGAGTATATTTGGATGAAACTGGCAAATATAAAACCACAGGGACGATTTTAGCAATTTATTCAAACTCTTTTAAATTTCTTTTATTTAATTAGTTTTTTTAACATATATAATAAAAAAGAATATACATGCAATTTTTATATGAAAAAAATAAAAGATTTGTCACATAATTTTTATAAATTTTCATCCAAATCACTAACTCAGTTTATTTTTTCAGTTAAGGTGAAGGATGTTTTAAATTTTATAAATTAAGACAGAAATTAATTTACAGCTTCTTTATATAAATCAGTTTTATAAAGAGAAAACGTCATTGGTGTGCAACACATAACAATCGATTACAAATTTTAGTATTTATCAGTTGTAAAGATAGAAAAAAATTGTAAAACGTTACATATTTTTTAAATGTGTTGAGCACCTAGGAAATATGTTGGTAGAAATAAAATATTTATTTAATTAAGATTATGAGGGTAACTAACTAATACTTATTCTGAGTGGCTTGAGTAAAGAAACTTTTGGTTCATAGCATTATAATTACAATTTGGTGGGTAATTTGAAGGTTTTATAACGATACGTTGTTTGATAGAGGGGGGGGGGGCACTGGCTTCTATTTTTCCTTAGGAGTGAATTTAAAAGAGTAGAAGATGAATTTCAAACTTGGTACATATGATAAGATTTTTTTATTTGACCTTTTTCAATAAGGTCACCAGCATTTTAGTTTTATAAAATTTAGAGGTTTAAGTAGATTTTATTTTTATAAAACTGATCTATATAAAAAATTAGAAATTAATTTCTGTCTTAGTTTATAAACATCCTTCGCCTTAATAGAAAAATTAACTTATTAGTGGTTAGATGAAAATTTATAAAAATTATGTGACAAAGCTATTATTTTTTTCATATAAAAATTGCATGTGTATTCTTTTTTATTATATATGTAAAAAAATTAATTAAATAAAAGAAATTTAAAAGAGTTTGAATAAATTACCAAAATCGTCCATGTGGTTTTATATTTGCCAGTTTCATCCAAATATCCTCAACTTAACAGAAAAAAAATTAACTAAGTTAGTGGTTTGGATGAAAATGACAAAAAGTTACAAACGTTGGGGGCAATTTGGTACAAAAGTGTTATTTTGGACGAAAATGGCAAACCTGCCCAAACCTCAGGGACGATTTTGGCAATTAACTCTATTATTTATCTCCAAGTTAATTGTTTATCCATTATTATAATCTATACTATATAATAAAAGAAACCTGATTTGTGACACATGTCATTCAATGAGAACATCAATAATTTATTGATAAATTTTAAATTAAAAAGATTTAAATATTATATTAGAATTTTATTCTGATTATAAATCTAAAGTCTAAAATGTGTTTTAAATCTAATCTATAATTTATGGATTTAATTTTGATTTGAAATTATTAAACAAAACCCATAAAATTAGTAACCATTTAATCAATTTCGTAAGTTTTACTTTCCCTTCTAGAATCAAATTAGATTTTTGTGATAATTAAAGTTTTGTCAAGAATATTGTAACATTCCCAAAATTTTTATTTATAAAATATAAGATAAAGTATATAAAAATTTATGTTATTAAATGGCTAGATTATGGGTAAGTTGACTGTTAAAAATATGAGGCATTTTGGTAAACGTAGGAACCGTTTAATAATTATAATAAATAAAATACGTTATAATTAACCTTACTCCGTTTTTAATGAAACTTGGTTCAAAATGTAGACAAAAATATTCTCGTTCTAGTGACATATTCCTTATTTTATAAAACGTCATATTTTAGAAGTTATACACGCCAAATGAGTGAAGTAGTTAAATTAATAATAATAATAATAATAATAATAATATAATAATTAAACCAAACAAATGGATTCTAAGAAAAGGGGCATGTGTACACTAAATGAAATTCCACATTATGAAGGAACCTTACGTGTCCCAGATTTTCGTAATCCCTAAGTTACATTCCATTATATATATAGGCATTCCAACAAGTGTTCAAATTATTCCTTTTATTCATCTCGATCTATCTCATTTTCTTAGACATCCATATTTCTTTAAATATTAAACCCATATTACTACAAAACCCTGCCCTGTTTTAAGTATTGTAATCCCTGGTCACTGATGCCCTGTCCGATTGACATAGGGCCCCGTAACGTATGTCAAGGCTCTGCCTAAATTCGTTGGGGTTCTGTCTCGTGACGTAGGGATAAAGTTAAATTGGGTTACTATACTTAATGTGAGTGCACTATATATTCTATTAAATAATCCAGGAGTTGTACCAAGTTATATCAACCCTCCAAAAATATTTTCGGCACCCCTAATATATCTAGAATACCCCTATATGTCCTAAAATACACCTCGTATGCGAGAAATAGGCCCGAAATATATTTAAATTAATAAAATAAAAATAAAAAATATGTTAAGTCTGTCGCGGGGCGCGACAGACTACTCCTCATTCTACGCGGGCTGCGACCGAGCCACAGACGGCGAAAGCACAGCCCGCCACGTGGCATGACACGCGTCGACAACCCAGGTGTCTCAGCAACGATGCCGCCGCCTTTTGGCCCTCGCGGGGCGCGTAAGCCCTTTGTCTGGCTTTCGCGGGGCGCGACAAAGTGCTATATCAGCACTATAAATAGCTTCGCTCGGATTCATTTGGAATTCGTTCAAATCTCGATTTCCTCTCTAAAATTCTGAATATGTTAAGTAGTATCGAGCATTATACCCCCTAATTAGCGAAGCTCTGCTCCGTTGTAAGTATCATAACCCCTGGATACGTATTAGATACGCTGCCCGATTGATCTAGGGTTCCGTAACGGCTGTCGTGGTTCTGCCCGACGTAGTCGTTAGAATGCCGTCTCGGGGAGGGTATTACTAATGTTAAAATTGGTTATTATACTAACACGTGTGCATTTGTGTAAATTATAGATAATACGCAGGAAATCCTTATAGAAAACCTAAGACAGCAATGTGAGTAATCTCCTTTTTGTTAAACTATTTTTACAAAACCTTAACTATTTTACAATGCTATTTAGCAGTGATTGAGTCTTTGTAATTCTACGATTAATGCCGGTATGTTGGGGTTTTGTATACAAAATGTGAGACACGTTACCATTGGACGAAGAGTTAGCCAATGTGTAATATGACCCACCAGTCAGGATTGACAGTACTGAATGAGTAATTGGGTAGATGTAAACATTGTAATCACTCTCAATACTGTTTAAATTAAATTAACATTTCTTGATTAAACTGGGATTCACTCACCAGTATTCCTTGCTGATAAAATGTTTTAAACACGTGTTTCAGGTAACTTAGTGTGAAGCACATAAAAGCCAGCTGGAGAGCACTGAGGGATTAGAAAAGTGGCTATAAAAGTTACCTAAATAAAGAAGATGTTTTATTTCAAATAAATTAAAGTTTATCTCTATAAACAGTTTGTAATAAGAAACTTGGGTTTTCCCCATGTATTTGTATTTATAAAATATGGTGGTTTACTCTGATAAAATATTTCCTAACTACGGTCCTGATGAAAATTTTTCCGCTGCCAAATTAATAAACACCGATACCACCGAAACTGGCTCACGGCTCCCGCTCCCAGGGTAGGGTCGGGGGCTGTGACAGAAGGTGGTATCAGAGCCACTGGTTTAAGCCATTTAGGTGTTCTTTTAAAGCCTAAAACTTAAACATTATGTTAGGAAATCAATATTGTGTTATTCTGGGTAGATAAATCTTAATGTTCATATTATAATAATTATGTTTTCAATCCACAGTATAAGTGACCAATATAACTAAATGTACCTATAGGCTACCCAGGATGACATATTATATTTCTAGCAAAATATAACATGTGCCTTATATTTTAACTAGGCAGACACTTTTCTAGTTAGACTTACACTTTATGGTCTATAGTTTTATAGCATAGGTTTATATTAACGAAAGTTTATAAAATACAACCCTATATTAATTCCATAAATTCCATAAGGTTAAATAAAAATGAGGATCTCTATAGATTAAATCATCAATTTTGAAAATAATAATAATAATAATAATAAAATTTTATTAACCAACACTAGCTTCGATCTATTACAACAATATATTTTATTGCCGATAACACTTTGATGATCACTGTGTATAACTAGGTTATAAAATTTAACTTCTAGTATCACAAATGATTTTAAATGCCCAAAACGAAAAGAATTTATTTCTACAATATGGCAATAATTTATTATATATGTATTTCTATCTCCTTACTTGTCATACAATACCCCTTGAACACAACCATCATCATGTTCTCAATTAAATATAGAAAGTAGTTTACTCAATTTAAAAGTTGTTAAACTGTTTTCAAAGTAATTGCATATTTCGATCTAATTAGACTATTTCAATCCACCTCAAATATAGCTATTTAAATCTAGTATGAATAAATTATTTTAGTTATTATATTTTCTTCCAAATATTTTAATTCAAGTATCTAAAGGGAAGGATTAGAAAGATTTTTACCAAAATACCAATCCCTTGTGTTTATTTATTTATTTTTCTCAACTAAAATTTTATTATATCATACTTTACAATTTAGTAAATCTTCTTTATCAGTATAAATCAATTTAACTTCAAAAAAAAAATTTACTCACTGTACAAAATCATATGAAAAGTATACAATGGCATATTTGTAAATATATTTTAAGTTTTACTATAGCTAAGATCTACCTCAAATTGTATATATATAATAATTATAACCGGAATGTAATTTTAGGTAACATAATACCTAAAATTTGTATCACCAAATAACAGTATATAGTACAACTGTTTAAACTAAAATATCATAGATTAATATACTGTGTTTATAAGTACATACTTATATATACCTAAGTATATACACATAAATTTAAACAGAAGATGTATTTATATATATGTACCCCCTTCAACTCTTTATATTATTAATATATTTGACTACAACGGGTACTAATATCTAAATGTATGTATCTTTTAAACCAATATGGACAAGACATTATATACCAATGATAAATTGAATAAATTTATCCTAATAAATATTTATACTATATAATAAAATAAATATAAAATTTTACATTTAAATCTATAACATGGATCGAAGAAAATATAGATTCAAAAGAATTTTATATATATTTGTGTTTTTAATCTCTATCATTTAGAATACTAAATTTTCATTTTCTTTTAAAAGAAGAGAAAAGATGGGTCTGATGGTTTGTACAATCAGTACACATAAGAGATATTAGATAATTAAATTCTAAAAGCAAAGATATCACAAATTGAATACATCTTTTCTTACTCGATCTAAATTAATGTTTTATTTATATTCTAGTTATTATTTCATTTTTCAAGCTAGAATTAAAATGGATACTCCACATAAAGATAATTGACTCAAATGGGTATTTAATACACTTATATAGTTTATTTAAAGATCAAATTATGGTATTAATAAATTACTATTATTATTGTTTGAAATATATATGCATATACATGTATTTACTAAATTACTCAATTTAGAATCAAATTTTAAAACATCAAACCTTGTATTACTTACTATAATACTTCTTTGAATAAATAATATAATATGCAATAAATTGAGAGTTAAGTTTTAATATTTTAAACCCATATAGTTCAATCCACTAGTTAAAAATGAAATTTTTCCCGTTAATCCAGAAAATTTATATTTGATTAATTTATTTTCTTTAAATCTTTTATTGATCCATCATTTAATTCCAAAATATTTTGTTCAATAAATTTAACAGAAGTTTATTCCAATATATTACTTTTAAAAAAAAGGATAAATAAAGATAGGGGAATAAGCTTGATAATTGGTACCATCAGATATATATATATATATATAAATTAAATAATTCAATATTATATATGTGTGTGTGTATATGTATATATATATATTATGTAAGTTTTGATATTAACAATATATTTGAAATTTTATGTTTCTAAATATATGCATAGAATTTCTTGATAGTATACAGTATACACAATATAATAATAAAAAAATCTTCTAAAGATAAACATAAGAGAAAATAGCACTGACGAATCATATAAAAACATGAAGTCATATAAGAATAAACCCTAAAACGTATTATAAAATACCATATGTCTCAATAAAATATTATGTGCATCGGAATCTAATAATATATAAGCATAAATAAAGTTAGCTGTAAAACGGACTCAGCAAACTTAACCATAGTATCAATGGAGACAATAATATTTTATCAGAACTTCATTTTCCAAACAAAAGAAAGTCACAACCATAACAATATCTATACTTAAAAAAAAGTTAGGATATTGATGTTTACTCGTGACACCCTGAAATAGCATTTAGACTTGAACCTAAGAAAAATGTCCTAGTATAAGCTTTGAGATAAGCTAATTACTTGTGTAAATAAAGTGTGATGGATATTGGTATGCCGTGAGGATGATGACTAGAACAGTGCAAGTATGATAAATAAGCAATAACACATGGCCACTGTTATTTCTTGTTTATTAATACTACTCGGTTCTAGAATATGATCCATCATGAGAATACTAATTTCCTTGTTTTTTGATATAAGCCATAATAAATGATGAACTTTTAATCATAATTTAATAAAAGCTATTTATGGGAAATACAATGATAATTACCTCTCCGGCAAGACTGGGTATGGTGTGGTAGACTCTTCAGCTTGTCCGGGTAAGATGGGGGTACCTCTCTGGTAAGACCGGGTAAGATGGGGTATATATTATGTTAATGAAATTCCCTAAATAGTAACATGATTTGATGTCTGACTGTTTTTGGAAATATGAATCCGTTAAATACATTAACCTTATGAACAATGTGTATATTACAAGTATGTGAAATATATGATTATATAGATATGTATATCTATAAGAAAATCCAATGACCCTAAATGATTGACAATTAGGAATAAATCACGAATAGGTGTGTCAATAATAATTTATTAGGAATCTCTCATATACGTCTATAATTCCGATATCAAACACTATTTCATTTGATCATCCGTCGCGTAACTCGTGTGATAAGATGAACGACAGGAACCCTATAAGTTGGGACGCCATTGAAATTATAAGAATTCCCCTTGCGATTTTTAATGCATTAGGAAACCTGTAACTAAAAGTTGTGCTAAGACACAAAACATCTAAAAACTTACACTAATAGTAATTTTACCTTCATTAAAGAACTATTGAGAAGATAAGAATCTTAAAACATAGAGAATAGTTCTGGTCAAAGTAAAGTAGAATTCAAAGCAAGTACCAGAATATACTTAGAAACTAGGATCAGTGACAAACTAAAGGTATTCCTCCACATTTCAGTGAATCTCGAGGACGAGATTTAAAACAAGGTGGGGAGGATGTAACATTCCCAAAAATTTTATTTATAAAATATAAGATAAAGTATATAAAAATTTATGTTATTAAACGGCTAGATTATGGGTAAGTTGACTGTTAAAAATATGAGGCATTTTGGCAAACGTAGGAACCGTTTAATAATTATAATAAATAAAATACGTTATAATTAACCTTACTCCGTTTTTAATGAAACTTGGTTCAAAATGTAGACAAAAATATTCTCGTTCTAGTGACATATTCCTTATTTTATAAAACGTCATATTTTAGAAGTTATACACGCCAAATGAGTGAAGTATGTAAATTAATAATAATAATAATAATAATAATAATAATAATAATAATTAAACCAAACAAATGGATTCTAAGAAAAGGGGCACGTGTACACTAAATGAAATTCCACATTATGAAGGAACCTTACGTGTCCTATATTTTCGTAATCCCTAAGTTACATTCCATTATATATTTAGGCATTCCAACAAGTGTTCAAATTATTCCTTTTATTCATCTCGATCTCTCTCATTTTCTTAGACATCCATATTTCTTTAAATATTGAACCCGTATTACTACAAAACCCTGCCCTGTTTTAGGTATTGTAATCCCTGGTCACTGATGCCCTGTCCGATTGACATAGGGCCCCGTAACGTATGTCAAGGCTCTGTCTAAATTCGTTGGGGTTCTGTCTCGTGACGTAGGGATAAAGTTAAATTGGGTTACTATACTTAATGTGAGTGCACTATATATTCTATTAAATAATCCAGGAGTTGTACCAAGAAATATCAACCCTCCAAAAATATTTCCGACACCCCTAATATATTTAGAATACCCCTATATGTCCTAAAATACACCCCGTATGCGAGAAATAGGCCCGAAATATATTTAAATTAATAAAATAAAAATAAAAAATATTTTAAGTCTGTCGCGGGGCGCGACAGACTACTCCTCATTCTACGCGGGCCGCGACCAAGCCACAGACGGCGAAAGCACAGCCCGCCACGTGGCATGACACGCGTCGACAACCCAGGTGACTCAGCAACGATGTCGCTGCCTTTTGGCCCTCGCGGGGCGCGTAAGCCCTTTGTCTGGCTTTCGTGGGGCGCGACAAAGTGCAATATCAGCACTATAAATAGCTTCGCTCGGATTCATTTGGAATTCGTTCAAATCTTGATTTCCTCTCTAAAATTCTGAATATGTGAAGTAGTATCGAGCATTATACCCCCCTAATTAGCGAAGCTCTGCTCCGTTGTAAGTATCATAACCCCTGGATACGTATTAGATACGCTGCCCGATTGATCTAGGGTTCCGTAAAGGCTGTCGTGGTTCTGCCCGACGTAGTCGTTGGAATGCCGTCTCGGGGAGGGTATTACTAATGTTAAAATGAGTTATTATACTAACACGTGTGCATTTGTGTAAATTATAGATAATACGCAGGAAATCCTTACAGAAAACCTAAGACAGCAATGTGAGTAATCTCCTTTTTGTTAAACTATTTTTACAAAACCTTAACTATCTTACAATGCAATTTAACAGTGATTGAGACTTTGTAATTCTACGATTACTGCCGGTATGTTGGGGTTTTGTATACAAAATGTGAGACACGTTACCATTGGACGAAGAGTTAGCCAATGTGTAATATGACCCACCAGTCAGGATTGACAGTACTGAATGAGTAATTGGGTAGATGTAAACATTGTAATCGCTCTCAATACTGTTTAAATTAAATTAACATTTCTTGATTAAACTGGGATTCACTCACCAGTATTTCTTGCTGATAAAATGTTTTAAACACGTGTTTCAGGTAACTTAGTGTGAAGCACATAAAAGCCAGCTGGAGAGCACTGAGGGCTTAGAAAAGTGGCTATAAAAGTTACCTAAATAAAGAAGATGTTTTATTTCAAATAAAATAAAGTTTATCTCTATAAACAGTTTGTAATAAGAAACTTGGGTTTTCCCCATGTATTTGTATTTATAAAATATGGTGGTTTACTCTGATAAAATATTTCTTAACTACGGTCCTGATGAAAATTTTTCCGCTGCCAAATTAATAAACACCGATACCACCGAAACTGGCTCACGGCTCCCGCTCCCAGGGTAGGGTCGGGGCTGTGACAAATATAAAAAATCATTATTTAATATTCAATATATTACATCAAATATGTAGAATTAAACTACACTTCTTTCTAAATACTAGGTATGTTTTTTTTACTCTTCATATGCTATGCATATTATCTATGTCACATAGAAAACATCATGTTTTTTTAGATAAGTTTACCATGTCAAATAAGTAATATGCATATTATCTATGTCACATAGAAAACATCATGTATTTTTAGATAAGTTAGATATAATTGTACATGTAAAGTATTACACTATAGATAATATTTTCTCAACTATAGTTAATTGGTTTTATTGATTCAATTTTTGTCTATTCATTTACATTACTTTTATCTGTCTAGAAGTCCTTTTCAGACCTTTCAAATGGTATGGGACATATTACATTATCAATAGTTTTTATTGGTTTCCTTACTAATTGTGATAAAAGTAATTATTTCGTACAATTCATATTGGTTTATAGCTTTGAATACGAGCATACCTTATATTAATGTTAATGATAGCGAAAGTGAGGAAACTATATTTGGATGGTAGAAAATATAATATTATGCCAATATTAACCCGTCAAAATAATCTATTATCAAATAAAATCAAACACGTTACCTTTGAATAAGAAAATGTCACAATAAATATTAGTAGTGGTACAAAATTTTAAGTTCCTATGACAAATCCTAAAACAAATAACATATCATATTATTATGAATGGCTATACAAACTTCAATATTTATTTCGTATTTGGTCTGCATATTACTCTATATTATATATACTTAGATAATATTATCAACATATTTTTTTTATTTCACATTATAATTATGATTCACCCCGTGTATTACACGGGGCAATAACCTAGTAACTTTATAACTAATAAAACACATCATTAAGATTTCTTAATATTTTTTTTTCTGGGTTTGGGAAGTATACAAAATTCCAAACAAGAATGTTATATATATATACTAGAGGGTCTTCTCACCACTGACTCCTCTTATCTTGCTTTATTCTTTTATTGACTTTATCCACCCTAATATTCTTCAAAATTTCAAACAAATTGAATATTATAAAGATAGAGCTATACATGCACCTACAATCGATGTTGTATATGAGTTACTGATCGATTAATACACTATTTACTGGCGAAGAAAAAGAATAGAGTTATTGCCAAAATCGTCCCTGAGGTTTGGACACATTTGCCATTTTCGCTCAAAATTACACTTTTGTACCAAATTACCTCAAACGTTTGTAACTTTTTGCCATTTTCATCCAAACCACTAACTTAGTTTATTTTTTATGTTAAGTTGAGGATATTTGGATGAAACTGGCAAATATAAAACCACAGGGACGATTTTGGCAATTTACTCAAACCCTTTTTAATTTCTTTTATTTAATTATTTTTGTTACGTATATAATAAAAAAGAATATACATGGAGTTTTTAGAAGAAAAAAAATTAATAGTTTTGTCACATAATTTTTATAAATTTTCATCCAAATCACTAACTCAGTTTATTTTTTCTGTTAAGGTGAAGGATGTTTTAAATTTTATAAACTAAGACAGAAATTAATTTACAGCTTCTTTATATAAATCAGTTTTGTAAAGAGAAAACGTCATTGGTGTGCAACACATAACAATCGATTACAACTTTTAGTATTTATCAGTTGTAGAGATAGAAAAAAATTGTAAAACGTTACATATTTTTTAAATGTGTTGAGCACCTAGGAAATATGTTGGTAGAAATAAAATATTTATTTAATTAAGATTATGAGGTTAACTAACTAATACTTATTCTGAGTGGCTTGAGTAAAGAAAGTTTTGGTTCATAGCATTATAATTACAGTTTGGTGGGTAATTTTAAGGTTTGGTAACGATACGTTGTTTGATGGGGGATGGGGGCACTGGCTTCTGTTTTTGCTTAGGAGCGAATTTAAAAGAGTAGAAGATGAATTACAAACTTGGTACATATGATAAGATTTTTTTATTTGACCTTTTTCAATAAGGTCACCATTATTTTAGTTTTATAAAATTTAGAGGTTTAAGTAGATTTTATTTTTATAAAATTGATCTATATAAAAAATTAGAAATTAATTTATGTCTTAGTTTGTAAACATCCTTCGCCTTAATAGAAAAATTAACTTAGTTAGTGGTTGGATGAAAATTTATAAAAATTATGTGACAAAGCTATTATTTTTTTTCATATAAAAATTGCATGTATATTCTTTTTTTATTATATATGTAACAAAATTAATTAAATAAAAAAAATTAAAAGATTTGAGTAAATTGCCAAAATCGTCCTTGTGGTTTTATATTTTCCAGTTTAATCCAAATATCCTTAACATAAAAAAAAAACTAAGTTAGTGGTTTGGATGAAAATGACAAAAAGTTACAAACGTTTGGGGCAATTTGGTACAAAAGTGTCATTTTGGACGAAAATGACAAACATGTCCAAACCTCAGGGACGATTTTGGCAATTAACTCAAAAGAATATCTAAATTCTGATAGTTTATCAGAGTCAGAGTATCTTCATAATAATTTTGATGCAAATTTATACTCATTGGATGTCCTTATTGGACTTAGACTTTTAGGCTTGCCAAAACACAAATCTTGCTAAAGGTTGATATTCAAATAACGTTGTTAAGAAATATTGATAAAAAGATATGGTTTATGCAATGGAACTTGACTACTAGTCCTATGAATGACGATCGTGTTATTGAGGCACAAATCTTATTTGGAAGTAAAACTGTCACTCGAAAGTTTATCCTTAGATTTCAATTACCATCGTTAGACAAAATGACTCTGTTTATATTGAAAAGAAGACAGCTTTCTCTCCCCGTATGTTTTGCCATTAGGATAAATAAAAATCAAAGACATTCACTATGTAAGATTGTTTTATTTCGAAAAGAGCCGGTCTTTACACATGGCCAACTATATGTGGCATTGCTCAAAGTAAAAAATTCAGTTATGTAAACTTGTACAAACATTATTAAAATTATATAATTTCTATCCTTAAACTCGTGTAATGCACGGGTCTAGATTCTAATAACCTAGTATATATATATATATATATATAGAAACGGGTTCAGGAGAAAACGGTAAAATGTGTGAGAACGGTGAGAATGCATCCTGGCCCAACACGTGGCGCGGGGCATGATTAGGGTCTGAGGGGTTTTTTTTTTTTGTCTTTTTAGTATTATTCTCCTTTCCCGATTTTCACGTTTGACATGCTGCTTTATTTTTTTGCGTGCAAGATAATTTTGGCGTTATCTAGAATTATTAATTACTTGGTGTTTAATTGTTTTTTTTTTTCAGATTTCTTCTCGTTGAATTAATTATTTTTGTGTCACATAGTTAATTTTTTTGGCGTTATGGCTTTTTCCATGTCATTTTTGGCGTTTTGTATCTTTTTGTTAATAATCGATTACCATAGATTAATATTTTATAAAATCACAATAATATGAAATCAAAATAAACTAATAGTCCTCTGTAGGTGGGATTACATCAGAGATGTACCCATCGCTTTGTTCATCACTTTCTTCAGATTCATCATCATCAAATTTTAGATTTGCGTATAACGCCATTAGCTCGTCTCTTCTTTGCTGCAGCCTATTCTTGAATATCACTGCATCCTTGGATTTTGGATCGTTTGAAGGTGCTAAATCACAGAGTTGTTCAATTATAGATAGCAACCCTGTCTTCAACATTTCTTACATTGACAATGAATAATGCACCCCATTTTTATAAGTCACTTCAAGCGTTCCTTCTTCCTCATGCATCACCCAACTACTAAGTTTTGGTATAGGAGTATTGTCAATATCATCATCTTCTGCCGGAAATTTTCTCTTCAGTCTTTTTATTACAGTTCTGGTTCTTTCACAATCGTTGGCCATTGGAACCCCAAGGGCCAAGATATCCTTCTGAACCCCTTCATTCATTCCAAGCATGGCTTTGATTGTCCTTGCCTTTACCCTTCTCCTATTAGAGAACTTTATGATGAATCGTTTCCCTTTCCTTTCAAACCACCATGCAATAACCTTAGCCATTTTTAAAGTTTTTGGCATTTTGGACAATATGTGGCGTTTTAGCCAATTTTTTTGGCGTGTTTGAGCTTGTGTTCTCATGGTCTTCTTTTATATTGACTTTTTTTCCCGCGCATGACAGGTAATTATGGCGTTTTGAAAAAGATAAATAAATTTAATTCCCCAAGTATTTTGCTTTTAATATAATAAATGTTAGTAATTATGTTTTCCGTCGTTTCATTTTACTGTTTTTTTGCAGTTACCATATTTTGTTTTCAGACTCAACTGTTTTTGTGGTGTAACACGTCTAATCTTGACGGCTGTAATTATGGCGTTTTGTTTTCCAATGGCGGTTAGATAACGATTGGAATTTTTTTGTTTTATATTCTTTGCACATTGTTTCACGCTTTTTTTTATATAGTAGTTCAAAGTAATTTTATTATAGTTTGTTAGTTTTTTTTGGGCGTTTTTATGCCATCATGGCGTTTTACAAGCATTTGCTCATTTTGGCGTTTTATTATATATTTCCTTATAGTATTAAGAGTTAATTGCCAAAATCGTCCCTGAGGATTGGGTACATTTGCCATTTTCGTCCAAAATGACACTTTTGTACCATTTTGCCCCCCACGTTTGCAACTTTTTGCCATTTTCATCCAAACCACTAACTTAGTTTATTTTTTCTGTTAAGTTGAATGATATTTGGATGAAACTGGCAAATATAAACCACAAGGACGATTTTGGCAATTTACTCAAACTATTTTTAATTTCTTTTATTTAATTAATATACATGCAATCTGAAATTAATTTCCAATTTCTTTATATAAATCAGTTTTATTAAGAGAAAAAACTGGTATATACGTTTCAATATTTTCGCTCTTAAACTTTTAATAAATATATGCAGTTTGAAATATAAGAAGAAAAATAAATCATACATTTTCTATTAGTTTTTTTTCGTTCTTATCCGAAGAAAAAGAAATCATACATTTTCAGTTAGCTTTTTTAGTTCTTATCTATTTTTAGTTTATTTTTATGTAAATGTATTATTTTGCTTGTAACATATTCTATTGCTTTTTTTTATTACCTGAGTTTATGAATTTTTTTATAAAAGTTATTTGATTTGTTATCCTTAGTGATGATTTCTGAAAGATTTGGGAGTAACATAGCCCAAACTCAAATTACGTAAAGTTGTTCACTTTTTATTCCTTTATAACATTATTTTATTCAAACAGTTATCAACTTTCAACCTTTATAAAATTTTGTCAAAACTTTTATAAATATTTAGTTATATACTTATATCCGTCTCAATATTTTATAGTTCTTAAATTTTTAATATAATTATATAATTCGAAATTTAAGCAAAAAAGGTTTTTACACTTTTTTAGTTCTTATATATATATTTTTTAGTTTTTTTAGTTCTTCAATTATAATAAATTAACTTTAAGTTTTATATGTTTGTTACAAAACAATTTTTTTTACCTGAATTATGAAAATGTTTGTTAAAATTACCCAATTTGTTTTTTTCCTAATGACAATATTAGACGTTTGAACTAAATTCACAAAGTTTGATTGTATCATCCCACAACCTTTAGTTACATAATGCTTGAGTTATAACATAAAGTTCACTACAAAGAAAAACCAGCTAGCGTGACGATTTATTACATTTCCTTGACCAAAATACTCAAATAGTGTGGTCACCCATTAATAGAATATGTTACAAGCAAAATAATACATTTACATAAAAATAAACTAAAAACTAAAAATAGATAAGAACTAAAAAAAACTAACTGAAAATGTATGATTTCTTTTTCTTCGGATAAGAACTAAAAAAAACTAATAGAAAATGTATGATTTATTTTTCTTCTTATATTTCAAACTGCATATATTTATTAAAAGTTTAAGAGCGAAAATATTGAAAAGTATATACCAGTTTTTTCTCTTAATAAAACTGATTTATATAAAGAAATTGAAAATTAATTTCTGAATTAATTTATAAAATTTAAATAATCCTTCGCCTTAATAGAAAAAAATTAACTTAGTTAGTGGTTGAATGAAAATTTATAAAAAAAATATGTGACAAAACTATTATTTTTTTCATAAAAAAATTGCATGTATATTCTTTTTTATTATATATGTGACAAAATTAATTAAATAAAAGAAATTAAAAATAGTTTGAGTAAATTACCAAAATCGTCCCTGTGGTTTATATTTGCCAGTTTCATCCAAATATCATTCAACTTAACAGAAAAAATAAACTAAGTTAGTGGTTTGGATGAAAATGGCAAAAAGTTACAAACGTGGGGGCCAAAATGGTACAAAAATGTCATTTTGGACGAAAATGTCAAATGTGCCCAAACCTCAGGGACGATTTTGGCAATTAACTCTAGTATTAATGTGCTTTTGTTGTTTATTAACTGAAATTACAAAACAAACAAGAGATAAAGAAAATTAAAAAAAACAACACAGAAGCAATTGACGATCTAAATCTTCAGTGTCATCAGTCTCTTTTTTCTTTTAATACTACAAGAACTGTCACAAATAAATGGCATTTTGGGTTTGGCGTTGTTTATTTTCTTTGTTCATGTGTTGAAGTGTCTTTGTGGATGTTGGAGATATAGATCAACCCTTTGTGGGTGGATGTTATTTGCCCGTCGTCTTCATTATAATCATCGAGGCCAAAGTAGCATTTACACTGTTATAGGTCTCTTCTAATCATCCAAACCTTCTTCAAGAACAAAGATAACAGAATGACATATAGGTGTCATCAGTCCTTCTTTTTTGAATTGTGTCCATCTCATACAGCAAAATCTTACTACACTCACATAACAAATCATTCAGCGAAACTTCATGCAGAACATTACTGAGTATCAAAGAAAAGATGTTTGCCATCATTGTATTTTTTACGTTTTACATTGAGTTGTATTTTTTATTAGGAATCACTGTGTTTTTTGTGTGGTTTTTTGGTGTGATAAACGGAAGGTGGTGAGACGTTTCTATTTATAGAATTTTTTTGGCGCGTAGTTTATGCGGGATTTTTTTTTATAACAAAAAATGTAATTAACATTTATCCGGATGTAAGATTTGGCGTTATATATTATGACGTTTCATATTTTGTGGCGTTTTTGTAGCCAGAGAGCTTAAATAAAAACACAGAAAAAAGTACGCAGTGATAAAATTGGCGTTTTGTATTTATTTGGCGTTTTATTTGTCAATGACGTTTTATGTGAGAAATGATGTTTTACCTTTTTACCCTTAATGAAGCGCGTCCACGTAATAAAATTGATGTTATTTACGAAAATGCCACCGCGCCAATCTAGTCCATAGATTGTTTTAATCGGACGATCAATAAGCGTTCTCACACTTTCTAGCGTTTTCTCTAAATCCTGACCATATATATATATATATATATATATATATATATATATTATTAATTATAATGATGTAGCATATCAATATATTTTGTTACATTGCGACTAAACAAGTAATGGTAGCTAGACGAGTATTTTCAAACATCAGACTCGTCTCAATCCCAAAGGAAATTTAAATTAATGTTATATCATTTCTTACTTGAATAACCGTCCTTAATATTTTTAGATTTTCATGTCCAATTCAAATTCTTGTCACCCCTAACATGACCAACAAACTCGAAAAAACAAATGTATTATATGTATTAGAGTATTGTTTGTTTTTGCCCCGTCCGTTTTGCGGGGCACTAAGCCAAATCTCTCTTTCATAACATGTACGTATGCGTTTCGGTTACTTGTACATATTACTCATAACAAGGTCTAAAAAAATTTACATCCAGTCAGCCAATTAAAACAAAACACTACAATACTTTTGCTAAAAAAACTAAAACGATGGAAATACTATAATTTTAAACTTGGGGCCCGTTACGAATAAAAACAAATACTCCGAGTCAACCAATTAAAACACAACATTACCATAGTTTTGTCAAAAAAAAAAAAACTAAAATGATCGCATGACTGTAATTTTTCACCAGGGGCAAAATCGTAATTTGACAGAGAGAAAAAACAAAAACGATGGCAAAACTGTAAATTTGAGCTGAGGGTAAAATCGTAATTTGACTGCGAGGGAAAAAAACAAAACTAATGACAAAATTGTAAATTTAAACGGAGCAGCATCGTAATTTGGCTGGACCAATGGAGAAGTATCAGACAACAGCCGCCTCACACTATTCCCCTCCATGATGAATCTATACTATATAATAAAAGAAACCATTTTAGGGACATTTGTCATCATATTAGGCCATGTCTTATGGATAATTATTGTTTTAGTTTAATACCTTCTAATTAGTTATAGATAACTCTCATACTAAATATTATTTCATTTAATATTTTATGGATAATTATTATTTAGTTTAATCTCTTCTAATTAATTATAGATAACTCTTCTACTAAATATTATTAATGAGTAAACTGGCAAAATGGTCCCTGAGGTTTGGCCACTTTTGCCACTTTATTCCAAAACTCAAACATTTTGAATCTGGGTCCATGTGATTTCAATTTTGTTGCCATTTTCATCCAAAATCACAATATGGTCAGATTTTTCAGTTAACATTCAGTTTTTTGTCTTTTTCCTCCATTTTAATAAAAGGCAAAATGGTTAGATTTTAGATTTTTCTTTTGAATGAAAATGACAACAAAATTGAAACCACATCGGGCCTAGAAGTGGCAAAAGTGACCAGTGACCATTTTAGTAGTTTACTCTATTATTAATTTAAGATGTTTTAAATAACCAAGTCATTTATCACGAAAACCAAACTTTTTATTAATATATTATTTATTTTTATTTTCATTATTAAAAAATTATTATATCGATTTTATTACATAATTTTTAATAAATTGTATATAACTTTCAATATTACTTGATATATAAAATTAGATTTATTACGGGTTTTTTAAATATAATTTATATTTTATCACTCAAATGACTGATTATTTGTTTCTTGAATAGCATGTTTGACCACTGTTTCTTCTTTTCAATAATCATCTCTGCGGTCACCATATCTGTCGCATACCGAGTATATTCATTAGTTTTTTAAAATATAATTTTCTTTATTTGGTATATAAAATTATATTTATTCAAGCCGTGTAATACACGGGGGTTTTTAAATATGTAACTTTTTTTATTATTTGGTAAACAATATTCTATTTATTCAATCAGTGCAATACACGTGGTTTTAAACATATAATTTTTTTTATTATTTGGTATATAAAATTACATTTATTCAACCCGTACAATATGATTCTCATAAATATATTTTTTATTACTTAATATTTAAAAATGATAACTATTCAACCCGTGCAATAAAGGATGTTTTTAAAGATATATTGTTTTATTATTTAATATATAAAATTCATTTAATCAACCCGTGTAATACACGGGGTTATAACCAAGTGTTATATATATATATAGAATAGAATAGTTTTATACACGTAAAAGAGGGGGCATGTTCATATAAAAATCAACTTTAATAACGTACTCAATTATGCGTTTACATGTGTCGTGGTTAAAATAAAACACATGTTTATACGGGTCTCCTATTTCTATACTTGACTTTGTTTTGCATTTAACCGCCTATAAACCCATTACTATTTTATCGTTATACTTAAATTGGTTTTGAAAACTATTTTTACTTTTATAATTTTTTTGATGACTATTTTTACTTTTATAATTGAAGAAAGTAATTTTAGTCTTCAGACAATCAGAAGTGCTTTTTTTTTGTTAATTTAAAAGATCAAAAGTTGCATTATTCGTAAAAAATTTGTCCGTCCTTTTTTTTTATTTTTGTTTTTATGAAACTACGATATATTAAAGTCATTTGCATGTACCCGATTTATCTAGAAACGTGTAAGCATCTATTTGGGTTTTCTAAAATTCGAATATTGTGATTTTCACTTTAAAACATGCACTTTCGATAGAAACGTAAATAATCAGTTTGAAATAGAATCGATGATAAAAGGTTATATATATTTATATCTATACCACCTTATTATAAAAAAAAATAGGTTTTCTACCCTTATGGTAATTTATATAAATTTTTAAGATACATGCCAAAAGTCAGGAACAAATCTACATCAAATTCACAAAATTTTTTGTTTTTTCTTTCATTTCTACCCTTTGCTCTCTACTTTGCCCATGCTTCTATTTAGAGTTAATTTCACCGTTAGTCCTTGTGGTTTATGAAAAGTAACAATCTCATATAAAAGTAACAATCTAAGGTTTTAACTTTTGATTTTGTAACATCCTAGCGCCTTAAGGCTAACGGCCGTTAAAAACTAACTGAGAACTTAGTGCCCAACCTTGAACTTTGGAGAAACCACAAGGACTAACCACAAAATTAACTCTTGTAATATATAAAACACAATTTTTCTTGTTTCTCTTATTATTTAATCAAACCTTTTTAATTATGTATGTAAACCATTTTTAAATAAGTATACGTAATTGACGTATTAAAGCTAATTTGAAGCCACTTCAGTAATTAGCTTACAAGTAAATTAACGGGAATATTTCACAAAGTGATAACCAAGTTTTAGGAGTGTTTCAATTAGGTCACTCATAAAAAAAATTGTTCTAATTAACTCATTAAAGTTTATTTTATTTGCTAATCTTATATAATTAACCGGAATGAGAGGTAACCATCTTAGGTGACATTTATTTTTTTTTATTAAATATGTTGACATAATTTATTTAATAAAAGAGAAAAATAAAGTTAGTCAAATAAAAAATAGATACACATTGTGATCATTCAGTACTGTCGCACCACCACCTAACTGTTGAACCACCACCGTGCCATCGAACCATCGCACCACCCAATAGTCACCCAACGTAGCATCCAACCGTCACACCACCGACTTGTTGCACCACCCAACACCGTCGCATCATCATGTCGTACCACCACCGAAACCGTGTCGTGGAACCACCATCGGCATCGTGCCGTCTATCCATCCAACCATTTTTTGGTGACCACCATGCACATGAGAATTTAGTTCTTGATGGATATAAAAGGATGAATGGATGAGAATAAAGATCAGCTAAAATTTATAGAAATTTAGTTCAAACTAAATTGTGATGAATGGATGGGTATATGATATATATAAACTTCATATTTGCTTTATTGTTTGAGGACGTTGTCTCGTGTGAAGTGTTATATATATTAGGTGTATATTTTAAGCCCCTTTAACACTTATTTTAGCCAAGTTTTAAATTTATAAAACACGATATTTTACTAACACTAAACACACATATGGGCAAGTGCACCCATCGTGAGCGTAGTATAGCGTTGGTAAGATACCGAGGTCGTCCAAGGACACAAGAGCTTTTAATACCGGTTTATCCTCAACGTCTAATCAAAATAAAAAGTTTAGAAAAATGATTTAAACTAAGAAAAATAAAAACTAACTAAAATGCTGAAAATAAAAATAAAAATAAAAATAAAAACAGATAGACAAGATGAATCACTTGGTTCCGACTCGTATCTAGTGTAACCTTTGATTATTTCCGCACTTTTGCACATAATTAAGAGATTATCTTAGTTATTGTAGTAGGCCCCTCTTTTGAAGGTGACGTTACCCTCACCCCAGTAGTTTGAGTCAGCAAGGATACAATCCTAAAATGGTGGATTATTGGAAGATAATTAATTAAGTTATTAATGCAATATTATGGTAGGCCCCTCTTTTGGAGGTGACGTTACCCTCGACTAAGTAGTCTGAGTCAGCTGGGATACAGTCCTAAATAGCCGGGTTATAGTATTAATAGTAGTTAACTTATGAGGGGATCAAAGAGTTTGGACCCCCGCCATCCAATACCGTGAAGTATTGAAGGAGGTCCTACTAAATTTGACCCAGGTCCATTGCAGGACCTCTAAACGCTGAACAATGGCAAGACCTTTACCAAACCGTTCCCTTAACCCCCGACCAGGTAGCCAACATACCTCCATATAGACCGTGGAGATATGAATAGTGAAAATCTTTTATTTTATATAGACAGTAAAATAATGCCAAGACACCACGGACAAACGATAAGGAAAGATCACCTTCAACATAAGCAACTAGTTATTAAAGTCATTAATACAAAACCAAGTAAAATGTAAAAAAGATTAGAAATAAAAAGTATTACACTAGACACTTTGTCTTCACCAAGTGATGTAAGAGACTTAGGCAAACATGGCCTTGATTGTCAAGAACTCTTACGATCAATCTTGGATCTCGAGACGACTCACACACTCTACGATGGACAATGGATGATGGTGTTATGGTGGTGATGGGTGGTGGGTGAAGTGTGAGAGAGGTGGTGTGCCAAGGGATGGTTTGAGCTTGAGCCAAGCACTTCTATTTATAGGCTGAATAGAAGCTCGGGCACGGCCCCGTGTCCAGTGGGCACGGCCCCGTGTCCACATCCTCTCTTTCTTCATTAAATGCAGTTTTGTCTTATTAGTTGACCACGCCCCCGTGTCCGCTGAGCACGACCCCGTGTGCAGAAGAATCTTTGTACTATGAAGATTTGCCTGGATTGTGCGAATCTTATAGTTGACCACGGCCCCGTGTCCGCTGAGCACGGCCCCGTGGTGGGCAATAGAAGCTTCTACCACTTTGTCTTTTCTGCTGACACTTGGGCACGCCCCCATGCTGGCTGAGCACGGGGCGTGTTCAGGCCTCTGATCTCTTGTTTTGCTTGGGAAGATGCTGTAGTGGGGTCGGGCATGCCACGTCTTGTTCCTTTTCTTGTATTTATGTTAGATTTTGATGTCTTTTTGCTTCTTTTGTTAATTTGAGCTCATTTAATCCTGAAAACACAAAAGGAAGACAAAAGCACACTTTTTCCAACATTAGTACTAAAAAATGGTTAGTTTTATGCCTCATTTGATGAAATTTATATGTTACATTTTGAACACATCAAATACCCCCACACTTGAATCTTTGCTTATCCTCAAGCAAAACTCTTTAATATGTGGCTATTTACACTCCCAAATGGAATGGGTAGAAAAGAAGGTTTTGGGCTTGTCATAGAGTGTCGGGATTTCCAAGATTCTTTATTTAGTTTTATTTTTATTTATTTACAATCCTATTAGTCATAATTTATTAAAAACTTTTCATAAGATAAATTACTTATTAGGGCATAACATGCCTTTGTAAAATTCTATTTATATACGAGTTCACATACCTCACGGGGATCACTCAACACTCGGCCGAAAATGTATTTTTGTGGATCGCTCGAGAGCGGCATGAAACTTACTCCTACCATAGGCTTGCCAAGCAATCAATCCTCCTCCTTTTTAATTTATATACCTTTGTAAATATCAAGAGGACTTTGTGGGTTAAGGGTTAGGCTTGGGTTAAAGGTAGGTGGTTGGGTTGGTGGTTGGTGGTTAGTAGAAAAAAAAAAAGGCGAAAAGCGTAACAAGTTTCGGTTTTCGTAAGACTTTCTATTTTTGTAACTTTTATTTTGATGAAGCTATTATTCAAACAAAGTTATTTTTGATGAACTTGTTTGTTTATTTTATTTTGCTTCATCATCAACAATTTTTTTTTTTTTTTTGAAAAGTCATATGAAGAACCGAACTTGTTACTAAAACAAAGGGGTAAAAATGAAAAAGGTTTTGGTGGGTAAAAAGGGTGTTTGGTTTGGATTATGAAATGAAAAGGTTTAGGCTCAAAGGGGCTAACTAGGGGGATTTTGGGTAGGTGGTAAAAAAAAAAGAAAAATAATGGTGTAGAAATAAAAAGGGTTAGTCCTAATGCCTCCATCATTTACTTACTCGGGTTTAAGTTGGTAAGGACCGGGAATGTATCGTCATGGCAAGTTCTAGAGTCGTAAGAACCAAGCGGCTATTCACACAAGAAACGAAAAATGAGCAATTAGTTCTAATGATATGTAATTGTATGCTCAATAAAGGCTCAAAACTCACTTTTGTGGGAATGGGTTTTTATGTGATCAAGTATATAATTAAATTTTAACTAAGCTTGTCATGCCTTTTCATAATTTTCTTATGTTGGTTCTTTTTATCACGACGCTATCGGTTGTAGATTTGTAAAAATATAACCTTTTTAAGAACTTGAATTTCCCGAGTTAAACCTAGACAAGTAAAAAAAAATGAAAATTTTTGAAAAAATTTGGGGTGATTAGTGGTTCCAATAGAGTTTTGTGTAAGGCTTGTATATTAGGACTTGCAAGATTCAAGGTTTTAGCATCCCCCCCACACTTAAATTACACATTGTCCTCAATGTGTCCCAAAAATAAGTTTTTAGGTTGATTGAATGTGTAAAAAGGTGTAAAACGCAAAAATTTTAGTATTACTGGTCACCTGGGCACGACCCCGTGTTGGGTGGACACGACCCCGTGTTGAGGTGCCAGTAACAAAAACTTACAGAAGGCGAACACGGGGGCTTGTCGGCTGAACACGACCCCGTGTCTATCAAGGTCTGCAGAATGAATACAAACAGCTGGTTCAGGGGTGTGGGCACGGGGGCGTGTCCGATGGGCACGGCCCCGTGTGGACAGTCTGCAAAGTTGAAAAACAGGTTTCTTTCGTCTGTTTTCTGTCCCGGCTTTAGTAGTACTAATGTTTAGCACTCTAAGCCTCGTTAGTACCTGTTTAATCAATGAACACTCCACCAAAACATAGCAAACATCCTACTTTTACCAAAGTTAACATCCATGTCAAAGTTAAAAGAAAAATAAATGCAGAAACTAAAAGAAGTTAGGAAAAGTAAATTGTTCAACACTTTGGCACGCAGGCCATCAATTGTTCAAGAGTGAAAAAGGGTTAACCTGGGAAGTCATCACCCAACCGCTTCACCTCCGCTCCTCTCGCCTACTCCATAGCATCGTCATCATCATCATCGTCATCATCCCCTCCATGGCGTGCAATGTGGTCTCGTATGTATCCAACATCGTCTTGGATGTCGGATATGTTTCTTTCGATAGCTCCGACCCGGTGGTAGGTGTTGCTCGCCATGTTGTAAGTGTTCCTGGTGCACATAAGGTTTTCCTGCAATAAATCATGCAAACTTTGGAAATTAGGAAAACCGCCTCCGGAGGAGGATGATTGGCCCGGATCACCGTGGGGTTGGTATTGGTACTGATGATGTTGCGGAACTTGGAGGACAAACGCTTCTTGCGGGTTCCATGCATGACCTTGCATCCTTTGAAAGGTTACCGTCCCGTCTTCCGCCTCATAAATCAGGTTCATTGAGCGGCATATGTGTATATCCACCATACCCGACCATGGGCTCCTCTCAAATGACCTAGGTATGTGGGCGAAGTGCTTGAAGAGATGGTACACCCACCCCCCAAAGAAGATGGGAGTCGGTGCACTAGCAAGGCGGTTGTGATGCATGTTTCGGAGCATGAGGAACGGAACATCGAGCGGCCTGCGGTTGTGGATGCAGTGGAGGACAACCAGATCTCTTAACCCAACGACACCACTACTTTCATGCCTTTCTCTAAGAGAGTAGCCGAGGAGCCTATGAATGTATCTGTATAGCGGATCCTTCAACTTCGTACTCTTAGTGCTGCTCGGATTGTAGTACCCTTCACCAATCTGAGCCCAAATGGCTTGGCGTTCGTTTTCACCTATCTCTCTCATTCCTCCAGTATTTTCTTCGTTTCCCGCATGCTCTTCCGCATACAACCCGATAATTGATCCAAACTGAGCCATAGAGATCGAATATTTCGTTCCGCCACATCGAAATGCTACCCCGTCATTGTCGAACGGGTCGCACCTCGAGTTAAATGTGAAGGTGCTATAGAACTCCAAAGTGCATTTGTGGACGGAACGGAGTCGAGTTGTTAGTGCGACTCTGAGTGGTCCCGTGACAATGTTGTTGAAACGGTCAATTTGATTCACCATGGTTAGCAAGTCCGTGCAAGCTTGCCTCGGGTATTCCTCCGGCCTTGTTTGAAGAATCTCGTATCGAGCTCTTGCATCGAGCTCATTGGCGTTAAATCTTGTGAACTTCCTGGCCATCTGCAAGAATACACCAAAAGTTAGCACGAAACAGAAATATTTTCGGAAAAAACTACAAACAGTTGTCTGGACACGACCCTGTGTTCAGCGGACACGGCCCCGTGTCCAGGCGTCTGTTACTCAAAAATTTCATTTTTCGTCCCGGTTTCGAAAACTTGAAATTTTTTGGTCCAATAGGTGCGGTTTCCCCCGAAAATGAAACCCTAAGTGCCGTTTTTCCCAAAATATCCCGTTTACCCTATCAATTTTATCTTTTTCGGTTCAAGAACAAGGGTTTGGGGTTTTTGTGAGAAATCTGGTGAATCTATGAACAATACAAGTGTTTTTACTTTCTATAACACTAACCTAACTAAATGCAAACAGATCTAAACAAAAATTTGAGGTTCGATCCGGATGAACTTCAAGAACCCTAGATTTTTCCCCAAATTTTTGGTGTTTTAACTACATGCAAGTAACTAATCTAACTACTAAAAGTGAGAGAATCATACATTGATGTTGTTAGAGCGATAGGAGACGTCGAAAATATGCGAAAAATCGCCTGAAACCAGAGCTTTTTCGGGGAAACGGGGCGTGTGGAATGAAGTAACTGTTTTGAAAAAGGGGATTTATCCCGACTGCAGCGCGGACACGGCCTCGTGTCGAGCAAAGTTTTTTTTTTTTTTTTTTTGTGCTCGTGTGAGTGCCCCTGTTTCCCATAAGCTTTGGTTAGATAACTTACCGCTTTATTTGTTGTCTCAATCGTTCGTAACTTACCAGGTATGATGTTTTACTCTTCCACTGTTTGAAGCGAGATCTCTTCTTCTTCATCCTCAATGAATCCTTGATAGAGTTTCAGCCGTTGGCCATTGACTTTAAATGGAGGCCCATTTCGAGATTTAATTTCTACTGCACCGTGTGGGAAAATATGGGTGATGGTAAAAGGTCCTGACCACCTAGACTTTAATTTACCAGGAAACAATCGAAGTCGTGAATTAAACAAAAGAACTAGATCTCCTACCCGAAATTCATTAGGTTTAATATGTTTATCATGCAAATTTTTCATTCTTTCCTTATAAATTTCGGAGTTTGAGTATGCATAATTCCTAAGTTCGTCTAATTCATTTAATTGACAAAATCGATTTTTACCAGCAAATTCTAAATCTAAGTTTACATTTTTAATTGCCCAGTAGGCTTTGTGTGCAATTTCTACTGGCAAATGACAACTTTTCCCATAGACTAGCTTATATGGGGTTGTGCCTATTGTTGTCTTATAAGCAGTTCGAAAAGCCCATAAAGCATCATCTAATTTATCCGCCCATTCATTTTTATTTAATCCTACGGTTTTTTCAAGTATTCGTTTTAAACCTCTATTAGTCACTTCGGCTTGTCCGTTTGTTTGAGGGTGATATGCTGTTGAGACCCGGTGATAGACCCCATATCTTGTTAAATTTTTTTCAAGTTGATGGTTGCAAAAATGGGTACCTCTATCACTTATTAAGGCTTTAGGTGTGCCAAAACGAGAGAATAGTTTTTTCAGAAATCTTACCACGACTCTTCCATCATTTGTTGGAAGTGCCTCGGCCTCGGCCCATTTAGACAAGTAGTCTACTGCCACAAGTATATATTTGTTTCCTTTCGATGGTGGGAAAGGTCCCATAAAGTCGAGTCCCCACACATCAAAAATTTCACAAACAAGAATGCCATTTTGTGGCATTTCGTTTTTGGAAGAAATATTACCTGTTCTTTGGCAAGCATCACATGTCTTGACAAGACTTTGGGCGTCTTTGTAAATGGTTGGCCAATAAAATCCTGAATCAAATACCTTTCGTGCGGTACTAGCGGCACCATGATGCCCTCCGTATGGACCTTCATGACAATGGCGGAGAATTCTTCGTGCTTCATTACCATGTACGCATCGTCGGACGAGTTGGTCGGCACACATTTTGAAAAGATATGGATCTTCCCAAAAATAGTGTTTCACATTGGCAAAGAATTTTTTTCTTTGATAATGTGACCATCCTCTTGTGACTATACCGCTAGCTAGGTAGTTAGCATAGTCGGCGTACCATGGTTCTTCCTTATATTCCACCATTTCCAGGGACTCTGTTGGAAATTTTTCGTTGATTTGCTCGTCCCTGGTCGCCTCCAAAGCTGGGTCTTCTAAGCGCGAAAGATGATCTGCTGCAGTGTTTTCTGCTCCTCTTTTGTCCCTGATTTCAATGTCGAATTCTTGGAGGAGTAGAATCCACCTAATCAAACGTGGTTTTGCGTCCTGCTTCTTGAAGAGATATCGAATGGCTGCATGATCTGTATAGACTATAGTTTTAGAAAGAACAAGATAAGAACGAAATTTATCAAAAGCAAATACCACAGCTAGTAATTCTTTTTCAGTTGTTGTGTAATTTTCTTGTGCATCATTAAGTGTTTTACTAGCATAATAAATTGGGTGGAAATGCTTTTCTTTTCTTTCTCCCAAGACAGCTCCAACTGCAAAGTCACTAGCATCACACATGATTTCGAAAGGAAATTTCCAATCAGGCGCTATCATGATAGGTGCGTTGACTAACATCTCTTTTAAGGTTAGAAATGCTTGGTTGCAATCCTTGTCAAAGATGAAAGGGGCATCTTTTTCAAGTAATTTTGTTAGAGGCCTTGAGATTTTTGAAAAGTCTTTGATAAACCGTCTATAAAATCCGGCATGCCCTAGGAAACTTCTGATAGCTCTTACGGAGGATGGAGGTGGTAATCTAGAAATGGTATCTATTTTGGCTCGATCCACCTCCATTCCTTCGCTTGAGATCTTGTGACCGAGTACTATTCCCTCCGTTACCATGAAGTGGCATTTTTCCCAATTAAGGGCGAGGTTAGTTTCCTCACATCGGGACAGCATTCGTTCAAGATTATCGAGGCATTGGTCGTATGAATCCCCAAAGATAGAAAAGTCGTCCATGAAGACTTCCATTGTCTTTTCTATCATGTCATGGAAGATGGCTACCATGCAACGTTGGAATGTTGCTGGGGCATTACATAGACCAAACGGCATGCGTCGATAAGCAAAAGTTCCATAGGGACATGTGAAAGTTGTCTTTTCTTGGTCTTCGGGTGCTATCGGGATTTGAAAGTAACCTGAAAAACCATCCAAGAAACAATAAAATTTATGACCGGATAATCTTTCTAACATTTGATCAATGAAGGGCAAAGGAAAGTGGTCTTTTCTTGTTGCTTCATTTAATCGTCTATAATCTATACATACTCTCCATCCTGTGACGGTTCTTGTTGGTATTAATTCATTCTTTTCGTTAGTTATCACCGTCATACCTCCTTTCTTTGGAACTACTTGGACGGGACTCACCCAAGGACTATCGGAGATAGGGTAGATAAGTCCGGCGTCAAGTAGTTTGATGACCTCGTTTTTAACCACTTCTTGAACATTTGGATTCACTCGACGTTGTGGTTGTATGACCGATTTGTAGTCATCATTCATCAAAATTTTGTGTGTGCACATAGAAGGACTAATTCCTTTTATGTCTACAAGTTTCCAAGCTATTGCATTTTTATGTTTTTTCAAAAGGCTAATTAATTTTTCTTTTTCTACGCTGTCTAATTTAGACGAAATAATTACAGGTAAATTACCCTCTTTGTCTAGAAAAGCATATTCCAAACCTTTTGGAAGTTCTTTGAGCTCAAGTGGTGGGTCTTTAGGAGACTCCTTATTTGGTTGCTCATTTCGATCAAGAACTTTAAAAGTTTGTTCTATGGCGACCTCTTCTTCAACAAAGTGGTCAATCTCTTCACTTGTATCGGGTGGTTCATCTTCATCTTCAATTAGGGGGTCATTATTGCCGAATGGATATTTCATTGATCGTTCGAGATCGACACTTCTTTTAAATGCCCCTAATTGAAGAGGTAGATTGTTGAACTTCCGGTTTTTCAAAGCTTCGTGAGTTTTTACAAATGGTCGTCCCAACACTAGAGGAGCGTCATCTAGGATGACAAAGTCGGTCGGGATTACCATTTGATTTGTTTGAACCAATACATCCTCAACTATACCGATTGATTTTATTACTCTCCGATTGGATAGAAAAATGGGTATTTGAAGTGGAGAAAAATCACTAATACTTAATTTTTCGAAAATGTAGTTAGGCATTATGTTAACACAAAGATCTTTATCGATTGTGACATTACTAATAAATGAATTTTGAAAGAAACAAGGAACCGGTGTAATGTTAATTTCAAATGGGTCTTCTTTTATTAGTGACGTTTGATCATTAGTTAACTTAACACTTACCGTTTCGTCAATTTTAGTGTTAGTGTTTAACTCTTTTAAAAACTTAGCATGAGTGGGTACTAAACAATGATTTTCAAAAGAAGGTGACAAGAGATTAATTTCTTCAAAATTAGACTCTTCTTGTGTTTTAACGTTGTCGGACTCACCTATTTCGTTGTTTAACTCATGTGTCGGTTTTTCACTTATTTGTTCTTCCATTTTTACACTTTCAGTTATCTCTTCTTTTTTTAATTCTTCTCTTGCGCGGGACTCCTCTTCCCTTGCGCAAGATTCTCTTATACAACGATCAATAACTCTAATGTGTTCTAATATCCTATTGGTTACTTCGGTTATAGAAAAAGAATCGGAATTTTCTAAGCTTGAATCCGGTTGTTCGACCCTTTGTTCCTCATAATACCCATATGAAGTAGATGGTTCGCACCATTGTTCTTCATTGTAAGCATATGATGGATAAGGTTCGTAATTTTGTTCTTCATAATACTCATATGAGGTGGATTGTTCATTCCATGGTTCCTCATAATAAGCATATGAAGGTGGTGGCTCATATCTTGGTTCCTCAAAGTATGAGTAAGAAGGCTCATACCTTGGTTCATCAAAATATGAGTATGAGGGAGGAGGTTCATACCTTTGGTCTTCATAGGATATGTATGAAGTTGATGGCTCGTACCTCGGCTCCTCATAGTAGGTGTATGAATTGGATGGTTGATATGAGTGATTATTTTGAACCGAGCGTGCGTTACGACAATTAGTGCAATAATTACCCCTATAATCATCCCCCTCATAGGTGTAGTTGTAACCTCCTGAGTATTGATCCATAAGAATCACTCAGCAGACCACAACCAAGTCTCGAGATCAGAAAACAAAAATAAAAACGGAAACAGAGGCTGGACACGGCCCCGTGTTCAGTGGACACGGCCCCGTGTTCAGGATCTGTATCTGGGCGTTTTAATTAAATTTACTGATTTCGTTGAGCACGGGGCGTGTTCAGTGAGCACGGCCCGTGTTCAAGCTTCTGTTACTGGGTGTTTATGAAAAATCTGCAGCACGGCCCCATGTTCAGTGAACACGGCCCCGTGTACAGGTTACTGTAAATGCAAAACTAAACTAAAATGCAGAAAAATGTGCGCGCGTTTAAAAAGGTTTTGAAAAACTGATTAGGCCGTCGATTTTAAGCTTTCTTAAAATCCTTGTGTCCCCGGCAGCGGCGCCAAAAACTTGATGCGTGTGAAGTGTTATATATATTAGGTGTATATTTTAAGCCCCTTTAACACTTATTTTAGCCAAGTTTTAAATTTATAAAACACGATATTTTACTAACACTAAACACACATATGGGCAAGTGCACCCATCGTGAGCGTAGTATAGCGTTGGTAAGATACCGAGGTCGTCCAAGGACACAAGAGCTTTTAATACCGGTTTATCCTCAACGTCTAATCAAAATAAAAAGTTTAGAAAAATGATTTAAACTAAGAAAAATAAAAACTAACTAAAATGCTAAAAATAAAAATAAAAATAAAAATAAAAACAGATAGACAAGATGAATCACTTGGTTCCGACTCGTATCTAGTGTAACCTTTGATTATTTCCGCACTTTTGCACATAATTAAGAGATTATCTTAGTTATTGTAGTAGGCCCCTCTTTTGAAGGTGACGTTACCCTCACCCCAGTAGTTTGAGTCAGCAAGGATACAATCCTAAAAGGGTGGATTATTGGAAGATAATTAATTAAGTTATTAATGCAATATTATGGTAGGCCCCTCTTTTGGAGGTGACGTTACCCTCGACTAAGTAGTCTGAGTCAGCAGGGATACAGTCCTAAATAGCCGGGTTATAGTATTAATAGTAGTTAACTTATGAGGGGATCAAAGAGTTTGGACCCCCGCCATCCAATACCGTGAAGTATTGAAGGAGGTCCTACTAAATTTGACCCAGGTCCATTGCAAGACCTCTAAACGCTGAACAATGGCAAGACCTTTACCAAACCGTTCCATTAATCCCCGACTAGGTAGCCAACATACCTCCATATAGACCGTGGAGATATGAATGGTGAAAATCTTTTATTTTATATAGACAGTAAAATAATGCCAAGACACCACGGACAAACGATAAGGAAAGATCACCTTCAACATAAGCAACTAGTTATTAAAGTCATTAATACAAAACCAAGTAAAAAGTGCAAAAGATTAGAAATAAAAAGTATTACACTAGACACTTTGTCTTCACCAAGTGATGTAAGAGACTTAGGCAAACATGGCCTTGATTGTCAAGAACTCTTACGATCAATCTTGGATCCCGAGACGACTCACACACTCTACGATGGACAATGGATGATGGTGGTGGATGATGGTGTTATGGTGGTGGTGGGTGGTGGGTGAAGTGTGAGAGAGGTGGTGTGCCAAGGGATGGTTTGAGCTTGGGCCAAGCACTTCTATTTATAGGCTGAACAGAAGCTCGGGCACGGCCCCGTGTCCAGTGGGCACGGCCCCGTGTCCACATCCTCTCTTTCTTCATTAAATGCAGTTTTGTCTTATTAGTTGACCACGTCCCCGTGTCCGCTGAGCACGACCCCGTGTGCAGAAGAATCTTTGTACTATGAAGATTTGCCTGGATTGTGCGAATCTTATAGTTGACCACGGCCCCGTGTCCGCTGAGCACGGCCCCGTGGTGGGCAATAGAAGCTTCTACCACTTTGTCTTTTCTGCTGACACTTGGGCACGCCCCCGTGCTGGCTGAGCACGGGGCGTGTTCAGGCCTCTGATCTCTTGTTTTGCTTGGGAAGATGCTGTAGTGGGCTCGGGCATGCCACGTCTTGTTCCTTTTCTTGTATTTATGTTAGATTTTGATGTCTTTTTGCTTCTTTTGTTAATTTGAGCTCATTTAATCCTGAAAATACAAAAGGAAGACAAAAGCACACCTTTTCCAACATTAGTACTAAAAAAGGGTTAGTTTTATGCCTCATTTGATGAAATTTATATGTTACATTTTTAACACATCAACCAACTTCAAATTAAACTTCATATTAATCAACCATGTGCAACTTTTTTAATAAAGTTGAATTTAGTTATTGATGGATATAAACTTTAATTTTTTTTTACTAAAATTGAATTGTGTGTAAGCTTAGAATTAAAAATGACATATTTCATGGTTTCGAGAAGTTTTTTTATAACTCATATTGACCATTTTGGATTTTATAAATTAGCGTGCTTTGGTTTGTCCTCATTTTTTTTATATTTTTAGTTAAATAATAAAAAAACTTAGTTAAAGAAAATGGGAAAGAAATAAAATTTGTGTTTTAAATACTACCAGAGTTAGTTGGGGGGTTAGTGTAACACCTCGTAAAATCGTGTCCAATAATGTGAAGACACGTGTCCTAAACCCTAAACGTGTAAAAAGGTTGACTTTGAAGGATTAAAGTTGACAAAAGGTGAAAAGATGTATGCGGAGGGACTAAAAGTGTCACATGCTAAACTTAGGCCTCTGATTGACCTTACACGATGTTTGTATTCTTAAACGAGTCAAGAATTGGACATAAGAAGCCGTTTGTGAAAACAAATGAAAGTTTGGGTAGCAAAAGGGCTAAAAGTGTCAACATGTTAATTCTTACCTCTGAGTGACCTTTTAACGAACCCAAGGCTTCGTAATGTTCAATCATACTCTCAAGAATGTTTGACATTGATTATGAAAAGTTTCGGAATCGTTATATAATAAAATGTGCAAGATTTCAAGAAGAAAGGTTAAAGGTGTCAAAGAAAGAAACTAGTGTTTTCGGGTGATCTTTAACCAAACGAGAGCCTAACGATGTTTGTTATTATTCCCAAGATCGTAATTAAGTAGGTGTTAATCCCTCAAAAGGGAACCTCCTAATTACCACGTTTACTTAGTTAATTGTCGGGTCAAAGTAATTAAAATAAAAGGTCAGACGGGTCAGTTTTTAAATAAATTCAAAACTGATAATGTAGAAGTTATAAAACATGTTTTATCACTCTAATAACTTGGTAAACATTATTAGAACATGTCTAAACATGTTCAAACCGACAATTATGAGTTTAAGCTCGGTTCGCAACCGAAAGTCGCAAAAGCTTGACTTTTTCTTTGACTTTCAGTCCTTACCCGAATTAGCTTAATTCCTTTATGCTTAGGGTTCCTTTGTGACCATAATATGTTGTAGCATAACCCTCTGAGGTTATATTACTAGGTCACATAGTAATTTGAGTTTATATGCATGTTTCCGTTATTATGCTCTATGTTGACTAGTATGCCCTTTTGTCTAAGAATGAGGTTTTTAATATAACTAAACATGCAAATGGACTAAGTACTGATTAGTAAACATATTTAGAATATTTTGATGTTTACAATCTGGTCATAAACTGAAGTTATGTGATTAATCGAAAATTAAGCTTTTTTTAAGGACTAAAATGCCCTTTAGCATGCAAATCAAGTTTTAAACATAATTTTGACATAAAACTCTTTACCTACTATTATGATATCATATTTAGGATTTATTGGGATTTTGGGTCTGATTATATACTAACCTTATGTAACACCTCGTAAAAACATGTCCAATTAACTTGGTAAACATTATTAGAACATGTCTAAACATGTTCAAACCGACAATTATGAGTTTAAGCTCGGTTCGCAACCGAAAGTCGCAAAAGCTTGACTTTTGCTTTGACTTTCAGTCCTGACCCGACTTAGCTTAATTCCTTTATGCTTAGGGTTCCTTTGTGACCATAATATGTTGTAGCTTAACCCTCTGAGGTTATATTACTAGGTCACATAGTAATTTGAGTTTATATGCATGTTTCCGTTATTATGCACTATGTTGACCAGTATGCCCTTTTGTCTAAGAATGAGGTTTTTAATATAACTAAACATTCAAATGGACTAAGTACTGATTAGTAAACATATTTAGAATATTTTGATGTTTACAATCTGGTCATAAACTGAAGTTATGTGATTAATCGAAAATTAAGCTTTTTTAAGGACTAAAATGCCCTTTAGCATGCAAATCAAGTTTTAAACATAATTTTGACATAAAACTCTTTACCAACTATTATGATATCATATTTAGGATTTATTGGGATTTTGGGTCTGATTATATACTAACCTTATGTAACAGCTCGTAAAAACATGTCCAATTACGTGAAGACACGTGTCCTAAACCCTAAATATGTGAAAGGTTTAATTCCAAGGACTAAAGTTGTCAAAAGACGAAAATACGTATGCGAAGGGACTAAAAGTGTCAACATGCCAAATTTGTGCCTCTGATTGACCACACACGATTAATATATTCTTAAATGAGTAAATACTCGGACGTAAGAAGCCGTTTGTAAAAGTAATCGAAAGTTTACAAGATATAGGGGTTAAACGTGTCAACATGTTAATTCTTACCTCTGAGTGACCTTTTAACCAACCCGGGGCTTCGTAATGTTCGATTATACTCTCAAGAAGATATGATATCAACTTCACGAGTTTTCGAGATCGTTATGTATTATTTACGCAAATTCCCAAGAATAAGGGTTAAAAGCGTCAACGAGATGAAACTAGTGTATTCGGTGATCGTTTAACGAAACCGGACCTAACTGTCACACCCTGACTTTTGCGGAAGTGTGATTTGGTGTGACTTGCTTAATATCATTGCATTCAACCATAACAAACAACTATATGATAATACCAAGATGTTCATCCATAGATAAGTTTTAAAACATTACATGCAACATTGCTTTAAATCCCAAAACACAGACTTTGCGTTCAGAATACAACACCCACAAGTTTTAAGTTCCATAAGGACTTCACAAAAGACGCTAATGAAAGTACCCTATCCAGGATAGGATACACACTCCAAACCATTCGACACCGGATGACATCATTTATTCCAAACGACACTTGAAAACTTCAACGCCCGCCAGATCCATACTTAGTTTCCTGAAATACATGTAGTTCGAAAACATCAACAAAAGTTGAGCGAGTTCATGTGTTTTGTATGTGTGCACGAATAAACCTTTGAAATCATTGTAAGTATATATGTTTTGTAAACCCGGTATGAAAGCAAATAAGGAAACATATCAATTAATGGTTTGCAAGGCCATTAACATGTGTGCAACGGCGTAGGAATGCTCAAACCTAGCAGATTTTGTACTGGGCCACCCGGCTGGAACGACATAGTCACCACATGGGTCAACTCGCGGACCCATGGGTGGGGCTCGCAACACCCAAATAGATCTATCACTCATGCCCCTCAGTCCACTTACGAGGATTAATGGTCTTAAGAGTGCGCCTACCCATTCACATGATCTACAGTGCATTCCATAGCTAACCATACCAATTGTAATCGTTTGTAAACATTTTGTAACATGTACTTCACCCCCGAAGTTATAAAACAAAAACAGTTAAAAGAAAAGGGGGACATGAACTCACAGTTTTGCGTTCTTCAAATCGATCCAACGTAACTCACAACTGATACTCATGTGCACGACTACCTACAACGTACTACTGTTTATTAGACGAGCGGGTCGTGCCTTGGCTTAGTATTAATTAGTGTCTTTGAGTTACGTTTCGTTGCGTTGTGTCTTCAATATTAATCCAAATTATATAATTATTTGTTAAAATAATAAATATTCTAACTTAAATTATATTTACTTCATTTTGGAATATTAGTTAAAATAATATATTTTAACTTGTCACACTTATGTATTTGTACATGAACAATTCCCCAAGGATGGGTGTATTAGTATTCGTGTGCTTATACTTGTATATTTTTGCCAAGTTTCAGTAGCGTATTCCGGTGTGTATTTATACGTGCGAGAATACGTATTTCCATTGTATTTATTAAGTATCCTTAAACTTAATCTTTGTATTACTTTTCCGGAATAATATTTCTAATAAAAATACATCAATATATATTTTCAAAATATGTAATTTAAGAAATATTTCAAAGAAAAATTACTTATAATTTTTCCTTGGCAAAATATTTATAAATCTCATACAAGTCTCAAAAATAATATATTTCCAAGTCTAACTTAGAAAATATAGATAAACTTATTTTTCACCCAAAAATAATGTATTTCATGTTTATTCAATAAAATATATATTTTCTCCCAAAAATAATATATCTTCTAATAATTTCAAGAAAATATATATTTTTATTCACCCAAAAATAATATATTTTCTTCTTGTAAAAAAATATGATATAATTTTGTAATAATTATGAAAATCACATTTCCATTCTCTTGGTGTCCAAAATACCAATTACCAAAATATACTTGTGAATTAATTTTCCGGAATATTTTGTAAGTTATATTCCTTGTTCGGTTTCTCCAATATTGTGGGTATTATTTATATATTCATTCTCTTGGAATTTTGGTAATATTTTGGATTGTAATTTTTGATATTTTGATGAGTTATATTATTTCAAGTCCTAAAATAATATAACTAATACACATAATATACAAATAATCACACACATGTGACATCTAAATATATATTTTCCTAAATACATATTTAGTCACTTTTATTTACAAAAACCAACCTCTAATATTTGTAATTTTTGTAACAAAAATTATGGTAAACTCTACAAAAAAAAAATCCATGGTTTAAAATATACTTGTAAATATTTGTTTAAAAGTATTTTTCTAAGTGTTTAATTTTTAGAAAAATTTTGCCATAGTTTCCCCTAAAAATGGAGGTTTCCAATTTTCCATGCTTTCAAAGAATATCATTTTCTTTTATAAATCAACACAATCAACAACAAATCAATCTACACTTACCATTTTGCCAAAATCAAGCATAAACTACTTCCTCATGAACTTGAAAATTTACAAAAATGTGTAGTAACTTACTAGTGTATTTAGTAAGTTTAGTTACCCTTTAAAGTGTGGTTGCTTATTTAAAAACATCACTTTTAAAGAAATTAGTCCTTTACAACTTGTAAATCATTTTTCTAAAAATATTTCTTCTTGGATTTTTCTTGTTAAATACATGATCCTACACTTGATTAACCACTAAAAATGTGGTTTATTTCTTTAAGAACCAAGATTAAGTAAATTTTGTATTTTTAGCTTGATTTCTTGAAAAACCATTCTTGAAATCATAGATTTACAAGACTTATACCTTACTTTGATCATCACTTAACAAGAAAACAACTTATTCTTTCAAGTTCATGATTTACATGAGGATGATCTATGGATCCTTAACATTTTCATCCTCTCATCTTGCTAGATTATATTTTTAATCATTATCTAACAAGATCACATGATGATCTACATAAAAACATGAACAAACAACATTCAACAAGCATAACAACACATAAACATCATGATTTCTTATGATTTTAAGCTTATGTTCAAGTTTCAAGTTCAATATTCTTAGTGTTCATCATGATCAACAACTTGTATCTTCTTTTAACCACTAAAATAAGATGTAAAATGAAGTGTAGAGTGTTCTTACTACTAGCTCAAGGCTAGGGATGATCACTAGATGAAATGGAGTGGATAAAAGCACAAGAGAAAGGTCCTTCAACTTCCACAAGCTCCAAGCTTCCTTATGCACCTTCTTACACCTTTGGATATGTGTGGATTGAATGAACAATGAGAGATGATGATGGATGTATGGTGGTATGTGTTCGGTCGTGAGTGAAGGGAGGAGGAGGAGGAAGAAGGAATTTTGTGAAGTGTGGAATGAGAATGAATGAACTTTGATCTTAAGGTTATTCTTATAAACTTCCATCATTTGTAAACCAATGTATAAAGTGTTTAGTAAAGTGAAACAAGATCTATTAAACTAAACAAATAAAATCAATAGTGGGAGCCACATCTTGGGTCGTGAACTAGGTGGGGGGTCTAGATTAGGGGTTAAACATTAGTTAGTTTATATAGTTAGATTTCAAGTAATCTAGTTAGGTTAGTTAGTTACTAGTTGTTATATAGTGTGTTATGATGTTCGGGGACCATAAATAGCTTGGTAATGTTAAAACAATGCTTCTAGTGAAAATTTGGTGTTTCGGGTAGTGTCCGGTTGTTCGGTTGGTTACTGGTTCGTTAAGGTGCTAAACTACGCAGTTTAGTGTGCTTTATGTTACCTTTTGTGACAGTTTTGATTCCCGACACTTAGGAAAGCATTGGGACCATTTAACCATATCTATGCATGATAATAAGTTGTTTAAATGCTGAATTTTGCTGAATTCTGCATAATTCTGCAGTTTATGTAAGTTTTAGGCACTTTCCGGCACTTAAACTATCTCTAGGAAGGCAGTTTTGTGATTCTTACTTTCCTACACACTATACTAGTGTAATACTTGGTTTCTGGCTCATTTTTGTCTCAACACAACGTCTATCTATGTACTAAACTCCGTCAGCATATTTCTGGTTTATCTGATAACTGTGCTAACTGTGTTTCGTGCATCATTTGAATCAACAAAGTTTGCATGCAAGAATGGTGTGTCGTTTGCAATATATGATGCACATGTATGTATGATAACAATAATCAGAAAGCAATTCAAGTCATTAATTGTAAATCAGCACAGTCATTAAGCATTAATCATTGTCTAATAATTGTATGGATGCAAGCAAATTTGACAGTTGTCACAATAACGGTGTTTGATTACACTCCTAAGATCATCTATAAACTAACTACAAGGGTTAAAAGTGCCTAAAATGAAGTTAATTTGAGTAAATAAAGGCCAGGGACTGAAACTGTCAAGTTTCAAACATTTTTAACCTGAACAAAGGAGTGTCTCGGGGCGCGTAGACCTGCCCCTGTATCCTTCGCGGCCCGCGAGAGAGTCCCCAGCGTAGAAAAATACTCCAGCTGCAAGTTTCTGCAATTAACCGACTTAAACACTTGAAACTCGATACCAGGAGCTTGTTGATGGTTTTAGATTACCACTAGGACACCTGTGATGATCCTAGACACTCCATAACACCTGTGATGATCATGAATCATGATCTTCCACTATAAATAGGACTCCTTGGTGCCTTGTTTCATTGCTCACATCATTTTAATCTCTTCAATTCTCTATTGCTAGGATTCCTGACCATAAGGAAGCTCATTCTAGTTGAAAAGATTAAGCTAGGACCCTTTGTAAGTGTCCTTAGCCCCCTTTTAGTTCATTTTTGTTATTTAAAAAGCGAAAAGTCAAAGTTGCCACAAAACGGTTTTGACGTTCAGTTTAGACCTAAATGGTCCAGCCATTGTTCGAGGCGAATATGGCTACGTGAACGTAATTAGGTGTGTGATAATCCCTCACAAAGGGCACATCCTAATTACCACGTTTACTTAAGTTAATTGTCGGGTCAAAGTAGTTAATTAAAAAGTCAAACTAGTCAAATTCGTAAATAAAAACATAATATGATAATGTAGAAGGCATAGACCATATTTTATCACTTTAATAACTTGGTAAATATTATTAGAACATGTCTAAATGGATGTGTCATCTACATGGCACAGGTGACAGTTGATGAACCGAAACCCAAGATTGAAGACATTCCAATCATCTCTGAATACCCTGATATCTTTCCTGATGAACTACCTGGATTACCTCCTGAGAGGCAAGTCGAATTCAGAATAGACATTCTGCCAGGAGCAGCACCGATTGCACGAGCTTCCTACGGTTTAACTCCAACAGAGATGAAAGAGTTGAGGACCCAATTGGATGACTTATTGGAAAAGGGTTTTATACAACCCAGCTCATCGCCTTGGGGAGCACCCATATTATTTGTAAAGAAGAAGGATGGTTCAATGCGTCTGTGCATTGATTATCGCGAGCTAAACAAGGTAACAATCAAGAACCGTTATCCATTGCCCAGGATCGACGACTTGTTCGATCAACTCCAAGGGGCAAGCTTCTTCTCAAAGATCGATTTAAGATCTGGGTATCATTAACTTAAGGTTAGAACTGAAGATGTACCTAAAACAGTGTTTGGAACGAGGTATGGCCACTATGTGTTCTCAGTGATGCCTTTCGGGTTCACTAATGCACCTGCAGCATTCATGGATCTCATGAATCGAGTCTGCAAGCCATACTTAGATAAGTTTTTCATCATTTTTTTAGACGACATACTTATCTATTCTCGTAGTCAAGCTGATCACGAGAAACGCCTTCGGTGTATCTTAGGATTGCTACAAAAGGAGAAGTTGTATGCTAAATTCTCCAAGTGCGAGTTCTGGCTTCGCGAAGTCCAATTCCTTGGACATGTTGTGAGCAAGCGTGGTATCCAAGTGGATCCCGCTAAAATAGAAGCAGTCATGAACTGGGAAGCACCTAAGACACCTACAGATATTCGCAGCTTTCTGGGATTAGTTGGTTATTATAGAAGATTCATTGAGAACTTCTCAAGGATAGTTGCACAATTAACTACTCTGACCCGCTAGAATGTGAAGTTTGATTGGGGTCCAAAACAACAAGAGTCTTTTGAGATTCTCAAACATAAATTGAGCAATGCTCCTGTGTTGACATTGCCAGAAGGAATAGAAGAGTTTGTTGTTTATTGTGATGCTTCGCACACTAGCATGGGCTGTGTGCTTATGCAGAGGGGCAAAGTAATTACCTATGCATCACGATAACTGAAAGTGCACGAAAAGAATTAAACCACCCATGATTTGGAGTTGGGTGTCGTTGTATTTGCACTTAAGTTGTGGAGACATTATTTATATGGAACTAAATGTGTGATATATTCGGATCACAAAAGTCTCCAACACTTGTTCAATCAAAAAGATCTTAATATGAGGCAACACCGATGGATGGAAACTCTAAATGACTACGATTGTGAGATTCGCTACCATCCTTGTTAGGCGAATGTAGTCGCAGATGCATTAAGCAGAAAAGAAAGGATTAAACCTATACGGATTAATGCCAAGAGTATTGAACTTAAGAACAGTTTGAAGAAAGGCTGTTAACTGCTCAGAAGGAAGCTATATTTGAAGCTAACTTTCCAAGTGAAAAGTTAGGTGTAACGGCTGATCAGTTGTTACCTGGCAAGGATGGAATCCTTAGGTTAAATGGTAGGATCTGGGTTCCTATCCATGGAGGACTTAGAGATGTAATCCTCTAGGAGGCTCATAACTCCAAATACTCAGTTCACCTTGGAGGTGACAAAATGTATCAAGATTTGAAAGCCAACTATTGGTCGATAGGGTTGAAGAAATCTATAGCCACACACGTAGCTAAATGTCTGACTTGTGCTCAGATTAAAGCTGAACACCAAAAGCCGTCAGGTTTGCTACAACAACCAGAACTTCCCTCATGGAAGTGGGAAATGGTAACCATGGATTTTATAACCAAGTTACCTAAAACAAGTCATGTAAATGATATGATATGGGTCATAGTTGGCAGACTGACTAAGTCAACACATTTCTTACCCATCAAGGAGACTCATAGCTCCGACAAGCTAGCTCAGCTGTATGTGGATGAGATTGTATCTCTCCACGGAGTGCCAGTATCTATTATATCTGATAGAGATACTAGATACACCTCTCGTTTTTGGAAAAGTTTCCAACAGTCATTAGGCACTCGTTTGAACTTTAGTACTGCTTACCATCCTCAAACGGATGGACAAAGTGAGCGTACAATTCAAACGTTGGAAGACATGCTTCATGCATGCGTTATTGATTTGGGTGGTAGTTGGGATGACCACCTACCTTTGATTGAGTTCTCCTATAATAATAGTTACTATACTAGCATACAGGCTGCGCCTTTTGAGGCATTATATGGGGGGAAATACAGAACTCCTGTTTGTTGGGCTGAAGTAGGGGAGACTCAGTTATCATGACCTGATATAGTCCTTGAAACGACGGACAACATTGTCCAAATTCGTGATCACCTAAAAGCTGCCAGGGATAGGCAGAAAAGCTATGCAGGTAAGAGGCGAAAACCTCTAAAATTTGAGGTAGGCGACAAAGTTTTACTAAAGGTATCACCCTAAAAAGGTGTGATGCGCTTTGGTAAGAAGGGCAAGCTAAGCCCAAGGTATATCGGACCATTCGAGATTATCGAATGTGTTGGCAGTGTAGCTTATAAGCTAAACTTGCCTGAGGAGCTTAGTGGAATTCACAATGTGTTCTACATCTGTAACCTAAAGAAATGTCTAGCTGATGAATCGCTAGCGATGTCTCATAAAGACGTACAGATTGATGAAAGCCTGAGGTTTGTTGAAAGACCTATATCAATCAAGGATCGACAGGTTAAAAAGCTCCGAAGGAAGCATGTGCCTATAGTGAAGTTAAATGGGATGCCCGTAGAGGCCCTGAATATACGTGGGAGGTTGAGTCCACTATGCGACAAAAGTACCCTCACTTGTTTCGGTAAATCTCGTGGTCGAGATTTCTTTTAAGGGGGTGAGGATGTAACACCTCGTAAAAACATGTACAATTGTGTGAAGACACGTGTCCTAAATCCTAAATATGTGAAAGGTTTAATTCCAAGGACTAAAGTTGTCAAACGACGAAAATACGTATGCAAAGGGACTAAAAGTGTCAACATGCCAAACTTGTGCATCTGATTGACCACACACGATTAATATATTCTTAAATGAGTAAATACTCGGACGTAAGAAGCCGTTTGTAAAAGTAATCGAAAGTTTACAAGATATAGGGGTTAAACGTGTCAACATGTTAATTCTTACCTCTGAGTGACCTTTTAACGAACCCGAGGCTTCGTAATGTTCGATTATACTCTCAAGAAGATTTGATATCAAATTCATGAGCTTTCGAGATCGTTGTGTATTATTTATGCAAATTCCCAAGAATAAGGGTTAAAAGCGTCAACAAGATGAAACTAGTGTATTCGGTGATCATTTAACAAAACCGAACCTAACGGTGTTTGATTACACTCCTAAGATCATCTACAAACTAACTACAAGGGTTAAAAGTGCCTAAAATGAAGTTAATTTGAGTAAATAAAGGCCAGGGACTGAAACTGCCAAGTGTCAAACATTTTTAACCTGAACAAAAGAGTGTCGCGGGGGGCGTAGACCTGCGCCTGTATCCTTCGCGGCCCGTGAGAGAGTCCCCAGCGCAGAAAAATATTGCCAGCTGCAAGTTTCTGCAATTAACCGACTTAAACACTTGAAACTCGATACCAGGAGCTTGTTGATGGTTTTAGATTACCACTAGGACACTTGTGATGATCCTAGACACTCCATAACACCTGTGATGATCTTGAATCATGATCTTCCACTATAAATAGGACTCCTTGGTGCCTTGTTTCATTGCTCACATCATTTTAATCTCTTCTCTTCTCTATTGCTGGGATTCTTGACCATAAGGAAGCTCATTCTAGTTGAAAAAATTAAGCTAGGACCCTTTGTAAGTGTCCTTAGCCCCCCTTTCAGTTCAGTTTTGTTATTTAAAAACCGAAAAGTCAAAGTTGCCGCAAAACGGCTTTGACCTTCGGTTTAGACCTAAACGACCCAACCATTGTTCGAGGCGAATATGGCTACGTGAACGTAATTAGGTGTGTGATAATCCCTCAAAAAGTGCAAATCCTTATTACCACGTTTACTTAAGTAAATTGTCGGGCCAAAGTAGTTAATTAAAAAGTCAAACTAGTCAAATTTTTAAATAAAAACATATTCTGATAATGTAGAAGGCATAGACCATATTTTATCACTTTAATAACTTGGTAAATATTATTAGAACATGTCTAAACATGTTCAACCCGACAATTCTGAGTTTAGGGTCGGTTCGCAACCGAAAGTCGCAAAAGCTTAACTTTTGCTTTAACTTTCAGTTCTGACCCGATTAAGCTTAAATCCTTTATGTTTTAACTTCCATTAGGACCAAATTATGTTGTGATATAACCCTCTGAGGTTATATTACTTGGTCATTAATATTCTGAATTATATGTTAGTTTCCGTTATTATGCTTATAATTGACCAATATGCCCTTTTTAGTTTAAAAACGAGATTTTTAAATATATAAGCATGCAAATAGCTTTGTTACTGATATATAAACATGTCTAAGTTAATTTGACATTATTATCTGGTCTCAAAACGATATTATGCAAGATATCGTAAAATTGAACTTTTTATTAATTAAATTACGCTTTTGTGCATAATTCATGTTGAAACATAGATTTTGACCCAAAACTCATTACTTAATGTTATGATATCATTTTTATTAAATTTTGGAATGTTGGGTCAGATTAGATACTGACCATAACTTAGAGTTCTTGTATAAATTCCTTAATTGACGATAATGCCCTTTTGGCTAATAAAATGTGTTTTACATATGATTAACATGCCAAAATTTTTTCTACTGATTTGATATGAAAAGTAAAATATTTTATAAATTCAAGGCTGATCAAAATCTCGGAATCACATAAACATTTTGAATATCGTCAATTATCGACTTTTACGCTAATTAGGTGCATAATATGGTTTAAAACCATATTTAGCACCTAAGACTTGTTACCTACTGAATTTCTAAATAAATTCTAATATTTTTATAGTAGGTATAAGTCATGAACCCAGACTTCCAATTATGTTCTTAAAAACATATGTGAAATGACCAAAATACCCTTTCGGGGCATAATTTGGCCATAAATGGTAAACCACACATATGAATGATATCCTACTGTTTTAACACCATAAAATAAATATTTTTACTGAATGTTTTAGACCAAAATATCAGATTACTTTAAAACTTCTTTTATAAACATTAAAATGACCAAAATACCCTTACGGGACTTAACTTGGTCTTAAATACTTTTTGGGCATATATGTTAACATCATACTAATGTATTAACGTGTTCTAATCATAATAACATATGGGACTTGTATATGGTTCATTTGGTTACCCGTTATGCATATATGCGTTCTGTTCGGTTTATGTAACTAGTTTACATAAATTAGCCAAATGGGTTTAACTTTATCGTTAAATCTTCAAAATCTAGAATGTGTTTAGTTTACCTATATTATACAAGTATCCAAACTAGTCGGGTCTAAATCACATTCTATTCCGGTCTCCACTTAATCTAGCATTTCGAACCGTAAAGTATCTTTCAAACTAACCGGTCTAAGTCTTTGACTTGAATAAGACCCGTTAGTATCCTAACAAGTTAATAAACCTTCCATACAAATTGAGTAGCTTCGGTAGAAGGTATTTACATAAGGCTTTAGGAATTATACGGCTGAGTAGCATCTCTGCACATCTATCTCAGGTAAATACTTTTAACTTATTTTCCCTTATACGGGCTTGGGATACGGTATAATAATGATACAGCTTGGTCGGGTATGAAGTCATTTAATCGGATTGTGATTAGCAAATTGTATAACCCGTTTTAATCTGTTTTGTTTGATAACATAAACATTGGGGGTTAATACGACCATGTCCTGGATATCCTCGGCTCATATCATTTGAAAATGGCCACGACTTATGCACGGGGTGTAGGCATACACCTGACAGATGCAAATGCTAAATAACCCACATGTTGGGTATAACTCCTTTGTGGGTTTTATAGTGGTGAGTCGGTTAATCATGACCGGCTTCCAAACCGGCCCCATATGTATGACAAACATGTAAATCTGCATACAAGATTTTATTAAAAATTGCCCCAAGTTATAAATGGTTTTGTGCCTTGTGCGCCTAAATCAATTTTCATAAAACTCTTTTCAAATGAGTCGGTTAATTGTATTTACCAGTGAAAACTGACGTATTTTCCAAAGACTAAGTGACAGGTACCTCTCAAAATTAGGCTGGAGCTACTTGGTGTCAAATAAGAGGGTCTTGCAAATCCTTAGATGCCTAAAGTATGTTATTTCAGTTTCTTGTATTTGTTTTTATGATCCGCCTGTGGATCTCTATTACAACCAGTCTGTATATTCTTTTATTTCGGACACTCGGACATTATGGTTTGTAATAGTAATTATCTACCAAGCCTTACGCTGTGCTATAATATTGTGTTAATTGTCTATGATGATATCAACTATGTCACGATACTCCCCGTCGGGCCCACCGGTAATATGTGGAATATCGGGGTGTGACACCTTAACCTTGAGTTCTTGTGCAAAGCTTGTAAATGACGGTAATACCCTTTTCGCAATTAAAATGAGTTTTAAATATAATAAACATGCAAAACCTTTTGCTACTGATATATTATGAAAAATAAAATATTTTGACCATTCAAAGCTGGTCAAAATCTCAGAATCACTTACACTTTGAAATTATCGTTATTTATCGACTTTTACGCTAAATAAGTGCATTGTATGGTTTTAAACCATATTTAGCACCTAAAACTTGTTACCTACTGACTTTATAAATTATTTTTAATATTTTTATAGTAGGTAAAACTCATGAACTCAGAATCTCAAATAAATCTCTAAAACTATGTGTGAAATGACCAAAATGCCCCTACGGTGCATAGTATGGCCATAAATCATAAACCACACATCTGTATGATAACCTACTGATTTAATATCATAAATAAAATATTTTCATAGAAGGTTTATAACCAGATATTCAGTTTACATACAAACCCCTTTTATAAACCTTAAAATGACCAAAATACCCTTATGAGGCTTAATACGGTTTTAAAACCTTTATGGGCATACATGTTGATATCCAACTGATGTCATGACATATTTTAAGCATAATAACATATGGAACTTGTATATGACTCATCCGGTTACCCGTTTATGCTTATACGCGTTTGGTTCGGTTTATGTAACTAGTTGCATAAATTAACCAAAACAGGTTTAACTTTATCATTTAAACTTCAAAATCCAGAACGTATTTAGTTTACCCATATTATACAAGTCTCCATACTTGTTGGGCCTAAATTACATTCTAGTCCGGTCATCGCTTAATCTAGCGTTTCGTACCGTAAATCCTTCTTTAAACTAACCGGTCTAAGTCCTCGACTTAAATAAGACCCGTTAGTGTTCTAACAAGTTAATATTACCTTCATTCCAGACTAGGGAGCCCCAGTAGAAGATACCTTTATAAAGTCTTAGTAATTATACGGCTGAGTAGAAATTCTTGCATTTAAAACTCAGGTAAATACTTTTAACTTATTTTCCCTTATACGGGCTTGGGATATGGTAAATTATTACCGCTTGGTCGGGTATGGGATCATTTGGTCGGATTGTGATTAATAAATCCGCATAACCTGTTTTAATCCGTTTTGTTTGATAACATAAACTTTGGGGATTAACGACCGTGTCCTGGATATCCTCGGCTCATTTAAGTTATTAATGGCCACGATCTATGCACGAGGTGTAGGCATACACCCGACAGATGCAAATGCTAAAATATAAATTACCCACAAGTTGGGAATAATTCCTTTGTGGGTTTTATAATTGGTGTGTCAGTTAATCATGACCGGTTTCTAAATCGGCCCCAAATGTATGACAAACATTTAATTCTGAATACAAGATTATAAATGTAATTATCCCAAGTTATAAAGGATTTTCGTGCCATGTGCACCTAAACCAATTTTCATACGCATTCAAAAGAGTCAGTTAATTGTATTAACCAGTGAAAACTGACGTATTTTAAAAGACTAAGTGACAGGTACCTCACGTAATAGGCTGGAGCTACTTAGCGTTTAATAAGAGGATCTTGCAAGTCCTTAGATGCCTAAAGTCTGTCGAACTCCGTTTTATATTTTTATTCAAAGATCCACATGTGGATTCTTTTTACAACTATCTGTATATTCTTTTATTCGTACTATGAACATTTGGGTTGTAATAGTAATTTACCTTCCAAGCCTTCCGTTGTGCTATAACTGTGTTTAATTGACTAAGATGATATCAACAACGTCATGATACTCCACACCGGGCCCACCGGATTATGTGGAAATATCAGGGTGTGACAGGTTGGTATTAGAGCCAACATTGAGTGAATTAAATGTCACACCCCAACCGATGGCGGAAACATCGGGGTATGGCACTGAGCGAAACAGATTGTCCAGAAGTTTCCATAACAATTATCATTACCAATCAATTTAAAATAACATGTCCCATACCATGTCTCAAAAGGTAAACAAATTATTACAGACAAAATCTAGGCAAATAGTTCTATTCCGACAACTCAGATTTCCAAATAGAGCAATTGTTTATCTGCTTCTAGAGACCCTTGATTTAATTTGAACAGACAACTATTTGTTGGCCTCTAGAGCCTTATTCTAGCCTCGATTTCCTAGCAGATGTGCATCCTAAGCACCTGTCACATACGTTAAAATAAAGTCAATACATATAATGTAAAGGTGAGCATACAAGTTTGATAATAGCATATAGAGTTCGAAATTCGTTTACGCATAACCAGCACGTACACATAGAGAAATTAAGCACGTTAGTTATCGACATAGATCCGTCGATACCAATGACTGCGGGTTGACTGCCAGAGGCAGTTCGCAATACATGATTACCACCGAAATCCATGCAACTAATTGTCCTTAACAACCCCTGCGAACAGGTGCTGAGTCCAAACTATAGTACTATCATTGCTAAGGCAGGTAGACAGCATTCCATGTGTAAACATAACAAACAAACATTCATAAGCCACGTATAACATGCATTAACAGTTAGCGTTCAAATAGTATTGAGTAGTGTGTTTATTGTGATTTGAATATTCGTAACGTATGTAACACCCAAAAGTGCATAAAGAAAAAAGGGATCGAGTATACTCACAGCGATGATGGATTGAAGGGAGCGCTTAGAGCGGAATTAGCCTGATTAGAAAGATAGCATAACGATAAGTGACGTGTAAAACGATGCAAGGTGTAAGTGACTCGGACAGTAGCTCGGTCGGATTGGTAACCCGATTGGACGATCCGGTCGGATAGGTTGTCCGGTCGGATGACTATTCGAGTGGATTGTTTCTTCCTTTGATGTGTTTGTGTATGATGGCTTGTCCTTTAAAGTTTTCGTTGTAGCATTTTGAAAACATTGAAGTATCTCTACCTTTCAAGTCGGTCGGACGACTTATCCGGTCAGACGGCGACTCAAGTGGCAAGGTTACTTAGTGAGAACAAATCCACAGCAGGTTGTCACTCGATCGGACAGGTTGTCCGGTCGGGTGGCATCCTTAGGGCATTGAACATGTTTGAAAATTGTTTAAGTCCAAGTATCTCATGATAGGAAGAGTAATCCGGTCGGGTAGGTAGTCCGATCGGATAGCAATTCATTCAATACTCAAACTTAGATAAAGTTGATTAAGTGTGGGACCCAAGGTGTAATCCATTCGGATGACCTAATCGCTCGGGTGGCTTATCCGTTCGGACAATAGTCCGGTCGGATAGCACTCCGTGCTGGTCGTTCCGTTTGTCTTTCACTTGGCCGTTTTGATTGTTTGTTGCTTTTATCGAGACGTTTTGACAACGTGCTAACCAACGAAACCCTATCTTAACCCAAGTGACCCGATCAAACAGGAATCACCCTAGTTCGACCAGTTAACCGGTTCAAGACGGTTGTTCTTGGTTAACCCGAAATCGGTGGTCTCTTGAGTAGAATCCAGATCTTGAACTAGTACAACACAGCGAATGAGTAGAAGACTAGAACAAGGTACGATTCTATCGGTTTTGAGTGCATTGAGTGTAAAAGAGTTGAAAGAAAGTTAGAAACCATCCTTCAATCCTTTTCAACCATGAGAGTGTTTAGATCTCTGTAAGGTCTTTGTTTATTTGTGTGGAAATCGATTGGATCCAAGTTTTTCTTGATGGATTGAAGCCAAAACATGAAGTTCATAAGAACACCATGATGACGTCATCCTAGAACACCTCAAATCTAGAGATTTCACGGTTAAAAGTTAAGATTCAAAAGATAGAAAGGTGTAGGAGTGCGTGTAGATTAAGGAAGTACCAGATTTAGGACGAGATCTTACCGGGATTGAGAGAAATCGGAGAAAAGGTGAGGAGCACGAGCTGGTCGGTCAGAGAGTTTCCAAAAGTAGAAAGAATGAAAGTGACATGGGTATTTATAGAGTTACCCAAAGAGGAAAGGGTGGGTCGGTCGGATGGCACCTCGCCCGGATGACCTGTCTGGTCGGATAGTCATCTCGGTCGAATGACATATGGCACCAGATCAAGTGGCAGCCCGGTCGGATTGGAAATCCGGCCGGATGGCACTTGGTTCGGGTGTTCGGAGCGATGATTTTTGAGGTTTTGATTTCGATTGCGAGCGATGCGATAGATTTTCCTAATCAAATTACTTTTAATCCCAACTATTCATATCTCGCACTGTCCCTTCTTCACCAATTATCATAGTTCGATTTTGATTGAGTTCGATTACATTTTGATTGCGATTCGAGTTCGATTGCGTTTCGATTGATTTCCACATATTCATAAATTAAACATGCACAAGTAACATGTAAGGCACACACACGTATAACAATGACCAAAATGCGTAGTTCGAGTTGCGATTCGATTCGATGTCGATTTGGTTAGCATAGTCTGATTATCGTTTAGTTAACTTTATCGCATTGTTACTTCCTATAGTTCACGGTCGTAAGTCGATTAAATTGCGAACATCATACGTCGATTATTGTAATTGTTGACACTTACTCTACATAATACAACACATAAAAGAAATCTACTATAAGTCAAATTGCGCGAAATCGGTCGTTGACTTTGACCTTGACTTTGACTTTGACTTCAGAAACACGGGGTGTTACAGCCTCCCCTTGTTTAGGGAATTTCGTCCCGAAATTAGGCCGAAGCCGTAACAAATAACTGCGGGTACTTCGCCTTCGTGTCACTTTCGAGTTCCCAAGTGAACTATGCGCCTCGTTTGCCTTCCCATCGGACTTTCACAATAGGAATGCGAGAGCGTCTGAGCTGCTTGGTTTGGCGATCCATGATTTCGACAGGCTTCTCCACGAAGTGTAGTGTTTTTGTTCACTTGCAGATCCTCTAAAGGAACATGCAAGTCGTGGTCGGCCAGGCACTTTCTGAGGTTTGAGACATGGAAACGTTACTAAGTTCCTCCGGTAGTTCGAGTTTGTAGGCGACTTTTCCAATCCTTTCCAGAATCTTAAAAGGTCCATCATATCGAGGCGCTAGTTTCCCTTTCTTGCCGAATCTGACCATACCCTTCCAAGGTGATACCTTTAGGAGTACATAGTCGCCAACGTCAAATTCAAGGGGCTTGCGTCATCTATCGGCATAACTTTTCTGTCGATTCCGATCTTTCGTTAGATTGTCTCGAATTTGGAAAATTTTGTCTGTCGTTTCTTGCAATAGCTCGGGACCGGTTAATTGTGAATGCCCGATCTCGTGCCACACAATAGGCGATCGACATCTTCTTCCGTATAAAGCCTCGAATGGTGCCATCTGAATGCTGGAATGATAACTGTTGTTGTACAAGAATTCGACTAACGACAGGTATTTATCCCAATTACCACCGAAGTCTATGACATACGAACGGAGCATGTCTTCAAGAGTACGAATCGTTCTTTCAGTCTGGCCGTCGGTTTGAGGGTGGAAAGCGGTACTTAGATTAAGTGATGTACCAAGAGCCATTTGAAACGTTTCCCACAGTCGCGAGGTAAACCGAGCATCACGATCAGAGATGATGTCGTGAGGCGTCCCATGATTACAAATGATCTCGTCGGTGTAGATTCGGGCTAATCGTTCTACCTTGTAGTCTTCCCGTATTGGAAAAAAGTGAGCTGATTTGGTCAAACGGTCAACAACGACCCAAATGCTGTCGTGACCTGATGACGTGTGCGGACAAGGGCGAAGGATTTAAGGGGCGGGGAGGGGCGCCCGCCCCCCCGAACTTTTCGGTCAGTAGTGTTATATATGTACGTTTCGTATAGGATTTTGTAGGTATATACATTTTCGACCCCCCAGTTTTATAAAAAAAATTAGGTATATATGTTTTCGATCCCCAGTTCTAATTTTTTTATTTATATAGCCCAAATAAAATATTTAATTAGTCCAAATAGTATAGCCCAAATCATTATATGTGGTAGAATAGTAGAATGTATATTATATAACTCAAATCAAATCATTATATAGCCCAACTTAAAAGCCCACCCTATCTAAAAAAAACCCAAATTCGTTTACTTTGGGACATCGACCAGAAGAACAGAAGCCACAAGCCAGAACTGCAGATGGGGGGGGGACGCAGGTTCTAGAACTGTTCGACTTCAGCTTCTTGTTCGAGAACATAAGCCAAAACACTGTTCATTATTGTGGTCTTGTACTCTTGTTCGACTTCTTCAATCTTCACAAGGTTAAATGTATGTGTTTTTTATCTTTAGGTTTAATTTAGGGCTGGAATTTATGTGATTTACGTTGAAATTAGGGGTGAAATTGGTCCGAATATTTGCCCTAAACTTGTTGAATCTTTCTGTAACTATGTCTAATTTTATTTGTTTCTTCTTATTGTGATTTGATTTAGATATAAATTAGAGTTTGAAATTTAGGGTGATTTGTTAACTTGTTTTGTTATTAGATTATGCTATGTGGAAGAATAAAATGATAAATTCTTTTTTAATGTTTGAGAACGTTTTTATTTGATATTAATGTTTGACCCGACCCGAATCGAATCACCGACGTCCGACCCGAACATACACCTCGAAACTACGCGATAGAAAAAAAATTAGGTCCTTTACTTTCCGACCCCCCGAACTTTTTTTTCAAGCTTCGCCACTGTGTGCGGAAGTTTTGTTATGAAGTCCATAGCTATACTCTCCCACTTCCACATGGGGATCGGCGGTTGTTCGAGTAAGCCAGAGGGTCTTTGATGTTCAGCCTTGACTCTTGCACAAGTTAGGCACTTCCCAACGTAGAGAGCAATATCCCTTTTCATGCCCGGCCACCAGTACTTGTAGCGAAGATCCTGGTACATTTTGTTGGCACAGGGATGCATAGAATACCGGGATTTGTGGGATTCGTCCATCAAAATCTGTCGCAAATCAGTCCGTTTGGGGATCCAAATTCGGTCTACGAAATGGAATATCCCATTCGATTTATTCACAAGTTGGGCTCCATCGTGGTAGATTCTTTCCTTCTTCAGGGTGCGTTCATTAAAACATGCATGCTGAGCTTCGCGAATGAGGGTTTCGAGGTCGTATTGGGCTTCAACATTACGAGTGCTAAGCAGATAGCTTCGTCTGCTGAGTGCGTCGGCAACAACATTTGCTTTGCCTGGGTGATAACGAATCTCACAGTCGTAATCGTTGAGAAGTTCTACCCATCGGCGTTGACGCATATTAAGTTCCTTCTGATTAAAGATAATGTGACAACTCGAGTTTCCGACTTTCTTTTTCGCATTTAGTGCACGTTGACTTTGACTGTGTAGTTGTTTGACTTGTTTAACTTGTAACTGTATACGTTATTTTATAATGAACGCATTGTGGTTGCATGATTTTGTGTTTGGCTTTATAACATGAAACACCTGTTGAAAACTTAAATTGTTTAAAATATGAAAGGACCCGACGAAACAGACTGTTTCGCCATATACATCCCGACGAAACTGATGTGTTTCGCCATCAAGCAACTCGACGAAACAGTGTGTTTCGCCATAGCACTTCACGACGAAACTGATGTGTTTCGTCGGCCCATTGATTCGCAAAGCCCATTAAGGGCCCAGAACGGTAATTCGTGGCTATTAAGTAAAACCGACTTCCTGTTTCACACTTTTAACAAAAATAGAAACCCTAGAACTCTCCCTTTTGAAAAGGCGATAACCATCTTCAACCATCATCTTTCTCTCTCGAATCCTCCCTTGTTCATCCCGAATATCTCGGTTAGTGCGTGCTCGTTTAAATCGGTTTCTTTGCCCCTTGATTTCTTTATACATGTTGTGTTTATGCTTGATTTCTGGTTTATAGGAGGGTATGTTGATGATACTCGGTTCTGAATGTTGTTTATATGGCCTGATTTTAAATACACATTAGTATCTTGATAGGAATCGATGATATGATGTTGTATGTTAATCTATATGTTGTACACATAACCTAGGGTTCGTGCTAGACGTTAAGAACGGTGATGCTTATGTTATGATGATGTTACGATGATTCGGTGTTGAATGATTTCTGTATGATTGAGGAATTGCTGTTTTACGGCTGTTGGGTTTATGTGTTTTTCGCATCTGCTGTAACTGATGTCTGCGAAATTGAACTGTTCGACGAAACAGAACTCTCGGCGAAACAGAATGTGTTTCGCCAAGAGTAGTCGACGAATCAGAAGTTCTGTTTCGCCAGGGGACACCTCGACGAAACAGAATGTGTTTCGCCAATATTGTGTTTCGCCACTATCTGTGTTTCGCCAACATGCGTGTTTCGCCGAATAGCTGATCTGTGCAGTAACTTGAGTCAATTCTGTTAAGTGTTAACTGGTATATTTGACTGCTGTTAAGTGTAGCCATCTTGTATATGATTGTGAATACGTGCTACATGTTTATACGTGCATAACTTGGATGCAAACTGATTTCACATACGTGCATACTTTAGGACGTGATTGACTTGCTTTGAGCACATACCTAGCATACCGAGCGAAACAAGGTGAGTTCACACTTCTACCAAGGCATGGAAATTCCCGGGGTTGGGAATGGGTTGATTGATTATTTATGCTTGAGAGTTATCGAAATTTCATACCATTGGCCTCGGATGAGGAAGGTCGATGGTAGATACTACTAGACTAGTGATACATATACTTTTCTTCGCAAACATGCCTGGAATGGCCGCGAACTATACTAGAACGATCTTCGCAAACATGCCTGGAATGGCCGCGAACTATACTTTAATCTTCGCAAACATGCCTGGAGGGCCGCGATACAAACATAACCAGTCTAGAAAACATGGGAAACCCCCACTAATCTTCGCAAACATGCCTCGAGGGCCGCAATGCTATTACATACGATACCTGATTACAAATCGAACATACGATATACGAAATGTACATTATAACTGAATAACCAACTGTGAACTCGCTCAACTAGTTGTTGACTCTCTGTTACATGCCTTGCAGGACCATAGGTACTTTTGGAGCTTGCACGGGAGGCACAGTCGTTGTGGACATGGATCGTGAACGTGTTGTTAAACATTATAACATTTTGTACTTAAACTTATGTTGGGTTTACATTAAATGCTTCCGCGACACACTTGTTTATATTTGGTTTTGTAAACACCTATCGTATTGATGAATGACTTTTGATATACATACTTATGTTCAATATGATTGGTGGCTTGATCCTGGTCATGTCACGCCTCCAAGCGGTAGTATTCCGTGTGTGGATTTTGGGGGTGTGACAGATATGTTGTAGGCTCTTTTGATCGGTGAAGATCGTACACTTTGTACCATACAGGTAGTGTCGCCAAATCTTTAACGCAAAAACAACTGCGCCTAGCTCGAGATCATGCGTTGTATAGTTCTTCTCGTGGATTTTGAGCTGACGAGATGCGTAAGCTATAACCTTGTCTCGCTGCATAAGGACGCAACCAAGACCAAGGTTGGAAGCATCACAGTAGACAATGAAATCGTCGTTTCCGTCGGGAAATGTGAGAACAAGAGCGTTGCAAAGCATGTGCTTGAGGCTTCGAAAGGCAGACTCTTGTTCAGTTCCCCAAACAAAATGCTTGTCTTTATGCGTGAGAGCGGTAAGTGGCACAGCGATCTTTGAGAATCCTTAGATAAATCGTCGATAATAGCCCGCTAATCTGAGAAAAGAACGAAATTCAGACGGGTTCTTAGGTGTAATACAACTCTTAACTGCTTCAATCTTCGCGGGATCGACGTGAATACCTTGACTATTGACGATGTGACCCAGAAACTGAACTTCTTCCAGCCAAAATTCACACTTGGAGAACTTGGCATAGAGTCGATTCCCCTGGAGTAGCTCGAGAACCAAACGTAGATGTTGCGCGTGTTCGGTTTTCATTTTGGAATAGATCAAGACATCGTCGATGAATACGATGACGAAACGGTCGAGATATGGTTTACACACGTGATTCATCAGATCCATGAAAACCGCGGGTGCGTTGGTTAAACCAAAAGGCATAACAACGAATTCGTAATGGCCGTATCGAGTACGAAACGCGGTTTTGGGTATATCCTCCTCTTGAATGCGTAGTTGGTGATAACCTGAGCGTAGATCGATCTTCGAGAAACACGTGGTGTTACAACAAACACTAGCCTTTTGTGTTTAATCTCAATGACACAGTAGCACATTCCTTAGACTTCCGAGTCTATGCAAATGACCTATGATTAATCTTAATCTTTATTTGGTTTATATATATTGTTTTTCTTGTTTTGACAGGTTCACACATAGAAGATGCCACCACGTGTTAGAGGAGGAAAAGGAAAGGGTCCTATGAGAGGAGGACCATCTAGCCAGGCGGGAGCATCTCACCGCCGCACGCCATCGGCATCATTTAGCTCCGATCCCTACGCCGATTGGAGACATTCGCTATAACCCGCTAGGCGATATGTTTCACTAAGCACTTCGCCATCTTACCACCATTCCTTTGGGCCACAACAACCTCAAGAGCCCCAACACTCTCACCAATCGCAGCATTCGCTGCATTCACACCATTCTCATCGTTCTTCCCATCATTCTCATCATTCTTCTCACCACTCCTATTCCCAGGGTCACTTTAACCCTAATGATTACATCAATTCACCAGCAGGTCATAACCTGTTGGGTTCTGAATATCACTTCTCCGAAGATATGGATATAAATGAAGATCCAGATCCAGCAATGCCGCCATCTGGGACTCCCATGCATCCCATAGACATTTCAAGTGGTTCTTCCTTCGCGGGATCTCCATACCAAGGTCCCGACGAGTATGCCGAATGGTGAGGACAGTGGAAATTTGAAAACATTCCTTCCTACCACAACTCCCTACCACAACCTCCATCAGAGGAGCCGCACTTTTAGGCGGTAACACCACCACCACTACCAGAACTCCAAATTTCTTTTATTCGGTTACCTTTTTTTTCCAGAACTCCGAATTTCTTTTATTCTTATTATACGTTAGACTTAAACTCAAGACATTAAAGCCTATATGTTTCTAAAGACTTTGCCTTAACAATGGGTCACCGATAGATAAAAACGACGAATGACCAAAGCGCCAAAGAATAACATTCATAAAGGACCAAACGTGTAGAGTAAAAAAACCCATGAGTAATTTGGTAAAATTTATGCTATAGGCCATGCCAAAAGAGTAAATTCCTGTTGAAAGCAAAAGCAGAACCTCCTAAAACAAGTCTATTGGAGTGATGTTTGGGACCCACTTATTTAAATGACATTATTACCCTTTCAAATTTAAAACCGCAGGACACCAAAAATCAAATTTCAAAAACCATGTACTGAAAAAACTGCTATAGCAAGTGAAATTACATTATTACCCTCAACTCGAATTAACAGGTACAACCACTCAACTAAACCAACATCAACGACTCATTTTCCACCAAATGACCAGATTGCCCTTGATTCGTTCTCATAACATAACGGATGTAAAGCTGTAAATATCGTGTTTCATGAGGGTAGTTTGGTGAACAAAAAAGTCATGCATTTGCAGTTTTACTTTTGCAAGGCAGCCCATGCCATGAACGTGAGCCCGTCCGTTCAAGTGGTCTTTTTATCCGTATCACGAGTTTAACGAACCCACGGGTTAAATGTTTCATTTATTAAAATAAATTTATATTAATTATTAGGTAGAGGATCCTGTAAAAAGTGATTAAAGTGTGAGAAGTGTATTATAACACTATATATAATACTATATAACACCATATAAACACCGTATAACAATATGTAACACCATATAATACCATATAACACTATGTAACACTATATATCATTATATAACAAATATAACACTATAGGTTGTCTGATAGCATGTCTATGATAAATGTATAGTGTTATATTTGTTATATAATGATATATAGTGTTACATAGTGTTATATGGTATTATATGGTGTTACATATTGTTATACGGTGTTTATATGATGTTATATAGTATTATATATAGTGTTATAATACACTTCTCACACTTTAGGACCTTTTTACACTATCCTTACCCTTAATTATTAACTGTAATTGTAATTGTTAACTAAATTGGAACAAAAAAGTAAAATTTTAATCATATTATAACTACCACCATCATCATCATACTCAATAAATCTTACCAATAGCAAAGTAAAGGTAGGGTATGAGGAGGAGCGTAAGACAACCTTACCTCTACCGCGTATGAATAGAGAGGCTGTTTCCAGTGAGACCCCCGGCTCGATAGTAGTTTTGCATCAAGACTTGGACATAAGGCACATAACACTCGACAATCGGGACAAAGACCGAATAGTGCACTTTTGTCTTTCAGATATCAACGTCACCACATGATGCATGATTAACCGTACTCAGTTTTGCTTTTAACGTTATTTTCACAAAATTAGTAAAATAACGTTAAAATTAGTGTACTTTCACTTTTGCCCTCTGATAGTCCACACATTATATGCGTATACCGCAAACGGGGCGTAATATTATAACTTCCCCGGATGGTAAAATAATCTAAAAACATGAACAAAATTGTTCACATCCATTGACTTAAGTTTAATTTTAACCTAACAAACATTTCAACAAATAACAATGACACATTGACACTTATACAAATGAATTTGATGTCGGTGTTTACAATGGCCTATCCAAGATTTGTTTTTTTTTAACGGCTAATAGTACACAATTCCTAATTCTTATTAAATTATACCAAATTATCACCTTGTTTGAATTGAACCCAAGACCTTCTCATTAAAAGACAAAAGCCTAAAAAATACGCTATTATTTTTTAAGAAAGCCGGTTGCCCGCTACCTTTACATGTAAGAAAGCCGGTTGTTCGGCTAAATTTGTTTGTTTATACTTATATTCGTTTGTGCATGTTTTAAATGGATATATATATATGAATGTAAAAAAAAGTGAATTCACAAACGTAAACAAAGAAAATAAGTGTGTTCATGTTCGTTTATTCGATTTTCTTCTACTGAAGACTTGATTATAAAATCCGATTAAGCTAACTGAGTGATAATAAACAAATTTTAATGAATATATAAAGTTTGTTCAACCGTTAACTATATGAACTTTCTGACTACTGGTTTACGATTTACGAATTGTTTATTGTTTAACATGTTGAACGTTCCAATGTTCAAGAGTCTGAGCTAGATCAGGCTTGAGCTCGAGCTCGATTAACTTATAAGAGCTCGGGCTCGAGCTCAACTCGATTCGAACTTTGTTTTCGAAGCTCGAGCCCGGCTCGATTCGAGCTTTGTTTTCAAAGTTCGAGCTCGGTTCGTTGGTATTTTCTCAAGCTCGGGGTCGGCTTGTTTATTATATATTAATTAAAAATAATATAAATAATAGACTTTTAAGCTCGCGAGCTCGATAAGTGAAGCTTATTTTTAGGTTCGAGGTCGGCTTGCAAACAAGTTTAAATAAGCTCGGCTCGACTCGGCTCGTTTACACTAAGACTCGATAAGGCTCGACGCCCTAACGAGCTTCCCATGCGATGCTCAAGCTCGGGCTCGATAAACAAACGAGCTTTATTTTAGGCTCGAACTCGATTAGGCTCGGCTCATTTCGAGCTTTTTCTTGAGCCGATCTCGAGTAGCTCGCGAGCCGCTCGGCTCATTTGCACCTCTAATTTACTTTATAGCCTAGTAATTTGCCAGAACCTCAATGGGCAATTCCGTAATTACAAAATGCGTGCGAGGTGGCGACCTGTGGCAAAAGTTAACAATTATAATTCTGTAACGGTAACGGACGTTAATTATAAATAAATAAATAACAACCGGATGAAATTAAACACTCCCACACTGTATTCCACGTAAGCAATTAATATCAACGTCAGCAACTCTTAAAATCATCCTTATATATTCAAACCCCTAACCAAGCCTCGGTTTCTTTTTTAAACACACCAAAAGAATCTGAACCAAAATTTTGTACTTATTCCGATCACCGCCTTTTTCCGTCACCGGCGTCTTCTGATCCTAAAACTTGTTAATTTTTTCGCCGGAGATGGATATTCCGGCTACCGTCCGTCGTTTACTGAGCGGTGACGTCATGATTTCCGTACGTGACGTGCGCACCTAGCCTAAAACCTAACTATAGCTTAAAACCCTACGCGAAAGCGAGCGAAACGTAGCAGAGATTAGAAGTTATTCCTTGTTGTTTTCGAACAAATAGCCATTAAAGTAGTGAAAAAATGATATAATATTGCTAATCTGTAAAGATAAAATCATCAGTTTTGCAGGTTTTTCTAGAGATTTAAGCGGATTTCTAGGTTTTCGTGCCGCGTGATTCCGTTCATATAATATGCTGTGTTTTTGTAGTTACAGCTGTTTGAAATTAGTTTTTGATTTGTAGAATTTGTTGTTTGTGATTTCTGAATCGAACGAATGAACAATTGCGTATCGTCATCAACAAATTTAGGTTTTCGTAAGAACAATTAGGGTTAGGTTACACGGTATCATCTCTTTATCTTCAATTTATCGTCAAATCGGAAGAAGTTTGTGCTATGCCGTTGAAGATACAACCGATCGATTCCACCACACCTGAATGTTTCGAGCCGTTGAAAACAGTGCCGAAGTCTCGATTGAGGCGTTTTTTCGATTTCTCGAGCTTTGTGAGAGGATCAGCGGTTGCGGACAGGTCCGGCGCCGGCGAACCGCCGTGCGGCAAAGAGTTTTCCGACGAATTCGAGCCGAGCTCTGTTTGTTTGGATAAAATGGTGCAGAATTTCATAGAGGAGAGTACCGAGAAGCAGCACTCTGTTCCCGTTGCCGGAGCAGCTAAATGTTGCCGGAATAATCACCACCAGTGCAGTTGCGTTAACGGTGTTAACGGCAACTGTTACTGTAGTACGGATGGTTCGGAAGATGAGTTAGATTCGTTTAATTGTTTTGGTAACTCTCATAACCACAGTTCATCTACAGACGCGTGTGATCCTCTTAAGGTAATGAATAATAATCGATTTATGCAAAATTGTTACTCAATTTTATGTAATTTTGCTTATTAATTAAGTTATTATTATGCACCGATTCTGTACAGAGTTTGGTGCTGTGTGAGACAGTTTCCGAAAGAAATCTGTTGGCGGATGTTGCGAAAATCGTTGATAAACACAAGATCTGTAAGAGGAAAGATGAAATTAGTCGGAAGATTGTCATTGATGGCCTCTTAGGGTTTGGATACACTGTTTCTTTATGTAAATCTCGTTGGGAGAAAACTTCAACATATCCTGCAGGTAATCGATAAGCCGATTAATTTGCCCCGATTTGTTACTGTTTAGATCATAATTTTGTTGGATTTATTGAGTTTTGTAATAAGATTTGAAAATTGGGGGTGAACAGGGGAATACGAGTATATTGATGCGGTAATCGAAGGGGATCGAGTGATAATCGACATAGATTTCAGATCAGAATTTGAAATAGCAAGATCTACCAAAAGCTACAAAGCGGTTCTCCAAACGCTTCCTCAGATATTCGTGGGTAAAGCCGATCGTCTGCAGAAGATCATCAACATAGTTTCGGATGCGGCTAAACAAAGTATGAGGAAGAAAGGAATGCCTCTGCCTCCATGGCGAAGAGCGGATTATGTTAAAGCGAAATGGCTCTCTCCTGTTGATAATAACAATAACCAATCTTTTAATGAAATTGGAACAAAAGGTAACACGGTTTCAGACCCGAAAGACCTGATTTTGGTTGGTGAATTTGAAGAGGAAGAACAACAATGGGAGCCATTGGAGATTAAGCCAAAGGTGCCAAAGAGTGGAGGTAAAGTTGTTAGCGGTCTAGCCTCTGTGATCGAAGGCAAATGATAACGATGATGATAACGATATAATTACGATATCCGGTTATAATTAGTCTAAATCCTGTTATATTTGAATTTCGTTTCGAATTTGTGGTTCTTGATTTTCTTGATTTGAATCTTGAAAATGGAACCCAAATCACAGAAATGATGATTTGGATAAAATGGGATTTAGAACAACTGGATTAAAGGTTTTGGTATTTTGACTATTTTCCATTTTTGGTTTTTGTTTTTCTTTTTTTGGTCATTTTGGCACCATAAAAAAGAAGAAAAAAATGAGAGAAATTATATACCCTATGAAGATGATAAGATGGATAGACCGATGTCCCCTTGGTGTTTTTTGTTGTAAAGGGTCCATCTTTACTAACTGCTTTTGATATAATAATAATGATCAATAAATAAATAAAAAATGGAATATTCTGGTTTGTAGTATTCCTACCTTGTTCCCCTGTTTTCTTTCTTTATTGATCTGTCTGACATATATGATTATATTCAATTGTTTTGTTGTGTTATAAGTTGATACTGTATGAAGGTTAATGAGCCATTTGGCATGCTTTGAAACCAGATCATGGGTGTGGGTTAGAGTTGTATCAATGGTAGGTGACCGAAGCTGATCTTGTGATTTATTGATGTTGCAGTTGCATTTCTTTTAGAGTGGTATTATTTTAGAGCATTCACAACCCATTCTCTATTTTTATATGAGCGGTTGTGTGTGGACAAGAGTGAAAATGTTACTCTTCATCTGTACACTGATCACACATTAATTTTTTAATATTTTTTTGAAAGTGGCTGTAAAGGAGAAGAAAGAAAAGGTAATAATTAAGATATAAAAAATATTATTTAATTGATAAAGAGAGAGAAAATATAATAAAATTTAGCGTAATTACATAAACGAAGTTGTATATTTTAGAGTGATTTATTAATGTTTGAGCTCGAAACGTATAATGTTGCAGTTGCATTTCTTTTAGAGGTGTTAATTCATGCTATACGTGAAAAAAATATCGTGTGATAGTCGCGTGTAGATGAATGTAAATTTCGTGTACCATTAACATAAAACGTAGTATGATCTTATAAGAGAGACAATTTGTAACATTTGACTTTAAACTATCATACGGTCTCAAGTGACCATTTATATAATTAACTTTGAAATGGACATTCGTATAATTAACATTATAGTGGATCATTCGTGTAATTAATTTTTCAAAAGTGATTGTGATGTATGCTCAAAATATGTATAGAGGTATATTTTCAAGTGATTGTGATGTAAGTTAAAATTCTAACTTATAACATGTATAGATACATATTATCATGTATATTTGTAGTGAATTTTAAGCTTAAATTCTAACATTACATAGATTTAGGTGGGTCATGAAATTAAGCTCGAGCTCGCTTCAATAATTTGAAATCATAATCAATGGGTAGGTGGCAGGTTTTCGTTTTGATGTTTGAGTGAGAGTGACTTCTTTAGAGTTGTATAGGTAGATGCCAAAATTTTGTTCTTGTGGCTCAGATTTAGGGTGAGGTTTATTTATTTTATTTTATTTTATTTTTTGTTTAAATTGTTTTTTTCTGAATCTTGAAGGAATGGATGAAAAGGGAGTTATAAGGGTCCCCCGACGTGTTGAATAAATGATCTTGAATAGGTCCACAATACACGTTACCTAATTTGGATAGTGTATATATCCATCTACCTAAATGTACCCTACCCTACTTCCTCTTGGGTTGCAATGTTACTAGGACCATTTACATGATGTTTGTCTCAGACCCACCCGTACCGTGACACGTTATTAGCGTCCGTGCTTCACGAGAACATGTTTGTCCATAACCACTAGCATGATTATTGGATGTGTTCGATCACACGATATATCCTAGTGTTCTCATATTGGTATGTGTGCGTGTGTGTACGGGTTAGTTGATTCCAAAAACACATGTTTCTATTTGCATTAAGAAAGTGACTTCTAACATGTATATAGTTATTAACTATTAAGGACATGGTTGTCAAGTTGTAAACTATTCTTCTTTGTTTTCTATAACTTTTATATTTAACATGAAAGAAAGTATGGAAAGAAAGCATATCTCTCTTCTAGACAAGGTATAAGAGTATATGTGAATCATACTTACCCAACTAGATTTATTACATTAAGTATACTTAATCAAAATATTTAATATCTCTTATTTATTGAATTATTTGAATCATACTTACCCAACTAGATTTATTACATTATTTATTCAAGTATACTTAATCAAAATATTTAATATCTCTTATTTATTGAATTATTTATCTCGTATCTACACAATTTTTTCAGTTTCCCTATTTTTATGTGAGAAAGTTTTGTATATTATGAAAAGTGGTTGTGAGTGTAAGAGAAAAAAAATGTTATTGTTTATTAGTAAATTTAGGGTGGAGTTAATTACTGTTTTCGTCCCTGTGGTTTGTCAAAAATAACTATTTCAGTCTATTAGTTTAAAAATTGCTATTTCAGTCCCTGTGGTTTCACTTTCATAACAATTTCAGTCCACCTCCGTTAACCCCATCCATTTATTATGTTAAGTACACGTGAATTGACCATAATGCCCTTATTAATAAAGAAACAAAAAGATATCTAAATGAGTTAATTACTGTTTTCGTCCCTGTGGTTTGTCAAAAATCACTATTTCAGTCCACTAGTTTAAAAATTGCGATTTCAGTCCCTATGGTTTCACTTTCGTAACCATTTCAGTCCAGTCTCCTAACACCGTCTATTTTACCGTTAAGTTTTTAATGAAATACCTAAATTATCCTTGTGTTAATTAAGTATGGACTTATATGATTTTATTATTGGATTTATATGATTTTATTGTTGTATGACATATGGACTTAAATTGGATTGTAGGGTTCGACCCACCATAGCTTCAGTAGAAGTAGAAGTCTGGCACTATTTTTACATATATGGTTCCAAAATTTTAATTTTGGATTTTAGAATGAGAAAACGTTCAGGTAAGCATTATTTTTCAAAGTTATTATGTTAATTGATGCTGCTAGGAAAATATTAATTGGGGTGGTGTAATGGGTCGCCGGACATTAAGAGGGTGGGGTTGTGATGCCGGAGAAGATGACCGGAAACTTTTGCCTGAAATGAGAGTAGGGATGGAGTGGGGTGGGGTAGCGTGGGGTTGTGTTTTAACAAGTGGGTCCTAGAATACAATTCACGTGTACTTAACAGAATAAATGGATGGGGTTAACAGAGGTGGACTGAAATGGTTACGAAAGTGAAACCACAGGGACTGAAATCTCAATTTTTAAACTAATGGACTGAAATAGTGATTTTTGACAAACCACAGGGTCGAAAACAGTAATTAACTCATTTAGATATCTTTTTGTTTTTTATTAATAAGGGCATTATGGTCAATTCACGTGTACTTAACAGAATAAATGGATGAGGTTAACGGAGGTGGACTGAAATGGTTACGAAAGTGAAACCACAGGGACTGAAAACGCAATTTTTAAACTAATGGACTGAAATAGTGATTTTTGACAAACCACAGGGACGTAAATAGTAATTAACTCTTTAGGGTGACAATGTTCACATCTATTAATTTTTTAATATTTTTTTTAAAAGTGATTGTGAGTGGAGAAAAGATAATCGGTAATAATAAAGGTAGAAAAAAATTTAGCCTGCGCCTCAACTTCTCTATTAGATCAGCCACTAAATTCGTATATCTAGTAACAAAAAACTATAGTATCATGTAGTTATTTTCATTAGATATAAAATTCATGACAATTTTTTTCCGTTACCCCCTTCTTAAAATAAATAAAGAGTTGTTGGATCCATGTTATATAAAAGCATTCACATCCCTTCCACTATTTTTATTCCTATAATCATACTAAAAATCATTATATTTTCTATTTTCTTTCAATTATATAATACTTTTGTTTAGGTGTAACGCCCCAAAATCCAAATGTTATATACTCGAAATATGCCCTTATGCGTTATATTATGAAATAAATAACTAGGCCATTTAACCTAGTTAAATGCCCGGTTTAGACTATTGAAAGAGAAAAGTAGTGCACGTTATGTTTTAAAGGCAAACCCGAGGGACTAAAGAGGGATAAAATGAAAGTTTAATTATGAACTTAAAAGAATATATCCACACACATTACACACACTTCGTGTGTGAATGTTCTGGATCGATTAAGAGCTCCCCAAAGGAGCCAAACCCTAAACTCAACCAAAGCATCAAATTGAAGGGTGAATCGAAGCTCAAATTCACAACCGAACACGAATAAATGATCACCTTCACGAGGGGATCATAAGGTATGTTAAATTTTGATGTTTAATGAAGTTGAGAAATCTTGATAATCATCACTAGTGGTGATTTAGGTATGAATCATGAAGGTTATGGCCAAATTAGTGATGTATGCATGTTTAGGAACAAACCCTAAGCGAAGACTCTGAGTAAATTGCTAGAATTTAGGTGTTTGGATCAATTACCACAATTAGTTAAGTGGGTTTATGTTTAATCCATGAAATGGTATGAACTTGATTAGGAATATGTGTATATGTGATGTGTATTTGTATATAGAGTGATTATGGTATGTAATTTGTATGATGTTTACTTGAGATGATAAATGAAAGTGATAATTAGGAAGAAACACATGAAATACTTGTACATCATGCTTAGAAAGCAGTACGCACACCAAGTGTTTGATGAAATGTCTAAATGACAGTAATATGTGAAATTGTATGCAATTAATGGGTAAACATGTATAGAGTGTGGTAATAATGAAATTGATAGTAAACTAACATGAGGAATGCATTTTAGATATAGTTCATGAGAAGGTTATGTTAGGTCGATGTTGAGTATGCTTCATGCTTGTTTGAGTTGACTAATGAAAGTCATACATGAGATATGAAATTGAGATGATCGTTCATACGTACTATCATGTATGCTAACAAGAATGTGAATGTAATGACATGTACGGATAGGAGTCATGTCAACGCGGACATAAGCATGGAAGGGCAACGGGTCAAGATAAACACGGAAGCTATGCTTGAACTCGGACGCACAAGGTAAGTGATTTCCGTAATCACTTCGTAGTTGTTTAAGTATTATAGTGTTTTAATTAATTAAACCGGATGCTTGAGGTTAACTATGTGTTGAAGTCCTTTGTTGTAAAGCTTGGTGTTAAAGTTGACTAAAATGCCCTTGGTGGGTATATTGTGCGAATGACCTTTAAATGATGTTTAGAAATAAGATAAACGATCAAGTGAATAATTGGGATAAGTATGGAAGCGAAAAAGTATGGTTGTGAGAGTCAAATGCATTGAAATATGTAACTACCCTTAATGGGTCAAAATAAGCATTTAAGCGTAAACGGGACTTTATCAAGTAAGGAACCCGTGATTTGAGTTTCATATGATAGGCGATATGAAAATAATGAATTTCATGAGTTTATAGCTCAAATAAACATGTTGGGATGATATAACTATGAACGGGTAAATTCTTGGTAAAAAGGGTAGTAAGCCTAGGACTTGAAAGTCTGAAATTTTGATAATCCGGATGTTGGGTTTTAACTCCATAAGATGGAGAATTAAATTACGGACGCGTAGGAAAAAGAATCGGGTAAAACGGACCTATAACGAGAGAGTTATGCATGTTTCCGTAAAATCCGAACTTGCTGGGAATATGCAGCTTTCAGCTGCAAACCTTCTGCTGAAACAAGGGGGTCGCGTAGCGCGACGGCCCGTCGCGTCGCGCGACGGGGTAAATTGTTCCGAAAATCGTTTTCGTGCTTCGTTTTGTCTTGGGAACTTGTTTAAACGCGTTTTAAGTTACGTACGAATAGTTTAGCTTACGTTTTTATGAGTATTAAGGGTATGCCCATACTTGATAGGTATGTAGGTATGTTTATAAGTACGTAAGAAAGCATACAAGGATATATGAGGGTATGTTTGAGAGTAGGTGTGTATGAGTTCGGTACGTTGAAATTGGGGATTATGTATGTATATAGGTATGTAGGTATGTGTGGAAGTAGATATATATATAATGATAAAGATGTGGTTATATGTAGATATGCGTGTAGGTTGGCAGGAATGTGTGTGTGTATGTATGCAAGTAGGTGTGTATGCGCGTGTGTACGTAAGTATGCTTGGAAATAATATGTATGAAGTTTAGGCACATATGTAAGTTATTCAGCATGATTAAGTGTTTACGTTGTTTATTGTGTACCTGGAGTTATGAATGAAATGCAGGAATAGCAAAGAAGTCTCACCACGGATGGTATAACATAATGGAAAAGCTGGGATGTAAAGAGTTAACGAAACGAGAAGTAAACGTGAAAACCTTGTATGTTTATAATGCGTACTAATGTTGTGAATTTTATGTGGTGGACGCAGGTAGTACCAGTCATGAGGATACCCAAGGATTGGAGATCGAGGATCGAGTCACAAGATAGATTGTACGGGAGTGTTGAGTACGTTATTGAGTGAAGCTAGGTTATGGCTTCTTATTGAAAATGAGTATAATAAATGTATTTATTGTGAAAGAATAACTCTTAAAAATGAATTTAAGTGCGTCAAGGTGTTTATAACGAAAGGAATTTTATGGTACGAATTTCCGCTGCGACTTTAGTCATATATGAATTAGGGTCTTACAAGTTGGTATCAGAGCCCTGGTTTGAGGGAATCAAGTACGAGAAGGTAAGTACTTGAACTCAAACTTGTGTGCTCTTGAGATAAGAAACCCGTACAATCTAAGACTCGATCAAGATCCAAAGGTAAAAGCTAATGTAAGTATGTACTTATGTATACGTATAAAGAAACTGACGGTTTGGTATGTGCAAGGTAAGCATAAGTGTTTGAAGAGGATGATATGTGAATGCAGTCCAGGATAAATACTGAGGCAGGCAAAGAGGTAATAAGCAAAATATTGAATCCAGGTACGTAAATTCGATATGTGGTTATATGTAATAGTAAAACTCATTAATAGAAGGAAAAAAATGTTAAATGAAGGATAATGATAGTATAGTAATGAAGTATGGAAAGTGATACACGCGTCGAAACCTACGTCTACGGACATAAGGTGACAATTACATGAAGGCACGAAACTACTATGTGGATTGTGTACCTGGCCAGTACACGAGAAACGTATGACGTTCGTGAGATCATGATAATTGTTACAGGTATGTCCGGTAGAGTTGGGTAGCGGACAGGCGTGTGGGTAAAATAGGAAGTAAGACTCTCGGGAAATTGAGAATACTAAGTGAGAATGAAAAACCTGCCTGATAAGAATGAAGAATGTTGAATCCGTGATTAAGTACGGATCAACAAGATATGAATAATATGTTTGAATCCGGGAGACGGATTCAGGGAATGAAAGGTATGAATGCAATGTTTGAATCCGTGAGACGGATTCAAGGATGAAAGGCATGAATGATATGTTTGAATCCGTAAGACGGATTCAGGGATGAAAGGCAGGGATAATGTGTTTGAATCCGCGAGACGGATTCAGGGAATGAAAGGCATGAATGGAATGTTTGAATCCGCAAGACGGATTCAAGGAATGAAATGCAAGAATTATATGTTTGAATCTGCGAGATGGATTCAAATCATAGAAGGAAGAAAATGTATGAATGGTAGGTTAGAAACCGCTAGACGGATTTAAAATATAGAAGCAATAAAAGGTATAGATGTTATAGTTGAATCCGCGGGACGGATTTAAATCATATAAAGGATAAAATTTATCCACATCAGAATTGTGTCAATAGTTGACGGTAGTTATGTCAAACGAGTCCTATAAGTAAATGTAAAATAAATGAACAAAAGAATGATCGTAATGGACACGCAAACCTAAGTTTTAAAATGAAAGAAAGAAGTTTTGAACCCGTGATGTGTTAGATGTGTTAGTAATCGACTCGTAGGAGTTATAATGTAGGGCGGGCTATGACCCGGACAATAAATTAAGTATGAATAAGAAGGGTAAGCTTGGTCATGAGTACCGAAATAATGTAATGAATGTCTTTGCAAGTAAGCATGAATGGAAAGAAGCACGAACGTGTACCTCGATGCATCTATGATAAGTAAGAAATGTCAGTTGGACTTGAAAAGTCAAACCGCAAGGGTTGACAAAATAAGTAACTAGAGTAAAAGAATTGTATGTAAGGAATGAAGTATGGAATGTGTTATAGCATGTACGTAGGAAGTTGTAGAAGAATTATGGGTGCGTATTCACCTAGTAAAATAAATGTTTGAATGAAATGTGCACGAGCGGAAGCTCATTACAAGTATGAATGAAACATGGCCGGGTAAGGTTAGTACTCGTGAAGAGGCGGATCGATCTGGGTTACGGATCGTTGAGTTATGAAATGAAACCGAGGTCAGTAAAATGTTCAACTTATGTTGAATGTGTACGAAGTAGAAGATTGGAAAGCGACCTATGAAGTGAAGGATAGGATAGGTATGGTATGGTATGTGACGTTTGACTTTTAACAGTTAACATAGGAAGAAAATGGTAAATCCCAAAAGTTTTGAGTGAAAAAAAAAATTCGGGTAATGATTAAACTCTCGTATAATGAACTGGCATGATACACTTACTTATGTAAATTAAATAATGCATGAAGTGAGAGTAATTGTAAGGTGAAATGAAAAAGATGGGTTAAAGGTAACGTTAAGGTATGCAAGGTACAAGTAACGGTAGAAAACGTAGGATAAGGTTAACGTTAGAGTTAAGCGCATAGGTGTGACTATGAAATAGTAGTTTTGTTATGGTAACAAAACAAAAGTTAAATGTTATACAAATGCATGTATGATTACAGATTGAGGAAGGGTGTATATTGACCCGTTATTAACCGGTCAAGGAAATGAGAATGTTACGAGAAGGTATGGTATGAAAAGTATGGACTTGTTAAGAAAAGCCAATTATATGAATAGTCTATGAATCGAGAATGTATAGTTATCTATTACTATGATGTACTAGTTCAAGTTAAGCATATATGAGTATGTACAAATTACGAAGTAAGATAGTATAGGGAATGAAAACGTTATGAATGATGAAATAAACATAAAGGAATGTTAGTAAAGGGAAGTTGCAATTGTTTCAAGCAAACAAAATGATGAATGAACCGCTAAATAAGAAGTACGTTATCAGCAATCATTATTTAATGTAAGAAACATTAATAAGAACTCTGGGATGGGTTCTTGAAATGGGAGGATAGTCATTGTGATGGGCACGTGGTCGTGTCGAGGGGACGTAGAGAAGGAATAATTAGTGTTAAATAAAGGTAAGAAAGGTTTCGGGGACGAAACCTCATTTAAGGTGGGTAGACTTGTAACGCCCCAAAATCCAAATGTTATATACTCGAAATATGCCCTTATGCGTTATATTATGAAATAAATAACTAGGCCATTTAACCTAGTTAAATGCCCGGTTTAGACTATTGAAAGAGAAAAGTAGTGCACGTTATGTTTTAAAGGCAAACCCGAGGGACTAAAGAGGGATAAAATGAAAGTTTAATTATGAACTTAAAAGAATATATCCACACACATTACACACACTTCGTGTGTGAATGTTCTGGATCGATTAAGAGCTCCCCAAAGGAGCCAAACCCTAAACTCAACCAAAGCATCAAATTGAAGGGTGAATCGAAGCTCAAATTCACAACCGAACACGAATAAATGATCACCTTCACGAGGGGATCATAAGGTATGTTAAATTTTGATGTTTAATGAAGTTGAGAAATCTTGATAATCATCACTAGTGGTGATTTAGGTATGAATCATGAAGGTTATGGCCAAATTAGTGATGTATGCATGTTTAGGAATAAACCCTAAGCGAAGACTCTGAGTAAATTGCTAGAATTTAGGTGTTTGGATCAATTACCACAATTAGTTAAGTGGGTTTATGTTTAATCCATGAAATGGTATGAACTTGATTAGGAATATGTGTATATGTGATGTGTATTTGTATATAGAGTGATTATGGTATGTAATTTGTATGATGTTTACTTGAGATGATAAATGAAAGTGATAATTAGGAAGAAACACATGAAATACTTGTACATCATGCTTAGAAAGCAGTACGCACACCAAGTGTTTGATGAAATGTCTAAATGACAGTAATATGTGAAATTGTATGCAATTAATGGGTAAACATGTATAGAGTGTGGTAATAATGAAATTGATAGTAAACTAACATGAGGAATGCATTTTAGATATAGTTCATGAGAAGGTTATGTTAGGTCGATGTTGAGTATGCTTCATGCTTGTTTGAGTTGACTAATGAAAGTCATACATGAGATATGAAATTGAGATGATCGTTCATACGTACTATCATGTATGCTAACAAGAATGTGAATGTAATGACATGTACGGATAGGAGTCATGTCAACGCGGACATAAGCATGGAAGGGCAACGGGTCAAGATAAACACGGAAGCTATGCTTGAACTCGGACGCACAAGGTAAGTGATTTCCGTAATCACTTCGTAGTTGTTTAAGTATTATAGTGTTTTAATTAATTAAACCGGATGCTTGAGGTTAACTATGTGTTGAAGTCCTTTGTTGTAAAGCTTGGTGTTAAAGTTGACTAAAATGCCCTTGGTGGGTATATTGTGCGAATGACCTTTAAATGATGTTTAGAAATAAGATAAACGATCAAGTGAATAATTGGGATAAGTATGGAAGCGAAAAAGTATGGTTGTGAGAGTCAAATGCATTGAAATATGTAACTACCCTTAATGGGTCAAAATAAGCATTTAAGCGTAAACGGGACTTTATCAAGTAAGGAACCCGTGATTTGAGTTTCATATGATAGGCGATATGAAAATAATGAATTTCATGAGTTTATAGCTCAAATAAACATGTTGGGATGATATAACTATGAACGGGTAAATTCTTGGTAAAAAGGGTAGTAAGCCTAGGACTTGAAAGTCTGAAATTTTGATAATCCGGATGTTGGGTTTTAACTCCATAAGATGGAGAATTAAATTACGGACGCGTAGGAAAAAGAATCGGGTAAAACGGACCTATAACGAGAGAGTTATGCATGTTTCCGTAAAATCCGAACTTGCTGGGAATATGCAGCTTTCAGCTGCAAACCTTCTGCTGAAACAAGGGGGTCGCATAGCGCGACGGCCCGTCGCGTCGCGCGACGGGGTAAATTGTTCCGAAAATCGTTTTCGTGCTTCGTTTTGTCTTGGGAACTTGTTTAAACGCGTTTTAAGTTACGTACGAATAGTTTAGCTTACGTTTTTATGAGTATTAAGGGTATGCCCATACTTGATAGGTATGTAGGTATGTTTATAAGTACGTAAGAAAGCATACAAGGATATATGAGGGTATGTTTGAGAGTAGGTGTGTATGAGTTCGGTACGTTGAAATTGGGGATTATGTATGTATATAGGTATGTAGGTATGTGTGGAAGTAGATATATATATAATGATAAAGATGTGGTTATATGTAGATATGCGTGTAGGTTGGCAGGAATGTGTGTGTGTATGTATGCAAGTAGGTGTGTATGCGCGTGTGTACGTAAGTATGCTTGGAAATAATATGTATGAAGTTTAGGCACATATGTAAGTTATTCAGCATGATTAAGTGTTTACGTTGTTTATTGTGTACCTGGAGTTATGAATGAAATGCAGGAATAGCAAAGAAGTCTCACCACGGATGGTATAACATAATGGAAAAGCTGGGATGTAAAGAGTTAACGAAACGAGAAGTAAACGTGAAAACCTTGTATGTTTATAATGCGTACTAATGTTGTGAATTTTATGTGGTGGACGCAGGTAGTACCAGTCATGAGGATACCCAAGGATTGGAGATCGAGGATCGAGTCACAAGATAGATTGTACGGGAGTGTTGAGTACGTTATTGAGTGAAGCTAGGTTATGGCTTCTTATTGAAAATGAGTATAATAAATGTATTTATTGTGAAAGAATAACTCTTAAAAATGATTTTAAGTGCGTCAAGGTGTTTATAACGAAAGGAATTTTATGGTACGAATTTTCGCTGCGACTTTAGTCATATATGAATTAGGGTCTTACATTAGGACTAGCAGATATATAAAACGAAAAAAAAAAACAAATTGTATTAAAATGTAATTCGGCAAGAAAGTTGAGGGGTAGTACGGGCTACCCCTCCCCTATGCTAGATCCGCCCCTAAATACATATATATTTTAGTAGTATATGAAATCATCTTAGATTGGTTTTTTTTAACGAGAAATTTGGATCACTGACGGACAACTGGAGTATCATCATGCCACCAGCGGAACCACCCGATCATATTAATCTCCACTAGGCATAAGGCATATACACCAATTCAGAAAGAAACCCAATAAATATGGGAAGAACCCTCTTGTGAGAATCGAACTCAGGACCTATTGGTCCAAAGTCTTATCCCACCCCAAGAAATCATGTTAGATTTAGAAGTGTGCTTTTTTCTCTCTCTTTTTAACATTAAATTAAAAAAAAGGTAAATTAATAAAAGAAAATAAATAAAGAAGAAGTCTCTCTTACTCTCTTTGAGCAGAAGCAAGTCATAGTCATTTTTTGTGACTAAATTACAAAGAAAAAAAAGTAAATTAAAAATTAATAAAAGTAGTAAGTGCCCTTAATTTGTAGGGCACGAATTCCTTTACCCACACGTGCAACATGAATCCAAGGGTTGCAACATATTTTAATTTTTAATCGGTTCTTAAAAGACTAGCCACATGGTCGTCCTTGGTACTTTCTTACTACTAAACTAACTTAAAATAATTAATAACGTGATTTAATCCTAATATATTCCCCCTCGTGCCTTTACAAGATTTATCTCATAATTTCACTCTTAAAAAATATCCCAATATATATTTCCCATCGTGCATTCACAAGATTTATCTCATAATTTCAAGTATTACATCTAAAGTAACACTAAAAAAAATAATATAATTTCAAAAGAGATCTCGACTTACAGGGATTTGTGTACTCAAATAAGATTGTAAACGAGTAAAGGTTATTTAGTTTGGCTTGTATAATTAATAGAGCTCTAACTCTACTATTAATAAATTTATAATGTCAATATTGACTCAACCTAGACTTGTTTATTTTTTTTTTTTTGGACGGCGACTTTTCACAACAGACGGTAATTGCCGCTTACTACCAAACGGTAGCAACCATTACCCCACTCCCGCAACCAGACTATGTTGTCTTAACCGGGCCCACGCTGGTGCATTGGAGTTTGGCTTGGCATCCCCCGAGAAACTTTTAATCAAAACTCGGGCGGAACTTGGATCGAACCGGTGACCTCTTGGACAGAGGGCCGGAACTATCTTCATCATTCCTGGCCACTGGGACAAGCCCATGTTGTTTATTAGTCTATAAATATTAAACGTCAATCCATATTGATCAGTGGGATATTTTATGGTGTTTAATGTGTTTAAAAAGTGTGTTTTATATGAATTACTAGGTTAGAACCCCGTGTATCACACGGGTTGAATAAATGTAATTTTATATACTAAATAAAAAAACAATATATTTTTAAAAACCTCATTTATTACATTTGTTGAGTAAATATAATTTTATATATTAAATAAAAAAAAAATTAGAGAAGCTTGTGGCAATGGTTTTTCAATTAAAGACGAAGAAGAATTAAGGGATATGGTATTTAATTGAAGTTTATGAAGAGGAATTAAAATGGTACCATAGTTTTTTTGGGGTTTTATAAGAAATAGAATTAAAATGACAAATATACCCTCACATGTTAGGCATGTGAGGGAATTTAATTGAGCTAATTGACTTGGTTAGTGGTAAATGATTAACCCGCAACAAAAATAAATGTAAAGGTTGTTTTCAGGAAGTTTTAAACATTAAGGCTGAAACCTGCAAATTTGAGGAAACATAAAGGACGTTTTGTGCAATTTACTCTTTATTTTAATTTATTTTTGTCTAAAGAAAAAAAGAAATGATTTCTTGAAAAATGTAAAGGAGGACCATGGTTGCAATGGTTTAATCCATGCAAACCATGGTGGATCAAGCAAGGAAGTGGTGTAGCCTTTCATTCATGTTCCTATGTGGCGAATCATGTCCCAATCATTACCCCCACACCATTTAGCCTTACAAAAGTTGAATATTTAATTAATTATCTGGAATCATTTATTAATTAATTTTTTATTATTGATAAAATAATTTCTTTTAGGTTAGAAGTTAGATATGTTATGGACGATATATATAAATAATATTTGAATTGTTAGATAAGGATGATATCTATAAATAATATTTGAATTCATGAATAATTAAAGTATATTATGTTATCAGCTATTTTAGAGAGAAAAAAAAGTAGGAAAATAATTATGAGGATGCATAGAAATATGACACGTGTCTTATCCATTATTTTGATCATAAATTCTTGATATGACATGTTTTTATTATATTTTCTGTTACATTCGAGTAAATATCTAACTACATGACGTGTGTATATAATTAGGGCTGGCATATCGTGTATACCCGTACACGATAAGACACGTTACACGAAATCCCATACACGAACACGACACGATAACTTATCGTGTCCTTTTTTTCAAACACAAACACGAACACGACACGATATACACGAAAATTACCTGTTAATACCTGTTAACACGACTGTTCGACTGTTATACACGAAAATTACATGTTAATACCTGTTAACACGAACACGACATGCTATCTGAGAGTTACACATGGAGTTTAGGGTTTTATTTTTTTTAAATTGAATGAGGAATGAAAATAGAAAGGAATTAAGGAACCCACACGCACATGGTTGATGAGTTTTATTTAATTTTAATTCTTATCGTGTACTAACGGGTATTAATAGGTAAACAGGTATTTAACCTGTTTATACACGAAAATTAGCAGGTAATCTCGTGTCTACCTGTTTGGTAAACGATACCTGTTAAGGTCATACACGATACCTGTTAACTTCATGTAGGTTCGTGTCGTGTATTCGTGTATGTCACACCCCAACCGATGGCGGAATCATCGGGGCATGGCACTGAGCGAAACAGATTGTCCAGAAGTTTCCATAACAATTATCAATACTATTCAATTTAAATAATACGTCCCATACCGCATCTCAAACAGTAATATAATTATTACAGACATAAATCCAGGCAAATATTCTGTTCCGACAACTCAGATTTAAATAGTCAAGCAATTGTTTATCTGCTTCTAGAGACCCTTAGTTTAACCACTACAGACAACTATTTATTGGGCTCTAAAGCTTTATTTTAGCTTCAAATTCCTACCAAGTGTGCGTCCTAAGCACCTGTCACATACGTTAAAATAAAGTCAATACATAAAATGTAAAGGTGAGCATACAAGTTTGATAATAGCATATAGAGTTCGAATTCGTTTACGCATAACCAGCACGTACACATAGTGAAATGAAGCACGTTAGTTATCGACATAGATCCATCGATACCAATGACTGCGGGTTGACTGCCCGAGGCAGTTCGCAATACATGATTAACACCGTAATCCATGCAAGTAATGGTCCTTAACAACCCCCGTGTGAACGGGTGCTGAGTCCAAACTATAGTACTATCGTTGCTAAGGCAGGTAGACAGCATTCCATGTGTAAACATAACAAACAAGCATTCATAAGCCATGTATAACATGCATTAACGGTTAGCGTTCAAAAAGTATTGAGTAGTGTGATTGTTGTAGTTTGAATATTCGTAACGTATGTAACGCCCAAAAGTGCGTAAAGCAAAAAGGGATCGAGTATACTCACAGCGATGAATAGATTCGATAGCATAACGATAAGTGACACGTAAAAACGTCACAAGGTGTGAATGGGTCGGATGGTAGTTCGTTCGGATGGTAATCCGAGCGGCCAACAATCCGTGTGGATGACAATCCGTTCGGATGGTCATCCGGTCGGACAGTGGTCCGGTCGGATGACGATTCGAGTGGATTGTTTCTTCCTATAAGAAGTATGTGTTTGTGTATGATGGCTTGACTTTTGAAGTTTTCGTTGTAGTATTTTGAAAGCATTGAAGTATCTCTATCCATCAAGTTGTTCGATCGGATGGTGGGTCATGCGGATGACAATCCGTTCGGATGGTCATCCGGTCGGACGGTGGTCCGGTCGGACGGTAACTTAGTGGTGAGATTACTTAGTGTAGGCAAGCTCTAAGCTGAAGTGTCACTCGATCGGATGTCCATCCGATCGGGTGGCAACTCTAGTAATGAACATGTTGAAAATTGTTTAAGTCTTTAAAGTCTTAGTATCTCATGATCCGAAGAGTAATCCAGTCAGATGGTCGTCCGATCGGATTGCAATTCGTTCGATACTCAGACTTCAGATAAGGTTGTCTTAAGGGTGGGACCTAAGTGTGATCCGTTCGGATGGTAATCCGTTCGGATGACCTATCCGATCGGACAGCAATCTGGTCGGATAGCAATCCGTTACAGTTGTTCCGTTCGTCCGACACTTGGTCGTTTTGATGGTTTGTCATTATGTCGAGACACTTGACAACGTGTTAGCCAACAGAACCCCTAGTTCGACCCAGATGACCAACCCGACCAGGAATCACCCTAGTCCGGCCGGTTACCGGCTCGAGACGGTTGTTCTTGACTAACCCGAAATCGGTAGTCTCGTGGGTAGAATCCGGATCTTAAGCTAGTACAACACTACGATAGAGTAGAACACTAGATCAGGGTCGGATCCTATCGGTCTTGAGTGCAAAAGAGTTGAAAGAAAGTTAAAAACCATCTTTCAATCCTCTTTCACCACACTTGTGTCGAGATCTTTACAAGATCTTTGTGGAAATCGGTTAGATCTAAGTTGTTCTTGGTGGATTGAGGCCAAAACATGAAGTTCTTGAAGAACACATGATGACATCATCCTAGAACACCCGAAATCTAGTGATTTCATGGTTAAAAGTTAAGATTTAAAAGATAGAAAGATGTAGGAGTGCGTGTAGATCAAGAAAGTACAAGATTTAGGACGAGATCTTACCTTGATCGAGAGAAATCGAAGAAAAGGTAGGGAGCACGAGCTGTTCGGACAGAGGGTTTCCAAAAGTGGAAAGAATGACAATGACAGGAGTATTTATAGGATTCCAAAAGAGGAAAGGGTTATCCGATCGGATGACACACCGCCTGGATGACTATCCGGTCGGATGACACCCTGGTCGGATGGCATCTGATCTGCGGACAAGAGGCTATCCGGTCGGATGGCACATGGTTTGGATGTTCGACGCGACGATTTTTGGCGTTTCGATTTTGATTGCGAGCGGTTCGACACGATAGGGTTCCTAGTCAAATTACTTTCAGTCCCAACTAATTCATATCGAGCACTATCCATTTTCCACTAATTAACATAGTTCGTTTACGATTCGAGTTCGATGTCGATTGAGTTCGATTGCATTTCGAGTTAGATTGCGTTTCGATTGATTACCACAACACAACATAAATACACATGCACAAGTAACACATAAGGCACACACACGTATAACAATAACCAACAAGTATAGATCGAGTTGCGATTCGGTGTCGACTTGATTAGCATAGCTTGATTGTCAGTTGGTTAACTTTATCGCATTGTTACTTCCTATAGTTCACAGTCGTAAGTCGTTTGAATAACACGTCGATGGCTTGTAATTAACAACCCTTACTCCACATAATACAAATAAAATAAAGAAATTTCTACAAGTCAAATCCGTATAATCGGTCGTTGACTTTGACCTTGACTTTGACTTTGACTCGTGAAAACACGGGGTGTTACAGCCTCCCCTTGTTTAGGGAATTTCGTCCCGAAATTAGGCTGGAAGTTGTACAACGCCGTGATTCACGTTTGAGAATTTCCTCTTTTTAGACTTTCTCTTTAAACAACCGCGGGTACTTCGCCTTCATGTCGCTTTTGAGTTCCCAAGTGAACTCTGCGCCTCGTTTGCCTTCCCATCGGACTTTCACGATAGGAATGCGAGAACGCCTGAGTTGCTTGGTTTGGCGATCCATGATTTCGACAGGCTTTTCCACGAAGTGTAATGTTTCGTTCACTTGCAGATCATCGAGAGGAACGCGTAAGTCGTGGTCGGCTAGGCACTTTCGGAGGTTTGACACGTGGAAAGTCGGGTGGACATTACTAAGTTCCTCCGGTAGTTCGAGTCTGTAGGCGACTTTTCCGATCCTTTCGAGGCGCGAGCTTTCCCTTTTTGCCGAATCGGACTACACCCTTCCAAGGTGATACCTTTAGGAGTACGCAGTCACCAACGTCAAATTCACGGGGCTTGCGTTTCTTATCGGCGTAACTTTTCTGTCGATCCCGAGCTTTCGCCAGGTTGTCTCGAATTTGGAAAATTTTGTCTGTCGTTTCTTGTAATAGCTCAGGACCGGTTAATTGCGAATGACCGATCTCATGCCACACAATAGGCGATCGACATCTTCTTCCGTTTAATGCCTCGAATGGTGCCATTTGGATGCTAGAATGATAGCTGTTGTTATACGAGAATTCGACTAACGGCAGGTATTTATCTCAATTACCACCGAAGTCTAAGACACACGAACGGAGCATGTCTTCAAGAGTACAAATCGTTCTTTCAGTTTGACCGTCGGTTTGAGGGTGGAAAGCGGTACTTAGATTAAGCGATGTACCGAGTGCCGTTTGAAACGTTTCCCACAGTCGTGAGGTAAACCGAGCATCACGATCAGAAATGATGTCCCGAGGCGTCCCATGATTACAAATGATCTCGTCGGTGTAGATTCGGGCTAACCGTTCTACCTTGTAGTCTTCCCGTATCGGCAAAAAGTGAGCTGATTTAGTCAAACGGTCGACCACAACCCAAATCCTGTCGTGACCTGATGACGTGTGCGGTAGCTTGGTTATAAAGTCCATGGCTATACTTTCCCACTTCCACATGGGAATTGGTGGTTGTTCGAGTAAGCCAGAGGGTCTTTGATGTTCAGCCTTGACTCTAGCACAAGTTAGGCATTTTCCGACGTAGAGAGCGATATCCCTTTTCATACCCGGCCACCAGTACTTATAACGAAGGTCCTGGTATATTTTATCGGCACCGGGATGAACAGAATACCGGGATTTGTGGTCTTCGTCCATCAAGATCTGTCGCAAATTGGTTCGTTTGGGAATCCAGATTCGGTCCAGAGGTGGAATATCCCGTTCGATTTGCTCACAAGCTGGGCTCCATCGTGGTAGATTCTTTCTTTCTTCAGAGTGCGTTCGTTAAAACACGCATGTTGAGCGTCGCGGATGAGGGTTTCGAGATCGTGTTGGGCTTGAACATTACGAGTGCTAAGCAGATAGCTCCGTCTGCTAAGTGCGTCGGCGACAACATTTGCTTTGCCTGGGTGATAACGGATCTCACAGTCGTAATCGTTGAGAAGTTCTACCCATCGGCGTTGACGCATATTAAGTTCCTTCTGATTAAAGATATGTTGCAGGCTCCTATGATCGGTGAAGATCGTACACTTGGTACCATAAAGGTAGTGTCGCCAAATCTTTAATGCAAAAACAACTACGCCTAGCTCGAGATCTTGGGTTGTATAGTTCTTCTCGTGGACTTTGAGCTGACGAGATGCGTAAGCTATGACCTTGTCTCGTTGCATGAGAACACAACCAAGACCAAGGTTGGGAGCATCACAATAGACAATGAAATCATTGTTTCCGTCAGGCAGTGTGAGAACAGGAGCATTGCAAAGCATGTGCTTGAGGGTTCGAAAGGCAGACTCTTGTTCGGTTTTCCAAACAAAAGGCTTGTCTTTCTGCGTGAGAGAGGTAAGCGGAACAGCGATCTTTGAGAATCCCTCAATAAATCGTCGATAATAGCCCGCTAGTCCAAGAAAAGAGCGGACTTCAGACGGGTTCTTAGGCGTAACCCAGCTCTTGACAGCTTCAATCTTCGCAGAATCGACGTGAATGCCTTGACTATTAACAATGTGACCCAGAAATTGAACTTCTTCCAACCAGAATTCGCACTTGGAGAACTTGGCATAGAGTTGGTTCCCCTGGAGTAACTCGAGAACCAAACGTAGATGTTGCGCGTGTTCGGCTTTCGATTTGGAATAGATCAAGATATCGTCGATGAATACGATGACGAAATGGTCGAGATACGGTTTACACACGCGATTCATCAGATCCATGAAAACCGTTGGTGCGTTGGTTAAACCAAAAGGCATGACAACGAATTCGTAGTGGCCGTAACGAGTGCGAAACGCGGTTTTGGGTATATCCTCCTCTTGAATACGTAGCTGGTGATATCCTGAACGTAGGTCGATCTTTGAGAAACACGTAGCGCCTTGTAGTTGATCAAACAAATCGTCGATGCGAGGTAGGGGATAGCGGTTCTTGATAGTTAACTTATTCAACTCCCGATAGTCGATGCACATCCTGAACGACCCGTCCTTCTTTTTGACAAAAAGGACTGGCGCGCCCCAAGGAGAGGTGCTCGGGCGAATGAAGCCTTTATCAAGTAATTCCGGGAGTTGGGTTGAGAGTTCGCGCATTTCGGACGGCGCGAGTCGGTAGGGAGCTTTGGCAATAGGGTTGGCTCCAGGAATGAGGTCGATACGAAAATCGATATCACGACTTGGCGATAGTCCGAGAAGATCCTCTGGAAAAACATTAGGAAATTCTCGAACCACAGGAACGTCTTTCACTTCCTTCTTCTCTTTCTTTTCCTTCTCCGCTACTACAATGTCAGCCAAGAAAGCCCTGTATTCCTTGCGGAGATACTTGCTAGCTTGTACACACGACATAAGCTTGAGACCCTTGTAAGTAGTATCACCGTATACACATAATAAGTCACCATTTACGAGAGAGAATCGAATCATCTTGTCGAAGCACACAACTTCAGCATGGTTTTCTCGAAGAAAGTCCATGCCTATTATGACGTCAAAACTTCCGAGTTGCATAGGAATAAGGTCGATTGGAAAGATGTGATTGTTGAGCTCAAGAGTACAATCACGAAGAACAGAATTAACGGCGACGGTTCTTCCTGTAGCGACTTCAACATCGAACGTCGAGGAGAGTTGGGAACGTTTACGACTAAGGAGTTTCTCAAATTCGAACGACACAAAGCAATTATCGGCTCTAGTATCAAACAAACAGGAAGCATAAATACCATTCACAAGGAACGTATCATTGACCATGTTGTTGTCGGCCTGGGCTTGACGCACGTTAAGGTTGACAGTTCTGGCGCGTGCGGCCTGTTGTTGTTGCTGCTGTTGTTGCTGCTGAGGTTGCGGTTGCTGAGGCTCTTGTTTCACGACCCTGTTTGGGCACATGTTGGCGAAATGGTTCGGGTCGCCACATGCGAAGCAGGCTCTGGCTTTGACCGCGGGTGCCGGAGGAGCTTGTTGACCCTGAGGGGCAGTGAGCAGAGCTTGGTGAGCAGAGCTTGGTGAGCAGGAGCTTGTCGAATACGGCAGTTGGCAGTAAAATGGCCGTATACATTGCAATGAGCACAAAAACGGCAAGCAATGGCAGTTGGGTGATGGTAGGTGCAAGTAGGGCAGAGCGGGTGTGGCCCAGTGTATGCACGCTATGCAGGCGGTGCATTAGCCACAGGCGCCGCTACTTGACGCTGTTGGGCTGGTACAGATTGAATCGGTGCAGCAGTGATCGCACAGTTCTTGTTGCTGGAGCTGTTCTTTCTCTTGTTCTTCCTCTTGTTGCTTGATGAGGTGGGTTCAGCAGTTGGTGCGGTGGCGGTAGCTTGATGCAGGTGCTTCGAAGTTTTATCCCAGACACCAGCCTTGACCCTTTTGTCGTTGATTTTGGCGGCCTGTAGGTAAGTTTCTTCAATCGTCTTAGTCTTAGCCTCTTGCACGAAATCTGCGACGCAGTCGGGCAAAGCTCGGATATACTTCTTGATTGTGATCTCCGGAGTCTTGTGTAACACCTCGAAAATTCACGTCCTATAATGTGTTGACACGTGTCATAAAGTTTGAACGTGTGAAAGAATGTTATAAAAGGACTAAAGTTGACAAACATGGAAGGTACGTGTTTGTACGTATTCTAAGTGTCAACTGTGAATAAATATACTTCATAATAACCCTACATGATGTTCATAGCATCAAACGAATAAATCATGGATCATACGAAGCTAAAAGTGAGAGATTACAAACTACAGGGGTTAAATGTGTCAACATGTTTAAAGATATACCTCTGAGTGACCTTTTGACAAACCCGAAGCTTTGTAAATGTTAATTATACTCACTTGAATGCACGATTAAAATTTCATTAAGTTTCGTTATCGTATGAGAAAGTTATGACCAAATTCGTATACGAGGGATTAAAGTGCAAACATTGAAAGTTAAGACGTTTCGGGTTAACCGGAAGTGTCCAGGAACTTGGTAAAGTGGGTATAAGTCCTAAAGCCCTTAATGGTAAATAGAAGGGGGTCAAAATGCAAATTAAAAGCTTGATTACCCTTTCATAATGCCCAAAGGTCAAGTTACAAATTAAAAGAAAATCAAAAATCTGATTTTAGGTCTCATGCGGCCCGCATGAGATTTGGTTAAATGGGACGCGGGCCGCGTCCGGTCCCCAGAACCAGAAAAGGCAAACAGCAGCCTGGTTTCGCGGAAACTCGACCTTTAATCGACATTAATGATATGTGGGCGACCCCTAAACTGTATTAGAGCACTAGGGACACTTGTGGGCAGCTTGTGGTGGGTTGTAGACCCCAAGTGTCAAAGTATTGTGGTGATTAAGGTGCTATATAAGGCCATTTTGTGCAACAATGTTCCTTACACCTTCATCTGCATAATTTGATCATTCCTGGAGCTCTCAAGCAGGTCCATCTGATCTTATCTCGTGCATAGGACTCTTGTAAGTCTGCTAGTTCTTATTTAGTTGAGTTTAGCTTGTTTAATTAGCTAAAAGTCAAACCGTCGTAATTACGGTTTGACTTCGAGATTAGTCAATAATGGCTCAGTGATATCTCGAATTAAAAGTGGTTATAAGTTGGTATTTATGTGGGTAATAAAACCTCAAAAGGGTTTCCCCTGATCACCACTCTAACCAGGTCAAAAGTCGGGTCAAACATATAATTAAAAAGTCAACAGGATGCTTAAAATGTCATTTAAGCATAATTAGCTATCTAGAACATGTATAACCTGTTTGATCATTGTTATAACTTAGTAATTAGTGTAAGAACATGTCCAAACATGTTCAACCCGACTATTTCCTGTTTAGACCCGGTTCGGAACCGAAAGTCACATAGTTTGACTTTCACTTTGACTTTCAGTTCTGACCCGTTTAGGCATGTTTTAGAAATACCTCAGAGCTTTAATTGGATTAGGTTACTTGTTAGAACAACCCTCTGTGATTATACACCTTGGTTCACTAGTTATCCAATTAATATGCATATTTCCGTTAATTGCTCATATGTTGACCATTATGCCCTTACTACCTTAAAACGTGATTTATGAAAATGTAAAAGTGTAGAAACCTTTGTTACCGATATATAGACTCATATGCAAAGTTTTACATCAGTTTGACTTGTAGATTAAGAGTTATGCTCATTATCGCAAAATTAATGCTTTATGTTAATAAAATGGCGTAATTAGCGTATAGCCTAGTTAAACACACTTTTTGGTATCAAATATTATACCCACTGATATAATATATTATTTTGGGATTTTTAAATATTTTTAATTAATTTTAGGCTGAGCATAACTAGTAGACGTAGGCTTAATCCGGTAATTGTCGGTTTTGCCCTTACGGGCCATAAAATGAGTTTTACTTATCTAAACGACTCCAAACCTTTTGCTACTAATCACATATGATAAATAAATTATTTTAAGCCTTCTGGAAATATAAAAATATCAGATTTAAGTATCAAACCCGGAAATGGCCTTTAATCGCCTTATTTAGCGTTTTTAACGCATAGTATGTATTAAAATTATATTAGACATACCCGGGTTGATACCTACTGATATATGAGGAAAATTATGATATTTTAACAGTAAGCAAAGGTTGATAGACTCAGACCTCAGATTTGAGCTTTTCGGCTTATGTGAAATTACCAAATTACCCCTACGGGGCATAGTTTGGTTAAAAATGATAAATTTCACATATATGCTTTAGCCTACTGATATAACATATCAAATTGAGTATGTTTGCTGTTTATATCAGACCTGTAACTCAGTTAAACATCTAAACTCTTTTACAACCTTTAAAAATGACCAAACTACCCCTACGGGGCATAGTTTGTGTTTAATTTCATTTCGGGCATAATGAAAGACATCCTACTGATGTCACAACATATTTGAAGCATATTAACCTAGGAAATCTGTATATGGCTCTTACGGATACCCGTTACGCTTATCTCGCGTTCGGTTCGGTTTATGTAACAAGTTTACATAAATTAGCCGAAACGGGTCAAACCTTATCGGTTTAATCTCAAAATCCAGAATGTGTTTAGTTAACCCATATTATACAAGTCTCCAAACTTGTCGGGTCTAAATCACATCCTATCCCGGTCTTCGCTTAATCATGCGTTTTGAACCGTAAACCTTTCCTTAAAACTAACCGGTCTAAGTTACGACTTAAATAAGACCCGTTAGGAATTTAATAGGTTAATAAAACCTTCGTTCCAGATTAAGAGCCCCAGTAGAAGTACTTGTGCTTGCTGATTAAGATATACGGCTGAGTATAAATTGCATTGCTAGCTCAGGTAAATACTTTTAACTTATTTTCCCTTATACGGGCTTGGGATACGGTATTATAAAAATACCGCTTGGTCGGGTGTAGAAACCTTTTAATCGGAGATGATTAAATTGCATAATCCCGTTTTAATCTGTATTGATTGATAACAAATAACATTGGGGGTTAATGACCGTGTCCTGGGTATCCTTGGCTCATTTTAAAAAGTGAATGGCCACGACGTAAGCACAAGGTGTAGGCAAAACACCTCCTGTTGCATATGTATAACGTATACTCACTCGTAAGGGTATCTTCTTGTGAGATTATATTTGTGGTGTGTCGATTAATCTTGTCCGGCTTGTATTGTATAATCACCGGCCCTAAATGTTGGACAACCATGTAAATCGGATACAAGATTTTTATTAATAAAATTGTCCCAAGTATAAAAGATTAATTTTGCCTCTGTGCATTTTAATCAATGTGTCAAGATATTTTGTGTCGTTTGCACTCGAATCACTTTTCAAACTCTTTTTCCAAAATGAGTCAGTTAATTGTATTTACCAGTGTAAACTGATGTATTTTCCAAAAGGTTAAGTGACAGGTACTATGCGAAATTGGCTGGGAGCTCAGGGCGTCACTAGGGAATCTTGCAAGTTCTAGATGCCTAAAGTCTGTTGAACAGTTTTCTTTTATTGATCCGCCTGTGGATCCTTTACCTTCCGTTGTAATACTTTGACATTACTTATATTCGGAATGTAATAATAATTATCTTTTGCTTCCGCTGTGCATATTAAATATTGTGTTGTTTGACTATTATGTTGCCAACCACGTCACGATACTCCCCCACCGGTGACACGTGGAAAAATCGGGGTGTGACATCTTGACTTGATCGGGACAGATGATGCTGAGCTGTTTGAAACGAGCAGTGAGAGCAGCGTTGTCACCCTCATGTTGATGTATGTGCCAAAATTCATCTTCAAGATTTTGACGTTCGTGAGGAGGGCAGAATTCCTCTAGCATAACTTCCTTGAGCTCATCCCACGACAGACCGTAGGCTGCATCGTTCCCTCGCTTGTTTCTCTCGGCCGTCCACCAGTCTAGTGCACGGGACTGGAAAACGCCGGTAGCATTCAGAGTTCAAAGGTCATCAGGGCAACCACTCTGTCGCAGAGTGACCTCAATGGAATCAAACCATTGGAATAGTGCAGTCGGACCTCCCTCGCCAGTGAATTCTTTTGGCCCACACGACTTGAATTGCTTGAAACTGAAGGGCTTTGTGGCAGCTTTAGGAGTTTCGGTCCTTGATTCTTCAGATGATTTGCTGACATTCTCGTAAACATCACTTACGGCCTTTGCCACACTTTTAGCGATGATGGAAGCAAGGTGTTTGTCCCTCTTTTCTTGACGAGAAAGTGCGTGACGGGATCCAGACGACATTGTCTGCAATAGGCATCGTCACAAGACTCAACACATTGTATTCGAATCTTACCTCACACGTCCACTACTTACTAAAGCTCAGGAACACGCATATTCACGTAAACACATAACATGTAGAGCAAAAAATCGCATTTACACACAAGCACGTAGAACACATAATCACATAATACCTTAAGCAAGTAAGGCACCGAAGCAAGGAAACACATACGCATTTAATCACTAGAGGCAGTCAGAAAACAGAGTTCTAGATTCCTTGGCCTATAAATAGGAACCTAAGGTGTTAGGTTTAGAACTTTTTGACACTTTTAGTATTTCAGAGAATTGAAGAGCTCTAGATCTAGAGAGAGAAGCTGGAGAAAGTGACATCGTGATTCAGGTGCTTTATACGATCTCAGATCTGTCAATAGAATCACTGATTATATCACGTTCTCGTGTGTTCGGTCACGTTCGTGTATGGATTCCACACGTCACACGTTCGGTTTGCAATCGTTTTCGAAAACCGGGACCTAACATGTGCGTATATCGTAGCATAAAGTCGCCCATAATTCAACGAATTGTTAACGTCGTGTAGTGTGTTGTGTGATCAGCATAAATAAAAGCGTTAGATCGAATCCAATGATACCCTAAAACGCTAACAAATAAACATAAACCACATAATTCACATAAAATCGACGAATCATCAGAGTCGGCAGTAGTGATTCAGCCTTGAAACTCATAAAAAATCGAGAGACAGATTGTCTGCGGCTAGTAGACTTGGACTAACCAAGGTGGTTCGACTATTCACAAGGACTTGTCATTCATGTCTGACCTTCAGAACTGTGCTTTTGCCTCGATTCTTGGGTATTTGGCACACATCCCGTTAGTCATATCAAGATTTCAGGTCATTGGAGTCCGTCGAGACCTTGGTGAGAGTTTTGTAAAATGTGCGGAACAAGTCGTCAAGGTTAGGGTTTCACCCCTGGCTCAACAACTTCGTCCCTGTTTTTTATAAAACAGAGGAGATTATTCATCAAAATATGGGTTTCACCCCTGATTTGGTATGATTTCCCCCGCTGAGCAGTATCGATTAGGCAATTTAGTCGGGAGTTTGTGGTTTTCACACCTAATCTCGACTTTATCGCCCTGTTATAGTTGAAAATTCGAGTGTAGTGATAGTGTGGTATAAGCGGGAATAGCGAGGAATAAGCTCGTACGTAATCCCTACTGGATGTACTCGAGTCGGTCTGTTGGTTCTTAACTATAGTCTAGGTATCTAAGACTTCGACCCGGACTAGGTCGAGTCTCGCCTAATTCCCTATAGTTATGGCTCTGATACCAATCTGTCACACCCCAACCGATGGCAGAATCATCGGGGCATGACACTGAGCGAAACAGATTGTCCAGAAGTTTCCATAACAATTATCAATACTATTCAATTTAAATAATACGTCCCATACCGCATCTCAAACAGTAATATAATTATTACAGACATAAATCCAGGCAAATATTCTGTTCCGACAACTCAGATTTAAATAGTCAGCAATTGTTTATCTGCTTCTAGAGACCCTTAGTTTGACCACTACAGACAACTATTTGTTGGGCTCTAAAGCTTTATTTTAGCTTCAAATTCCTACCAAGTGTGCGTCCTAAGCACCTGTCACATACGTTAAAATAAATTCAATACATAAAATGTAAAGGTGAGCATACAAGTTTGATAATAGCATATAGAGTTCGAATTCGTTTACGCATAACCAGCACGTACACATAGTGAAATGAAGCATGTTAGTTATCGACATAGATCCATCGATACCAATGACTGCGGGTTGACTGCCCGAGGCAGTTCGCAATACATGATTACCACCGTAATCCATGCAAGTAATGGTCCTTAACAACCCCCGTGTGAACGGGTGCTGAGTCCAAACTATAGTCCGATCGGATTGCAATTCGTTCGATACTCAAACTTCAGATAAGGTTGTCTTAAGGGTGGGACCCAAGTGTGATCCGTTCGGATGACCTATCCGATCGGACAGCAATCCGTTACAGTTGTTCTGTTCGTCCTACACTTGGTCGTTTTGATGGTTTGTCATTATGTCGAGACACTTGACAACGTGTTAGCCAACAGAACCCCTAGTTCGACCCAGATGACCAACCCGACCAGGAATCACCCTAGTCCGGCCGGTTACCGGCTCGAGACGGTTGTTCTTGACTAACCCGAAATCGGTAGTCTCGTGGGTAGAATCCGGATCTTAAGCTAGTACAACACTACGATAGAGTAGAAGACTAGATCAGGGTCGGATCCTATCAGTCTTGAGTGCAAAAGAGTTGAAAGAAAGTTAAAAATCATCTTTCAATCCTCTTTCACCACACTTGTGTCGAGATCTTTACAAGATCTTTGTGGAAATCGGTTAGATCTAAGTTGTTCTTGGTGGATTGAGGCCAAAACATGAAGTTCTTGAAGAACACATGATGACATCATCCTAGAACACCCGAAATCTAGTGATTTCACGGTTTAAAGTTAAGATTTAAAAGATAGAAAGGTGTAGGAGTGCGTATAGATCAAGAAAGTACAAGATTTAGGACGAGATCTTACCTTGATCGAGAGAAATCGAAGAAAAGGTGGGGAGCACGAGCTGTTCGGACAGAGGGTTTCCAAAAGTAGAAAGAATGACAATAACAAGAGTATTTATAGGATTCCAAAAGAGGAAAGGGTTATCCGATCGGATGACACACCGCCTGGATGACTATCCGGTCGGATGACACCCTGGTCAGATGGCATCTGATCTGCGGACAAGAGGCTATCCGGTCGGATGGCTATCCGGCCGGATGGCACATGGTTTGGATGTTCGACGCGACGATTTTTGGCGTTTCGATTTCGATTGCGAGCGGTTCGACACGATAGGGTTCCTAGTCAAATTACTTTCAGTCCAAACTAATTCATACCGAGCACTATCCCTTTTCCACTAATTAACATAGTTCGTTTATGATTTGAGTTCGATGTCGATTGAGTTCGATTGCATTTCGAGTTAGATTGCGTTTCGATTGATTACCACAACACAACATAAATACACATGCACAAGTAACACATAAGGCACACACACGTATAACAATAACCAACAAGTATAGATCGAGTTGCGATTCGGTGTCGACTTGATTAGCATAGCTTGATTGTCAGTTGGTTAACTTTATCGCATTGTTACTTCCTATAGTTCACAGTCGTAAGTCGTTTGAATAACACGTCGATGGCTTGTAATTAACAACACTTACTCCACATAATACAAATAAAATAAAGAAATTTCTACAAGTCAAATCCGTATAATCGGTCGTTGACTTTGACCTTGACTTTGACTCGTGAAAACACGGGGTGTTACAGTGTAAAATTGCCAGCCCTATATATAATATTCATGCTCACAATACTCTTGATCCATTATTTTGATTATAAAACTTTTTGATGTATTACGGTTTTATATTTTTTTTGTTACATTCGAATAAATCTATTTATATGGTGTCTATATAATATTCATGCTCACATGGACCATTTTCATTAATTAAAAGTTAAAACGGTGGATTAGGCTTCGGAAGAAAAATAATACATTTTAAAAAGCTTGCAATAATAAGAATTTGTATTAATTTAGATTAAATATTATTATTATTAGTATTATTAATAATTTTAGTCAATTAAATGAGAGAATGACAAGTGTCTCAAAACATGTTTCTTTTATTATATAGTATAGATACGTGGAACACGCCAGAGCCGTCCCCGAAAACTCTTGAAAAAATTTAGGTCTCGGGCGACGAAAAGAGTTGGGCCCAAAATTATGGTTAAGGGTAAATGAATTACAAATATAAAAACTTAGTGATAGAGCAAAAACTTGAACTTGAGAACTTTACATTATTTTGAGATGGTTTTTGCCACTACACCACCAATACTTTTTTGCATAATAAACGGATAAATATACTAAATATATAATTTAATAAATATATATAAGCTTATAAAGACTTTTCGGACACTTTGAAATTTTGGGCCTCGGGCGTCGGCACGGGTTTGTCGGGCCCAGAGCCGGCCCTGGAACACGCTTACTTTGTGAGTGTTTGTGAATTGCATGTCTAGACGCGTTAAGAATGCGTTTTTGAGGCATTTGGATGAAAGCAAGAGGAGTGTAATCACAAATCTAATCAAATGGGAGGATTACAAAGAAAATTGAGACTCGATGTTTCAAATGCCAGGGTTGGGCTTCCAAATTCCCAAGCGTTTCAAGTTGGCGTTTCAGTTTCATACTTAGCGTTTCAAAAGCTTGGTGTGACATTTGAAACGGCGGCGACCCAGAATACTCGGAATTTCACGTTTTTAGCCCTTTAAACAGGATTTTAAGCTAGGGTTTCGGAGGGAGCGGACCCTAGGGGCTGAAGGATGACTAAGGACGATTTTGGGTGATTCAAAAGCTTCAAGCCTTCAATTCATCTTTCTAAACCCGAAATCAATCCCGAAAACGTGAAGGATCAAGATCAATCATCACACATGCAAGGCTAAATCACTCGTGATTAACCCAAGTGTAGGGTTAATGTTGGTAACTGTGTTCAACTTGTTCATACTTACTTATGGATATAGATTCGTTCTAATCATTGGGTTAATTGATCTTTATGTTTACATGGGATTGATTAAACAATTTGGATTTATAAAATTTGATTTAGTTTCACCGGTTACTTGGATTTCAATCATCAACACTTTGGATTAAGTTCTTTGTGTCATTGAATTGTTTTACTATGAGCCATTGAAATCAATCAAGTTTTAATCTTTGAAATGGTAATTAATTAGTTAGGAATTCAACTTTGTCAACCATTTGGTTTTCTAATCTTAAGTCATCGCAGTCAAATAACCTAGGTTTTAATTATATATCGAAACCAAGTAGTATAACGAATCATGTCTATGCAATTTCCAATTTGTGCAAACTAGGTTATTCAATCTGTTTCACATACCTGAAACCCGTGTGTAATCAGTCTTTTATTCTTGTTTGAACTTAATTAATCTTCGCTTTCATTTGTTTTAGTTAATCAATCAAAACCAAAAGATCGGTTTTAAATTAAGTACTAGAGTAAATAACCAAACGAAACGTATGATACTGATCCCATGCTCTTCGTTACGATACGGTCGAGACCTGACTTACCATAGCTACCTAGGTTAATTAGGTTTTTGCATTACCTCAACGACATGTCATCTCATACCCATATATAGTTTTTTTTGTGAGATATTTATAACTATACTTTTTTCTTTAACAAAATATACATGATTTAGTTAACATTTAGCGTATTCTTTACATATAATAACATTAGCGTAGTTTCTAAGACGAAGGCTAAGAATTATGTACTAGAGGGATTGAAAAAAATCAAGGGTAATTTCTGAGTCTTGATGGATCTTTCTTATTACAGGCCCAACGAATTGCTAAGAACTTCTTAATTGTATCATACAAAATAAAAAGTATACTATACGTGATCAACATTTTCAAGGCTATCTCTTGTGATCGGGATTTCATAGTGCCAAAATAATAAGAAATTAAAACGTGATAGTGGAAGTATTAACTGATACAACAAAATATGTGATTCGATAAAAAAAAAAGAAAAAAAAAGGGTTTCAACCTCTTATTATTTCGGCCCTTGTTGAACACAAAACAAAGAAAATTTATGAATAAAAGTTAAAGTTACAAATGCCGGAATATACTAACAACACAAAACTAATGTTTCTCTATTAGAAAGTGTAAGTTTTATTTTTTGTAAATAATAAATAACATAACATCATAGTATATGAATTTTATATAATATTGATGTATAAAAGTAATTGTAACACCATTTGATTAGTGGCGGTTTCAATAATTTTTTTCACTGAGTTTCTTTTGATAAATTCTTACTAATATTTTTAAATCATACACGGTTCTCATTAATTTTTCTATTTTTTTTCAAACCTAATGGGTTCATGAGAACCTACAAATATGAGCTAGATACGCCCTGATTCGATAACGAGTGTAAACATTGAAAATAAACAAAAGAAACAAAAAGGTAGACTTACGCGAAGAATATGATGTTAAGATAAATATTTAAATACTTCTTTATGTAATATTATGGTCAAAGCGGGCATGTGTTGATTCTCGAAGTCGCCACTTTTGTCTTTTAAGTTCTCCACCTTTTCTTTTTGCTTGTATACAACTAAATTAACGTGCTTTATTATACCTATTATATATTTTGTATTATAAACCACGTGAAAAAGAAACATTTTGTCGTCTACTCGTCTTTATATAAATCTTTGCCTAACATGATCCATGAATTAAGACATAAATTGAGTCCATTCATGATCCATGTATTCATACATACTTTGAATGACTTTAAATGAAACTTTATCCTTTTACTAATATAGTAGTTTAGAGCGGGTTAAGCGCTATTATGTTTTTAAGAAAATATGTAAGCGAAAGCAAAGCGTAACATGCATTTGATGCAAGCGAAGAAAATGTGTCACGGAAAAGGTGTTTAAATTTTATTATCATTCACACATGACCATATTCACATAAATGTAAGACATGCGATGGTCGTACATGAAAATCCATATGAGTTTTGCGCAAACCGATTGGTATAACATTATACTACATTGGTTCAAATCAATTTCGGTATGGATTTACATCAAAACATCATACCAACATTAACGTAATGTAAATATTGCAACAACCGAATGCATAGTACCATCAAAGCTACCAACAAGGCACTCAATGATTCAAATCAACATAAATTTCATTAATGGTGAAAAGGAAAAGGACCAAAGTGTAAAGAAGATGTCTCAACAAAAAAAAAGTTGTGAAAAACTTAAAACAATGATGTCTTTGATGAAGAGAAAAAAAGAAGAAAAAGACAAAAGAAGAGAGAAGTTATGCTTTCTTTATTAGTTGGGTAAGGAATCATTTTTCAAAATATTGCCCCTTTACCAAACTTTGTTGAAAACTTATTGATAATAACTAATAAGTGATGTATTATTTTGAGAGAAAAAGGAGAGAGTAAGAAGATGAGAAGATGAGCAGATGAGAAGCATCTTTGTTTTATGATAAAGTTAACAATGTGGGCTCAGCCTTTAGTTATTGGGCCTATGTGGTTACAAAGTTCAAGTTTTCATACCATCATGGCATTATATAGAAATAGAACACTAGTTATCAATGTATTATGCTACTGTGGCTATTGTTATTATCAAACAATAATATAAAAACTGTTAGATATTTTAGTGTAATCGGGTGATTGACTTGGTGACCAAGGTGAATAATAATACACATCAAGCAAGTTAGGAGGTGCGGGAGTGCACGCTTGTTTGAGTTATTATAATTCAAAGTGTACGGGCGGAGCCCGTACTCTACGGGGGTTCCAAGGGGGCAGCGCCCCCTTGGCGGGGGTCCGGGGGCAGCGTCCCTGGGAGCAGGGTCCAAGAGGCAGAGCCCCTGGCTGGGGTCGAGCTGGAATATAACTGCCAAAGGCAGTTATCTGCAAACACCCCCAAAATTCGAATACACAGTTTTTGATCATCTTCCTGGTTCAAAATTCACACACACAAAAACATACACTGGTTCTATTCTCGAAATCAGAGTTGTATCCGATTGAATTATTCGGGTGAACCACCGAAATAATTTGATCTGAGAGTGACTACACGCCTCTCTGATCATCCGGCAAACTGAAATTCCCCAACAGAAACAAGAAATCATCTTCAACGTATAATAATATATAGATTTCATGTTATAAACGTAGTTAGATTGTGTTCTAATTATGCAAGCTTTATTGGGCCCCTTTCCCGTATTGGAAATGCTTCTAGTCGATAATACCATCTAATTGCCTTAAATTCTCTTACCAAAAACCTTTGTTCTTTAAAACACCACAAATGCATAAAGATCTCATTAATAGAACATAATTAGATTTTACAACTAACAAACCTAATCAAGCAATAGCAAATATATGAAAGTTCATTTACGTTTTTTAGACGGTAAATGATCAAATAGGAGGTATGATTTTTCGTAAGAAGAGTAGAAAGGATTTTAGTCCATTAATATTAATTTTGGAGAGTTGAGATTAGTTTTGGTAGAAAAAATTAGCGGAAGGGCATAAAGGGGATATCCTACATTTGATGATTTTCTCTATCCACATGCATGAAACATGTCAATTCCCCAATCATTTTAAAACATCTATAACATTTTCATACGACATTTTAATAAAAAAAACACCATAATAACAAGCGTTTTTTATCTTTAATATGAATATGATATTGTTATACAAAAATAATATAAAATAAAAGGTTATGTTTTTACAAGGTTTTCTATACATTGTGTTAAAGGTTATGTTATTGTGTTTTTTAACTGGGTTTTGGTTATTACGTTTTTACATGGATTTCTATACATTGTGTTATTATCGGAACGTATATCACAATGTTATTTTGGGTTTTGACTATTGTGTTTTTATTATCAGGACCTATAACACAATGTATGACACGATGAATATGGTGTTATATTAGGTTTTTCATATATGTGTTATTGGTTCTAATTATTGTGTTTTTCAACTGAGTAAGTTTTCTATACATTGTGTTATAGGTTTTGTTCATTATGTTTAGTTTGTTATCCATTGTGATTTAGTCTGTTGTCAATTGTGTTGTTGTTCTGATGTCCATGGTGTTTTAGTTTGTTGTCCGTTGTGTTTTACTCTGTTGTCTATTGTGTTTTTTGTTTGCTGACAATTGTGTTTTTAGTTTACTGTCCATTGGGTTTTTAGTTTGATATATTCATTGTGTTTTACATTATGTCTATTATTTTTTACGTAAGTGGGTTTTCGTGTCTAAGAACATGGTACTCATATTAAAGATAAAAAGATGATTGGTTTTATGGCATAATTTAAAAAAAAAACGAATGATGTATATTAAAGTTACGGACGTTTAAAAAATAGGTGAAGAAATAGCATCTGACTTGCATGTGTATGATTTTTGGCATGTGTGTATTTTTTTTCTCTTGAACTAAACTACTCTTCTAACTTGATCTCTCCTTAGACACATTTAACTTTATTTTGTTTCTCACTCTTCTCATTTATTTTAGCATTTGTACACTATCTTAACCCTTGTGACTAGGGCTGTTCACGAGCCGAACCGAACCGATCGGACCTTTGCTCGTGCTCGGTTCATTTATAAACCGAACCGAACCGAGCATTTTTTCAACCGAGCCAAAGTCGAGCGAGCACCTTTCGATCCGAGCATTTTTCGAACGAACGTCGAGCGAGTATCGAGCGTTGCAGAACAAACAAGGAAACTAACGATGGGAGTGCTAGTTATTAGAATAAAGTGCAATTTCCGTCCCTTATGTTTCGTCCAATAGAACATAAGTAAACATTTAACAAATAACAAGCAATACAAAAACACTCAACTAGTTCTATGATGATTAACTAAGCGGAAAGATAAATCCTTGCCCGATTGAACATACCCTTGTTCTATCAGAAGTTTGAAATTGAATGAACCGATTGAATTAAAAACCCTGGCGAGTTGGCGTCTTGGCGAGTAGCGATGGAGAAATCAAATAACGATGGCCAATGGGGGTTTTGATTAGGGTCTTGTACTTCTGAATCGAATGGCGAGTTGAGACTTGAGTATTGATCGACGCTTAGTATTTGAAATTTTGACTCAATTACTCAAATGGACATTTAAGTATTGGATAATGGACTATCGGTATTGGATTTCGATTCTAATTACTTAAATGAGCTCTATTTGGATCTTGGACTAAACATTGTTGATCTTGGTCTCTAGTTATCTCATTAAAAATGATACACACACAAATATATATGTATATATATATATATATTAAAAAATAAATCGAGCCAACCGAGCCGAACCAAACTGAGCGGACCTTTGCTCGTGCTCGGTTCGTTTACAAACCGAGCCGATCCGAACCGAGCATTTTTTCAATCTAGCTGAATCGAACGAGCAAATTCCGAGCATTTTTCGAGCGAGCATCGAACGAGCGTCGAGCGCTGAGCAATTTGAACAGCCCTACTTGTGACCAATGCTTTCCTTATTAGGGTTGTTCACGAGCCGAGCCGAACCGAGCGGACCTTTGCTCGTGCTTGGCTCGTTTACAAACCAAACCGAGCGGAGCGGCTCATTTAAAACCGATCCTCAAATCAAGCGAGCATTTTTCGAGCAATAAAAATTCCGAGCGAGCGTCGAGCGATTTGGACAACCGTGTCGCCCAATTTAAATTTGCTGAGAGGGGTAGTGACAATGTTGGGTCTCAAGTTTTAATGTTTTTAAAAACATGCACATTTAATGGCACAATATTTTTCTTATTAATAACAATGTTGTGGCCGACGAGGCGATGATCATATGGCACGAACAATTACGTTGAGAGGAGGAGACGATCGACTTAGGGTAACGACATGAAACATTGAGGCGATGAACAAACTATCTTTTATCGATTTAGGGTTTAACTTTTAGTTTTAATATTAATGTTTTTATTGGCGTGGTTGGGCTAGTACGTATAGATATAGTTGTAAATTTGTATATCGTTGACCTAAATCTAATAGAGTGGTACATATAAAACTATAAATTTAATTTATATTTAAGTATATATGTATGTGTAAGTGTGTATATAATAAGTGTGTGTGTATTATGTATAATTTATATTTGTGTGTATATACATATTAATATATGTATGTGTATAGGTATATGTATATGTATACTAACTAAAATAATATTTCGAGCCGAACCAAGCCGAGCGGACCTTTGCTCATGCTTGGCTCGTTTACAAAACGAACCGAGCAAAGCGGCTCGTTTACAATCGAGCGTCAAATCGAACGAGCATTTTCCGAGCAGTTTCCGAACGAGCGTCGAGCGAGCGACGAGCGGCGAGCGATTTGAACGGCCCTATTCCTTATTACAACCCATTTCATGACTTTTTTCATCCCATGCATCCAGCCCATATTAATAATCAGACGCTTAGTTACATGGAGCCCAAAATGATCTAATATGCTAAAATAATTACCCATCATAATCTAAATTTAAATATTTAGGTTTATTTTGCAAATAGTGCTTGATAACCGCCGTCAAGTCACTTAAAACCTAATTAATCTAGATAGATAGAGTAAGTTACATATCCACAATGAGCATATGATTGTGAAAAATAAAACACAAAGATTGGTTGATTGAATAAAGTAAGGTTAACCTAAATTTCAGTTAAACTAAAAGAGATAAACAAACGGCACACAAAAGTATGAGATAAAGAAACATATCACATTAGGGTTCGAGTTCAATAGCACAATAAGTAACCTGATATACCTAGCCATAATAGAAGGTTATGTTAACATAACCTTGCTCAAAACATGTAATGATGGATAACGAAGAACCCACAATTGTATGTATAACCTGTCATGAATGAAACCAATCAAAATAAACTATACAAAGTGATTTTGATGAATTATCTATTTTATCTATTTATCTAACATATTAAGATAACTTGCAATCACATATCTAGTAAACACTGATAAACTAAAGATACATTAAGTAATCCTAACCAATGTGCTTTTGAACATACAATTAATTGAGTTAAACACATAAAAACACTAAATTCATCAAATGCCTTCAATAAACACAACATATTTATGTCCAACACTAAGAACTCAGGCCGAACAAAATGATAATACAAACCCTACTCACAACTTTAATCGCACAAATGTAACTAACCAATCTTTTTTTTTTGAATGGCTGAACTTTTATATATTAATACAGAAACCGGGCCAGCAAGAAGCTCGAACCCGACAATTACAAAATTGCATCTCTAATGTAAAAGTCACACCATCTCGACCAATCAATATTACAAAGTACAAACTTTCGATCTAGTCGTAATCCAAAAGTAAGAGTTTTGTTTTATGATGCCCGCCGTCTTGTGGAAGTGAATGTGGTTGTTGTTAAACATCTTCTTGTTTCTCGCTTTCCAAATCTCCCACGCCGCCACCATTAGAGCTGCCTCAATGATCTTCTTTCAATCTTTCGATCCGTGCATATTGTTTGCCATTAGAAGCAATTGTTGGATGCTCCGATCTTCATCTGGAAACGGAATCTTTAACCAAGTCAATACCGACCACCATATAGACTTGGAAATCCAACAATCCCATAAAATATGCTCTACCGTCTCCTCCCTAAGGCCGCATCTTGCACACATCAAATCATTTAAAAAAAACTCCACGCATTGCGAGGTTCGATTTCGAAGATAGGCTCTCCAAATGAAAATATTAATTCTATGTGGGATCCAAGAATTCCAATAGGGCCATCTTTCACTGTTTGTATTTTTTGCTTTGGATATTTTGAGCCTTATCCCAGCCACTGTCAAAGTCTCATTTTCATCACTGTTCCAAGTCCAATAATCATTGCCCCCTTTCATAGTAGCATTTTGAGGCTTTGTTCCATCATGAAAAGTTGTTGAATTTCAGCTCCCCTGTTCGGCTCACGTATCCAACTCCAAACCTATTTCACACTTGCACCCGACTCCAAGTGGTCACTCACCTTTGCCTCCTTATTCGTAGCAATCTTGAACAAATCTTTAAAATCATCTTTAAGCGGCCCTGCCCCCAACCAATTATCATGCCAAAAGTATAAATTATCACCTCTTCCCACTACCCCCTTGAGGTTATTACGAAGAGAGATGTTAAGAATAGACAACTCCTTCTCTACCGAGCCGACATCTTTCTAAATGCCCAGAAACCTTCTATTAAAAGGGAAAGATTGTATACCGTTTTTGTTGGCATGGATGCTTTTAATGACCCGAACTCCAAGCGCTTCTTTACACATTTTGAATTTCCACCACCATTTTGCTAGAAGGCCAAGATTTAAGCTTCGAATGTCACCTAGCCCCAAACCTCCATGGCATTTGTGATCAACCATTTTGTCCCAAGAAATCCATTTAATCTTTCCTCTCCCGTCATTGTTGCCCCACACAAAAAAAATCTATTTTTTTCCAACGAGTTAACGACAGCAACAGGGGCTTTAAAAATAGATAAGTAGTAATTCGGAGGAGCGGCAAGGACCACTTTGGCTAACACTACTCTACCCGCTAGCGATAAATTCTTTGCTTTCCACCCGGAGAGTTTAGCATTGAATTTGTCGATAATAGGTTTCCAGTTCTTTATCCTTTTCATATTGGCTCCGAGAGGAAGGCCTAAAAATGTGAGAGGGAACAAGCCCACTTTGAAATGGATTTGGTTCGCCATTTGTTGCACCTCCTCTTCCTCAACCCCTACACCATAGATACAACTTTTTTCGAGATTGACCCTTAAGCCCGAACAAAGATAGAAACATCTCAAAATCCGATTCAGGTTCAACAAGTTGTCTTCCGACCATTCCCCCACAAAAACTACGTCGTCTGCATAAAAAAGGCGACTAACAATCGGACCTCCGTTTGGTAAGGAGACACCCCGGAAAATTCCCGAATCCTTGGCTCTATTCATCATCACATTAAGGGGATAGTACACTAGGAATAAACGAAAACTCTATTTTGAAAGTCCCTGCATTTTACCGATTAGATTGTCGGGTGGGCATACACGGGGTATTAGTTGATAGCGCTAATAGGTTTGACAAACCTCACACCGTGCTGGAGGCCGGGCGTGAACTTCTAACCCTCACTCTTGTAGTAATGTTGATAGACATTAATGAGGGCACAAACGAAACGTCAACATTCGGTACACAGTTTAGTCATGTGATGAGGGTTAGCTACCCGAGTCATACATAAATCAAAAACATTTGTGAACTTTACTTTTGCTTAACTCAAATTTGTGAATTCACCAACTTTATTGTTGATACATAGTTGCATGCTTTGTAGGTCAGTAGGTACAGCTGTGGACGGGCGTTGCAAACGGCTGGAGTAGTGTGGCTCGTTAAAACTTTATGTTTTGAAACATTTATTAAACTTGTGGTTTATTTTCTTTAAGTTCCTGTTGGGTTTTAACTTTACTTTCCGCTGCAACATAAACTGTGTCTTGCGCAACTAAAACTTTATCACTAATCATGTTGTTAGCGATGTTTTTATAATCTTAAAAAGTTTGGTTCAACATGATTAATGGCTAGATCTTGGTCAATCACACGGCTTGCGGTAAAACTCCGCATGTAGACATTGAGGGTGTGACAATAACACAAAAATCGCCTCAAATACGATATGAATTGATACACAAGGTTCTAACCTAGTGTAATATACATTATTCTAAAAACACCTAACACCTAACACCTAACATATGAAAATGGATGACCCGGGTGATATGTAGAGATGCAATCCTTTATGTAGACTAGTTATGTGAGATTTCTGTTTTGATAAGTTTTTAACCAAATGGTTTTTATTTTTTAATTTTACATAAGATATGTGTGTCACACACATTATATCAGTTGCGAATGTTGTGTAAAAAACTGTATTTAATTTTTTTCTCTCATTATTTTGATATATTTTTTGTTGAAAGCGGAGTAAGAGTTGTTACGATGTTTTATGAAATAAAAATTACAAGTATGTCGTTGCATCGCCCCTATTTTTATCTACGTCTCTTGATATACTTTTTTTCCTAAACCGTGTGATGAGTACGTAGTGATGTACAAGTAATCAAAACACAAAAATAAATGTTATCAAACCAAAAATAATTTTGTTTAGCACGCCGCAACACACGTGAATTAAATTCTTGTTTGGATGTAAACGACAGTTTTCACCAAACCATATAAATTTGAACTTAACTCTACGTTAAAAGAAAAAAAAAAACTGAATATTTATACCTTTATATATACTTTATTCTTTCTTTCTTCTATAGTCATAGTTAACTTATCCGTATCTAAAATCATCATCATCATCATCGTCATACTCAGTAAATCCCATCAATAGCAAAGCTAAGGTAGGGTCTGATGAGGGATAAGATGTAGACAGCCTTACCTCTACCACGTCGGAATAGAGAGGCTGCTTCCAGTGAGACCCCCGACTCGATAGTAGTTTTGCATCAAGCCTTGGACATAAGGCACATGCCACTCAACAATCGGGACAAAGGCCGATTAGTACATGTGACAACTCGGAATTTAGAACCCTTCATTGTATCTTGATGTAACATGCTTGAACGTCATGTGTTTATATATTAGTAAATAAAAGTTCGTGATTATCTTGATGTGCTATGTGTTATTAATGTGTACGTATAAAGTATAGTTTTATACAAGTGTGTATGTAGTGAACCGGAACCAAAACACAAGGACCCGACTCGAGACCGCTTGGTCTCGAGTGAACAATAAAATGGTGGGCCGGTTGGGCCATGCACCTCTCGAAACCCAAAACCAAGTATAAAAACCCCAAGCCCACACTCACTCTCACACACTCCCCTCCACACTCTCCCTCTCTCTCACTAAAACCCTAAGTCTCAACATCCTTCTTCCCTCATTCTCTTGGATCAATCGGCAACAACAAGGAGACTCGGTCAAGCTCATCATCATCACTCGGACACTCCATTTTATTCATCTTCTTTGCTGTCTCGGTGCCTTTTCACAACCGGTTAGTGTTTTTAGATGCTCACTAGGTGTTTATGTGAATAATGGTGTTACTTGCTTTGATGAATAGCATGATGAATGTGTTATGAATGTTGTTCGAGTCTAATAAAGGCGTTTGTTTGGTTAGTGGTACTCATATCCATGTTTGATATGCATATCTCTATATGATTAGGAAGGTTGAAGTGATTTGATAATTGTGACACTAGTTGATAGTAGGATGTGTATTAAATAGTATGAAAATGGATGAATGTTAATGATAAATCTTGTGCAAGCATGCTAGTATTGATTGTATATGCTAGATTCAGGAGCCGATGATGATATTGACTTGAGTTCATGCTAGGATGGATTGTTTGATTAATCATGATTGCAAAATGATGAAAACCCTAGATGAAGAACTTGTTGAATGTGATATGAATATTTGAAAATTGCTATGTTTGATCCAATTAATTAAGGTTTTAGACAAGAAAACATGTTGATGCATTTTGGTTGGATAGTACACAAGATCATGAAATGGTAATCCTATTGGTTAGTACAATTCTGGGCAGATGTTCTAGAAACAGCAGGTGTGCGAGTCGAGACCTCCGGTTGCGACTCGAGACCATCGAGTGATAACTCGAGACCACGGATCAACGACTCGAGAGCATAACAACAGACATCAGGGACTCGAGACCAGCAAGGTCTCGACTAGAGATCTTGTGATTTCGACTCGAGACCTCAGAGGTTACAACTCATGTACGCACTACTCGAGACCAGATGTCCATGACTCGAGACCTCCCGTTGCGACTCGAGACCGCGTAATCTCGAGTAGAGACCCCCCCCCCCCCCTCTGTCTCGACTGGGCTGCTTATCTTTGTTATTGGGCCGAAGTGTATGGATTACTCGTGCTTGTTACTGTTTAAGTGGGATATGTGTTAACTGTGACTGTTTAAGAACTTGGACAGGCCCAATAACGTAGAGAATAAATATATGTCATGTATGCTATGTGTTAGATACGTGTAGGATATACGTGACTTCTTTGCACCCAAACCTGACCTATACTGGTAACCATATTAGGACGTGGTGACCAGCATACTTAACCAAGTAAACTAAACTGCCGAGCAACCCAAGGTGAGTTCACACTTTCTACAAAGCATGGGATTCCCAGGGGTTGGGAATGGGGTTAAGGAACATGGATTCCTCGTCCTTTATTGGGTAGGACAGTGCTGGTTCAGGAATATAATTCCTCGTCCTCTTGGACATATAACTTTCACTAGACCAAAACTCTATCACGAAGTCCCTCCTTTTTTTATATATCGACTTAATCGCCGGGCCAATGGCGAGCGGGTCATTAGTTAGATAGCGCTATTTAGGTTTGAAAAACCTCACACCGTGCCGCAGAGGACGGGCGCGAACTAATGGATCTGGTCACGTCAATGATGATAGACATTGACAGTTCAGGGCACATAAACATGACTACAGTCAGCAGTCGATATGGTAACGAGTCTAGTAATAAACATGGGGTAGCCCCCACGGCCGTAGAGCTAGATAACTAAACATTGGGTAGCCCCCACGGTTGGATTGCCAGAGTAATTGGGTTAAACAAATCACGTTTTCAACCATGGGGTAACCCCCACGGCAAGATGCCAGATAAAGGAAACTGTTTTCGAAACAACTTAAAACGAACTCCCAACTGTGAACTCGCTCAACATTATTGTTGACTCGTTACTACATGCTTTGCAGGTCAATAGGTACTTAGCTGGAGCTTGCATGGAGAAGATTCGTTGTGGGACATGGACAGCTGTGTGCCATGTTAAACTCTGAACAATTAAACTTATGTCTTGGTTTTAAACGTTACGCTTCCGCTTGCAACTTAAACTATGTTTTGTTTGGACACCAATTGTTTTGGTTGGATTTTTATAAGGAAAATTGGAAAATAATAATCTCATCTTTCTGAAATTGGCCGATAATAATCCAAAGTCAGTTATTAGCCAATAATAATCCGACCTCGTCCAATTTTTTTGTAAAATAGTCTGCCGTTAAAATAAGCTTAACGGAGTTAAGTGTTTTTCCGAATTACAAAGCGATGTTTTAGGGCTTTTGATCAGAACGAGGATACGAGTCGATTGATGTAAAACTTAACTCGAAATTGTGTTGGAAATGGTTTGAATTTTGTTAATTGGAAGTTAAACACCCGAATTGAAGCACCGTTTTCATGGGTTGGCAGCAGTATTTTGAGGTAAATTTTACACCAATCGACTCGTATCCTTGTTCTGATCAAAAGCCCTAAAACATTGGTTTGTAATTCGGAAAAACACTTAACTCCGTTAAGCTATTTTAACGGCGGACTATTTTACAAAAAAATTGGACGAGGTCGGATTATTATTGGCTAATAATTGACTTGGGATTATTATCGGCCAATTTCAGAAAGATGGGATTATTATTTTCCAATTTGCCTTATTATAATCACTTACATGCTTGTTCAATATGATTGGTGGCTGGATCCTGGTCAGTCACGCCTCCAAGCGGTGGTATTCCGCAGGTGGATTTTGGGGGTGTGACAGTACATGTACCCTTTTGTTTTTCGGTTATCAACGCCACCACATGATGCATGATTAAGATTAACCATCCCCAGAAATTAGTAAAATAGCTTTAATTATTTTATTACAAGGTTTTGGTAAAAGAAAATTATGCATGCAACGAACATTAATTTTATAAGTTAGAGGATTGTGGCACTAAAATTTGAATAAATCTATTTGGAAAAGGTAGTTAATATTCACACACACATTCCTTGTATCTCTTTCTATACATACATAGATATATAGAGAGAGAGATAGAGTGAAAAGTGATGTGAAAATAAGATTTTGAGATGTGAGAATAGCGAAAGCCTTTGGAAAATATTGTACCCTTCAATGGATTTCCATTGTCCACACTATATTACAGGGGAAATATCTTGAAAAACCAACATACTTTCTGTTTTTCCATATAAAAGTCCTTACACTTTTTTACACATTAAAAACCAACATACTTTCATTTTTGTCTTATAAAAGTCTCTAAACAACTTTTTGATGTAAAAGTACAAACAAATGTTAAATATGAACAAATTTATGAATTATTATTTTTTACTTAATAATATTACTTTAGAAAAGAGTTGAGATAAATTAATGTTTTAAATTGGATATATAGTAAACCAAAGTATGTTTAATGTTTGTCTTTTCTTTTCCATTTTAAATTCAAGAGTAAATTATGATTTTGGCCCATGTGGTTATATCACTTTTACCCTATTAGCCCAAAATAGATTTTTTTTAACATCTGTGCCCCCATGGTCTCTATAACTAACTCTTTTGACCCCTGAGTCTAACTCAACCCATTACCGTGAGTCTAACCACAGGGGCCAAAATCGTAATGGGTTGAGTTAGACTCATGGGCCAAAAGAGTTAGTTATAGAGACTATGGGGGCACAAATGTTAAAAAAATTCTATTTTGGGCTAATAGGGTAAAAGTGATATAACCACAGGGGCCAAAATCGTAATTTACTCTAAATTCAATAAATCGACAACAATAACTATTATTCGGAAAACAATATAATAAAATTCACGAGCATGCATGACATAACTCAAAATAAAATAAAATAACAAACATATAAAATGGTATGTATAAATTTAAAATCGTTAAAAAATATAACATGCTTTGTCAAATAATGTTTTCTTGATTTCATCCGATTATAATTAAGAGATTTTTTTGTTAAAGTTTAACATTTTAAGGGACTTGTATGATACAAGAGTAGAAAGTGTGTTGTTTTTATGTATAAAAAATGGTTTGGGGAATTTTATGAGACAAAAAAAAAAAAGGAAAATATGTTAGTTTTTTATGTGCAAAAAAAAAATAGAGGGACTTTCATGAAACAAAAAAAAAGTATGTTGGTTTTGTAAGTGCAAAAAAAGGTGAAAGGACTTTTATGAGAAAAACTGAAAGTATGTTAGTTTTTTATGATATTTGCCCTTATATTATAATATATTATATTATATTAAATGACATCTTATACTACAGGACATCATTAACCTTAATTTTGTTTTTAATTACAAAAGTGCCCTTCACTCTTATAAATATCTTTTAGTTTTGATGGCATTCAAGTCATTTACTTATTTTTAGTGGCATTTGTAAGTATCACAACAGACAAATTATTTCTTTTTGTTGTTTTATGTTTTAATCACAAATGTTTTGCTTCTTACACTTTTGCCCTCTCTTAAATTTTCTAAGGGGGCGTTTGGTTCGTAGGAATTCAATGGAATTTAAAGGAATTGGAATCTGAATTCCATATCTTAAGATGCTTGGTTTATAGAATTTGATGGTATTGGACTCTAAATTCCAATCTTCATGTGCATTTCCATTGTCAACCAAACATATGAAGATTGAAATTTAGATTCTAATTCCATCAAATTATGTGAACCAAACATTTTAAGATATGGAATTCAGATTCCAATTCCTTTAAATTCCATTGAATTCCCGCGAACCAAACGCCCCCTAAGTTTTTTTTTTGTTTTTTAAACCAATTTACATTCTTACCCCTTAAGTTTAATTACCCTTTAAGTTTAATGAATTTATCATGCGTCCCATAAACTCTAATAAAGTTATATTTACCTTTTTTTAAACCGTTTACACAACTCCCTTGAACTTTAATAAAGTTACAGCTTCGTTACGACGTTTTGATTTTTTACAAGTTTTATCTTTTTATATATCGTTTCACATAATATCAACATTGCACATTAGTTATTTTTATCTACATTCCAAAATTAAATTTTTTTAACATTACTCTTAAATTGACAGGTTGCTTTAAACGTTTTTAATCATTTGTTTTTTTAAACCGTTTGGCGCTCATGTAGAAATATACCGTGACGTGCCTTTTTATCTACCCTTGAACCGACCCGCTGCAACAAGTTATTGTATATATTAAAAAGCAACCTTTGGGTGGTTGTTTGTTGTGAGGAGGTGATGCTAACATTAAAGAGGCTTGAAATGATAATTCCTTTGGGGTATGTGTGGTCGGAGTTAACTCTCAACTAGAAGAAACAATATACCCACATATTTGAATTTGGGTTAAATTGTAACATAGATTTGTTTTATATTTCAATTAATGGTTTAGGTTTTAAAGTAAAAGTGAGAGATAGTGAGCTTTATGTTAATCTGCATAAATTAACAACTACATACAAAGCAATTTTTACAGTTTATGTTATTTAGACTAAATAGCTAAAATATTCTAACCTAATTATCATATTTTTAGCAACATGTGAATCATCATTAAGTTATAATGTGAGATTATGAATGGTATCACTCGGATATGTATGTGTTTAGTTCTAAGTTTTATAAATCGTTTATGTAATTGTACTGAGAATATCTAATTGAAACATATATCATTATCAATAATCGGATTCTTAATTACTTTACTTATTTATGCTTTTCAAAACAAGTTGGTTCCTCGCCGCAACGCACGAGTGAGAACAACCTAGTTATCATGAAATAATAGTCAGAAAATTTACTTGTTAGTTATCTTTAGGGGTGCAAACGAGCCGAGCCGAGCCCGAGCTCGATTAACTTATGAGAGCTCGGGCTCGAGCTCGGCTCGATTCGAGCTCTGTTTTCAAAGCTCGACTCGTTTGTATTTTATCAAGCTTGAGCTCGTCTCGGGCTCGGCTCGTTTATTATCTATTAATTAGTATATTAAATAAAAATAATATAAATAATAGACTTTTTAGGCTTGCGAGCTCTATAAGTAAAGCTCGGGCTCGGGCTCGTTTACTAAATAAGCTTATTTTTAAGTTTCGAGGTCGGCTTGTAAACAAGTTTAAATAAGCTCGGCTCGACTCGGCTCATTTACACTAAGGCTCGATAAGGCTCGACGAGCTTAACGAGCTTCACATGTGAGGCTCAAGCTCGGGCTCGATAAACAAACGAGCTTTGTTTTGAGGCTCAAGCTCGGCTCGTTTCGAGTTTTTTCTCGAGTAGCTCGCGAGCCGCTCGGCTCGTTTGCACCCCTAGTTATCTTGTAATACAAAATTTTCCTATTTTCAGATTTACCCCCAACACCTCATAGTTTGATAATTAGCAATAATCATTATTGCAACCTCGTATTAAAATTCCATATAATTTTTTAAAAGCCAATTCATTAAAAACCACTAGCAAGCAAGCGTTAGAAACCATACATCGATTCAATGCTCTCCAGACAATGTACTAATTACATAAATTAAACGAAATCCAATTGTTCCAATCAAGCGACTCCATCTTGGACCGAATTTTCACCCAAAGAAACCTGAGCATTTTCAATTCATCTAGCAAGTTTCCAATTTCAACCACTTTAAAGGGCACAACATGTTGTTCACAACAACCCCTTGTTTTGACAACTTCGATCTAGTTGGAAACCGGTTTAAGCCTGATACAGGGTTTTAGTTGAAGGACCTAATTGTAATTGTGTAATAGTTGTGAGTTGGTGTATTAGTTGTAATAAATAGTAGTTAAGGGACCAATTATGTAACTTGACAGTTAGTCAGTTACTTGGTTATATACTGTAATAACAATCAATGAAAGGTATCGTTGAGTTGTCATAATTCTTGGATTCTTTCTAATCTCTTCTTTCACTATTATCACCACCATAAACCACCGTATCACCACCATTCTCCATCCTCCACGTATCAATTGGTATCAGAGCACCGATCCTCGGCAGTTCTGTAATCAGTTGATCAAATCGTTTCAAAATCAGTAAGAATTTGATCAGTTGTTCGATCAATTCTATCCGTATTCTTTCAATTCTTGAATTGATCATTGTTTCGATCGATTCTGTTCATTTCAGTTGGAATTAATCAATTGATTGATTAATTCATCGGAGCTTACTTCCGGCTACCAATCAATCCTTCTTTTCGTTTGAGCCTAGATTGATCAATTGTTGCGATCAATCTATTCCGATTCTTTTCAAGATTTCTGTCTTCGATCTTCAATTGTTCGATTTGTTTCGATTAATTCAATTCTATTGAAAACCATGACAACCACAAGAAGTCAAGCTGAATTAGAGAAAACATTAAAAGATCATACAACCTCACTTTTGAGATTTGATGCATTTGTTGAGAAGGCTGAGAAAAACTTCAATGAAATTCATCAATTACTAGAGAAAATAGCAAACAATCAAGATGAGACCAATCGAGGTTCTGGACCAACAGTTGGTCAAATGGGGGAAGGTCAAGTCATTAACCAGGTTGCAAGAAATGATAGGTTGTACAGATTGGGAAAAATAGAATTCCCAAAATTTGATGGTAATGAGGTGGAAGATTGGATTTGCAGATGTGATCATTTTTTCGATGTAGATGAAACACCAGCCAATTTTAAAGTGAGATATGCTGCTATCAATCTTGAAGGCAAAGCTATGAAATGGCATGCAAATTTTATCAAAAACCTGACAAAGCCTATTTCCGAGGTAACTTGGTCTGAATATTCTAGCCATCTTATTGATAGATTCTCTGTGAATCAATATAATGATGCCATCGGTGACTTAGCCTCTACTGTACAGTTGGGGACATTAGAGGAATTTTGTGAAAAATTTGATGAGAAATTATTGAGAGTGTCAATATGTGAAGAATATGCAGTCAGCCTATTTTTGAACAATCTGAAACCAGAACTCTCTGGTCCAGTAAGGCTGTTTGAACCCAAGAACATGAAGGAAGCTTATAAGTATTCCAAAAAGCAAGACATGGCAAACAAAATCATTACAACCAAACCAAGAACTTACCCAAACCCTACTCCTATTTCTACCTTTAAACCAACCAATACCAATCTTAAACCACCTGTAAACACTCAACACTTACCTTTACTACCTTCACCTCCAATGAATCAAAGATTTAACAATGGCAAGAACAGATTGAGTTTACCAACAAAAGAAATGAATGAGAAAAGATTAAGAGGTGAATGCTTCTGGTGTCCTGAGAAGTTCACTTCTACTCACAAATGTCCCCGGAAACAGTTGTATGTTCTTGAGATTGACGATCAGGAAGATGAAGAAGGAACAGAGTTACAGAATGAAGAGGCCTTAATTGACACTACTGTTGATGACCCACTTATTTCCATTCATGCTCTCACAGGGGTTCCATCCTTTTCCACTATGCAAGTAGTTGGGAACATAGGCACTAAGACATTGCATATTTTAACTGACTCTGGTTCTGCCCATAATTTCCTTGATGAGAAATTGGCTGCTAAATTGAGATGCCAGCTGGAAGATATTACACCCATTAAGGTGGGTGTAGCTAATGGTGTACCCTTAATTTGTACCAAAATATGTAGGAATTTTGAGTGGCAAATGCAGGGCCTATGGTTCAAAGCTGATGTGTTAGTGATTTCTTTAGCCACGTATGATATGGTTCTCGGGGTACAATGGTTGTTACCATTAGGCGATATTGTATGGAACTTCAAGGATTTAACCATGCAGTTTAGGGTGGGTAATAAGAATTACTTACTTAAGGGTAGTCGTACCAACAAGTTATCTCTATGTACGATGGAGGTAATGAATCAATTGCTGTCCAAACAAGATCAAGTGGTACAAGGGCATTTATGCAGTTTCAGAATGGATGCAGAACCTTATTTCCAACACTCTTCTGTGGTGGCTAATGCTGTGAGTAATTCAGCATTAAATGCCTTGTTAAAAGAGTATGAAGAAGTATTTCAAACACCTAATTCCTTGCCACCTCATAGAGCTTATGATCATAAAATACTACTGAAAGATGAAACAGTTTCTCTTTCACAAAAACCTTACAGATATCAAACAGCTCAGAAAGATATAATAGAACAAATGACTAAGGAATTGCTTGAATCTGGGGTCATAAGGGGTAGTAGTAGTCCATTTGCAGCCCCAGTTGTATTGGTAAAAAAGAAAGATGGAACGTGGAGAATGTGTATGGATTACAGAAGATTAAATGATGCTACTATTAAAAACAGTTTTCCTATTCCATTAATCGAAGATCTATTAGATGAACTTGGGGGGGCTGTTGTATTTTCAAAACTGGATTTGAGGTCGGGTTACCATCAAATCAGAATGGCTCCTAATGATGTTCATAAGACAGCCTTTAGGACTCATGAAGGGCACTTTGAGTTTCTAGTAATGCCCTTTGGCTTAACTAATGCCCCTGCTACGTTTCAATCTTTAATGAATCACACTTTTAAGCCGTATTTGAGAAAATCAGTCTTGGTGTTTTTTGATGATATTCTCGTCTATAGTAAAACCTTTGAGCAGCATTTAATTCATTTGAATGAGGTTTTAGAAATACTGAAGACAAATCAGTTATTTGCTAAGAAGTCTAAGTGTTCATTTGGGGGCAATTCAGTGGAGTATCTTGGTCATATCATCTCAGCAGAAGGGGTATCTACAGATCCTAAAAAAATAGAAGCTATCAAAACATGGCCTATGCCTACTACAGTAAAACAACTCAGGGGTTTTCTAGGACTTTCTGGGTATTATCGAAGGTTTATCAGATCTTTTGGAGCTATAGCAAAACCTTTGACTAATTTGCTGAAGAAGGAAGGCTTTGTATGGACTGAAGATGCTACTAAAGCTTTCCACAGTTTAAAAGAAGCTCTGTGTTCCCCACCTGTGTTAGCTCTACCTGATTTCTCTAAAACTTTCACTATAGAAACTGATGCATCTGGATTAGGGGTGGGGGCAGTACTGATGCAAGGTGGTCACCCTCTTGCATTCATCAGCAAGGCTTTATCGGCCAGGCAACAGTCTTTGTCAGTATATGAAAAAGAACTGTTAGCCATTATGATGGCAGTGAAACATTGGCAGCATTACTTAATCGTCAAACACTTCATTATCAAGACGGATCAAAAGAGTTTGAAACACTTAATGGAGCAGAAACTTAATACTCCATTACAACATGCATGGTTATCTAAAATGGTGGGATTTGACTATGAGATTGTTTACAAGAAAGGAGTGGAGAATAAGGTTGCTGATGCTCTTTCTAGACTTCAAGGTCCGACTTTGTGTATGGTCTCTATTTCTCATATGGATCCTACTCTATTGGATAGAATCAAGCAATCATGGTTGCAAGATGATAAGTTGAAACAAAAATTGCAACAATTACAGAAAGGGAGGATGGATAAAAATTACAAATGGGATGGGCAGTTTCTTACAAAAAAGGGAAAAATAGTGGTGGGCAGTGTATCATCTTTACAGCTGGATATCATTACCATCTGTCATAGTTCAGCTATGGGTGGTCATTCTGGAGTACATGCAACTTTACAAAGAATTCAGAATTTGTTTAAGTGGAAGGGAATACATAAGCAAGTTAGGCAATTTATAAGACAATGTGATGTTTGTCAAAGGGTCAAGCATGAAAATGTAGCATACCCCGGTCTTTTACAGCCATTACCTATTCCTAAACAGGTGTTCTCTGATTTGTCTATGGATTTTATTGGAGGATTTCCAAAGGTTCAAGGTAAAGATACGATTTTGGTGGTTGTGGACAGGCTCACTAAGTATGGTCACTTCATACCTTTAGGACACCCCTATACAGCTGAAAATGTAGCTCAAGTGTTTTTAGAAAATGTTTTTAAGCTACATGGGTGGCCACAAACGATAGTATCCGACAGAGATCCGGTATTCTTAAGTGCATTTTGGAAAGAATTTACTAAAATGCAAGGAATTCAGCTTGCCATGTCAACAGCTTACCACCCACAATCAGACGGACAGACTGAGGTGGTCAATCGCTGTATTGAAACTTACTTAAGATGTATGACTTTGGGGACTAAGTCGAATTGGTTAAAATGGCTACCTTTATCGGAGTGGTGGTACAATACAAACTTTCATTCTTCTCTCAATATGACACCATTTCAAGCTCTTTATGGTTACCCACCACCCTTATTCGTGCCCTATATTCCAAGGGATTGTACCATTGATGCAGTGGATCAATTGTGTTGCAATAGAGAGCAACTTATTTCTGATCTAAAAAAATCCCTTCAGAGAGCTCAGAACAGAATGAAGCAATTAGCTGATGTAAAAAGAACAGAGAGAATATTTCAAGTTGGGGATTTTGTCTATCTTAAGCTGCAGCCTTTCAGTCAAAATTCATTACGAATTACAAGACAAAACAAATTAAGCCCTAAATATTTCGGACCATTTTTTATTGTTGAGAAAGTGGGTAAAGTGGCGTACCGATTGGATTTGCCAAAAGATAGTTCAGTTCATCCGGTGTTCCATGTTTCTCTGCTCAAGTTAGCAAAAGGTGACTCCTTTCCTATCATTCCATTACCGGATCAACCTCGTTTTGTGTATTTTCCAGAATCAGTGATTAGTAGTAGAATTGTGAAAAAGAGGAATCGAATGGGAGTCGAAGTGCTGATTAAATGGAAGGATTTACCTGTTGCTGAGGCTTCGTGGGAGGATAAGGAAGAAACGCAGATTAGGTTTCCAAGTTTTAACTTTTGAATTTTGGGGTCAAAATTCTTTTGGGGGGAAAGTATTGATACAGGGTTTTAGTTGAAGGACCTAATTGTAATTGTGTAATAGTTGTGAGTTGGTGTATTAGTTGTAATAAATAGTAGTTAAGGGACCAATTATGTAACTTGACAGTTAGTCAGTTACTTGGTTATATACTGTAATAACAATCAATGAAAGGTATCGTTGAGTTGTCATAATTCTTGGATTCTTTCTAATCTCTTCTTTCACTATTATCACCACCATAAACCATCGTATCACCACCATTCTCCATCCTCCACGTATCAAAGCCAAGCCTCCAACCAAAGACATTAACTTTCTTTGGTACCCAACGATTCAATACGAACCCGCTTCTGGTTTGGAAGGAGGCAGGAGTCGCCAATAATGTTCTCCTCGATGTAACAGCGAAGTCACCACCATTATCGCCCATCATTTCCAGGAATCTACATTGTTCGGAGCCTAACCGTACCGAGTAAAGCTAAACATTTTGGTACTTTAGAGCATTTACATCCCTTCCTCTATCTCTGTTTCTATAATGACACAAAAAATACTAAATTTTCTATCTCACTTTCAATTAAATAACAATTTTTATATTTTTATCATTATCTTTTTTCTCTCCTCCACGCACATTCACTTTTAAAAAGTATTAAAAAATTAATGGGTGAACATTGTCCCCCAAATATATAGGCAAACAATAACATTTTTTTCTTCCATTCACAACTACTTTTTATAATATGAAATACCCACTCATAAATATATGCAAAATGCGATGCGTTACTTTTTACCAATATTTAACTTGATCGATAATCGAACTGGTCAAGTTGGGCCGATTTAAAGAATCGGACGATGTTACATAAAAAAAATAAATATACATATATAACTAAGTTAAACAAAAATATGAAACAACTATATCTTTGTTGTATAAATTTGTAATGTTAGAACTTTTAATATTAAGTATGTAGACAAAAGATCAAATACAAATAACTTTATCGTACAAAACGTACGAACTGAAGGAAAAGACAAAAAACGCGATGGCATTTTCGTAATTATCAGTAACTATCAAAATTACTCTACAAATGATCCTGTAGAGTAATTTTGATCTTTTGCAGAGTAATTTTGTAAAATGTTATTGTAGAGTAATTTTGTTCTTATAGGGTAATTATCAAAATTACTCTACAAGTGTATCAAAATTACTCTGCATCAAAATTACTTTACAAGTGAATCAAAATTACCCTGCAAGTTTATCAAACAACATACAATTCAAAATTACTCTACAAATGATCCTATGGAGTAATCTTGACCTTGTGGAGTAATTTTGTAAAATTTGTTTAGCATTTAGTTATGAGGTTTAGCTTTATGGTTTAGTTTTTAGCTTTTAGTTTGGGTGGGAAGGGGGCGTTAGGTTTTTTTTTTGGGTGGGGGTGAGTTAGGTTTTTTTTTTTTTTGGGGGGGGGGGGGGGTTCAATTTTTTATTACTAGACACTTGCGGAATCATTATTTGGTACATGTTATCATGACAAATAATAATAACATGACAAACATCATGATTAAAGATAAAGAACAAACATCATCATTAAAGATGTCTTCTTTATTGACGGGGCCTTCCAAATGCTAGCTTTCCATATGTTAGACCATCCGTAGTGGGGCGTGATTTTTAAAAAAAATTGAAAAATAACGCCCCAAAACGCCCCCACTACCATTACATAGGGCGTTACTTTTTAAAATTTTTGAAAAAAAATGCTTCCAGCGTTTTATTAAAAACGCCCAAATGGGCTGACACATGGGAAGGAGCAAGTGGGCTGACCAATGGGAATTATACAAGTGGGCTGACACATCACTGACCAACAGCTTTTTAGATAAAGTTTGTTTTCTTTTTTTTTTAAATCCTTTATAATGATTGGAAGGGCATTATTCGGGCATTATCCCCACTACGCTACTTTTGCTATAATGCCCCATCGCTGACTAGGACGCCACGTGTCGGATAATGCCCCATGGTGGGGGCATTATAACCCACTACCACTACACATGGTCTTAGTATTTGCCGATGACAAAATTGCCTTAGAACAAGACAAAGATGGCATAATGAATTTAATCATTCCTTCGAATATAGAATTCATGATTTTGAATTTATGAAATTCATTTGTAGGTAGTTACTACCAATATTTTTGATTGAGTAAATCATTTAATTTCGATAATAATTAATCGATTTTGTTTGTGTATGTTTATAAAAATAGTTGTTTATTAAAATGCTTAATGAATTTAATCATTCCTTGAAACTAAACTTACCATTAATTTTCCATTAAACATAAATTTATGTCCAAGTAACTACCTACAAATGAATTTCATAAATTCAAAATCATGAATTCTATATTCGAAGGAATGATTAAATTCATTATGTCATCTTTGTCTTGTTCTAAGGCAATTTTGTCATCGGCAAATACTAGCATATGGAAAGCTAGCATTTGGAAGGCCCCGTCAATAAATAAGACATCTTTAATCATGATATCAAGCTTAAATTCAAGCTTGACACAAAACAAGTTTTTAATCAACCAAAAACTTTACAAAGTTTAGTTTCTAGAGCTTTTTCTAGAAAAAACAAAATATTTTATTGTTTTAACACTGAAGAACTTTCAGTAGACATAAAAAATACATCTGGTGAAGTTTATTTGCCACTCTTAACAAAGGGAGAAATAGCAAAAAAGCTTTTACATATTAAACCAGAGTTGAGAAAGTCTCTCAATATGGTACATATAGGAGCGGTTAAAATCCTCCTAAAAGCACAGTTTAGAGATGGAATTAATTTTCCTATAAAAATGGCCCTCGTTGATAATAGAATTATCAATAGACAAGATGCTCTTCTAGGAGCAATTCAAGGAAATTTAGCATATGGTAAATTTATGTTTACTGTCTATCCTAAATTTGCTTTACATCGAGATTCAAAAGATTTCGACAAAACTCTAAGGGGCTGTTTGGCACACCTCTTAATGAATCATTAAGAGGTGGACCTCTTATTCGGACAGAGGTGGGGCTGTTTGGTTGTGCCTCTTAATGGGAAGCCTCTTAATGATTCAGTGCTGAATTATTCAGAGATATAAACATGCTGAAAGAAAAAAAAGACCGTGCCTTGCCCCTTTCACCCCTTTCACCTCTGATGGAGAAGAAACCCTAAGCTCTCAAAACCTCCGCCCCCACCCCGTCTCCTCACCACCTCCCGCCGCCCTCCTCCTCCTCTCCTCGTCTCCTCACCACCGAACACCTCCCACAGCCCTCATCCTCCCTCTCTTCCACCGAACAACCCCTCTCCTGCCTCGACCGCCGCCCTCAGCCTCCCTCTCCTGCCTCCACCGCCCTCCCCCACCACGTCGGCAGAGAGTGTCGATGAAATCTATATAAGTTGCAGATTGAATTCTCCGCCCAAATTCGGGGCTTTATAAATTGTTTTTAGAGAGAGAAGCAGAGAGTTTGAAGATGGGGAAGTGACCTGAAGATCGGAGCTGAAGATCGGAGATCGGAGCTGAAGATCGGAAGCTGAAGATCGGAGCTCGGAGCTGAAGATCGGAACCTGTGATTGACGCTGAAAGGTGAAAAACGAAGAAACCGGAATCCTTGTAATTCCGGAAACAAAAGTCGCCGTGGAGAATCGAAGCTCGGAGCTGAAGCCGGAGACCGGAACTGTAAGTCGCCGTGGAGAATCGAAGCCGGAACTGATCGTCTTGTTGTTGATGGTGGAGGGATGAGGTTGGAATGATATGATTTATGATGTTGTGTGATATGAATTTTTTTTTTTTTGACACAGCAAACAAAAACAAGAAAGTATCATCTACCTGGTAATGTTTGATCCGAAAGAAAAGAGACAATCAAATGGTTAGGTGGAGGATGAGATAATGATGGAGAAAGTAATATATATATATATATATATATATATTTAATAATAAAATAGTTTTTTTAATTAAAAGGGGTAAAAATGTCATTTTACACCGTCATTCAGATGTGCAACCAAACAGCACTTTACTGGTTCAGCACTTACTGGTTCAGAGCCTCTTACCCATTCAGACCTCTTATTCATTCAGCACTTATTGATTCAGATGTTGCCAAACAGCCCCTAAGTTTTATACATCAGTGTGAAAGAACTGATCTTATGGAACCAGGTAATAAAGTATTTACGATTAATTATTTAGTCTCATATGCTTTAACAAATAGCACTCATTCAATTGAGTACAAAGAAAAAGAGAGTATAGCAATTGAGGATATATTCTCAGATAATGGAATTGTTGAAGGTAGCAAATTCGCTGAACCATCACAATTACAAGAAAATTGGGCAATAGATATTGCACGTAATAAACAAATTCTAGTTTCAAAACCTAGACACAGTTATGCTGGAAACTCTTTACAAATAAGAGAATCAAGTAATACTGAACAATTAATTCGTTCTATGTCAGAAAGAATAGATGGGTATGGTAGAATTTTAAAAGGAGTTATTGGAGAATAATGTCTTCAAAACCAATTTTAGATTATTTACAATATCTTGATCAAAAAATCACCTATGAAGAGGCTGATATACAAATTTGGTTTATTAAGATAAATCAAATTAAAGAAAATTTTATGTTGAGTCATAAAACAAAATCTCTTAATATAAAGATTATTAAGAAAAACATTTTTGCTTCTAAGCCAAAAATTATTGAGCTTAGAACTAAAAAAAGCAATTATATCTATAACATGACTACTCTTTTGAAATTAGAGGAACTTGTTAAAGATTTAATTAGAAAGTTGGATAGTCTATCTACCAACGAAAATCTTGAGGCAACTGCAGCAAAAATCATCAAAGATGTTTCAGACAAAATTGATGAAAAAATAAATTTAAAAACTTTTATGCCCGAAAGGCAAAAAGAAAAAATTGATGATGAAAAAAGCTTTCAAAAGTATTCATTTCCAAACTTCAACGTTGGAAATCCACTCTAGGAAGTTCTAAAAGTCCGAATGCATTATCATGGCCTTTTGGATCAACTTCAAATGACCAATAAAGGTCAAATGCGGAATCATTATTTGGTACATGTTATCATGACAAATAATAATAACATGGCAAACATTTATCTTAGAAGCCGAAATTGAGGGATATTTTCTTTCTGAAAATATTTTAGTTTGGCATTTAGTTATGATGTTTAGCTTTATGATTTAGTTTTTAGCTTTTAGTTTGGGTGGGAAGGGGGGGTTAGGTTTTTTTTTGGGTGGGGGTGGGTTAGGGTTTTTTTTTTTTTTTTTGGGGGGGGGGGGGTAGGTTTTTTAGGGGTTTTTTTTTTGTTAGGTATAGTTTTTTATCAAAATTACTCTACAAGAACATTTTACAAGATTACTTTACAAGAACATTTTACAAAATTACTTTACAAGATCAAAATTAATCTACAGGATCATTTGTAGAGTATATTTGATAATTACCCTATAAGCAAATATTTACGAAAATGTCATTGCGTTTTTTTGTCTTTTCATTCAGTTCGTACTTTTAGTACGTTATAGTTATTTGTACAGGAACTTTACCCTAAGTATGTAATAAACAAACTATGAAGCGTGGAGTGGCAAATGAAATTATAAAAGAACCTTTCCTAATAAATCAAATATATAAACTTAGGGGCTGTTTGTCAGTTTTTTGAATGGGGAAGTGCTGAACCAATAAGATGTCTGAACCATTAAGAGCCAGAATAATGTTTAATCATTTAGAGACAAATGTCTAACCAATTCAGATAAGAGGTCTTAACCATTCAGACTCGGTATAATGTTTAATAATTCAGAAGCAAATGTCTGAACCATTTAGGCATATGTACGAAATAAATAATCTCAACCATTTAATATTAAACCAGTAAGAGATCTGAATAATTAAGAGCTGAAACAAATAACCCTAATAATTAAATGTATGAAATGTTGAATCGGTCAAATAAGCAGATAACTTTAATTATGAATTTACAATTATTAAAATGGAGTGGGTATTGTTGTATGTCATTGGAAATTTCCAAGCAACTAGATGCCTAATTTTAGCTTTTTAAATGTTGCGATGACTTTGGAAAGTCTTTATTGAGTAGTTTTTTAACCAAATTTCACATATAAATAACTTGTTCTTCATGTTAATTATTCCAGGTTAGCTTCACTCTCTTCACCATGGCATCACCCTCTCAACTTGAAATCATCGATAACGCGATGTTTTGCAATACCAAATTTGCATTAGCGTATCCTGATCCCGACCAAAAATGGTTGATACGAAGACACTTAATTTCTCTTCATAGAGAATTTTCGTCCTTATGTCCCATTGTCGACACATATATCCACCACGATGGAGGCGGGGTGAACCTACTAAAAGTTGATGGCTACCTGTATATCTCTCACTCGTTACCTTTGGTTCGTATAAACATTTGGGTCCATGAGCACTACCCTCATGTGGCACCTATGGTTCATGTGAAAACGGACCTAACCAACCCAATTCGTCTAATCCACCCGTTTGTGGACCCTTCGGGCTTGACCACCTCATCTTATTTGCACACGTGGAGACCTTTCGAGTATGATCTATTAGGCCTTGCACGCAATCTAGTAAATATATTTTTCTTAGACCATCCTTTCTATGTTGCGAGTGTTCCTCCTAACATGTCACACCCCTCATATGTGTCTAAAATAGAAGGTATGGACCGGCTTTGGTGGATGCTTCACTATGACATGATCGCGTTGAGGGAGGACACAAACAATGAAGTAGAACAACTTGCTGCTCTTCAAGGTGAGATGAGGGCGCGTGTTGACATAACCGACAACATGATCATTGGACTGGACCATGAAAAGACCGAACTAAAGCAACGAGTCAAGGAAATGACTGATGAGGCGGATACCTTGGTCAACTGGTTATCGGTAAACAAGGTAAACTTAAGTGTAGTCATTGGAGGGAGAGTTGAAGACGCGTTTGAATGTGTAGACGAGATCTCAACAATGAAGATGGAGTGGCAAGCCGAGGATGACGCTTTGGAAGAATTGTTGTTTAAACTCGATGATGCGCTTGTAAAAGACGTTATTAGCCATGAAACTTACATTAAACAAGTTCGGGTTTTGGCTAGAGAGCAATTTTTCGCTCGGGCCAAACTCGAAAAGTTGAACCGTGAAGGGTCCTCAATTTTTCAAGTTTTTTGATTGATCTCATCATTGTACATCCACACGTATCAGTTATACATAACACGTAAATTGAATGAAATTTATCTACATGTTCAATTTTATATTAAAGTTTTAAGTTTAAAAAAACTATTATTACTAAAAACTGAGTTGCAATTATAAAACAGATAGAATTAAAAAAACATATTTGTCCAAATCATATAAAGCAGATAGAAGAAGTTGTTAATATACTAAGTCGTATATAATGTTGGAAATTTATATAATCTTAAAGTAAAACTTTTAATCTTCCATTTGCTTTTACACTTTGACCATCATAATTGATTGTTAGCCTCGGTCCCTCCTGCAACATATAACTATGACCATATTCTTTCAATTGGTCCATCACCTAAACTTGCTTTTTGTACTTTTTTACAACCATTGTTCACATACTCAAATGGATTTACTAACATATTATATTATATTATATTTATTTATATACTACTAGGTTTTTACCCGGGATTGCTTCCCGGGCTCGGGAAAGTTATTTAGATTAATTAATTACAATTTGTTATTAATACGACCACATTACATCAACCATCTTATTCTATTCAACGACATTGTCTTAAAATCACGGAATTAGATCTATTCAACAACAGGACCACATGAATAACATTATTTCCAATTTTACTTCAACAACAACAACAACAAAGATACCCAGTAAATCCCCCAAATAGCAAAGCTACTTATAGGATCTGGGGAGGGTGGGATGTAGACAGACCTTTCCTCTATCCCTAGGGATAGAGAGACTGCTTCCAGAGAGACCCTCGGCTCCAAAACGAACAGCATACCAATACACCACGTCGAAGAATAGAAAAAAGAAATCACCAAACCCAAGAAAATGAACAGTGTGACACAATATAATGTAGATCATGTATAATAGCATGTAACATCATTTGGGCATGAACACAAGAACGCAATCACCGGTAAAGTCACTTAAAGGATAGGAAAACCTACGTCCCTAAAACACACCCAAGACCTTACTGTAAAATCCTCTAGAAGTCCTTAACCCTAATCCTACGCCTCCACGAAGTCCTATCTTGGACCATGTCCTCAGAAAGATGCAACTCTAGTAAATCATGCCTAATCTGCTCATCCCATGTCAGTTTGGGTATGCCTCTTCCTCCCCTCCCCTCCACAGTAAGAGTTTCCACTATTCTAACTGGTGCCGTCGTTTGCCTCCGCTTCACATGCGCAAACCATCCTCATTTCCAATTTTACTTCAATGCACTTAAATGATCGGGTGATTTGGGATTTTGTAAAAATGTTTGTTCTTGTACTTCTTAACAAAATAAGACGTTGACCAAAATTCAAACAAATGTTGACCAAAAGTAAATCAGATGTTCAACATAAACACTGAATCTATAACAACAGACACTACAGACACTGATTATATTCAAACTACTGATACATAAACATTGATTCTTCATTCCACTGTTGTAATCTAAGCACTGATGTTTGAGGTTCAATTTTTATGCTTCATCAGTGGTTGGATTCCAATGTATGTAGAAGCTTTGCTGAGCTGTCATCTTCAAATGCCATTGTCTTGATAGCCTGTTTAAAATATACAGCTTCTTGCTCTTTCTCTTCTGCATCAGTCAACTTTTGCCTCTTTCTTTGGTTTAACATAATGACAGAGGTATCTGATGATGTGAACAGTGGTTCAGAATTGTGGAGCTGCTTCTTTGACATGTTAATAGTTTTGTAATCAGGCTTCTTTGGAAGGCTAGGATCTGTTTCTCTCTTTTTTCTAAGCCTTTCATAAGCTTCATCAGTGTACTGCCTTGTCCATTTTGCTATGGCCTTGGCAGTTGCAACCTTTGCATCAACCAACTCTTGTTTCTTTCTTTTATACTCCAAGGTAAGATCATCAATAGCCTTTTTGTATTTACGCCAATTTGGAGCTGACCTTTTCATGCTTGGATCTCTTTTTACTCTTTCAATTCTATTGAGTTCTGCTTTGAGACCAACAAGTGGCCAATCTTGGAATTGCTCTTCCTTGGCAGGGTAGAACTTCTCACTCATGATCAATGCCAGAATGTCTTTTCTCACATCTTTTTACAGACCAGGTTCTGGTGGTAAATTTGACATTTCTTTACTCAAATCTCTAGCATAGTCTTCCATGAGCTTGACTTTGGTGAGTAAAAACTGATAATGACTTGAATACACATTGTCATTTTCTCCTTCGCATTCAACCCTAGCTATTATTTGAGCTTGTCTAGCTTTTAGTTTTAGATATTCATCCATGTTTTTTGGATTTCTAAAACCAACCAGAGAAGGGAATTTCCTTTTTGAAGGATCATCAATTGTGTAGAACTGCCTCATTTCATTCTTTACTGCATGGAGTTCCAGTGGATAACTGGCAGCTGCTAGGGTACCATCTGCAGACTCATATCCTTGAAGAGATATTGGATCTTTGATTGGATTGACCAATTTTGGAGGAATGAAAGATTCAGGTTTGGTGATTTTGTAAGGTACAGATGAAACAGGATCAGGTGCTGGTATATCATCATCATGCACTTGAATATTTTTTCTTCTAGTATACACATTTTCAGGAGGAGGTGTTTCTATTTGAGGTTTTGGAGCAAACAGAATTATGGCTTGGGAAGGATTGTTAAAAGTGGTAGGTAATTGACTAACAGTTGTCGAAACAACTGGTGTCTCAACCATTGTTGATGTATCAACAGTTGTCTTTTGCTTTAAGGCAGGTGGTGAGTTTTGTGATGATGGTTTTGTTTGGGGTGTTTGAGTAGTGGTGGTGTGTGTTTGACTAACAGCTGTTGAAACAACTGGTGTTTCAACCACTGTTGCCATTACCACGGATGATGTGTCAACTGTTGTCTTCTGCCTTTTAGCAGGTGGTATTGGTGGTGGTGAAGGGATTTTTCGTAATGGAGATAAGACAGTGGATGTAGTGTGTGTTGAAGTCATAGCGGTGAAAGTTTGGATAACAGATGTTGAAATTACTGAAGAAGCAACAACTGTTGATACAACAGGTTGTATGACTTTTCTAGTAGACTTTCTTATGGGCTGAGAATTTTCTTGATCCTTTGCCTCAGAAGTACCCTGTTCATTCATCTCCATAAAAACTCTCTTCTCCTGTTCAAACCTTCCTTTATCCTTTGCCTCCATATCCTTTTTCACCCTTGCTTTTGCATCAGCAATAGCATTTAAGGTTACATCAACCTTTTTGGAACCATCTGGCAAAGGGATGTGTGCAAGCATTGTTGAATTATCTGGTGCAATGTACAGACCATCTTCATATCCCTTTTTCTTCAACTGCCTCATTTTCTCCGCCTTTTTGGCATTATTCGGTGGTGGGCTGTCCACAAAGATGATAGAGGGAGGAGCAGTGCCAGTGGTGTTCATAAATTGAGCCTTCAGGGTTTTTATATCTGCCTGAGTGTCTTTGAACCTAGCTTCCATTATATTTCTGATATTTTGAAGCTGAATTTCATGTTTCTGATCAACATTTGCTCTTTGTTGGTGAAGCAGAGGTTGAAATAATGCCCAAAGGTCAGTGGGAGCAGGTGGTGCCTGCTGTTTTTGTAACAACTGTTGCAGTATGGTTTTGATTTCTGCAACAGATGTATCCAGTTTGTTAAGCCTCTCCCTCAATTCTCGGTACATTAAACCATCATCCAATTTAATGGGATCATCTGATTTCCCACCAGAGGTGGTTGTAACAGTGGTTGACTGAAGGAGACTTTCCCAAAAGTCATCCCCTGTTGCCCCTTTTTCTTGGAACTGGGGACTTCTTTCCTCAGCAGAGGTTACCAATCTAAGCTCACCAGTGTATACAGGATACACACCAGTATTTAGAAAGGTTCCCATAGAAGAAATTGCCTTCAAGGAAGTCTGATTAATGAAACTACTATCCAAGTGTAAACCAGTGGGTTCAACACTTGTAGTAGCTGCTTCACTTGAACTACTGACAGGAAGTACTTGTACATCCTGCAGTGTAACCTCCTCAGGTGTTGTTGGTGGGTTAGCAATGATAGGGAGCTCAGACACAGTCACTTTCTGTGGCATGCTCTCAGTGATAGGGGTTGAGAGGAACTGATTGCTATCTGATTTATATCAACTGCATCCAACAAAAGTTTTGTTTGTGGTGGAATTGTAACAGTGAGTACGGGAGTGGAAAGAGGATTTGCCCCGGGCAGTGGGCTGGGGATGATGGATTCAAGTGAGTCCAAAGCAACATAATTTGATGTCCCTATTCTTACAACCTGTTCTTTTTTAAAAGAAACAGGAGGAGTTTGAGGCTCAGGTTGAGATATTTCTACCATCTGCTGGGAGGAAGTAGCAGCAGTGGTTTCTGGTGACTTTTGTGTTTTCACCGGCAGTGGCTCTGGGATCTCATCTTCCAGAGTTGCCTTTGTTTTAGGTTTGAGGGGCTTTTGTGTTTTCTTCTGTCTTGGTCTTTTGGTGGATTTAGGTGTCGGTTTCACAGCAGTTGTTTTGCTGCTGTGATCACCTTGAGCAGTGGGCTCAGCAGCAGGTGCCTGAGGAGCAGTGGTAGCTGCTAAAGTCTGCTCAGGAGCCTGTGCTTGTGTTTTGGACACTTTTGATAGCCTTGTAAATGTTAACGGTGTAAGGCCATTTATTTGAAAAGGTTCACCCTGGATGAGTACATGAGCATCATCCTTTCCAAATTTCTTTTGAAAATAAAAGCTTAGGAACCTTGGAAATAGTAAAAATGATTTGCTATCAACATTTTTTACCAAGTCATTAAAGATCTCCTGTGAATAGTTAAAGTTTTCCCCATGCAAGATAGCATATGCCAGGTATTGGATCTTTAATGGAATTTCATTGAAAGCAGTGGTCTTATTAGAAACACACATTAAGAGGGTATGAAACAAAAACCTTGGGACAGGGGGAAAACTGCCTTTTTGCAAAGTGTTTTTTTCATTTGCTTTGCATACCCTCTTTCTAAAAAATCTGTTTGATACTCTATTTTAGGGAAAAAAAAGTCTTACCTTCAAGATCATTGAGTTCAAACACCTCAGAAATGGTTTGTGGTGTGATTTTAACATCAACACCCTTTATCGAGGAATTGATAGCTATGGGTGTTTTATCTTGATATTCAAGTTTTGCATTTTTCCAAAATTCCCTCTGGGTTGCCAAGTAAATCGGAGCATCAGAAGTCAACAAAGTTTTGTATTTTGAAGACGAAAGGGCATCTATGACGGAATTGAACATTTCAGTGTTACTTGGTTTTGTCAAGAGACCCAAGTAGTTATGGGGAGCTTTGTATCGAATTTGTATGACCTTTTGACTGGATTTCCTTTTACCTGATGAAGACCGTGATTTTGCCATTTGAGGAAGAAGGACGATGAGGAATTTTGAGAGAAATGGAGGATAACTGCTTTGAAAAAGGAAAAATGAATTCGATTCGACAGTTAAAACCCTGATTGGGGGTTTTGATCAGGGTTTTATAGCACGAAAAGTGAATGCTGACGTGGCAGCGGTTACAAAAGATCTGACGGCTATGAACTGTCCACGAGCCAACCCCTGATGAGTAATGGAACACAGTTGTTTTATGAAAACACTGATGGAATAATAACAGTGGTTGCAATGATTACACTGAAAAACAGTGGGAGACTTTAAGTTATCAGTGGATAGCCTTAAAACATTTTAATGCTTATAATTCATAAAAAAAAATCATTTTAACTATTTTTAAGATGAATTTTGAGATTTTTTAAATAAAGTATTACATATAATCAGTTAGCATGCTGGGGTGATGTGATAAATACCGTTACATATAAACAGCTGATCATGATATGAAATTTAACAATCTAACAGAGTATAAAATACTGATGTTGAATCCACTATAGATGCTGAAGCACTGCTGCTACTGAGCAATGTTTTTCCTTTCGTTGATCAGGCTTTAGGAACATAAGTGCTTGTCTTTAACATGGCTTTGTCTTCAACAGTGGATAGGCCTCATCAATCTTTAAGAACATCAGTATTTATAAGGAGCAGTGGTTAATTATAACAGCCCTTAGCATGATCAGCTGTTATAACGACTCAAAAACCTCTTTGAGAGGAAGCATTGAAAGTATTAAACCTCTGTTGTCTTATCAAACAGATGTTCAGACACAATTCAACATCAACATAATTTAAATCGTACTCAAACACTAAATAATAAATAAAAATAGAATACAACATAGAAACACTGGTACAGAAATACTAAAGTTGAATCCACTATAGATGCTGAAGCACTGCTGTTACTGAGCAGTGGTTTTCCTTTCGTTGATCAGGCTTTAGGTACATAAGTGCTTGTCTTTAACATGGCTTTGTCTTCAACAGTGGATAGGCCTCATGAGCCTTTAAGAACATCAGTATTTATAAGGAGCAGTGGTTAATTATAACAGTCCTTAGCATGATCAGCTGTTATAACCACAACATAACCCTTTGAGAGGAAGCATTGAAACTATTAAATCTCTATTGTCTTATGAAACAGATGTTCAGACACAATTCAACATCAACATAATTTAAATCGTACTCAAACACTAAATAATAAATAAAAATATAACACAACATAGAAACACTGGTACATCAATACTAAAGTTGAATCCACTATAGATGCCGAAGCACTGCTGCTACTGAGCAGTGGTTTTCCTTTGGTTGATCAGGCTTTAGCTACATTGTCTTTAACATGGATTTGTCTTCAACAGTGGATTGGCCTCATCAACCATTAAGAACATCAGTCTTTATAAAGAGCAGTTGTTAACTATAACAATCCTTAGCATGATCAGCTGTTATAACCGCAACATAACCCTTTGAGAAGAAGCATTGACACTATTAAACCTCTGTTGTCTTACCAAACAGATGTTCAGACACAATTCAACATCAACATAATTTAAATCTTACTAAAACAGTAAATAATAAAAAAAAAAATACAACATAGATTCATAAAATAAAATTTATTAATTTATTCATGACCTTAAAACTAAAAGTCCAATAATTACATGACATACTAAACAGTATTAAAGTTCAAATCTAAGAATAACAGCAAGAATTAAGAAACTTTAGTTTCAACTCCATCCATTGCTGAACCTCTAGATGTATGTACTTCAGCATCGCAAAGAACTGCAAGTCTCTATCACCGCACTCTATATTACTGACAACACAAACAAGAAACAAACCTAAAATGCAAAGGTCTCTTCTCAACTGTTGTAGCACATCTAAGTTTTCAAGATATTGCAAGAATCTATCCATACTTTCTATAAAAGAAGAAATCCCAATGACAAACCTGACACAAGAAAACCTGACTTTCGATTTAACGAAAATCTCACAACGCAACTTTTCACGATGTTGCAACAATGATACTGCAACATCCATATTGAAAGGTTGACTTGTGATGGGAATCTTCATTGAAACGACGATGTTGGAACAATGATACTGGAACGATAACATGTTCAACAAACATTCGAACAAAGAAGTGTAATCGGAGATTAGCGCCTAAATCACGAGAAAGATGCATTTGAGAGAGAGATATACGCACACATATATGAGCGAGCGAGATTTGAATCTGATAGTAGATAATTATATCTTATTTATAGGATTAGAATATACGGTTTGAATTTTCAATTTTGAATGTGGGAACTGATAATTATTAAATTATCTTATTTATTGGGAACTGATGTTTATACGTAATCCACAGTAGTATATATCCTTATCCTCTCTTTATTAAAATATTAAATATTTGAATTGTTATGCAAAGTAGGAAAAAAAAAAAGAGAGAGAAGGCCAATTTTCATGATGACTTTTCTGTAGTTACTGATGATGATTTGAAAGCAACTGTCATTGTCATGATGACTTTTCTAATTTTTAAAAACATAATAACCGTGAGTTTGAAATGTCCAAAGCTCAAGAAATTAACATTAATTACTGATTTGATTTGCAACAAATAGTTATAAAGAAATTTTTTGATTTTTTAATTTAATTTTAAATTTTATGATCAAAACAATGTTGTTTGAAATCTTACCTCATTGGTATGTAAAGATGAGGTAAAATGGTAATTTTATTGTAATTCTACTTTTTATTTGATAATTTCAATCTATCACTAAACTAAAACAATCAATAACAAAAAAGTGAGCAGTTGCCGTTTTTTAAGAAAACCACTGATGGTCAACATTAATAGATCTCAACAATAAAAAAAAGTGAGCAGTGGCTATTTTTCCTATCAGTGGATACCCCACGGTTTTTTAAACACTGATGTTTGGTCAGTCAATGGTAAACAAAAAGTGAGCAGTTGCTATTTTTCCTAGCAGTGGCAGTTTTTTAAACAAAGAAGTGTAATCGGAGATAACCCTCAGTTTGAAATTCTAGTTTTGCATATTTTAAAAGTCCAAAGCTCAAGAAATTACAATTAATTATTATTGATTAGATTTGCAACAAATAGTCAAAAAGTATTTTTTTATTTTTTAATTTAACATTAAGGATAAAAATATATATGGTTTGAATTTTGAATTTCAAAATTACTAATATTATTAGTAATTACTGATTTGATTTGACCGCAATTGTGATGATGTTTATTGGGAACTGTTAGGTAAGTAGTGTATATCTTTATATCCCTCCTTAATAAAGTAAATAAATATTAGTAATGATATGCAAAGTAGGGAAAAAAAAAGTATTTTTAGTCAATTCTAAATTACCATCTTGCATAAATTTAATTTCAAAATTTCAAAATTACTGATATTATCAGTGATCTGATTTGAAAGTGAGAAGTGGCTATTTTTACTAGCAGTGGCAGTTTTTTAAACAAAGAAGTGTAATCGGAGATAACCGTCAGTTTGAAATTCTAGTTTTGCATCAGGAAATACCCATCGAGTATTTTTTTTATTTTTTAATTTAAGATTAAATTTCATCAGGAAAACAATATTGGAGGAACTCTTATCTCATTGCAATGTAACGATTAGGTAAAATTGTAATTTCATTTTAATTGTAGTTTTTATTTGATAATTTCAATATATCACTAATTAACACCATGGATGGTAAATATCAATGGATGTCAAGAATAAAAAAGTCACCTGTGGCTATTTTTTCCTATCAGTAGTTTGACCATAAACAGAAGTTTGACCATAAACAGGTGCTTGCACATAAAGAGATGTTTATCTGGTGGTTTAAAACCACTGTTGGGTCAAACAAATTTTACAACAGGACCAATACTCAAATAGATGTTGACCTTAAACAGATGTTTGGTTTAGAGCCAAACATCTGTTAAACCCCAAACATCTGTTTAACCCTGAACAGATGTTTAAGTTAATACCATCTACTGTTCAACCTAACAGGGGTTTCCATTAACTATTGACCAAATTGCAAACAGATGTTAAAACCACTGTTCGTTATTGTACTTCTTTACAAAATTACATAGAATTCAAGAAAACGAAACGATCACTTAAAGAACTATAATTTAACACATAATCTAATCCGGCAAAGCAATCTATTATCTGAGAATTCACTGATTCTTACAACATGAAACAAACTCATAATGAAATACTAAAGTTACATAAGAACCACTGATAATTAAATACTAAATTTGAATCCGTTGTAGATGCTGAACCACTGCTGATACTAAACAGTCGTTTTTCCTTTGATTAATCAAACTCTAGGTACATAAAGTGCAAACAGTCGTTTTCCTGAACAGATGTTTTAGTTAATAACATCTACTGTTCAACCTAACAGGGGTTTGCATTAACTATTGACCAAATTGCAAACAGATGTTAAAAACACTGTTTGTTATTGTACTTCTTTACAAAATTACATAGAATTCAAGAAAACGAAACAATCACTTAAAGAACTATAACTTAACACATAATCTAATCCGGCAAAGCAATCTATTATCTGAGAATTCACTAATTCTTACAACATGAAATCTTCTGCACAAGTCAATTATAACAATAGCAGATCCTTTCTTGCGTTTAGTAGGAACTACTGTGGGTTCTACATCATCATCTTCTGCACAAGTCAATTATAATCATCATCATCATTTAGATATAAGCAAAAATCTATTTTAACTATAAATTTAATAATCTTTCTTTGTGTTTAATTAAACTTTATGCTTCTTTGAATACAAACCTATAATAACCCGCAGCAGATTGTAAGAATTTCAAACAACTGTGATTAGACTGAAATATAAACCGAGAATTAGAGTATATCACTTCAAAATAAAAAACTCAAAATTGAAAATCGAGTAGCAAAAAACACATGCTTTAAACGATGTTGGAACAATAATACTGGAAAACTACCGTGGAACAATCATCATCATTGTATGAGAATACCCTTAATTTATGGAACCTGTAGAATGAAATGCTCCACTGTTGGGTTATTAACTTTCAACCTCACTTTCCCTAAATTCATCAAATCTAATTTTCAACAGGATGTAGTACAATTATTACCTTAATTAAGATATCTTCAACTGCAAACAACAATAGCAAACAACATCAAACAACAATAGCAAACAATAGCAAACAACATCAAACAACAATAGCAAACAACATCAGACAATAATAGCAAACAACATCAGACAATAATAGCAAACACCTGATGTTGAATCCACTGTAGATGCTGAACCACTGCTGTTACAAACAGATAATACCAATGAAACTCTAATTTCAGAAAGAATAATGGCTGAACATACTCAAACATCAATAATCAACAGATGTTATACTCATATCATCACCATCTAGAAAAAATCGCTAATTTCAAAACATATTCAAACATACCAGCTTATGGCAGAAATCTATCCGCAGCTAAGCGGATTTCAACTTTGATGACAACAACCCTAACAATGGTTACATGAAAAGACACAAAAAACAAAGGATTAGTATAAATAACAGGAAATCATGAAAGTATTTCAACTAAAAAAAAAGAAGAACAAACCTTTTGATTAAGTAATCGATGAACAAAAGATGATTTTATGGTGGCGTCTGGAAGAAGATTAAGGTTTGTGAAATTTGAATTTGAATCGCCTGAATATAGAGAGAGAAAGAACCCTAGGCGTTTGTAAAGAAAGATCAGAAGTGAGAAGAGAGGTTATATAAGGAAAAGAGGATGGCACTGTTGGGCGGGAAAAGAGAACTGAGGATGCCCTAATCAAGTGACACGTGGGCCAAATAACTTTCATTTATTATATATAATAGATTTCCACCTTTCTCTTTTAACCTTTAAGTTTTTTTACTTTTTCATTTCTTTTCTTCAAAGTTTTGAACCAACAAAAAAGGCCCTTACACTTTCAAGTTTTCCCACTTTACACCCTTAATTTTTTTACATGAAACACTATTAACCCTTATCTTTAAGTAAGTTGCACATTCAGTTCTAACTTTCAGTAATTGACAACTTTGACCTTCTTAACATTTTCTACTTAATAACTTGACACCTCCTTTGGTTTAAATGACTTTTACGACTTTACACCGCAACGTGGACAAATTATTATACTTTTTTTATCTATGTTCTACTTATTTTATGTACGTTCGTAAACTGTATTTGAAAGTAAGTCGGGTCAAATATACTACGTTTTCATTCAATGGCGATGTATTTTTTTTAAGTAAAGAGTCGGGTCAAATATACAGTATAAATACGAGTTACTTTAACTTCCGACGCCGCCGCAACGCGTGGCGGGTCAAAATCCTAGTTTACAAGAAACTAAAATCCAAACTAACATTGACTTCGCCATTGTCTCAACAATATTTATGAGTGGAAAGTGATTTTTTTTTATAAAAGTACGTTATAAAAAAGTACGTTTTTATGAAGAAAATTATCACGAAATCGAATAGCCAACTAGACCTGGCTCAGCAATGTGGATGGTGTCATAACTAGACCGGACAGTGAACTGGCCGCCGTATGACATCATAAATAAATTAATAATATATATTTATAATTTTGGTGTAGACTTGCAATTTTAAAACTAGCGAGATTAAAACCGCGCGTTGCCAGGGGGAGAGGGAATTTTTTTTTATATCGGGTATCAGCTCGTAACAACACCTGCACATGCTATAGCAAGTGAAAAAGAAAACCCAATAAATGATCGGTATCGGTTTGGTTCTTTAAAAAAAGTAAGCCAAATAATTATAGTAGATATTAAATAGCAAAATTAGTTTAATATAAGGTGTAAAATAAATCCGCATATTGTTGATGCCACTTGACATCCACTCATTGATCAAGCAAATTAGTCGAGTATTGAGGGAACCTGGGGGTTTTGCGTAAGCGGGTTCCCGCATTTATGAGAAAAAAGTTAATGTTAGCAAACGGACACTATTAAAGCTTCTTTACTTCAGTACAGATATTTCCTACATATACAAAAGGAACTTAGGGGAATAGTGTCACACAGCTGTGTGACACTTCCCTATTTGACCACCTGTTTTATTATTTTATATTCGTTTTAAAATTACGGTTTCGTTCTTAATTTAAAATAGAATTACGTTCTCGTCCCAACTTCAAAGTAAAATTACGTTTTTGTCCCTCGCTCAAAATTACGATTTTGCCCTCGGTTCAAAATTATGATTTTATCCCAGATTACAATTACAATTACAATTTGGCCCCAGTTCAAAATAAATTTTTGCTTTTGCCCCAAACTAAAAATGAGTATTTCGTATTTTCGCCCCTTTCAAAAATTATGATTTCGCCTTAAGTTTAAAATTATGTTTTTGTCTGGTTCAAAATAAAAGTATGCTTTTGCCCCCCAATTCAAATTACGATTTTTCCCTCCTTTCAAAATTTTGATTTTGCCCGATCGGATTGAACATGTTGAAAAATTGTTTAAGTGTTGAAGTCAGAACATCACATGGTCGAGTGGCAATCCGATCGGGTGACAATCCGATCGGATGGCAATCCGTTCAATGTTCACACCTCAAAAATGTTGAAAATAAAAGTTAAGTGTGGGACCCAAGGTGCAATCCGATCGGGTGGCTGTCCGGTCGGGTGGCAATCCGATCGGACGGCAATCCATCCCAGACGACCTGATCGTCTTCTTCCCTGGTTATTCTGATAGTTTGAAGTTTTCTCGAGACGTCGTGACTACGTGCTAAGCAACAGAACCTTGCCAAGACCCTTGTGAACCGATTGGACAGGAATCACCCAAACCCGACCCGTTCACTGGTTCGTGACGGTGGTTCATGTTTAACCCGAAATCAGAAACCTCGTGGTTAGAATCCAGATCTTGAACCGACCAACACTAAGAACGAGTAGGAGATCAGAACAAGCTCCGATTCTATCGGTTTGAGTGCATTGAGTGTAAAAGAGTTGAAAGAAAGTTAGAAACCATCTTTCAATCCTTCTACACCATGAATATGTTCAGATCTGTGCAGATCTTTGTTTATTTGTGTGGAAATCGTTCAGATCTAAGTTGTTCTTGGTGGATCGAAGCCAAAACATGAAGTTCATAAGAACACCATGATGTCATCATCCTAGAACACCTTGAATCTTGGTGATTTCACGGTTAAAAATTAAGATTTCAAAAGATAGAAAGGTGTAGGAGTGCGTGTAGATCAAGAAAGTACAATATTTAGGTTGAAAACTTACAAGATTAGCGAGAAATCGGAAGAAATGTAGGTTGAAAGCGCTGGTCGGACGAGTGGTGCAGAAAAGGTAAGTTTGTGATGTGACAGGAGGTATTTATAGGGTTTCCCAAAAAGGAAAGTGGGGGAAATGGAGGAGAGTGGCAACTCGCTCGGGTGGCAGTCCGGTCGGGTGGCAGCTCGGTCGGCTGGCCACTCGAGTGGAGTGTTTGGCGCGACGAGTTTTACGGTTTCGATTCGCGTGCTGAGCGTTGCGATGCGATAATGTTTCCTATTCAAATTACTTTTAATCCCAACTACTATATCAACATACAATCATCCTAATTTAACTTGCGTTTAGCGTTTGCGATTCGATTGCGATTGAGTTTCGATTAATCACCACAACATAACATAAATAAACATGCACAGGTAACACATAAGGCTCACACACACGTAAAACAATATCCAGAACGCGTAATTCGAGTTGCGAGTGCGATTGTGATGAGCGATAAAGCGATAAATCATGCGATAAACATCGATTATACCTCGATTGGTAATAGATACTCTACATAATACAACTAACGTACAGCTTAAAATAGATTATCTACAAGTCAAAGAAGTCAAAACAGGATTTGAGCAAGGAGTGACAGATCGCAATTAGCAATCTTTTCTTCCTTTGACTTCAATCTTGACTTTGACTTTGACTTCTGAAACACGGGGTGTTACAGCCTCCCCCTGTTAAGGGAATTTCGTCCTGAAATTAGGCTTCAGCCGTAACAAACAACTGCGGGTACTTCGCCTTCATGTTGCTTTCCCAAGTGAACTCGGCGCCTCGTTTGCCTTCCCATCGAACCTTCACAATGGGAATGCGCGAGCATCTGAGCTGCTTGGTTTGACGATCCTTGATTTCAATAGGCTTCTCCACGAAGTGTAGTGTTTCGTTTATTTGAAGATCTTCTAGAGGTACAATTAAATCATGCTCAGCCAGGCACTTTCGGAGGTTCGAAACATGGAAAGTCGGGTGGACGTTGCTAAGTTCCTCCGGTAGGTCGAGTCTGTAGGCGACTTTTCTGATCCTTTCCAGAATCTTAACAGGTCCAACATATCGAGGCGCTAGTTTCCCTTTCTTGCTGAATCTGACCACACCCTTCCAAGGTGATACCTTTAGGAGTACGTAGTCGCCAACGTCAAATTCAAGGGGCTTGCGTCGTCTATCGGCGTAACTTTTCTGTCGACTCCGAGCTTTCAGCAGGTTGTCTCTTATTTGGAGGATTTTGTCAGTTGTTTCTTGTAATAGCTCAGGACCGGTTAATTTTGAGTGACCGATCTCGTGCCACACAATAGGCGACCGACATCTTCTTCCGTACAAGGCCTCAAACGGTGCCTTTTGAATGCTGGAATGATAACTGTTATTATACGAGAATTCGACTAACGGCAGGTAAGCGTCCCAATTACCACCGAAATCTATGACACACGAACGGAGCATGTCTTCAAGGGTACGAATCGTTCTCTCAGTCTACCGTCGGTTTGGGGATGAAATGCGGTACTTAGATTAAGTGTAGTACCGAGAGCCGTTTGAAACGTTTCCCATAGACGCGAGGTGAACAGAGCATCTCGATCAGAGATGATGTCGTGAGGCGTCCCATGTCGACAAATGATCTCATCGGTGTAGATTCGGGCTAATCTTTCTACCTTGTAGTCTTCTCGTATTGGCAGAAAATGAGCAGATTTGGTCAATCGGTCAACGACAACCCAGATGCTGTCGTGACTTGATGGCGTACGTGGAAGTTTCGTTATGAAGTCCATAGCTATATTCTCCCACTTCCACATAGGGATTGGGGGTTGTTCGAGTAAGCCAGAGGGTCTTTGGTGTTCAGCCTTGACTTTCGAGCAAGTCAGGCACTTTCCAACATAGAGAGCGATATCCCTCTTCATGCCCGGCCACCAGTACTTGTAGCGAAGGTCCTGGTACATTTTATCGGCACCGGGATGAATAGAATATCGAGACTTGTGGTATTCGTCCATCAAAATCTGTCGTAAATCGGTCCGCTTCGGGATCCAAATTCGGTCCAGATAGTGGAATATCCCATTCAACTTATTCACAAGCTGGGATCCATCGTGATAGATCCTTTCTTTCTTCAAAGTGCGCTCATTAAAACAAGCATGATGGGCTTCGCGGATGAGGGTTTCAAGATCGTACTAGGCTTGGATATTATGAATGCTATGCAGATAACTCCGTCTGCTGAGAGCGTCGACAACGACATTTGCTTTGCCTGGGTGATAATGAATCTCACAGTCGTAATCGTTGAGAAGTTCTACCCATCGGCGTTGACGCATATTAAGTTCCTTCTGGTTAAAGATATGTTGTAGGCTCCTATGATCGGTGATTATCGTACACTTGGTACCATACAGGTAGTGTCGCCAAATCTTTAACGCAAAAACAACTGCGCCTAGCTCGAGGTCGTGGGTTGTATAGTTCTTCTCGTGGATCTTGAGCTGACGAGATGCGTAAGTGATAACCTTGTCTCGTTGCATGAGAACACATCCAAGACCAAGGTTCGAGGCATCGCAATAGACGATAAAGTCGTTGTTTCCGTCGGGTAAAGTGAGAACAGGAGCGTTGCAAAGCATGAGCTTGAGGGTTTGGAAAGCAGACTCTTGTTCGGTTCCCCAAACAAAAGGTTTGTCTTTATGCGTGAGAGCGGTAAGCGGCATAACGATTTTAGAGAACCCTTCGATAAATCGACGATAGTAGCCCGCTAGTCCGAGAAAAGAACGGACTTCAGACGGGTTATTCGGCGTAACCCAACTCTTAACTACTTCAATCTTCACGGGATCGACGTGAATACCTTGACTATTAACAATGTGACCGAGGAATTGAACCTCCTCCAGCCAAAATTCGCACTTGGAGAACTTGTCATATAGTCGATTCCCTTGGGGTAGCTCGAGAACCAAACGTAGATGTTGCGCGTGTTTGGCTTTCAATTTTGAATAGATCAGGATATCATCAATGAACACGATGATGAAGCGGTCAAGAAATGGTTTACACACCCAATTCATCAGATCCATAAAAACCGCGGGTGCGTTGGTTAGACCAAAAGGCATAACAACGAACTCATAATGGTCGTATCGAGTGCGGAAAGCGGTTTTGGGTATATCCTCCTCTTGGATGCGCAGTTGGTGATAGCCTGAACGTAGATCGATCTTCGAGAAACACGTAGCACCTTGTAGCTGGTCAAACAAATCATCGATGTGAGGCAGGGGATAGCGATTCTTGATTGTCAACTTATTCAATTCCCGATAGTCGATGCACATCCTGAACGACCCATCCTTCTTTTTGACGAAAAGTACTGGTGCGCCCCATGGAGAGGTGCTTGGGCGAATGAAGCCTTTATTAAGCAATTCCTGGAGCTGACTCGAGAGTTCACGCATTTCTGACGGAGCGAGTCGATAAGGAGCTCTAGCGATAGGGTTTGCTCCAGGAATGAGGTCGATACGAAAGTCGATATCACGATTTGGCGGTAACCCAGGAAGATCCTCAGGAAAAACGTTAGGAAATTGTCGAACCACAGGAACATCGTTTACACCTGGCCTTCCTTTCTTTTCCTTCTCCGCTACTACAACGTTAGCCAAGAAAGCTCTGTATTCCTTGCGGAGATACTTGCTAGCTTGGACACATGACATGAGCTTGAGACCCTTCGAAGCAGTTTCACCATAAACACATAATAAATCACCATTCGCGAGCGAGAATCGAATCATCTTATCAAAGCACACAACTTCAGCATGGTTTTCACGAAGAAAGTCCATGCCTACTATGATGTCAAAACTTCCAAGTTGCATTGGAATAAGGTCGATCGGGAAGATGTGATTGTTGAGCTCAAGAGTACAATCACGAAGAACATAATTAACAGCGACAGTTCTTTCGGTGGCGACTTCGACATCGAACGTCGAGGGGAGATGGGAGCGCTTACAATTAAGGACCTTCTCGAATTCGAACGACACAAAACAGTTATCGGCTCCAGTATCAAACAGACACGAAGCATAAATACCATTCATAAGGAACGTACCATTGACCATGTTGTTGTCAGCCTGGGCTTGGCGTGCATTGATGTTGAATGTTCTGGCACGGGCGGCTTGTTGCTGTTGCTGTTGCTGTTGAGGCTGTTGCTGCTGCTTCTGAGGCTGCTGCTGTTGGGGCTCTTGTTTCACAACCCTGTTTGGGCACATGTTCGCGAAGTGGTTGGGATCACCACACGCGAAGCAGACTCTGACGTTGATCGCGGGTGCCTGAGCCGCTTGTTGGCCTTGAGGAACAGTGAGAAGAGCTTGTTGAGCAGGAGTGGGAGCTGCGGCGATGCGGGGGCCGGTTCGACAATTGGCGGTGAAATGGCCATACATATTTCAATGCACGCAAAATCTGCAGGCGATACCCACCGGATGATGATAAGTACATGTCGGGCAAGCAGGGTGGGGACCAGTGTATGCACGCTTTGCAGGCGGTGCATAGGTAATTGGTGCTGAGATTGCTGCTGAGCTTGTACGGCTTGAAGCGGAGCAGCAGTAGTAGTGACAGCACAGTTCTTGTTGCTGGAGCTGCTGTTGTTGTGCTTCCTCTTGCGACGGGAGGACTTCGATGACTGAGCGGTGGCGGTTTCAGCGGTTGGTGCGGCGGTAGCTTGGTGCAGGTTCTTCGAAGCTTTATCCCAAAAACCAGCTTTGACGCGCTTGTCGTTGATTTCAGCGGCAAGCAGGTAAGTTTCTTTGATTGTTGCTGGCTTTGAAGCATGCACAAAATCTGCAACACACTCTGGCAGAGCTCAAATGTACTTCTTGATCGTCATCTCCGACGTCTTCACTTGATCAGGACAGATGATACTGAGCTGCTTGAAGCGAGCAGTCAGAGCTGCGTTCTCTCCATCCTTCTGCTTTATATGTAAGAATTCGTCCTCTAGCTTTTGGCGTTCATGGGGAGGGCATAATTCATCCATCATAATGGCCTTCAGCTCTTCCCACGTCAGCTTATAGGCTGCTTCATTTCCGCGTTTGTTCCTCTCGGTCGTCCACCAGTCTAGTGCGCGAGACTGGAAGACGCCGGTAGCATTCAGATTACGGAGATTTTCAGGACATCCACTCTGGCGCAGAGTGACTTCGATGGAATCAAACCATTGAAACATAGCCGTAGGGCCATATTCGCCAGTAAATTCCTTTGGACCACAAGCTTTGAACTGCTTGAAACTAAAAGCAGTCTTCGGTGCATCTATTTGAGATTCTTCAGACGATTTGCTAGCGTTCTCTTTTAGCTCACTAACAATCTGGGGAAGTACTTTAGCGATCTAAGTAGCGACGAGAGAGGCGAGTCGCTTGTCAGCTTTCTTTCGTTTCATAGCACGAGAGTGAAGTGACCCAGTGGACGACATTGTCTGCAACAAACATCGCCATAGGATTCAATCCTTATTTAATCGAATCTCACCTCACACGCCTAATATTACTAAAGCTCAGGAACACGGACACGTAAACACGTAGGCACATAATCAAAGATTCACATAAGCACATAAGCATGTAAGGCACAGAAACATAAAAACACAGAAGCACATAATCACAAAAGGCAGTCAGAATACAGAAACCTATCATTCAAAATCCGCGTGCGTTCGAGAATAGCGATTGCGAGCACACAGCGTATAGCATAGCGAACATCCATTAGTGGCAACGATTCGTCGGCGTTTCGGGGTAAATGTGTAGTGCGGTTCGTGTGTGTCGATCAAGCGAATAGCGAAAATCGAATAAATCACAAAAATCGAAACATATAACCAGGTAAATACACACATAAACACATAAAATCGACGAGTATCAGAGTCAGCAGTTGCGGGCTCAGAATCGAAACATATAAAAATCGAGGATGGATTATCTGCGGCTGTTTAGACATCGACTACCCAAAGTGGTTCGACGATTCACAAGGGCCTTTAGTACACCCTTCACCTTCGGGACTGTGCTCTTGCCTCGAATTTGGGCGAATGGCACGCATCCTTCTAGTTAAATCGTGACTTCAGGTCGTTGGAGTCCGTCGAGACCTTGGTGAGAGTTTTGTAAAATAAATAGGGCGGAAACAAGTCATCAAGGTTCGGGTTTACCCCTGACTTAACAACTTCGTTCCTATTTTGGTCAAAAATAGAGACGAAAATCTGCGTCAAAGTATGGATTTCACTCCTGATTCAACGTAAATTCTCGTGTTTATGGATAAATATGCGGGTTGAACAAGCGATTTAGTCGAGAGTTTGCGGTTTTCACACCTAATCACTTGTTCGTTTTTGAAAAGTAAAGTGCTGTGATAGTGTAGTGCAAGCGAGAATAGTGAGATATAGCAAGTGAGCTTGTATAAAATCCCTAAGGATATGCACAAGTCGGTCTGTTGGTACTTAGACTATAGACTAGGTCGTTCTAAGACATCGACCCGGACTAGGTCGAGTCTTGCCTAATTCCCTATAGTTATGGCTCTGATACCAATCTGTCACACCCCAACCGATGGCGGAATCATCGGGGCGCGGCACTGAGCGAAACAGATTGTTCAAAGAAATTCCATAACATCTAAATTACCGAATAGTTTAAATATCATGTCCCATACCATGACCCATAAGATAAAATAGTTATTACAGACATAGATATTCTTCAAACAAAAGCATGTTCCGACAACTCAGATTTAAATAAATAAAAATAAATTGTCTTTGTTTCTAGACTCTTTCCTAGTCTCGATTTCACAGCAAGCCAAGCAATATAACGTCTTAAGCACCTGCCACATACGTTAAAGTAAAAGTCAATACACATAGTGTAAAGGTGAGCATACAAGTTTAATAGATATAATAGAGTTCGAAATCGTTACGTATAACCAGCACGTACACAGTGTAAAATGAGGCATGTTAGTTATCGACATGAACCTATCGATACCAATGACTGCGGGTTGACTGCCCAAGGCAGTTCATAATACACACTCACCACTGTGAGCCATGTAACAAATTGTCCTTAACAACCCCTGAGTGAACAGGTGCCGAGTCCAAACTATAGTACTATCGTTGCTAAGGCAGGTAGACAGCATTCCATGTGTAAACATAACAAACAAGCATTCATTAAGTCACGTATAACATGCGGTAACGGTTAGCGTTTAAAGTATTGCGTAGTGTGTTCGATGTGATTTAGAATAAGTAACGTATGTAACACCCAAAAGTGCGTAAAGCAAAAAGGGATCGAGTATACTCACAGCGATGATGGATTGAAGGGAGCGCTTAGAGAGTAAGGTTAGCCTGATCAGAACGATAGCATAAACGATAAGGGATGCGTAAAACGATACAAAGTGTCAAAGGATCGGACAGCAATCCGATCGGGTGGCCGGTCGATCGGATGACAATCTGTTCGGGTGGTCGCCCGATCGGGTGGCCACTCGATTGGATTGTCATCTCGTTTGGGATGGATGTGTTTGTGTATGATGGCTTGTCTTTTGAAGTTTTCGTTGTAGCATTTTCAAAACAGAGAAGTATCTCTACCTTTCAGGTCGGTCGATCGAACGACTGTTCGATCGGACATCAATCCGATTGGCGAGGCTTCTCAGGTTGCGAACAAGTTCACATCAGGACAGTCACTCGATCGGATGGCTATCCGATCGGGTGGCAATCCGTTCGGATTGAACATGTTGAAAATTGTTTAAGTGTTGATGTCAGAACATCACATGGTCGAGTGGCAATCCGATCGGGCAACAATCTGATCGGACGGCAATCCGTTCAATGTTCACACCTCAAAAATGTTGAAAATAAAAGTTAAGTGTGGGACCGAAGGTGCAATCCGATCGGGTGGTTGTCCGGTCGGGTGGCAATCCGATTGGACGGCAATCCGTCCCAGACGACCTGATCGTCTTCTTCCCTGGTTATTCTGATAGTTTGAAGTTTTCTCGAGACGTCGTGACTACGTGCTAAGCAATAGAACCTTGCCAAGACCCTTGTGAACCGATCGGACAGGAATCACCCAAACCCGACCCGTTCACTGGTTCGTGACGGTGGTTCATGTTTAACCCGAAATCAGAAACCTCGTGGATAGAATCCAGATCTTGAACCGACCAACACTAAGAACGAGTAGGAGATCAGAACAAGCTCCGATTCTATCGGTTTGAGTGCATTGAGTGTAAAAGAGTTGAAAGAAAGTTAGAAACCATCTTTCAATTCTTCTACACCATGAATATGTTCAGATCTGTGCAGATATTTGTTTATTTGTGTGGAAATCGTTCAGATCTAAGTTGTTCTTGGTGGATCGAAGCCAAAACATGAAGTTCATAAGAACACCATGATGTCATCATCCTAGAACACCTTGAATCTTGGTGATTTCACGGTTAAAAGTTAAGATTTCAAAAGATAGAAAGGTGTAGGAGTGCGTGTAGATCAAGAAAGTACAAGATTTAGGTTGAAAACTTACAAGATTAGCGAGAAATCGAAAGAAATGTAGGTTAAAAGCGCTGGTCGGACGAGTGGTGCAGAAAAGGTATGTTTGTGATGTGACAGGAGGTATTTATAGGGTTTCCCAAAAAGGAAAGTGGGGGAAATGGAGGAGAGTGGCTGGTTGATCGGGTGGCACCTCGACCGAGTGGCAACTCGCTCGGGTGACTCGAGTGGAGTGTTTGGCGCGACGAGTTTTGCGGTTTCGATTCGCGTGCTGAGCGTTGCGATGCGATAATGTTTCCTATTCAAATTACTTTTAATCCCAACTACTATATCAACATACAATCATCCTAATTTAACTTGCGTTTAGCGTTTGCGATTCGATTGCGATTGAGTTTCGATTAATCACCACAACATAACATAAATAAACATGCACATGTAACACATATGGCACACACACGTAAAACAATATCCAGAACGCGTAATTCGAGTTGCGAGTGCGATTGCGATGAGCGATAAATCATGCGATAAACATCGATTAAACCTCGATTAGTAATAGATACTCCACATAATACAACTAACGTACAACTTAAAATAGACTATCTACAAGTCAAAGAAATCAAAACTGGATTTGAGCAAGGAGTGACAGATCGCAATTAGTCCGTTCAGATCCGGATTCCACCGTTTTAAATGAAAAGTCGAGAAAGATAAGAGAAAACATAAGTTTTAGCTTAAAAAGTCTAGATTTAGTTAAGATTCAGTGTAAAACATATGAAATTCCTTAGATCTAAGCTAGATCTTGACTAGAATGACATCACACAACAGTTTGGTACAAACCGCCATGATGACATCACCTTCAAGAGCTCAATTCTTAGAGATTTCATGGTGAAAATGGGATTTCAAAGGAGAATCATGTAGAGAATAACGTGTAGATCAAAGTTGTACAAGAATCTAGTGTAAAACGTACCGAAATCGCCAAGAAATGAAGAAGAAGTAAGAGTGCGTGCGTCTGGATCAAGTGAGGCTGTCACATCAGTGAGAATGATATGACAGGCCTATTTATAGTGTCAGAGTGAGGGTGTAAAGCAGTGTGCACGGATCGGATGGCACTTCGATCGAATGGCCATCTGATCGGTTGGTCATCCGATCGGATTGCCATTCAGTCAATCCCATCCTTTCCGCGTTCCCGTCTTTATTTCGTTTTGCGAGTTAAATTGAGCGTTGCGTTGCGCATTATTGGGTAATAGCATCTCGTAACTAGATTACATTATTAACACATAAGTTTCCAAGTTTCATAGTTTCCGCCAGTGACAAGTCTCCAGTCTCTCGTTCAACCAAGTCTCAAGTTTCACGAGTCTCAAGAGTCAAGCACCAAAGTATCAAGAGTCAAGAATCTAGATTCCAAGTATCAAGAATCATAGTTTCCAAGCATCAAGTATCAAGAATCATAGTTTCCAAGTATCAAGTGTCAAGAATCGTAGAATCATAGCATTAAGTCTCAAGAATCATAGTATTAAGTATCAAGAATCAAGATTCAAGTATCCAGAGTCTAGTATTAAAATCAAGTGTCATAGCATCATAGACTCACAAAGTTTCAAGTTTCAAGATTCAAGTATCATATAGCATCACAAGTGTCAAGTATATCATAGTATAGGGGCTAAAAGTGACAATAATTAAAAGTCTATGGACGCAGGCGCTACAGTCTCCCCTCCTTTAGGAGATTTCATCCCCGAAATCTAGGAAGAAGACTGCTCGAAGAGCTGCGAATACTTAGTCTTCATCTCACCTTTCAGTTCCCAAGTGAATTCGGCGCCATGCTTTCCTTCCCATCGAACCTTGACTATGGGAATTTTGCTGCGCCTCAAACGCTTGACACCTTGATCCATGATTTCGACCGGTTTCTCCACAAAGTGTACAACTTCGTTTATTTGTAAGTTTTCAAGAGGAACCTGCAGTTCTTCGTCGGCTAGGCATTTACGTAGGTTAAACACGTGGAACACTGGATGCACGTTGTTTAGTTCTTGTGGCATGTCGAGTCTGTACGCCACCTTGCCAATCCTTTCGAGTATCGTGAAAGGACCCACATAGCGAGGGGCGAGCTTTCCCTTCTTACCAAAATGAACTACTCCCTTCCAGGGAGATACCTTGAGAAGAACTCCGTCACCAACATCAAATTCCAGAGGCTTGCGCCTTTTATCAGCATAGCTCTTTTGTCTGCTCCTAGCCTTGATCAAGTTATCACGGATCTGAAGAATCTTATCCGTTATCTCTTGAATGATTTCAGGGCCAGTAAACTGCTTGTCACCCACCTCATGCCAGCTGAGAGGAGATCGGCACTTGCGGCTATACCAAGCTTCGAAAGGAGCCATTTGAATACTGGAATGATAGCTGTTGTTGTACGAGAACTCAATCAATGATAAATGTACATCCCCATTACCACCAAAGTCGATGACATAAGAACGGAGCATATCCTCTGGGGTTTGAATGGTACGCTCGGTCTGCCCATCTGTTTGAGGATGAAAGGTCGTGCTAAGATTCAAATGAGAACCCATAGCGGATTGAAAAGTTTGCTAAAGATGTGAAGTAAAACGACCATCACGGTCCGAGATTATGTCAAGAGGTATGCCATGACGGCATATAATCTCATCAGTATAGATTCGAGCAAGTTTCTCCACTTTATAATCTTCACAAATATGAAGAAAGTGGGCTGATTTGGTTAAACGATCAACAATCACCCAGATACTGTCGTGACCAGACGGTGAACGGGGTAGTTTAGTAATAAAGTCCATAGCGATACTATCCCATTTCCAAACAGGGATTTCGGGTTGTTCTAAGAGTCCAGAAGGACGCTGATATTCGGCCTTTACCTTCATGCAAGTAAGGCACTTAGAAACATATACAACAATGTCCTTCTTCATACCAGGCTACCATTAAGTCATACGCATATCATGGTACATCTTATCATCGCCAGGATGAATAGAGTAACGGGACTTGTGAGCCTCATTCATAATGAGCTCACGGAGATTATCGTGATCTAGCACCCAGATGCGATTGAGGTAGTATTGAAGTCCATCAGACTTAGTTTCGAGCTGATCCACGGCAGAACCATGTACTTCAACAGTTAGATTACCTTCATTAGCTGACGAATACTGAGCTTCATGGATACATGCATGAAGATCACTAGAGATACGAATAGCCTTAACATGAGTTTTACGACTAAGAGCGTCGGCCACTACATTCGCCTTGCCAGGATGATAGCGAATTTCGCAGTCGTAGTCGTTAAGCAATTCCACCCAACGTCTCTGTCGCATGTTCAGTTCCTTTTGGTCAAAGATATGCTGAAGGCTCTTATGGTCGGTGAAAACCACACACTTCGTACCATACAGGTAGTGTCGCCAGATCTTTAACGCAAACACAACTGCACCAAGCTCCAGATCGTGAGTAGTATAGTTTTTCTCATGCACTTTGAGTTGACGAGAGGCATAAGCAATAACCTTGTCCTGCTGCATGAGCACACAACCCAAGCCACGGTTCGAGGCATCACAATATACCACGAAGTCGTCATTCCCATCAGGTAGGGTGTCACACCCCAACCAATGGCGGAAACATCGGGGTGCGAACACTAAGCGTTCAGATTTCTCATGAGATTTCCACAACACTATTCACGACGATAGAGATTAATGGATTTCATGCATAATTCTGTCTAAACAAAAATTCAACATCAACATCAAGTACCAAAACATAACAATGATTGTTCAAATTATTCTAAATAGGTTTCTAAGTTCACTAGGTGACGTTTCTAGGCATTCCCCTAGCTTGATTTCCATGTTCCTCAGCAACCTATCAGCCTGCAACATGTATTAAAATATCAATACAAAAGTATTGGCGAGTATACAAGTTTGATACTAGAATAGTAGATTATAATAACTCATATCCATAGTGTAAGCAATGAAAATAGTTTACAGCCGTGCTAGTGTCGCAGTCCATGCAGTGATAGCCCAAGTATCCCGATGCTTTAGTGTTTACCCAAGACTCAAGGTAAACTAGAATCCTCCTAACAATACCCCCGAAGAATAATGGGAGAGGTGCACCCCCTATAGCGCTACTATTGTTAAGGCGGAACTACACACTCTGGATTAAACGTCACATAGCACAAAGAGTCAAGAATCAAGAATCACAAGTTTCACATAGGATAGAGCATAAGTTTTCAAGATTCAAGTTTAAGTCTCATAGAATACATGTTACACCCCAAAAGTTTAAAGTAAAAGGGGATCGAGTATACTCACAATGATTGCTTAACAGTCGCAACTGTTATTGGATCAAAGGGAGCTCTTTTTATGGATTAGCCTGGTTAGATTGCAATGGGGTAAGAGTCGGGCAGAGTAACGAGGTTGAATAAAGCGGTTAACAGGTCACTGGGTCGGATGGTTGTCCGATCGAACGGTTGTCCGATCGGATGGCCAGTCGACCGGGTGGCCTTGTGTGTGTACAGTGACAATGGCTGCCCGATCGGATGGCTATCCGATCGGGTTGCCATCTGTTCGGTTGAGAACAACAATGAAGTAAGACCAATGTGGCTGTCCGATCGGATGGCCTAGTGTGAAGAAAGGCTGTCCGATCGGATAGTAATTCGATCGGCTGGCCTAGTGTGAAGAAAGGCTGTCCGGTCGGATAGTAATTCGATCGGCTGGCCTAGTGTGAAGAAAGGCTGTCCGATCGGTCGGCTGTCCGATCGGCTGTCTAGTGTGAAGAAAGGCTGTCCGATCGATCGACTGTCCGATCGGCTGGCCTATTGTTCTTGTTTACCAACTTTCGTAAAATTCCTAAGTTTGAAAATTTAAATGGTGACGTCATGGCACGTATTGAGACAACAGTAACTCATCGTTTTAACAGTCATTCCGATCGGTCGGGAACCACCCCAGTCCAACCAGTTGTCTGTTAGCGACGGGTTTATGCCAGAATCCATCCCGTGATCGTCTTGATCAGTGAACAATCCGTTCTTAAACCAACTCTAGACCACCGATCAAGTCTACAGTCTGTTCAGTCACGTTTATCACCGAAGTAAATTAGTAATTTGAAGAAAAGGTGAAGAACAACCCAAGTTTTATATGAAAAGTATAGATTTAACTTAGATTTAGTGTAAAAACGTATGACATACCTTAGATCCGAGCTATATCTTGCTTAGAATAACATCACATGGCAGTTTGTACAAACCACCATGATGGCATCACCCTCAAGAACTCAGATCTGAGAGATTTCACGGTGAAAAGTGTGATTTCAAGTGAGAATCACGTAGAGAATGATGCGTAGAGTAAGAAAGTACAAAAATCTAGCTTGAAACGTACCGAAATCGATGAGAAAACGAGAGATTAGTGTGCGCGTGCATCTGGTTCAGGCAAAGCTGTCACATCACTCATAATGGTGATGTGACAGCCTATTTATAGGTGAAGGGAGAAGGGAGGAAAGGTGGTTCGGCTGGGGTGTCATCCGATCGGCTGGTCGTTCGATCGGATGGCCACTCTGGCCATTCCATCCTTCCGCGTTTCCCGATTCTGATTTGTTTTACGCGTTAGGTTAGGCGTTGCGTTATGTATAGGCAGAAGAATTAACTAGATTATAGCTTCTACATCAAAAGTTTGCAAGATTAAATATATTCCGCCAGTGACAAGGCTCCAGTCTCTCGTTTAACCAAGAATCAAGTTTCACGAGTCTAAGGAGTCAAGCACCAATTAGATTTAAGGGTCAAGAGTCATAGCTTCTCAAACATCAAGAATCAAGAGTCCAAGTATCAAGTATCAAGAATCAACAATAAGAATCTAGTTTCCATAGTACCAGAAATCAAGTGTCTAGATTAAGCATCAAGGGTCAAGTATCTAGATTAAGTATCAAGTCTCATAGTTTAAGTGTCAAAATTAAGCATCTAGAATAAAGAGTCAAGCACCATAGTATCAACAAGATTCACACCAGAAGTATTAAAACATCAACTCCATAAAACCACAGGGACTAAAATTGACAACTTCTCAGAAGTTCAGGGACTGTTCTTGCCAAGTGTCTAAAGTTTAGGGACGCTGGGCGTTACAGTCTCCCCTCCTTTAGGAGATTTCGTCCCCGAAATCTTAGAAGAAGACTGCTCGAAGAGATGCGGATACTTGGCCTTCATATCACTTTTCAGCTCCCAAGTGAATTCGGCACCGCGCTTTCCTTCCCATCGAACCTTAACAATGGGAATTTTGCTGCGCCTCAGACGCTTGACAGTTTGATCCATGATTTCGACCAGTTCTCCACAAATTGAACAGCTTCATTTATCTGCAAATCTTCAAGAGGAACCTGCAGTCCTCCGTCGGCTAGGCATTTCCGTAAGTTAGATACGTGGAACACTGGATGCACGTTGTTTAGCTCTTGTGGCAAGTCGAGTTTGTATGCTACCTTGCCAATCCTTTCAAGTATCACGAAGGGACCCACATAGTGAGGCGCAAGCTTCCCCTTCTTCCCAAAACGAACTACTCCCTTCCAAGGAGATACCTTGAGTAGAACTCGGTCACCAACAGCAAATTCCAGAGGCTTCCGCCTATTATCAGCATAGCTCTTTTGTCTGCTCCTAGCCTTGATCAAGTTATCACGGATCTGAAGAATCTTATCCGTTGTCTCTTGAACAATCTCAGGGCCGGTGAACTGCTTTTCCCCAACCTTATGCCAGTTGAGAGGAGATCGGCATTTTCGCCCATATAAAGCTTCGAAAGGAGCCATCTGAATACTGGAATGGTAGCTATTGTTGTACGAGAATTCTATCAATGGTAAATGTACATCCCAGTTACCACCAAAGTCGATGACACAAGAACGAAGCATATCCTCAAGGGTCTGAATAGTATGCTCGGTCTGACCATTCGTCTGGGGATGAAAGGCCGTGCTAAGATTCAAGTGCGTACCCATAGCGGATTGAAACGTTTGCCAAAGACGTGAAGTAAAGCAACCCTCACGGTCCGAGATTATGTCAAGAGGTACGCCATGACGGCTTATAATCTCATCGGTATAGATTCGGTCAAGTCTCTTCACTCTGTAATCTTCACGAATAGGAAGAAAGTGAGCGGATTTGGTCAAACGATCAATAATCACCCAGATGCTATCGTGACCTTTAGAGGTACGGGGTAGTTTGGTAATAAAGTCCATAGCAATGCTATCCCATTTCCAGACAGGTATTTTAGGTTGCTCCAAGAGTCCAGAAGGACGCTGGTGTTCAGCCTTTACCTTCGAGCAGGTAAGGCACTTAGACACATAGACAACAATGTCCCTCTTCATGCCAGGCCACCAATAAGTTGTACGCAGATCCTGGTACATCTTGTCGGCACCTAGATGGATAGAGTAACGTGATTTGTGAGCCTCGGTCATAATGAGCTCACGGAGATTATCGTGACCTGGCACCCAAATACGATTTAGATAATTCTGCAGGCCATCAGATTTAGTTTCGAGCTGGTCCATTCTAGCGCCGTGAACTTCTTCTTCTAGACTTCCTTCATTTGCTGCTGAATACTGAGCTTCGCGAATACAAGCATGCAAATCACTAGATATCCGAATAGCCTTGACATAAGTCTTACGACTAAGAGCGTCAGCCACTACGTTCGCCTTACCAGGATGGTAGCGAATTTCGCAGTCGTTTAGCAATTCCACCCAACGCCTCTGTCGCATGTTCAGTTCCTTCTGGTGAAGACTACACACTTAGTACCATATAGGTAGTGTCGCCAAATCTTTAACGCAAAAATCACCGCACCAAGCTCCAGATCGTGAGTAGTGTAGTTTTTCTCATGCACTTTGAGTTGTCGAGAGGCATAAGCAATAACCTTTTCCCGCTTCATGAGCACACAGCCCAATCCACGGTTCGAGGCATCGCAATACACCAGAAAGTCTTCGTTGCCATCAGGTAGAGTTAACACAGGAGCATTACACAAAAGATTCTTAAGGGTTTGAAAGGAGTTCTCTTGCTCGGGACCCCAAACAAAAGGTTTCTCCTTCTGAGTTAGTGTAGTAAGAGGAACAGCGATTTTAGAGAAATCCGTGATGAACCGGCGGTAATAACCCGCCAATCCTAGAAAAGAACGAATCTCAGACACAGATTTAGGCGTACACCAATTCTTCACTGCCTCAATTTTCGAAGGGTCAACATGAATACCCTGACTACTAACAATATGACCAAGAAACTGCACTTCGTCAATCCAAAACTCACACTTAGAAAATTTAGCATATAGACGTTCAGCCCGCAAAAGTTCCAGCATAAGATGTAGATGGCGAGCATGATCAGCTTTAGACTTAGAATAAATAAGAATATCGTCAATAAAGACTATAACAAAACGATCCAAATAGGGCTTACAAACGCGGTTCATAAGGTCCATGAACACGGTGGGTGCGTTAGTCAAACCAAAAGGCATGACCACGAACTCGTAGTGCCCATATCGAGTACGAAACGCAGTTTTTGGAATATCATCTTCGAGGACATGTAGTTGATGATATCCAGAACGTAGGTCAATTTTTGAGAAACAGGACGCGTCTTGTAGTTGGTCAAATAAATCATCAATACGGGGCAAAGGGTAACGGTTCTTCACGGCAAGCTTATTAAGTTCACGGTAGTCGATATACATACGAAACGAACCATCCTTTTTCTTGACAAATAGTACGGGAGCACCCCACGGTGAGGTACTTGGACGAATAAAACCTTTATCGAGCAGTTCCTGTAGCTGGCTGGATAACTCTTACATCTCGGAAGGTGCAAGACGTTAAGGAGCCTTGGCGACAGGAGTCGCACCAGGTACGAGGTCAATATGAAAATCAACGGATCTGGGAGGAGGAAGACCAGGTAAATCCTCAGGGAAGACATCAGGAAAATCACACACAACTGGAACATCGTTTATGTTCTTCCCCTTGCCATTTTGTTCCACCACGTGGGCTAAGAAGGCAGGGTTCTGTTTACGTAAACTTCTGCTCGCCTGTGTGCATGACATCAGCCTTAGTCCTTTCGAAGGTCGGTCCCCATAGACATACAAAAGATCACCAGACGGAAGAGTTAGACGGACAAGCTTTTCATGAAACACGATTTCGGCATGGTTCTTACGCAACCAGTCCATACCGACAATGACATCAAAACTACCCAAACGTATTGGGATAAGATCAATAGCGAATACATGATCGTTAAGTATCAAGGAACAATCACGCACGATAGAGTTCACAAGAATCGACTTACCATTGGCGACCTCAACAGAGAACGACTCAGGTAACTTATAGCGTGTACAATTTATCAAAGACTCGAATTCTACGGACACAAAACTCTTATCAGCACCAGTATCAAATAGGATCGAAGCATAAAGATTATTAACGATAAATATACCATTCACCACGTCATTGTTGTTGCGAGCCTGATTAGCATTGAGGTTGAACGCTCGTCCACGAGCGGCTACTGGTTGCTCTTGGTTCAGCTGGGGGCAACGGTTACGGAGATGAGTAGTATCCCCACACTGAAAACATGCACGAATGGCATTGATCGGTCCTGGGTTCTGCAGAGGAGGGGCCGGAAGAGATGCTTGAGCTGGTGGAGCAGGAGCTTGCTAAGCTTGAGGAGCAGGATTAGCTTGACGACAGTATGGAGCCGTGTGACCATAACGGTTACAATTGGTGCATAATCGGCATGCAGAAGTAGCAGGATGATGAAAGTTGCATTTCGCACACTTGGGATAAGACCCAGTGTATTGCTTCTTTGCTTCGGGAGCAGCAGGGTTAGCAGCAGCAGGAGTAGGGGCAGGTTTCGCAGCAGAGTTAGCAGCAGGAGTAATAGCATTACATCCCGAGCCCTGAGCTTTCCGTTTCCTGTTCTTGCTGCCACTCGGCTGTTGAGTGACTTGATTTGCAGTCTTTGAGGGAGCAGGGATAGCAAACTGTCTATCATGCACACGATTGTTGTTAAGACTAGCTGCGAGACGGTAGACTTCCTCAATAGTATCTAGCTGAGCTGCTTCGATGGAATCATGCATAGCAGGAGGTAGACCGTTGATATACTTAGTTATCATCCATTTAGGGGTTGAAACCAAGTGAGGGACGATAAAACTTAGCTGCTTGAACCGGGTAGTATACGCCATGTTGTCATCACCGACTTGTTTCAAATGCCAGAATTCTTCTTCGAGCTTGAGCTGCTCATGGGGAGGACAGAACTCGAGCATTATGAGTTCTCGCACCTCCCACGGGAGAGCATAGGCTGCTTCATTAGTACGGATGTTTCTTTCATTGGACCACCATTCCAAAGCCCTACCCTGAAACACTCCAGTTGCACTCCTGGTTTTCAAATGTTCAGGGCATTCACTGTTGATGAAAGTGACCTCTATGCTGTCAAACCACTCAAGCATAGCTGTCACCCCATCACTGCCCGTAAACGGTTTGGGGTTGCAGGAGACGAAGTGTTTGTAGTTGAACTTGGTAGCTTTCGCTTCTCTACTTTAGAGTCCACAGAGGATGGAGGAGTGGTAGATCCTTGAAGCTCAGAAACGATCTTTGGCATGACCCGAGCAATCTGATCGGCCATGAAAGACATCATCTTCTTCTAAGACTTCTCTCTGGATCTCCTAAGAGCGTCAGATGTTCTGCGAGCAGACATCTACAGATCCAACAAACGGGACCGTATAAGTCTAAGTTCACTTGATTTCATAATATAGATTACGCACAGGATAGATTTAAGAATCTAGATTGAACCATCACAAAATTCACGACCTTCGCATGGCGCGTTGCACGAAGCTCGGTCAATCATGCCAAAAACGCTTATATATAGGAAGTACCAGCGGCGTATCCACCACGCTTCGGGCACATTGCCTTACCCCGTACTCAGTGTCATGTTACGTGTCGCGATTACCACCCATAACAATTTACTTATCATTATCATCATCATATATCATAGATTGTTCAAATAGCTTCGCATAGATTAGATTCAAATAGTTTATTCATAGTATTCTCGATAGATCGACATAGATTAGCTTATAGAATAACCCAATATTTTAACATGATTACTTAATAGAGTAACATAGATTAACTCAATAGATTGCCACAGATTAATCTCAATAGTTCAACACAATAGATTAACATTGCTAGAGTACGCATAGATTACATGCATGGCTTTAGAGTCTACATAGATTGCATAGATTCTCCGTAGACTTCGCGAATAAAGTTTCCATAGATTACATAGACTATCCACACTGGTCTGCAAATGTCACACCCCCAAAATCCACATGCGGAGTATCACCGCTTGGAGGCGTGACTGACCAGGATCAAGCCACCAATCATATTGAACAAGTAAATAAGTAAACACAATTCAACAAACCAATATGAAAGGTGTTCAAAACCAAAGCATAGTTAAATGTTTAGCGGAAGCATAATTTGTAAAAACCCATAACAAGTATTAAATATGAAATAAGGTAAAGTCTAAAGCATGGCAGACACCGCCATGTCCCACAACGACCGTTCCTCCCTGTGCAAGCTCCATGGATACCTAATGACCTGCAAGGCATGTAGCAACGAATCAACAACAAAGTTGAGCGAGTTCACAGTTGGTTGTTTGGTTAACGTATTCATTTCATAAATCGTATGTATTCGTATTGTAAACCATGTATCGCGTTAATCCTTGCTGCCAGTCCAGGCATGCGTGCGATGATTAGTGGGGGCTTCCCATGTGTTACAAGACCACGCGTATCGACTGCTACGAAAATATAATATGTGCCCTAAGTCAATGTCTATCAGCATTGACCCTTTGCCCATAGTCCATTAGTACACGCCCGTCCGACTGGCACGGTGTGAGGTTTGTTAAACCTAATAGCGCTATTAACTAATGACCCGCTCGCCCTAGGCCTCGGCGATTAAGTCGATAATTGAGGGACTTCCTTTGATAGAGGTGATGGTCTTAAGATCGTGTACGTAGGTTTTACGTACGTGCCCTTCAATCCGAGGACAGTAGTAATTAGTTTCAATGTAATTATTGTACGAGTAGTTATCCAATCCCATTCCCAACCCCTGGGAATCCCATGCCTTGGCTAGTGTGAACTCACCTTGGTTTGCTCGGCAGATTATACAGAAAGGTCAAGTCTAGCAGCTAGTGGTCAACCACGTCCTAACATGGTTATCACACATGTCAGGTTTAGGTTCAAGTAAAGCACGTATGATTACACATAGTTTAACAGATTGCTAACACGTATCGATCATGGCAACATAGTATACACATAGAACGTTTTAAATGATATCGGTTTAGCATACAAATGAAGCCCACACAAGTCTCGGCCCAACACGTTGTGCGATCAGCACATCCTTGTGCGATCCACAGCGTGTTGTGCGATCTGATAAAAGCCCGGCCCAAACATAACACCCGGCCCAACAATTAAACCAAACAACAACTTGTGCGATCAGCTCTATTACGCAGCCCAAGTCTACGGCCCAATAAATAGCCTTAGGCCTTGTGCGATCCTATTGGGTTGTGCGGTCGTACCTGGCCCAACATATAATCACGCGGCCCAAATAACATTCAAACAAACATCCTTGTGCGACTGGAGACCCCTTGTGCGATCAGGGCCTCTTGTGTGACCAGATCAGCTTGTGCGACTAATCTACTTGTGCTAGAGGACATCTTGTAGTACCAAGATGCCTTGTGCGACTGTTTTTAAGTTTCCTATTTTTGTGCATATCAGTTACCAGATTCAATGATTTCCAAAATTATCATTTATCAAGTAACACAATATCCAACTATTCTAAGCCACCTACAATCGATCAAACTAGCAATTTAACAATTAAATCATATGAACCCTAAATAACATCAGAACATAAACAATAATCATAACACCAATTATATTAACATGTCTCATAATCTTGATCACTAGCAACCATCCTATTCTAAACACATCACGGCCGAATAATCAAACATTTGGTTTCTCCTTCATCAAGAAACCTAATTTGTACTAACACAAACAACTCAGCCGATTACATACATACAACAAGTTTCATCATTTGATCCTGAATCATTATGTAAACAAATCCGAAAACAAAACATGGCAGCCGATTAACATCATCATACACGTAAACATCATGGCAGCCGATTGATATCATCATACATGTAAACATCATGTTCATCATCCATTCAATACTTAATCATTCAATCAAATCGTGAAATCATAACATTATTCATAACACACTAATCATAAAGCACTAACCGATTAAGATAAGATGAGAGTGATCCGAATCACAAGCTTCGAGAGGGGAAGAGGTGTTGTTGCCGTCGAGTTCTAGAGAGAAGGAAGAGAGCTAGGGTTTGTGTGTGTGGGTGTTTAGTAACAAATGAGGAGTATACTCTATCCCCTAATGTTATGCGACAAAGAGAAGGAGTGGGCCGAACCCTCAATGGGCTGCCCATTGATCCGAATACAAAGTGTAGCCCAAATGGGCTTGTGCGATCGAATGGTGTTGTGCGTTTGGGTCGTTCCTACACATACATACAACACAACATATAATCACTTAACATTCAATAACGTAATATTCCATTAAATCATCCAATACACATAGTCACATAAAGTTTACAAAGATAAGTTCGAAATACGAGTTGTCACATTATCCCCAAGTTGAAAGAAATTTCGTCCCGAAATTTAGCACGTACTCACTGAGGAAGCTAGTTAAGTTGCATGGTTTTCCTGTTTTTCCTGGGGTGTCACATCCTCCCCCCGTTGATCTGGAATTTCGTCCCGAAATTCCGTAGCTTCAGCCTCAGTAGTGGTTGTACCGTGTGCGAACAGTTGGGGATACTTTTGTTTCATCTGATCTTCGCGTTCCCAGGTGAACTCTGGGCCGCGACGTGAGTTCCAACGAACTCGTACAATAGGTATCCTAGTACGCTTGAGGACCTTAACATCCCGGTCCGTGATTTCAACAGGTTCCTCGACGAATCGTAACTGCTCGTCGATAGTGAGCTCCTTCAAAGGAACTATGTAGGTCTCATCTGACAGACATTTCTTCAGATTTGACACGTGGAAAACATTGTGAACTGCACTGAGTTCTGCTGGTAAGTTCAGTCTGTAGGCCACCTTGCCTATTTTCTCAATGACTTCGAAAGGTCCAACGTATCGTGGGTTAAGTTTGCCCCGTTTCCCAAAACGAACCACACCCTTCCAGGGTGAAACTTTGAGTAGTACACGCTCCCCAACCTGGAGCTCTAGTGGTTTTCTGCCCTTATCGGCGTAGACTTTCTGACGGTCACGAGCTGCCGCCATTCGTTGTCGTATCTGAGCAATTTTCTCTGTTGTGTCAACCACATGTTCTGGTCCAGTAATCTGACTATCCCCCACCTCTGCCCAACAAAGAGGTGACCGGCATTTACGCCCGTACAATGCCTCAAATGGAGCAGCTTTAATGCTGGTGTGGTAGCTATTGTTGTACGAAAATTCCACAAGCGGCAGATGCTTTTCCCAGCCGTTGCCAAAGTCAATTACACATGCCCTAAGCATGTCTTCGAGGGTCTGGATGGTGCGTTCAGACTGCCCATCCATTTGCGGGTGATAAGCTGTGCTCATATCTAATCTTGAGCCAAAGGACTTGTGCATTGCTTGCCACAGTTCTGATATAAAACGTGCATCTCGATCCGAGATGATAGAGGTGGGCACCCCGTGCCTCGAGACAACTTCCTTGAGATATACTTCTGCTAGGGTGGAGAACTTATCTGTTTCTTTGATGGCCAAGAAGTGAGCAGACTTTGTGAGTCGATCCACGATCACCCAAATAGTATCGTTACCACGTTGTGATCTAGGCAGGCCAGTAACAAAATCCATGGAAATTTGCTCCCATTTCCATTGTGGTATCTCTGGTTGTTAAAGGGGGCCTGAAGGTTTCTGGTACTCCGCCTTGACTCTCGCACAAGTCAAGCATTTGCTAACGTAAGTTGCTATGTGGGCCTTCATGCTAGGCCACCAATATGTGGTTTTGATATCGTGGTACATTTTATCCGAACCAGGGTGCACTGAGTAGCGAGACTTGTGTGCTTCATCCATCACAAGCTCTCGTAGGTTGCCATAAAGTGGGACCCAAATGCGTCCCGTGACGCAGTAAGCATCGTCTTCCTTCTGTTCTAAGTGTTGCCTTGAGCCGCCCTGACGTTTTCCGGTTTAAATGCTTCTACCTGGGCATTTCGTATTTGATTAGGGAGACCAGACTGTATAGTGAGTTGTAAAGCTCGTACGCGCTTGGGCGTAGTGTCCTTTCGACTGAGGGCATCAGCCACAACATTGGCTTTGCCTGGGTGGTACCTGATCGAGCATTCGTAGTCATTCAGCAGCTCGACCCATCGTCGCTGTCGCATATTGAGTTCCTTCTGTTTGAAGATATGCTCGAGGCTCCTGTGGTCGGTGTAGATGGCACATTTGGTACCGTACAGGTAATGTCGCCATATCTTAAGTGCAAAAACAACAGCTCCCAGCTCTAAATCATGTGTAGTGTAGTTCTTTTCATGAACTTTGAGTTGGCGTGAGGCGTAGGCTATAACTTTATCCCGCTGCATCAATACACAACCAAGACCCTGAATAGATGCGTCGCAATAAACTACGAAGTCATCTGTGCCCTCTGGCAATGAAAGGATAGGTGCACTGCAAAGTCTATCATTTAAGTGCTGAAATGCTAACTCCTGTGCATTTCCCCAACGATAAACAATGCCCTTCTGTGTTAGTGAAGTGAGAGGCTGTGCAATCTTAGAAAAATCCTTAATAAACCTTCTGTAGTAACCTGCCAATCCCAAGAATTGGTGAATTTCCGTTAGCGTACGAGGTGCAGGCCAGCTCTTGATCGAATCTACCTTGGATGGATCAACGTGAATCCCATCCTTGTTCACCACATGGCCTAAGAAAGGGACTTCACGAAGCCAGAAGTCGCATTTTGAAAACTTGGCGTACAGCTGTTCTATTCGAAGGAGTTCCAAAATGAGTCGTAGATGCTGCTCGTGTTCCTCCTGACTCTTAGAATAGATCAGGATGTCATCGATGAAAACTATAACGAACTTGTCTAGGTACGGCTTGCACACGCGATTCATCAAGTCCATGAAGACCGCCGGTGCGTTTGTCAGCCCAAAAGGTATTACCAAAAACTCATAGTGACCATATCGGGTTCTAAAGGCTGTTTTGGAGACGTCCTCCTCTCGGACTCTCAGCTGGTGATATCCTGATCTCAAATCAATCTTTGAATAGTAGCTCGACCCTTGCAGTTGGTCGAACAAGTCATCAATACGTGGAAGAGGGTAGCGATTCTTCACAGTCACCTTGTTCAGTTCACGGTAGTCGATGCACATTCTGAACGTACCGTCTTTCTTCTTCACGAATAGCACTGGAGCTCCCCAGGGCAAAGAGCTAGGACGAATAAAACCCTTATCTAAGAGTTCTTGTAGTTGCGTAGATAGCTCTTTCAACTCTGATGGAGCTAAGCGATACGGTGTACGAGCTACGGGCGCTGCTCCAGGAGCTAGCTCGATCTGGAACTCGACCTGGCGATGAGGCGGGAGGCCAGGTAGTTCCTCAGGAAATACCTCAGGATAATCACGTACAATCGGAAAGTCTTCTATCTTTTTCTCTTTCTTCGAGGTGTCGGTAACGAGAGCCAGAAAAGCAGTGTGGCCCTTACGCAAACACTTTTGAGCCTTAAGGGAAGAAATGATGCTCACAACAGCACCACTTTTGTCGCCACGAATCATAAGAGGTTCACCACCTGGGTGAGGAATACGAATAACCTTCTCGTTGCAAAGAATCTCTGCCTGGTGTTGGGATAACCAGTCCATCCCAATGACAACGTCGAAACTACCCAGAGTGATAGGAAGAAGGTCGATCGAGAAAGTGTGATCAGCAAGTACTAGGTTACAACCCTTGACTACATGTGTGACCTCTATACTTTTACCATTAGCTAACTCTACATCGTGCTTGGGGTTTAAAGGTGTTGGGGTACGCTTAAGCAGTTGACTAACTTTTTGGGACACATAACTAGTATCAGCACCCGAATCAAATAAGACAGTAACGTAAAAGTCGTCGAGAAGGAACTTACCCGTCACAACGTTGGGATAATTCCTAGCTTCTCCATTGCCAATAACGAACGCACGGCCCCTTGTACCATTGCCATTATTACCCCCGTTGTTCCCATTTCCCTGGTTGTTGTTGTTATTGTTGTTGTTGTTAGGATTCCTGTTCAGCTGGGGACAATCTCTCTTGAAGTGACCTTCAGCTCCACACTGAAAACATCCCTTGTTGTCTCGTTGTTGTTGCTGCTGGTCTTGTGGAGCTGGTGGCTGTTGTCGCTGGTTCTGATTTGCAGGTCGTAGGCTCCTACAATCCTTAGCTTCGTGACCCAACTTAAGACACCTCTAACAACGAACCTTGTTGCACTGACCGCTATGATGTTTGTTGCATCTGTTGCACTTTGGAAGGTTCCCTCGATAACCACTCTACCCTTGGCTACCAGAGGATTGCTGACCAGGGCTCTTAAAATCTTCAGTTCTTCTCTGCTGTGACTGGGACTGAACAGAAGTCGAACCTCTGCTTGATGCCCCATCCCATTTACGTTTGTTGTCGCTAGGAGTTTCAGAGGTAGCTGTAGCACTAATACGTTTTGGTAACCTGTTTTGCTCCACCGCCTGATCAGTGAGACAGTGAGCCAACTGAACAACCTGCTGATAGGTGGCGAGGTTTGCTGAAGTCACATGACTTTGGATCTCTGGCACTAGACCCTTAAGATATAGTTCGATACGCTTAATTGGAGGGTCCACCATAGTAGGACACAGTAATGCAAGCTCATTCGATCTCTTTGTAAACGCCTCAATTTCTGACCCCGTCATCTTGAGGTTGAAGAACTCAACTTCCAGCTTATGAATGTCATCACGACTGCAGTATTCTTCCTTGATCATCTCTTTGAAATTGTTCCATGGGGTGGCGTTAGCAGCAACCAACCCCAGCATTTGGACCTGAGCATTCCACCATGTGAGGGCTAAACCCTCAAGAGTGCCGGTAGCATACTTCACCCTGCGTGCCTCAGGGCATTCACACATTTCGAACACAGATTCTAGTTTCTCAAACCAGTGGAGGAGACCTACTGCTCCTTCAGTGCCGCTAAAGGTAGTGGGTCGGCAGTCCATAAAAGTTTTGAAGGTGCACACAGGTGGCTGAGCATGCTGACCTGTTGTGGGTATAAGAAAGGGCAAAGTTTAACACAAGGGTAGGTTCACGAGAGTAGGACTTAAAGATCCTAGAATGAGTTTTAAACAGCAGGGTATACCTCCTGCTTGTGCGGCTGCAAGTGCCGCAGCAACCTGTTCATTAATCAGAGCCGTCAACTGGGCTTGTGTCATGTTAATGCGTCCAGACATGATCTTCATATCAAGGGAAACATGAGTGAGAAGGGTTCGTGAAAATGCGATGACAGGAGAGAGTAAGCATACACGTGTTCAAGCAACAGTAGCTAGACTAACTAAACATATCATGAGCAAAGTTCTATGTAATCTATCATGTAGGTAATATAACATAAACCACATCACCTAGAATGTCGAGTCTTGCACGTGGAGTGAAGCGTCGTTGTGGATCGTAGAGCACTGTACAGGTTATAGTCTGGTTTTAACAAAAACGTTTTCCTTTATTAAAACCAAGTTCTCTGTAACCAATGGCTCTGATACCAATCTGTCACACCCCCAAAATCCACATGCGGAGTATCACCGCTTGGAGGCGTGACTGACCAGGATCAAGCCACCAATCATATTGAACAAGTAAATAAGTAAACACAATTCAACAAACCAATATGAAAGGTGTTCAAAACCAAAGCATAGTTAAATGTTTAGCGGAAGCATAATTTGTAAAAACCCATAACAAGTATTAAATATGAAATAAGGTAAAGTCTAAAGCATGGCAGACACCGCCATGTCCCACAACGACCGTTCCTCCCTGTGCAAGCTCCATGGATACCTAATGACCTGCAAGGCATGTAGCAACGAATCAACAACAAAGTTGAGCGAGTTCACAGTTGGTTGTTTGGTTAACGTATTCATTTCATAAATCGTATGTATTCGTATTGTAAACCATGTATCGCGTTAATCCTTGCTGCCAGTCCAGGCATGCGTGCGATGATTAGTGGGGGCTTCCCATGTGTTACAAGACCACGCGTATCGACTGCTACGAAAATATAATATGTGCCCTAAGTCAATGTCTATCAGCATTGACCCTTTGCCCATAGTCCATTAGTACACGCCCGTCCGACTGGCACGGTGTGAGGTTTGTTAAACCTAATAGCGCTATTAACTAATGACCCGCTCGCCCTAGGCCTCGGCGATTAAGTCGATAATTGAGGGACTTCCTTTGATAGAGGTGATGGTCTTAAGATCGTGTACGTAGGTTTTACGTACGTGCCCTTCAATCCGAGGACAGTAGTAATTAGTTTCAATGTAATTATTGTACGAGTAGTTATCCAATCCCATTCCCAACCCCTGGGAATCCCATGCCTTGGCTAGTGTGAACTCACCTTGGTTTGCTCGGCAGATTATACAGAAAGGTCAAGTCTAGCAGCTAGTGGTCAACCACGTCCTAACATGGTTATCACACATGTCAGGTTTAGGTTCAAGTAAAGCACGTATGATTACACATAGTTTAACAGATTGCTAACACGTATCGATCATGACAACATAGTATACACATAGAACGTTTTAAATGATATCGGTTTAGCATACAAATGAAGCCCACACAAGTCTCGGCCCAACACGTTGTGCGATCAGCACATCCTTGTGCGATCCACAGCGTGTTGTGCGATCTGATAAAAGCCCGGCCCAAACATAACACCCGGCCCAACAATTAAACCGAACAACAATTTGTGCGATCAGCTCTATTACGCAGCCCAAGTCTACGGCCCAATAAATAGCCTTAGGCCTTGTGCGATCCTATTGGGTTGTGCGGTCGTACCTGGCCCAACATATAATCACGCGGCCCAAATAACATTCAAACAAACATGCTTGTGCGACTGGAGACCCCTTGTGCGATCAGGGCCTCTTGTGTGACCAGATCAGCTTGTGCGACTGATCTACTTGTGCGAGTGGACATCTTGTAGTACCAAGATGCCTTGTGCGACTGTTTTTAAGTTTCCTATTTTTGTGCATATCAGTTACCAGATTCAATGATTTCCAAAATTATCATTTATCAAGTAACACAATATCCAACTATTCTAAGCCACCTACAATCGATCAAACTAGCAATTTAACAATTAAATCATATGAACCCTAAATAACATCAGAACATAAACAATAATCATAACACCAATTATATTAACATGTCTCATAATCTCGATCACTAGCAACCATCCTATTCTAAACACATCACGGCCGAATAATCAAACATTTGGTTTCTCCTTCATCAAGAAACCTAATTTGTACTAACACAAACAACTCAGCCGATTACATACATACAACAAGTTTCATCATTTAATCCTGAATCATTATGTAAACAAATCCGAAAACAAAACATGGCAGCCGATTAACATCATCATACACGTAAACATCATGGCAGCCGATTGATATCATCATACACGTAAACATCATGTTCATCATCCATTCAATACTTAATCATTCAATCAAATCGTGAAATCATAACATTATTCATAACACACTAATCATAAAGCACTAACCGATTAAGATAAGATGAGAGTGATCCGAATCACAAGCTTCGAGAGGGGAAGGGGTGTTGTTGCCGTCGAGTTCTAGAGAGAAGGAACAGAGCTAGGGTTTGTGTGTGTGGGTGTTTAGTAACAAATGAGGAGTATACTCTATCCCCTAATGTTATGCGACAAAGAGAAGGAGTGGGCCGAACCCTCAATGGGCTGCCCATTGATCCGAATACAAAGTGTAGCCCAAATGGGCTTGTGCGATCGAATGGTGTTGTGCGTTTGGGTCGTTCCTATACATACATACAACACAACATATAATCACTTAACATTCAATAACGTAATATTCCATTAAATCATCCAATACACATAGTCACATAAAGTTTACAAAGATAAGTTCGAAATACGAGTTGTCACAGCAAACACTATCCTCGTATGGCACTTGGTACGAAAGTTGGTAACATGCCGGAAGCACTTATATATAGGAAGTACCAGCGGCGTATCCACCATGCTTCGGACACACAACTTCTGTCCCGTACTTCCATGTCATCTTAGTGTTTCACACCACAACAACACATCATACCATAGACAATCAAGTTTACCAAGTAGGTTACACATAGAATAAAACTTTGAAAATTTAGTTTGATCTGAGATTAGAATTAACGTTTTAGATTGCAGACAACGTGCAAACTTGCGCGAAAGCATTTCTAAATAAACGAAGAATTTAGTTCAGAACCTTATAGATAAAACCACTTTCATGAAATCGAGATAACATAAAAACGAGTTAGGCTTTTAAAACATAGGATTGTTCCGGGTAGAGGAACGGCGACTAACCAAAGTGGTTCGAACCCCTTTCGAATTGAGGTATCGCTTCTTGACTTACTTAGACAAATACGTCATCGATGTCAGGCCTACGATATTTGTCCTTTTAGTCATTTCACGTACTCAATTGACTGGCGGTTACGAGACTTTGGCGAGACATAAAATCATCAAGGAGTGGGACTAATTGTCAAGGTCTGAGTTTCACCTCTGACTGACAACATCGTACCCCAAAGGTCGTCGGCTCTTATCCGCAGACAAGACCTACCAGAATAATATGGAGATTTTCCATCAAGGTTCGGATGTCACTCCTATCTTGTGGGCAAATCTCGTGCTAAAAATAAACACTGTGTAACAGTGTCTTCATAGTATAAAGTGTACATTGTATTAGCCTTAGGAAAGGCAGGTGAGTTTAATAGGAACATGTGCTGCTAGGAAGCAGATACGGTAGAATGCATAAGTCTTAAACAGCAAATAAGAGTCAAGTTCCTAGAACTATAGACTAGGGCAAGTATTCCTACTTATCCTAATTCCCTATAGTTATGGCTCTGATACCAATCTGTCACACCCCAACCGATGGCGGAAACATCGGGGTGCGAGCACTAAGCGTTCAGATTTCTCATGAGATTTCCACAACACTATTCGCGACGATAGAGATTAATAGATTTCATGCATAATTCTGTCTAAACAAAAATTCAACATCAACATCAAGTACCAAAACATAACAATGATTGTTCAAATTATTCTAAATAGGTTTCTAAGTTCACTAGGTGACGTTTCTAGGCATTCCTCTAGCTTGATTTCCATGTTCCTCAGCAACCTATCAGCCTACAACATGTATTAAAATATCAATACAAAAGTATTGGCGAGTATACAAGTTTGATACTAGAATAGTAGATTAAAATAACTCATATCCATAGTGTAAGCAATAAAAATAGTTTACAGTCGTGCTAGTGTCGCAGTCCACGCAGTGATAGCCCAAGTATCCCGATGCTTTAGTGTTTACCCAAGACTCAAGGTAAACTAGAATCCTCCTAACAATACCCCCGAAGAATAATGGGAGAGGTGCACCCCCTATAGCGCTACTATTGTTAAGGCGGAACTACACACTCTGGATTAAACGTCACATAGCACAAAGAGTCAAGAATCAAGAATCACAAGTTTCACATAGGATAGAGCATAAGTTTTCAAGATTCAAGTTTAAGTCCCATAGAATACATGTAACACCCCAAAAGTTTAAAGTAAAAGGGGATCGAGTATACTCACAATGATTGCTTAACAGTCACAACTGTTATTGGATCAAAGGGAGCTCTTTTTATGGATTAGCCTGGTTAGATTGCAATGGGGTAAGAGTCGGGCAGAGTAACGAGGTTGAATAAAGCGGTTAACAGGTCACTGGGTCGGATGGTTGTCCGATCGGATGGCCAGTCGACTGGGTGGCCTTGTGTGTGTACAGTGACAATGGCTGCCCGATCGGATGGCTATCTGATCGGGTTGCCATCCGTTCGGTTGAGAACAACAATGAAGTAAGACCAATGTGGCTGTCCGATCGGATGGTAATCCGATCGGCTGGCCTAGTGTGAAGAAAGGCTGTCCGATCGGATAGTAATTCGATCGGCTGGCCTAGTGTGAAGAAAGGCTGTCCGGTCGGATAGTAATTCGATCGGCTGGCCTAGTGTGAAGAAAGGCTGTCCGATCGATCGGCTGTCTAGTGTGAAGAAAGGCTGTCCGATCGATCGGCTGTCTAGTGTGAAGAAAGGCTGTCCGATCGATCGGCTGTCCGATCGGTTGGCCTATTGTTCTTGTTTACCAACTTTCGTAAAATTCCTAAGTTTGAAAATTTAAATGGTGACGTCACGGCACGTATTGAGACAACAGTAACTCATCGTTTTAATAGTCATTTCGATCGGTCGGGAACCACCTCAGTCCAACTAGTTGTCTGTTAGCGACGGGTTTATGCCAGAATCCATCCCGTGATCGTCTTGATCAGTGAACAATCCGTTCTTAAACCAACTCTAGACCACCGATCAAGTCTACAGTCTGTTCAGTCACGTTTATCACCGAAGTAAATCAGTAATTTGAAGAAAAGGTGAAGAACAACCCAAGTTTTATATGAAAAGTATAGATTTAACTTAGATTTAGTGTAAAAATGTATGAAATACCTTAGATCCGAGCTATATCTTGCTTAGAATGACATCACATGGCAGTTTGTACAAACCACCATGATGGCATCACCCTCAAGAACTCAGATCTGAGAGATTTCACAGTGAAAAGTGTGATTTCAAGTGAGAATCACGTAGAGAATGATGCGTAGAGTAAGAAAGTACAAGAATCTAGCTTGAAACGTACCGAAATCGATGAGAAAACGAGAGATTAGTGTGCGCGTGCGTCTGGTTCGGGCAGAGCTGTCACATCACTCATAATGGTGATGTGACAGCCTATTTATAGGTGAAGGGAGAAGGGATGAAAGGTGGTTCGGCTGGGGTGTCATCCGATCGGCTGGTCGTCCGATCGGATGGTTATCCGATCGGATGGCCACTCTGGCCATTCCATCCTTCTGCGTTTCCCGATTCTGATTTGTTTTACGCGTTAGGTTAGGCGTTGCGTTATGTATAGGCAATAGAATTAACTAGATTATAGCTTCTACATCAAAAGTTTGCAAGATTAAATAGATTTCGCCAGTGACAAGGCTCCAGTCTCTCGTTTAACCAAGAATCAAGTTTCACGAGTCTAAGGAGTCAAGCACCAATTAGATTTAAGGATCAAGAGTCATAGCTTCTCAAACATCAAGAATCAAGAGTCCAAGTATCAAGTATCAAGAATCAACAATAAGAATCTAGTTTCCATAGTACCAGAAATCAAGTGTCTAGATTAAGCATCAAGGGTCAAGTATCTAGATTAAGTATCAAGTCTCATAGTTTAAGTGTCAAAATTAAGCATCTAGAATAAAGAGTCAAGCACCATAGTATCAACAAGATTCACACCAAAAGTATTAAAACATCAACTCCATAAAACCACAGGGACTAAAATTGACAACTTCTCAGAAGTTCAGGGACTGTTCTTGCCAAGTGTCTACAGTTTAGGGACGCTGGGCGTTACATAGGGTAAGAACAGGAGCGTTACATAAAAGGGTCTTACGAGTCTGAAAAGATTCCTCTTGCTCGGGACCCCAAGTAAAAGGCCTCTCTTTTTGAGTCGACGAAGTGAGAGGAACGACGATCTTGGAAAAATCCGAGATGAATCGGCGGTAATAACCCGCCAATCCTAGAAAAGAACGAATCTCAAATGCGGACTTAGGCGTACTCCAATTCTTCACAGTCCGTGATGGTATCGACGCTCGTTATAACCATAAAAAAAGAAAACTTGCGATAGGTTCGACATGTGAATAAAATAACATACTTATGACGAGACATACAAAAGTTAGAAAGACTTTACCTTGAGGAAAAAAACTAAAAAGAAACGACAATAAATATGTAAAAGGAAAAAAAACTTAAAGTTTAGGGTCTAAACAATAACTACAATAAAATGTAAAGGGAAAACCTAAAGTTGAGGGTCAAATAGTGATTTAATTTAAAGTACAAGGGTTGAAAATGAAAAACAATTACTAAGATTAAAGGTCTGAACATGTTATTACTAAAGTGGAGGGGCTGTATGATAAACTTATTAAAAATTAGAGGGTGAAATAAAATTCTATTATAATAGCATTTTAATAATTAAACATAAAAGTAAGAACCTTTTGTTTACTATAGCCGATGTAAATTAATGTATAGTATAAATAGTTTAGGTTTGTCGGTTTTGTATACCCTCCCACGTTGACAAACCCATGACTTTCAAATATAAAACATTATTATATAAACCTACTAGTTTATAGACCCGCGTATTACACGGGCTTGAAGATAAAAATAATATAATTTATAACGTGTAAACCAAATTACATAAATGAATTATTTTTATTAAATAAAAAAATGCAAAATCAAGATACATATTACATTTACAAATTTCTAAACACGTCTTTAAACACGATATTCGTAGTTTTGTTTGTATTTTAACCATCCTTATCAAGTTTCAAAAGCTTAAGGTCATCTTTACTTTTTACTCTAGACAATGCCACATATTGTTGGCCATGCGTAAAGAAATGGTTCTTTCAGAAACAACCCTATGTTACATAGCAATTGTTCTTGACTTTTATCAAATATTACTTATGGATAAGATATGTTTCTAAACAACGCGACCGCCATCGTTACCGACAGGGTTTCTCACTGCAATAAACAATTAACTGGTAACCTTGAGCGAAATAGGTGAATCTAGATAAGGAATTTCAAACATACAATTAATATACATATAATATAAATATGTTTGTGAATACAAAATTATATATGTAATCACATATGGTAGTGCCAATGATCTCTAGATCAAGTGGTGGAGGGCTTGCATTTCTCTTGAGAGATGCACGTTCAACTCCCACTTGGTGCAGAGTGAGGCACTGGTGGACAATGATAAGAGACCCAGGGAATTGGTGGTGGACTCGGGTTACTCTCGGAGTACTCCGTTTGTCCAATTGGTGCCCCGAGAGTGCTAGGGATTTATTATGTTAGCCGTTCAAAAAAAAAATCACATACGGTAGTGATGAAACTGAGAATAATGATTACATAGAGAATAGAGATTAGAAAACTTACCTGGTGTGAGTCAAGTTGCAGAGAGAGGTTGTGGTAATTATGAGAGTTTATGTGAAGCTACAAAGAGGAGCAGTTCAATTGTAGGAGTTTAAAGAGGGTCTAATTACGATTTTTTAAATTCTAATTTAAAAACTAAAATAAATCTAATTACTTGTTGATAAATATAAACCAAATCCAATTTAAAAACCAACGTAAATCTAATTACTTGTTGATTAATTAAAAATATAAACTAATTTCATTGTTACCTTCAAAATTGGGAAAAAAGAAAAGATAATAGTTTTTGATTTTTTTTCTTCTGTGGTGATTTGAGAAAAATCCAGAAATTGATGAGAAAGATAATCATGTTTTTTAATTTTTATATCTTCATTCGGGATTTGAGAAAAATCCAGAAATTAGTTAAAAATTTTTTTTTTTTTTTTGGTAGAATTTGAAAAGCTTGACAAAATTATAACTTGTATTTTAAAAGCTCATTTGCATTATAAATTGACAAGTGGCATTTTATAGAACCTTTTGCATTAGAAATTAACAAGTGGCAGTTTATGGATCCTTTTATTAGTTTTAGATATATTAATACGGATATTATATGACTTTAATTCAAACAATTCAAAGTACACCATTAAATAATACTCTCTCCGTCCCATTAAAAGTGTCCTGTTTTGAATTTTCAAAGTCTTTATTTATAAACTTTGACCTTAAATAATTTTGTTTGTGTTAGATAATACTTGATGAAAGTTATATGATTTGAGTGTGTTTTACAAGTGTTTTTATCGGGTTAATTTTCATCAAGTTTTATATAACACAAAAAATATATAATCAAAGTCAAAGTTTATAAATAAAGACTTTGAAAATTCAAAACAAGACACTTTTAATGGGACGGAGGGAGTAATCAGTGTTGGGTCTTTTCACAACCTACTTTATCTACAATAATCTTTTACGATACGTTTTAAATTTGACAAGTTAACACGTGATAACACATGTATATGATTCTACGTTATTTTTCGTATAAAGGCCCCACCGCAACGTACGGGGTCCTAAATACTAGTTTTCATATATATATTATATATATGATTCACAACATATAAATAGGGATATAATCAAGCCAAGTTATGCCGAGCCTGGTTGAGCTCGAGCTCAAACTCAAACGAGCTAGCTCAGCTCGCCTTGTTTATTTTATCGAGCTAAAAAGTCGAGCTCGAGTTCTACTCGTAAAATATTCGAGCTAGCTTGGCCCAATCGAGCTGGCGCGTTATTTTTTTTTAATATTTTTTTGTTACAAAATATTGATAACATAAAAACTTACACATGTATCTATATGTATTATTTATATTTTTCTAATATTTAAAAGACCGGAAGGAATATTAAAGAGTAAAATGCCTGGATAGTCCCCCTGGTTTTGTAAAATAAAACCTATAGTCCCTAACTTTTGGAAATTACACCGGTGCTCCCTATGGTTTATACGAGTTGTTACTCGGATAGTCTCTGGAGTAGATGTTCGTTAGTTTTCACCGTTAACTCCATGTAAAATGACCAAAATGCCCGTAGTATTAAATTAAAACATTAAAAGTAGATATACTAAAATTAAAGGTGGGACCCACCAACCTTCTTATTCACCCTTTTAAGCCCTTGTATGTCTTTCTCTCTCTCACACACACACAAACGCACACACACTCACCACTACCTGCCTCCACCACATACCACCAGCCGCCACCACCTGCAACTCCATCAACATCAACATCTTCGTCACCTTAAGAACTTGTATGTCTCTCTCTATCTCACACACACACACACACACACACACACGCTCACCACCTGTCACACCCCAACCGATGGCGGAATCATCGAGATGAGACGAAATAGATTGCAAGAGACTTCATAACACTATTTGTGACAATATTTAAACCAACCATTTTTCATTTCATAAATAAAATTGTCAACATTACATAGAAATTCAAATAACATGTTCATAACATAACGAAACAAAATTTGATACAACAATTTAAACCTAAGACGTCTATATGTGTATCTAGGCATCATCGCTACTTCCTTTCATAGCATCATCATCATCAACATGTAACATGTTTAAAATAAAGTTCAATGCAAAAGCAAAGGCGAGTACACAAGGTTTGAATAAGTATAGCATAAGTATAAAAGCATTATCTCGAATCCACATGGAAATTTGTAAACAAGGTAACTAGCATGCATAGCAATACGTCAAACCCAAGTGTCCACTAGTATTTAGCATTCCTTGCCACAAAAGTGACAAGACCGTTTAGAATAAAGACTTAACAAGACCCCGACGGGTGGTGTGCTACTCCTATAGCGCTATATATGTTAAGTTGAAGGCTTAGCAAAGTTAATGACATATAGCATGTATAATCTAGCATGAACCTAAGTAAACAAGTAGCATGTATAACAGATTGAGAATATAAAGAATGGTTAAGTGTGTGAGTGTGTATTTTGTATATTAACATGTTACAACCCGAAGTGTCTTTAAAAGTAAATAGGTCAAGTGTACTCACGGTTTTGCAAGTCTTGAACTTGAGAATCTGCGAGTGAGTTGCTTGTTGATTAGGAGGTTGGAACACCAAGTCCTTCTACACGAAGAAGCAAAGTGTATGAGTATTGGGAATAATACGGTGGAATGAAGGTTTGGAGTTTTAAAACACAAGAAAATATAACATATGAAAATAACCATCTTTTAACACATAACACTTGTTTGACACTATGAAACCCCAAGGGTTATAATGTTTTCATGAGTAGGTATACTCATTAGAATCATAACAAGTCTTATGTCTTAGATGATGTTATTCTAGCACTTTGACGAATGAACACAGGTTCATCATCAAGGGTTCGAATGTTGAATAGTATATATATATAAGTATTATTTAGGTTATATATTATTATGTCCAATAGTCAAGCATGAGGTAGAAGATTGAATCTCCATTTAGGTACCTCTAAGTTTCATGGAAATCATGTAGGAGGTAGGAAGAGAAGTCTTCCATTTAGATACCTCTAAGTGTTCACCACTACACTTGATGTAAAAACATACGAGGGTCATGGACTACAAGTAATACAAGAATATAAACAACTACTCTATAAGAAATCATCAAGCAATGTGGGGATTTTATGTAGGACAACCCAAGTTAGTCCTTAATCACACATACATTAAGTCCTGGACTTAAACATTACTTGTGGGTTTAAAACCCTAAACAAAACAAAATGTATATGAGGTTTAACCTCTGATTTTGAACGTCTCAGCCTTGTTTTTAAGCCTAACTAACCATAGAAGTGGTTATAAGCATAATGTCACACCCCAACCGATGGCGGAATCATCGGGGCGCGGCACTGAGCGAAACAGATTGTCCAGAAGTTTCCATAACAACTATCATTACCATTCAATTTAAATTAACATGTCCCATACCATGTCTCAAATAGCAAAACAAGTTATTACAGACAAAAACTAAACAAATATTCTGTTCCGACAACTCAGATTTAAACATAACAATTTATTCATTGGTTTCTAGGACTCCAGTTCCTAGCTTCAATTTCATCACAGCCCGAGAAGCATATAAGCAACCTAGGCACCTGTCACATACGTTAAAATAATGTCAATACATAAAATGTAAAGGTGAGCATACAAGTTTGATAATAGCATATAGAGTTCGAATTCGTTTACGCATAACCAGCACGTACACATAGTGAAATGAAGCACGTTAGTTATCGACATAGATCCATCGATACCAATGACTGCGGGTTGACTGCCCGAGGCAGTTCGCAATACACGATTACCACTGTAATCCATGCAAGTAAAAGATCCTTAACAACCCCCGTGTGAACGGGTGCTGAGTCCAAACTATAGTACTATCGTTGCTAAGGCAGGTAGACAACATTCCATGTGTAAACATAACAACAAGCATTCATAAGCCACGTATAACATGCATTAATGGTTAAGCGTTAAAATAGCTTGAGTAGGGTGATAGTTGTAGTTTGAATAGTTGTAACGTATGTAACACCCAAAAGTGCTAAAAGCAAAAAGGGTTCGAGTATACTCACCGCGATATGGATTGAAGGGAGCGCTTTACAGCGAGTACGGTTAGCCTGGATAGATTTGATAACGTAACGATAAGTGACGCGTAAAACAGTACAAGTGAGAGTGGGTAGGATGACTGATCGTGCGGATCAGTTATCCGTGAGTAGAAGTCATCCGTGCGCATGACCTGTCCGTGCGGATGGTGATGCGTGCGGATGGTGTTCCATCCGGGTAGGTTATCCGTGCGTACGACTGTCCGTGCGGGTAGTAATCCGTGCGGACTAGTTGTACGTGCGGACGACTTATCCGTACGGTTAGATTGCTTATGTGGATAAATGTTCAAGTGGATTGTTTCTTCCTAAGATGTGTTTGTGTATGATGGCTTGTGCTTTGGAGTTTTCGTTGTAGCATTTAGAAAACACCAAAGTGTTTCTATCTTCCAAGCCGGTCGCGCGGACGGCAGTCCGTGCGTATGGTAGTCCGTGCGGGCAGAGTCAATCCGTCCGGATAGCCTGTCCGTGCGTACGGCTTGGCCGTGCGGATGAAGATTGTTTGATTTTCATTTTAAGGCCTTAGTATCTCATGATCCGAAGAGTAATCCATTCAGAGGTCGTCCGTCCGGATTGCTCGTTCGTCGATACTCAAACCTCGTTTGGAAAGTGGGTCCCAAGGGTAGTCCGTGCGGGTGACAACCCGTGCGTATGACCTGTACGTGCGTATGACCTGTACGTGCGTACGGCTCGTCCGTGCGGACAGCTAGTCCGTGCGGACAGCTTGTCCGTGCGGGCAACTGGTCTGGCTGTTCCGTTCGTCTACACTTGGTTTCTATTGTCGTTTATCGAGACGTTCTGATTATGTGGCAACCACTTGGAGTTGTGTTCTCACCCGCGTGACTAGACCAGTCAGGAACCACCCTAACTCGGCCTGTCGGCGACTCAGAACGGTCATCCCGGTTAACCCCGAAATCAGTTGTCTATGGGTAGCATTCCAGATCTAGAACTAGTGCATCACTATTGACGAGTAGAACACTGGAACTGATCGGATTCGTACCGGTTTTAAGGGTAAAAGTAGGAGAGAACTTAGGTTTATTTCTTTCAACTCTTTTATCCTTAGAAAAGTTTAGATCTAGGTGGAGTTATTGTAAAAACTTGTAGAAATCGTTTAGATCTGAGATATTCTTGGTGGAATGAGGTCAAGCTTGAAGTTCTTATGAACTTCATGATGACGTCACCCGAGAATACCTCAAATCCGGATGATTTCATGGTTAAAATCGAAGATTCGAAAGATAGAAATGTGTAGAATTGTGTAGTGATCAAGGATGTACAAGAATTAGTGCAAGATCTTACCTGGATTGAGAGTAATCTGAGAAAAGGTGAAGAATGCGTGTGGTTCGGACGTCACTTGCCAAAAGTGGAAAAAGTGGAGAGTGACCCGTGTATTTATAGGATGCCAAAAAGGGAAAGGGTGAGCCGTGCGCATGGCACGCACCCGGGTAGGCTATCCGCGCGGACTGGTCATCCGTGCGGATTGGCAATTCGTGCGGATTGGCAATCCGTGCGGATTGGCCATCCATACGGATGCCACCTCCTTTGGTGAGTTCGGTGCGATGTTGATTTGGTTTCGATAAGCGAGCGATTCGATAGGGTTTCCTAGTCAAATTACTTTCAGTCCCAACTACTTCTTATATGGTTCGACTCGGAATTCGGGTTCGGGTTCGGGTTCGTTTATATTTGAGTTAGACTTCGAGTTCGATTGAGTTCGCTTGATTAGCACAACAGAACATAAAATAAACATGCACAGGTAACACGTAAGGCACACACACACGTATAAAGACAGGTAAAATACATAGCTCGAGTTACGATTCGATGTCGATTTGATTATCATAACTTGATTAGCTTTATCGCATTGTTACTTCCTATCGTTCACAGCCGTAAGTCGATTGAAATGCGGTTAGTATGACCGGATTATTGTAATGAACGACATTTACTCCACATAATCTAAATATCATACAAACAATTCTACGAGTCACGTCGCGCGAAATCGGTCGTTGACTTTGACCTTGACTTTGACTTTCACTCGTGAAAACACGGGGTGTTACAGCCTCCCCTTGTTTAGGAAATTTCGTCCCGAAATTAAGCTGAAAGCTGTAACTAATTCGTGAATCACGTGTGAGAGTCCTTCGTTTGGATCATAGAAAACCGTCAAATTAACCAGGATTTTACGGTTAAAATCGGCTGATTTTTGGATATGATAAGCGAAAGTTCCTGATTTAAAAGCCTATAAAGTCTTAGATTTCAAGTCGTTTGAAATAAATCTTTTTCAATCTTTAATTTTTCATTTTCAAAACCTTTTTCTTTTTCTTTCAAAACCTTGATCTTTGTAGGTTCCGGTTTGGATTCGTTTCGATTGCGATCCGACTCGTACGACGTGCGGAATCCGTGCACTATCGTGGATCGAACAGACGAGAACGTACGATTTTAATGCGATTCATTTGATGATCTGACGATTACAAGCTCTGGAAATCACGTGAGAGAGACTTTCTCTTTCTAGACTTTCTCTCTCTAAGATTATCTCTCTAATTAAACAACTGCGGGTACTTGGCCTTCATGTCGCTTTCGAGTTCCCAAGTGAACTCCGCGCCTCGCTTGCCTTCCCACCGGACTTTCACAATAGGAATGCGTGAGCGCCTGAGTTCTTTGGTTTTGCGATCCATGATTTCGACAGGCTTTTCCACGAAGTGTAATGTTTCGTTCACCTGTAGATCGTCTAGAGGAACATGTAAGTCAGGGTCGTAGATGCACTTTCGGAGGTTCGACACATGGAAAGTCGGATGGACATTGCTAAGTTCCTCCGGTAATTCGAGTCTGTAGGCGACTTTTCCGATCCTTTCCAGAATCTTAAAAGGTCCAACATATCGAGGCGCGAGCTTCCCCTTTTTGCCGAATCGGACTACACCCTTCCAAGGTGATACCTTTAGGAGTACGTAGTCACCAACGCCATACTCACGGTGCTTGCGCTTTTTATCGGCGAGAAGTTTCTGTCTATCCCGAGCTTTCGCTAGATTGTCTCGGATTTGGAAAATTTTGTCTGTCGTTTCTTGTAGCTGCTCCGGACCGGTTAGTTGCGAGTGACCGATCTCGTGCCACACAATAGGCGATCGACATCTTCTTCCGTATAAGGCCTCGAAAGGTGCCATCTGGATGCTAGCCTGGTAACTGTTGTTGTACGAGAATTCGACCAACCGAAGGTGTCTATCCCAATTACCACCGAAGTCTAGAACACACGAACGGAGCATGTCTTCAAGTGTACGGATCGTTCTTTCAGTCTGACCGTCGGGTTGTGGGTGGAACGCAGTACTTAGATTAAGCGTTGTACCGAGTGCCGTTTGAAATGTTTCCCACAATCGGGAAGTGAACCGAGCATCACGATCAGAGATGATGTCACGAGGCGTGCCATGTCGACAAATGATCTCGTCGGTGTAGATTCAGGCTAATCGTTCTACCTTGTAGTCTTCTCGTATTGGCAGAAAGTGAGCTGATTTAGTCAGACGGTCAATAACAACCCAAATGCTGTCGTGACCTGATGACGTGGTTGGAAGCTTGGTTACGAAATCCATAGCTATGCTCTCCCACTTCCACATGGGAATTGGAGGTTGTTCGAGTAAGCCAGAGGGCCTTTGGTGCTCAGCCTTGATCCTAGCGCAGGTTAGGCATTTTCCGACGTAGAGAGCGATATCCCGTTTCATTCCCGGCCACCAGTACCTATATCGAAGGTCATGGTACATTTTGTCGGCACCAGGATGAATAGAGTATCGTGATTTGTGGGCTTCATCCATGATAATCTGTCGTAGGTTGGTTCGCTTGGGAATCCAAATTCGGTCTAAGAAGTGGAATATCCCATTCGATTTGCTCACAAGCTGGGCTCTATCGTGGTAGATTCTTTCTTTCTTCAAGGTGCGTTCGTTGAAACATGCATGCTGGGCGTCGCGAATAAGAGCTTCGAGATTGTACTGGGCTTGAACATTTCGAGTGCTAAGCAGATAGCTTCGTCTGCTAAGTGCGTCGGCAACAACATTTGCTTTGCCTGGGTGATAACGAATCTCACAGTCGTAGTCGTTGAGAAGTTCTACCCATCGGCGTTGACGCATATTCAGTTCCCTCTGATTAAAGATGTGTTGTAGGCTCTTATGATCTGTGAAGATCGTACACTTGGTACCATACAGGTAGTGTCGCCAAACCTTTAATGCAAAAACAACTGCGCCTAGCTCGAGATCGTGGGTTGTATAGTTCTTCTCGTGGATTTTGAGCTGACGAGATGCGTAAGCTATAACCTTGTCTCGTTGCATTAAGACACAACCGAGACCAAGGTTAGAAGCATCACAGTAGACAATGAAATTATCGTTTCCGTCGGGTAGTGTGAGAACAGGAGCATTGCAAAGCATGTACTTGAGGGTTCGAAAGGCAGACTCTTGTTTGGTTCCCCAGACAAAAGGTTGGTCCTTATGAGTGAGAGAAGTGAGTGGTACAACAATCTTCGAGAATCCTTCGATGAATCGCCGAGAAATGAGCGGACTTCAGTCGGGTTCTTAGGCGTAACCCAGCTCTTAACAGCTTCAATCTTCGTAGGATCGACGTGAATACCCTGACTATTAACGATGTGACCCAGAAACTGAACCTCCCCCAACCAAAACTCGCACTTGGAGAATTTGGCGTAGAGCTGGTTCCCCTGGAGTAACTCGAGAACCAAACGTAGATGGTGCGCGTGTTCGGATCTCGTTTTGGAATAGACCAAGACATCGTCGATGAACACGATGACGAAACGGTCGAGATAGGGTTTACACACTCGATTCATCAGATCCATGAAAACTGCTGGGGCATTGGTTAGGCCAAACGGCATGACAACGAATTCGTAATAGCCGTAACGAGTGCGAAACGCGGTTTTGGGTATGTCCTCCTCTTGTATACGCAGCTGATGGTATCCTGAACGCAGATCGATCTTTGAGAAACACGTAGCGCCTTGTAGCTGATCAAACAAATCGTCAATTCGTGGCAGAGGATAGCGGTTCTTGATAGTCAACTTATTCAATTCCCGGTAGTCGATGCACATCCGGAACGACCCGTCCTTCTTCTTAACGAAAAGAACTGGTGCGCCCCAAGGAGAGGTGCTCGGGCGAATAAAGCCTTTTTCAAGCAATTCCTGGAGTTGGGTTGAGAGTTCGCGCATTTCGGACGGCGCGAGTCGATAAGGAGCTCTGGCGATAGGATTAGCTCCAAGAATGAGGTCAATGCGAAAATCAATATCACGCTTCGGAGGTAGTCCGGGAAGATCCTCTGGAAAAACTTGAGGAAATTCTCGAACCACTGGAACGTTTTTTACTTTCTTCTTCTCTTTCTTTTCCTCCTCCGCTGCTACGACATGGGCCAAGAAAGCCCTGTATTACTTACGGAGATACTTGCTAGCTTGTAGGCATGACATAAGCTTGAGACCCTTCGAAGTAGTATCACCATAAACGCACAATGAATCACCGGTTGCGAGCGAGAAACGAATCATCTTATCGAAGCACACAGCTTCGGCATGGTTTTCGCGTAGAAAGTCCATGCCTACTATGACATCGAAGCTTCCTAGTTGCATTGGAATGAGATCGATTGAGAAGATGTGATTGTTGAGCTCGAGTGTGCAATCACGAATAACAGAGTTTACAGCGACGGTTCTTCCGGTAGCGACTTCAACATCGAATGCAGAGGAGAGTCGAGAACGTTTACGACTAAGGAGTTTCTCAAATTCGAGTGACACAAAGCAATTATCGGCTCCAGTATCAAACAAACATGAAGCATAAATACCATTCACAAGGAACGTACCATTGACCACGTTGTTGTCGGCCTGGGCTTGACGCACGTTGAGATTGAAAGTTCTGGCACGTGCGGCCTGTTGCTGCTGCTGTTGTTGCTGCTGTGGTTGCTGCTGTTGCTGCTGGGGTTCTTGTTTCACTACCCTGTTCGGGCACATGTTGGCGAAATGATTCGGGTCGCCACACGTGAAGCATGCTCTGGCTTTGACTGCGGGTGCCGGAGGAGCTTGTTGACCCTATGGGGCAGCGAGTAGAGCTTGATTGGCAGGAGCTTGACGAATACGGCAGTTGGCAGTAAAGTGGCCGTAGACGTTGCAATGAGCACAGAAGCGGCATTGAATAGCAGTTGGGTGATGATAGGTGCAAGTAGGGCAGAGTGGGTGTGGTCCAGTATATGCACGCTTTGCAGGCGGTGCATTGGCCACAGGCGCCACTACTTGACGCTGTTGAGCAGGTACGGCTTGGATCGGTGCAGCAGTAATCGCACAGTTCTTGTTGGTGGAGCTGTTCTTTCTCTTGTTCTTCCTCTTGTTGCTCGACGACGTGGGTTCAGCAGTTGGTGCAGTAGTAGTGGCTTGATGCAGATGCTTGGAGGTCTTATCCCACACCCCAGCCTTGACCCTTTTGTCATTGATTTCAGCGGCCAGCAGATAGGTTTCTTCGATCGTGGTAGTCTTAGCCGCTTGCACGAAATCAGCAACGCAGTCGGGCAAAGCTCGGATGTACTTCTTGATGGTCATATCAGGAGTCTTGACCTGGTCGGGACAGATAATGCTGAGCTGTTTGAAGCGAGCAGTGAGACCAGCATTGTCTCCGTCCTTCTGTTGTATGTGCCAAAATTCATCTTCAAGCTTTTGACGCTCGTGAGGAGGGCAGAATTCCTCCAGCATGACTTCTTTGAGCGCATCCCACGACAAACCGTAAGCTGCATCATTCCCTCTCTTGTTCCTCTCGGCCGTCCACCAGTCCAAAGCACGGGACTGAAAGACGCCGGTAGCGTTCAGAGTTCGAAGGTCATCAGGGCAACCGCTTTGTCGCAGAGTAACCTCGATAGAGTCAAACCAGTGGAATAGAGCAGTAGGACCTCCTTCGCCTGTGAATTCTTTCGGCCCACATGACTTGAATTGTTTGAAGCTGAAAGGTCTCGCGGCAGCTCTAGGACCCTCAGTCCTCGATTCCTCGGATGATTTGCTGGCATTCTCGCAGACATCGCTCACGGCCTTTGCTACCGCTTTCGCGACGATGGAAGCAAGGCGTCTGTCCCTCTTTTCCTGACGAGAGAGTTGATGACGGGATCCAGACGACATTGTCTGCAATAGACATCGCCATGGACTCAACACATGTATTCGAATCTCACCTCACACGTCTACTACTACTAAAGCTCAGTAACACGTACCATGTAACGCATGTAGTCATAAAATCACAGAATTTCACAAAAATCACATAATCACATAGAGCACATAATCATAATAATCACATAAGCGTAACAGCAAGAAACACATATACTTAGTCACTAAAAGCACCTACGAGCATACAAACTATTCTGATTGCCTCTATTGTCGATTCGCTAGCGATGAGTCGTGTGAGTTTTGTGTTTTAGCAGAAGCAATAGTGTTGAGTTGAAACAAAAAGTACCTCAAAACGTTAACAAATAACAAAAAATGCATAAAATTTTCATAAAGATCGATAAATCGAAGGTAGATTGTCTGCGGCTAATAGACTTCGACTAACCAAGGTAGCTCGACTATTCGCAAGGATCCTGCACAACGTCCTCCAGGACTATGCCTTTGCCTCGATTCTCGGGCATTGGCGCAATTCCCTTTGGTTAGGTTGTGTTTTTAGACCGTTGGAGTCCATCGAACTTTGGTGGAGTTTTGTATAAAAGCGGGACGAATCGTCAAGGTTAGGGATTCATCCCTATCTTGCAACTTCCGTCCTCGTTTTTGGTAAAAATTGAGGAGATTATTCATCAAAATATGGATTTCACTCCTGACTTGGTATAATTCTCCTCGTTTGTAGCTAAAACGCAAGCTGATTAGGCAACTTTAGTCGAGAGTTTGCGGTTTTCACACCTATTCTCGGCCTTATTACATGTTCACAACTTGAAAATTCGAGTGCAATGATAGAAAATAGTGAGTGATAGTGGCGATTTTTCGCATACACGTGAGTTGGTCTGTTGGTTCTTAACTATAGTCTAGGTTTCTAAGACTTCGACCCGGACTAGGTCGAGTCTTGCCTAATTCCCTATAGTTATGGCTCTGATACCAATCTGTCACACCCCAACCGATGGCGGAATCATCGGGGCGCGGCACTGAGCGAAACAGATTGTCCAGAAGTTTCCATAACAACTATCATTACCATTCAATTTAAATTAACATGTCCCATACCATGTCTCAAATAGCAAAACAAGTTATTACAGACAAAAACTAAACAAATATTCTGTTCCGACAACTCAGATTTAAACATAACAATTTATTCATTGGTTTCTAGGACTCCAGTTCCTAGCTTCAATTTCATCACAGCCCGAGAAGCATATAAGCAACCTAGGCACCTGTCACATACGTTAAAATAATGTCAATACATAAAATGTAAAGGTGAGCATACAAGTTTGATAATAGCATATAGAGTTCGAATTCGTTTACGCATAACCAGCACGTACACATAGTGAAATGAAGCACGTTAGTTATCGACATAGATCCATCGATACCAATGACTGCGGGTTGACTGCCCGAGGCAGTTCGCAATACACGATTACCACTGTAATCCATGCAAGTAAAAGATCCTTAACAACCCCCGTGTGAACGGGTGCTGAGTCCAAACTATAGTACTATCGTTGCTAAGGCAGGTAGACAGCATTCCATGTGTAAACATAACAACAAGCATTCATAAGCCACGTATAACATGCATTAATGGTTAAGCGTTAAAATAGTTTGAGTAGGGTGATAGTTGTAGTTTGAATAGTTGTAACGTATGTAACACCCAAAAGTGCTAAAAGCAAAAAGGGTTCGAGTATACTCACCGCGATATGGATTGAAGGGAGCGCTTTACAGCGAGTACGGTTAGCCTGGATAGATTTGATAACGTAACGATAAGTGACGCGTAAAACAGTACAAGTGAGAGTGGGTAGGATGACTGATCGTGCGGATCAGTTATCCGTGAGTAGAAGTCATCCGTGCGCATGACCTGTCCGTGCGGATGGTGATGCGTGCGGATGGTGTTCCATCCGGGTAGGTTATCCGTGCGTACGACTGTCCGTGCGGGTAGTAATCCGTGCGGACTAGTTGTACGTGCGGACGACTTATCCGTACGGTTAGATTGCTTGTGTGGATAAATGTTCAAGTGGATTGTTTCTTCCTAAGATGTGTTTGTGTATGATGGCTTGTGCTTTGGAGTTTTCGTTGTAGCATTTAGAAAACACCAAAGTGTTTCTATCTTCCAAGCCGGTCGCGCGGACGGCAGTCCGTGCGTATGGTAGTCCGTGCGGGCAGCCTGTGCGCGCGGGCAGAGTCAATCCGTCCGGATAGCCTGTCCGTGCGTACGGCTTGGCCGTGCGGATGAAGATTGTTTGATTTTCATTTTAAGGCCTTAGTATCTCATGATCCGAAGAGTAATCCATTCAGAGGTCGTCCGTCCGGATTGCTCGTTCGTCGATACTCAAACCTCGTTTGGAAAGTGGGTCCCAAGGGTAGTCCGTGCAGGTGACAACCCGTGCGTATGACCTGTACGTGCGTACGGCTCGTCCGTGCGGACAGCTTGTCCGTGCGGGCAACTGGTCTGGCTGTTCCGTTCGTCTACACTTGGTTTCTATTGTCGTTTATCCAGACGTTCTGATTATGTGGCAACCACTTGGAGTTGTGTTCTCACCCGCGTGACTAGACCGGTCAGGAACCACCCTAACTCGGCCTGTCGGCGACTCAGAACGGTCATCCCGGTTAACCCCGAAATCAGTTGTCTATGGGTAGCATTCCAGATCTAGAACTAGTGCATCACTATTGACGAGTAGAACACTGGAACTGATCGGATTCGTACCGGTTTTAAGGGTAAAAGTAGGAGAGAACTTAGGTTTATTTCTTTCAACTCTTTTATCCTTAGAAAAGTTTAGATCTAGGTGGAGTTATTGTAAAAACTTGTAGAAATCGTTTAGATCTGAGATATTCTTGGTGGAATGAGGTCAAGCTTGAAGTTCTTATGAACTTCATGATGACGTCACCCGAGAATACCTCAAATCCGGATGATTTCATGGTTAAAATCGAAGATTCGAAAGATAGAAATGTGTAGAATTGTGTAGTGATCAAGGATGTACAAGAATTAGTGCAAGATCTTACCTAGATTGAGAGTAATCTGAGAAAAGGTGAAGAATGCGTGTGGTTCGGACGTCACTTGCCAAAAGTGGAAAAAGTGGAGAGTGACCCGTGTATTTATAGGATGCCAAAAAGGGAAAGGGTGAGCCGTGCGCATGGCACGCACCCGGGTAGGCTATCCGCGCGGACTGGTCATCCGTGCGGATTGGCAATCCGTGCGGATTGGCCATCCGTGCGGATGCCACCTCCTTTGGTGAGTTCGGTGCGATGTTGATTTGGTTTCGATAAGCGAACGATTCGATAGGGTTTCCTAGTCAAATTACTTTCAGTCCCAACTACTTCTTATATGGTTCGACTCGGAATTCGGGTTCGGGTTCGGGTTCGTTTATATTTGAGTTAGACTTCGAGTTCGATTGAGTTCGCTTGATTAGCACAACAGAACATAAAATAAACATGCACAGGTAACACGTAAGGCACACACACACGTATAAAGACAGGTAAAATACATAGCTCGAGTTACGATTCGATGTCGATTTGATTATCATAACTTGATTAGCTTTATCGCATTGTTACTTCCTATCGTTCACAGCCGTAAGTCGATTGAAATGCGGTTAGTATGACCGGATTATTGTAATGAACGACATTTACTCCACATAATCTAAATATCATACAAACAATTCTACGAGTCACGTCGCGCGAAATCGGTCGTTGACTTTGACCTTGACTTTGACTTTCACTCGTGAAAACACGGGGTGTTACACATAAGGACATAGGTTTGAGATGAGTTAGGCTCAAGTTGAACAAGTTTAGTAAAAAAAATAGATGAAATCAGAAATGAGCAGTGAACTTTGGAGCCTTTTTGGCGACGTTCCAGAGACTTATTTACTGTGAAAAACCCATGGAATCGAAGCTAAGCTCAATCCAAGCACATAGGAAAAAGAATGAGGTAAAACGGACAAGAAACGAGTGAGTTATGCTCACTTTAGTGAAACTTGTTGAATCTGTCCGAACTTCTGGTGTTGCTGCGAATTTAGAGTGATTTTGAGAGAGTTTTGAGAGTGTTTTAGGGATGTAAAAGTGGAAAAGTGGCTGGGATTAGAGTGGTATTTATAGGGGAAGGATTAGGGTTAAGTTGGTTAGGTCTTTAATGCAATTAGGTGATGGTTAGCAATAAAAAAGACAATCAACACATCCTCCAAAGTTGCGGTCGTATTGCTGATTCCAGCCATTAATCTTACTTTTTTTTAATAATTAGTTGAGTATACAAGTGGTGACATTATAGGGTGTTATTAAAGCAACTAAACTATGATATATATATATATTGAAAAATAAACTTCATTAAAACAACCTCCGACCCAAACGGGCAAAAGGCCAAACACACAACAAAACCCCCGACCCAAACGGGCAAAGGGCAAAGAAATTACAGCATATATATAGGGTATTTACACCATTCCGCCCATCTAATATAATTACAGTTAGATCTATTTTTAAACCAAGCGAAACTTCTCGATTTTAACTCCCCTATGATATCTTGCAGACTACATATTTTCTGTTTAAAAACCACTTCATTCCTTTCTTTCCATATGCACCAAGACGTTATCAAAGCCAACCCATAAATGATCTTCTCCTCCTTCTTACTGCGCTTAATGAATATGGGAATATCAATAATATCTTTAAACTAAAAAAGGTAGAGAGGCGGGATTTTGCACCAGTCACTGAAAGCCGACCACACCCTCAAAGCCACCGAGCAGGCAGTGAACAAATGCTCAGCTGATTCCTCGACGTCTTCGCAGAAAGGGCATATAGATGAAGATATGACCACATTCCTTCTTGAGGAATCGGCTACCATCACTAAGTTTCCTTTTTTTTTACAAGTTAGATATAATATATTATGTTAGGTTTTAGTTACCCTTATATTAATTATTACACATCATTTTGTTTAGTTGTTTAAAAAAAAGAAAAAAAAAGGACACTTATCTTATTTTCATGAAAATTTACGTTAGTATACTAATAGTATATTATTAAAGTTGTTGTTGTTATTATTATTATTATTATATTATTATTATTAGAATTATTATTATTATTATTATTATTATAATTTAACCACGTATTTAATAGTTGACAAGCATGTATAAGTTATGAGTACCAGTATGTCGAGTATCGGTTGCGCGCATGCATTCGAGATTGATAATGTATAACCCGAGTATTGCAACACGTATAAGCATGTATACAAATAGAATTTCATTACGATCTAAGTCTCGGATTTACAATGGTTTGAAACGAAATACGAAATACAAAAGGAATAAGCTTCCAAAAATAGAAATACAAGACACGTTTTCTAATTAAGGAAAGTTACGAAAAAGCGGAGCGTTACACCACCACCTACCTCCACCACTTACCACCAGCCGCCACCACCTGCAACTCCACCAACATCAACATCTCCACCAACATCAACATCTCCGCTACCTTAACTCCCTCCTCCATCCCAGATCCCTTCATCCACCACATTTAGAGAGAAAAACGAGTAGAGAGATCGATCGATCAGAGAGAGAGAGAGAGAGATACGCGAACAAGATGGTGACGATGGGTTACTAATGTTAACAATGGTAAATTTAGTCGATTAAGGTACATGTTGCCTCTTAGGGTTTCGAGTTTTGAGTTAAATTTGTAGATTTAGAACCGATTTAGGGGTTTATTAGCTGGGTTTTGATGATGGTTGTGGTTGGCGGTGGTGGCGACGATGGATGTCTTGACGACAGAGAAAGATGATGATGATGGTGGTTTATGGGTATAAAGATGGTAGTGGTTCAGATGGTGGCTGTTGTTGTGGCGGTGGTGACTGTGGTGGTGTTTTGTGATGGGTTAAGGGTTGTAGGGGTTAGGTTTAGGTGGCAGAGGTGGGTGTGGGTAGAACTATAGGTGGAGGTGGAGGTGGGTTGCTATCGTGACGGTGGCCGGTTGTTTTGTAGAAGACAAAAGAGTTTGTGGGCCCACACTTTCAATATAATAATATGAGTGTGTATAATATTTGTTTTTTAAGAGAAGAATAAATAAGTAATTTTATATGGACTTAACGGTGAAAACTAACAGACATCCACTCCAGGGACTATCCGAGTAACAACTCGTTAAACCACAGGGAGCACCGGTGTAATTTCCAAAAGTTGGGGACTATAGGTGTTATTTTACAAAACCACAGGGACTATCCAGGCATTTTACTCAATATTAAAAGTATTATATGTATGTTTTGTTTATTTTCTCATATTTTTATCTGTTATTGATCAATTAAACTTAAAATGTTTACACTTCAACCCCCTCCCAAAAAGAGTTGGCTTGCGAGCTCACAAGCCTAGCCAGGCCTAGCTCAAGCTCAACTCGCTTACAAATCGATTCAGATACATGGTTTGGGTAAACGAGTATGTGGTTTCAAGTAATCGTGGTCAGGTACCACCTAATCTCATGCCCGTTCTATACCTGTGAAATTTTTAAAAAGTAGTTGCATATCCGATCCCATACCCGTCGGGCTTCAGATATACTCGCTGGGTTTGGTTTTTTTTCATTCCTAGATGGATGATATTATGCCTTGATTTTCTGAAATGTTTTAAGTTAAACAAAGGGACCACCCATACATAATCATTTTTTTTGTTTTCAAGTGTAAAAAGTGAGGTATGATGTGGAGGTTTTAAATGGTTTAGTGTTACGGGTCGACTAGAAATGTTAAATCGTTTCCTTTCAAAAATAGATGCATGGGGTTTGGAAATATATTGGGCCATTAAAAAAGAGTTTTATGAGCTTCATTTAGGGTTGGAGGAAAACCTAAAGGGTGTGGTGGGTAATGGCAAAAAGATTTTATTTTGGATCAATAACTGGATGGAGGAAAGGCCGTTGCGATACAAGTTCCCATATTTATACAACTAGTATTATACCCCGCACGCGTTGCGGCGCGTTAAACCAGATTATTCAATAAATTTTGTCAGATGGTTCAAGATTGCATTCCTGCCTTTGTAGTTGGATGGCAATTACAAGCTAAGTTGCAATAGAACATATCAACTTTCAGCATTTTAAAACCAAGCTTGCAATCTTCCAAAGCAAAATAGTCTGCGCCAAAGGTGGATATTATGAAGAAGCATCAGACAGTGAAACATAAATTAAAGCAAAGAAAAAGAAAATAAGGGGTGACCGCAGTGGAAACGGTGGCGTATAGTGTCCATGACCATGTCAATTACACACTTGATTATAGCAACCACCTCCGCATCCATTGATGGCTTCGAACTGTGGCGACTTCGTCTGAATCTGATACATGATTTATGATTATAGGTGCCTTTGGATTTTCTCATAGGATCCACAACTCTAATATTAACTGCAAACAATATAACTTATGTTAAATTTGAAATAACTAATCGTAAATGTAACACACTTGTTCAGTTGTTGAAGCATGAAAGACATACTGTAAATAGGTCGTATGACGCTGGTGGTAGTGCGGACGACAGTCGACCAACACGGGCATTCATATTAAAGTTGTGATTTAGCATCCACACCAAATCAATCTCTTAAAGAGAAACACCAACAATATCATCAAAAGTAAACTTTCAATATGAACATATCTAGTTTGCTTAGACGTGTGTTCGAAGGCTCATATATACTACCTCATTGTAGCTTCAAATCATCAGATTGCCACGCCAAAACAACGAAGATAGATGATTTTCTTATATCATCACGGCCCATCTAATTTTCTCTCTGTTACAATTTGCACCAAAAAAGTCGACAACTACAGACGCTAACTAAAACATGTTAAATTATTTATTTCAATATAACCCATAACAAAAACTCCCAAAAGTCCCTATAACATAAAGCAACAAAATTGATAGAAACAAACAAACCCAAATCAATCTATTAAAGAGAAGCACGGGAAACAACATCATCAATAGTAAAATTCCAATATGAACACATTTGAGTTGGTTCCAATAATACTAAATACTCATTTAAATACTACGTGTTTCAAATCACCATTTTGCTTGTTATTTACTCGTTCGATGCTCTTTTATTGGGGGAATGGGATAGGGAGAATGTGAAGAACGTGGCTAGATGTTTGAGAATTTTTTATTTGTGTTCGGGTTTAAAAATCAATCCGTATAAATCTAATATATACGGGTTGGGGTGGATAGTGGAGAGTTGAATGATATGGCCAAACTGATTGGGTGTGGCAAGGATTCTATTCCGCTTACCTACTTGGGGATTAGGGTGGGAACTAATATGAACAAAATTTACAACTGAACTCCTATTATGGAGTTTGTTGATAAAAGATTGTCGGTATGGAAAGCTAAAACATTGTCAATAGGAGGAGACTTACTTTAATCAAATCGGTGTTAGAAAGTTTGCCTATTTATTATTTCTCTTTATATAAGGCTCCAACTGGTGTTATTAAGATACTTGAAGCCAAAATGAGAAAATTTTTATGGGCAGGTTCTAATGGTAATATTAAAATGAATTGGGTGGCGTGGGATTGGGTCACTTGGCCCAAGATAAAAGGTGGGTTGGGCATTAACAGGCTCAATGAGGTCAACCTTTCTGGTTATATGGGGATGAAGATATAGGGTTGATAACCACATCCTGTGGTGTAAAGTGGTTGAAGCGTGTCATTGTAAGAACAACCAAAGGAGCTTCCTCCCACTTAACAGTAACATAGCAGGGTGCTGGAAAAATATGGTGAAATTGTTGATTTCCAAAATGAAATTATATGAGAAGGGGTTAAATCGGTTAATCATGGATAAGGTGGGGGATGGGGTTGACATTCGTTTTTGGATTGACACTTGGGTGGGCGAACTTCCATTCATGGAAAGATGACCTCATTTGTTTGGTTTGGAGTTGTTTAAAATGTGCAAGGTCGCAGAGAGAATGGAAACGGGTCAAGAAAACGGAGTATTTACATGGCAATGGTCTAGACAGCCTGAGTCCGTCGAGGAGTTAAGGGAATGGCAAGAATGTCTCGAGGTGCTCTGCTTAGTGAGATTATCCAACGATAATGATGCTTGGCTCTGGAGTGTTGATAGTCAGAATGGTTTCTCGGTGAAGTCGGTCAAAAAAACGTTAATTATGGGTAGAGGAACCAAGAACCCTCCTAATTTTATGTGGAGTAAATGGGTTCCCATCAAATGTAACATTATGGCTTGGAGAGACAATATGGATAGGCTTCCTATGAGAGTTAATTTAAGAAGAAGGAACGTGGATATTACCTCGGTTATGTGTCCTTTTTGTGACGAAGTCGAAGAAACGGTGGATCATTTATTCACTGCATGTCCGGTGGCTACTTGGGTGTGGGCGGCTTTCAGCGTTTAGTGCAACACCCCGTCGCTTTTCTTTTTTGAGTTCAAAGACATTTAGACATCCACAACTTCATTAAGAGTGGAAAGAAGGCAAAAAAGATCATTTACGGGTTGACTATTATTTCTTGTTGGTGCATATAGAAAGGAACGATGTGGTTTTTAATCAGATTAAACGTAGTTCGCAAGATATCATTGAAGAGATAAAGTTGAGAGGCTATGCTTGGTTAAAAATAGATCCTCATGTAATTACATTAGTTTGGTGGATTGGTGTAAATACCCTTTGTACATGTTGTAATTTCTTGCCCTTTGCCCGTTTAGGTCGGGGGCGTTGTTTGTTTTGTTTGGCCTTTTGGGTCGGAGACGTGTTTTAATGAATTTTATTTAAAAAAAAAAATTAGAATGATATGACATGCTGACTAGACTAGTCGTTTCGTTTGGATGCTCTGGGGAATGCCAGACTCGATGTCAACGATGCATAATCAGAAAGCTAGTTTCGAAGAGCATCGACTTCCTTTATCGTCGTTACAGTTCCGTTAAAATCACCCCCAATTTTTCCGCACAAACCCTAACCCCCAAATTCAAATCCAATCATCCATTCCCACAACTCCGAAATCGAAACCCTAATTCCAGATCTCTCCAATGGACACACACTCATCTCACCTAACCGCACCACTCCGCTCACGCAGCTCCCAATCCCCCTCCCCATCCCACTCCGCCTCCGCCTCCGCCACATCCTCCATCCACAAACGCAAACTCACCGCGCCTGATGACCACGCGCCGCCCTTCCCCTCCTCCTTCTCCGACACTCGCGACGGCGCACTCACCTCCAACGACGACCTCGAGAGCATCAGCGCCCGCGGCGGCGCTGACTCCGACGACTCCGAAGAGTTCGAGGACGTTGTGGACGACGATGAGGAGGAGTATGATGATTCGTCGATGCGGAACTTTACGGCGTCCAGATTGGAGAATAATGTTGGATCTACCGGGAGGAATACGAAGATGAAGACGGAGAGTAGTTCGGTGAAAATTGAGGCGGCGGAGGTAGGGAAGGATGGAGGTGGAGGTGGAGGTTTGGCGGAGGTTGGTGCGGTGGCTGTTTCGGTTTCAACTCCCGGTGGAGTGGTGGTGAAGGATGATACGGTTAAGAGTATATTTACGGAGAATTTGCAGACGAGTGGGGCGTATTGTGCCAGAGAAGAGAGTTTGAAACGAGAGGTAGTTAAGTTTATCAAGTTTTGATTTCTGTTTAAGTGGAATTATGTTTTTAATCACCGGGACAGGGGTTTAGATCGGTACCGGTACTGAAAATAATTAAATGTACATAAAATACTGTACCGATTATGGCGGTATGGTACAGGTTTGGTACCGGTTAGGATGGAAACCAAAAACTATAGAAATGGGTACCGGTACCGATGCTGTAACCAAGAACTATAGAAATGGGTACCTGTACCGATGCTGTACAGTCGGTATGATTCAGTATGGTACGGTATCGGTACTATATTGTTTTCAAATCAACGCCGCCACCTGATTCGATGGTGTATTATCAGTAACTTTGTTTTTTTTGTTGTAGTTGTAGATTTAGTGAAACAAGTTATTGTTATGTGCAGGAGGAAGCAGGGAAACTCAAGTTTGTATGCGTATCGAATGATAAAATTGATGAACATATGATGTGGTATCTACTGTTCTCTCTTAATTTGCATAGTTAATGTTTTTTTCACTTTGATGAATGGTTCGGTATGCAAATGATAAAATTGATGAACATATGTATTTACAGGTTAATTGGACTGAAGAATATATTTGCAAGGCAACTACCTAACATGCCTAAGGAATACATTGTTCGTCTTGTGATGGATAGGTATGCTGTAAGCAATATAGTATGATTTCTCTATACGAAATAGTTCAATAATGTAAACATGGGAAGCAGACTATTCTCTACACAGGAAAATTGTGGGGGAAAATTATTTAAAATAGAAAATATCATAGAGTTGGGTGACATTAATTGATCTGTAGATAAAATCCGATTAAAGTTTGCAGATAAACTCATAAACCAGAGAGGAGGGAGGTGTCATATGATGTTGCTGTATTTTGCATTTAGACTTGATACTGTTGTACACCTTTTTGTGTTCTATCTAGCATTACCGGGAGTTTAATGGATACTGACTGTCTTAATAAAACAAAATTGAGTCAACTAGGTTTGTTTGCTTCTATTTATTCGTAAGCTAGATTGTTCGAAGCTGCTGGGTTTAATTTCTGATGTTTTGTGTGGTTCTTATATGATTGTTTTTTGTTTTCTTTATAATAATATATGAATTGTGGGCATACACTAAATGGCCCTGGAATATTATTTTATGCAGAAGCCACAAATCTGTAATGGTTATCAGGCGCAATACTGTTGTTGGTGGGATTACATATCGCCCTTATCTCAGGTAAAAAGGCTTCATGTGTGACATTATAGCCAAAAGTTTACAGAGATAGCTTTTTGTGCAATCACATCAAAATATCAAATATACCATCTTTTATTTCTCTTTTAGGTATTTCATTTGGTTCTTTGTTGTTTATGTGACATTATAGCCAAAAGTTCGGAGAAATAGCTTTTTGTGCAATCACATCAGATGAGCAAGTGAAGGGTTATGGCACTAGATTGATGAATCATTTAAAACAACGTGCACGAGATGATGATGGACTTACTCATTTTCTAACTTATGCAGACAACAACGCTGTTGGTTATTTTAATAAACAGGTTAGAAAATACTTAGCTTCTTTGTAATAAACATTTTTTTTCAAAGCAGACATGGATGTTCAGAAGAAACAGCGTCATATATATTTTGTCAACTTCTACTTATAAAGTCTTTTGTAATGCTTTTTTTCTAATTTAAACATCTGTTTATCCGTTTGTAGGGCTTTACAAAAGATATATACTTGGAGAAAGAACGGTGGCATGGGTATGTATGTATATATGAAATTTAAAATGTTCACACATCTTTTTTTTTTTTTAAATCCAAGCTGTGTGGTACTTCATTATCTGTTTTAGATGCACAAGTGTAAAGTGACATGTGTTTCTCATTTACAATGTACTTGGTATCTTACTCCGTTAGAATTTTTCTATCTGTGTTCAACTGTTCATATTGTTTTTTAATCAGTATTAGTGGTAATGGTAATTTTTCTCTATAGGTATATAAAAGATTATGATGGAGGGATTCTTATGGAATGTAAAATTGATCCAAAGCTTCCATACACTGATTTATCAACCATGATTCACCGTCAGAGGCAGGTAAACTGATAGGACCAGAATAGTATTTTATTGAAAAAAATGAAAATACAAAATCATATCTTAGTTCTTATTTGTAGAATTATGTAATTGTGAATATAGTATTGTTACCTATTCTGGATGATGAATGAAAATAGTTGAACAAACAAAGACAGCAGAAGCCCTGTTTTTTTTTCGCTTGCTAATATGTACCATTTTTATGTAACTTTTCATTTCAATTTGTAATTCAGGCAATCGATGAGAAAATAAGAGAGCTCTCTAATTGTCACATTGTGTACCCTGGTATTGATTTCCATAAGGTATGCTCATGTTACTTATAATAACTTACCACTTCACCATCTAGAAGCCACATTCATTTCTGGAAAGCAGTCATTATTTTTTGATGTGCAATATACATGTGTGGGTGTGTATATTATATAGATATAGATATATTATCTAAGGGAAAGGATATCTAGGAAACCCGTAGGGGCGGAAAACCAGGAAACTCTAACCTCCCAACATTTTTTTTGAAAAAAAAAATACCACATGTAATATACATGTTTTTAAAGGGTTTTGAGCAAAAAATAAATAAAAAAAGTGCCGACCAATTTTTTTTTTTTTAAAAATGAACAAGTTTCTGTGTAACATGTGTAACATCTCTAATAGTCGTGTTACGCAAAACTTGTTTATTTAAAAAAAATCCTATCGGCGCTTTTTTTTTTGCTCGAAACTCTTAAAACATGTATATTACATGTGTTATTTTTATCAAAAAAAATGTTGGGAGGTTAGAGTTTTCAAGGTTTTCTCCCTAACTATGGGTTTTCTCTCAATACTTTCACTATTATCTAAAACTGAGATTATATTTGCACTCTGTTTCCAGAAAGAAGCTGGAATTCCAAAACGGATCTGTAAACTTGAAGACATTCCTGGGTTGAGTGAGTCCTTTGACCCCTGCTGTTATAACAGTTTAATAAATCTTTATTGAAGTTTTCTCATTTCTGAACACGTTTTTTATTTTATGATATTACCAACTGAAATTGAACTACAGGGGCAGCAGGGTGGACTCCTGATCAATGGGGTCATTCTCGCTTCAAATGTTTCAACGCTTCCCCAGATGGTACTTTAAGTCCAAAGTTGACTGGATTCATGCGTTCCATTCTAAAGGTAAGTTTGTTAAATTAATTCGTTTCAAAGTTTTATTAAGACAATTCTTGATTAAATTAATAGAATAATCACTTCTTGAATTTTTAGCCACCGCATTTTGAGGCTGTTGTGGTGCAAGAGAATAATCCTAAATGTCCCAGGATCTTGTATTCTTAGTGAGTTCTGATTAGAGTGCGCTATTTCAACCAGTTTAAGTGAAAACAGGTCAATATGTGTTATGTTTGATTCCCAATAACATGTGGAACTGAATTTTTTATCACTAGTTTTATCCCTACCTTTTGTTATCGGTATTTTACTTCTATTATTAGTATATTTGTTTTTGTTCTCTTATATATACTTTACTTTATTTGTATTTTTTATACTGTCATAAAGAAAGGTTTTTTTAGAGCTGGGTCATTGGGAGCAGCCTCTCTATCTCACAGGATAGAGGAAAGGTTTGCCAACATCTCATTTTTTCGGTACGTTTGTTTATTTGTTTGTTATGTAAAACTGTAAAACGTAGCTTGAAAAGTAAACGGGTCAAATGGTTCAGAAGTCACACAGCTTACACAAGTGCTTATGACCTACTAATCTGCTCTATTTAAAAAGCTGGATCATTACTGCAGTAAAATGCTTTTTGTAGTCATGGTTAAAATAATATATCAATTTAAAATAAAACAAAGGAGAAATAAGGGTTTGTTCTCATTGTCCTTTCATAATACTGAGTATTCATTACGCAAGTTAACTTATAATTTCTATAAATCTGATGATGAGAATGTGATGTAAGCAGGCAATGCTTGACCATGCTGATGCTTGGCCTTTTAAGGACCCTGTTGATGTACGTGATGTTCCGGATTATTATGACATCATCAGAGATCCCATGGGTAAATTTTTACACACAGTCAATCAATCCCAATATCTATTAAATATTTACATTGATGTAATTATTTAACACTAGTGGGCAGCAATTCCTGTCAGGACATTGAAATAATCAAGTTTTGGGTTGGCTAATATAAACCTTGTATTAAACTGATCAACCCGAACACAACCCCTTGATAAACGTGTTGATCCCTTAACCCTTTTAAGTTTAAGGGTTATTAAGAAAGTTTCTGTTTAAATTTAAGAGGGAATTATTTAGAAAATGTTAACATTAAAAATTTATACTTTAATTCTCTTTTAATACACATCCTGAATTGAAATGAATTTTTCTTTACTCTTCACCGACTTTTTATTTCCCTATTCCTTTCCATCCAATTCTTGTAATATGTTAAAAATATAAACCTAAAGTTAATTGGAAATGAGAGATAATGGACAAAAACAATTGATAATGGACAAAAACAATTGATAATAAAAAAAAAAAACGATTAAAAAGAAACCGGTTACAACTAAGATTGATTTGAGTCGGACTCGTTGGTAAGAATTAAAAAAGAAATCAGTTACAATAGAGTTTAGTTTGAGTGGGACTCATTGGTTGTTTTAATCGTTACCAACTCGGGGTGCAAATGAGCCGAGCTTTTTGTTTTCAAAGCTCGAGCTCGGCTCCTTGGTATTTTTTCAAGCTTGGGCTCGGCTCGTTTATTATCTATTAATTAATATATGAAATAAAAAATATAAATAATAGACTTTTTAGGCCCGCAAGCTCGATAAGTGAAGCTCGGGCTTGTTTACTAAATACGCTTATTTTTAGGTTCCGGTTGGCTCGTAAACAAGTTTAAATAAGCTCGGTTCGGCTCGTAAACAAGTTTAAATAAGCTCGGGTCATTTACACTAAGGCTCGATAAGACTCGACGAGCCTGACGAGCTTCACATGTCAGGCTCGAGCTTGGGCTCGACAAACAAACGAGCTTTTATTTTAGGCTCAAGCTCGGCTCGGGCTCGATGAGGCTCGGCTCGTCTCGAGCTTTTTCACGAATCGATCTTGAGTAGCTCGCGAGCTGCTCGGCTCGTTTGCGCCCCTATTACCAAGTCACGTGGTATCACTCATGATGACAAATGAACTTTTAAAGGGTTGCTGTGTTTGACACGAATGAATATAAATGGATCGTGATCGGGTTCACCTATTCAAGCTGCCAACCCGATATGGTTGACACCCTAATGAATGCTTAACTGATTGTAGATCTTAAGACCATGTCAAGACGGGTTGAATCTGAACAGTATTATGTAACACTTGAGATGTTCATTGCTGATGCAAGGAGGATGTTTGCCAATGCTAGAACATATAATTCTCCAGAAACGATTTATTTTAAATGTTCCACCAGGTAATTTGTTTTATCCGCTATATGTGTTATACGTTTGTGTGACTTGTATTTCAAATTTGTTCATGCTTCTTTTCTGCAAATAATATATAGGTGACAATTATGACTCATTTATTTATTATAAACGGATCTCAAACGGATCAAATTAAGAAAGGGATTTGTCATGTTAGTTTCGTTTTTTTTGTAACACAAAATTCCTGAATTTGTTATTACCACGGATTTGTAAGTTAAAAAAAAGTTTTACAGGTTAACCCACTAGCCCGATCTATAATGTCGCTAACAGCTGAAATTTGTTATGCAGGCTTGAATCGTTCTTCTCGAGTAGAGTTCAGGCTGGTGTCCAATCGTTTATGAAAATTCAGCAATAAGAAGCGAAAATTGAAAGATCCTTCGTTGTCGTAAATTTGTTGTGTTTATTTTGTAGTGTAATTTATATAGAACACGACTCAAAAATCCTGGTCCATGTGATCGGTAAGTTTAGAAATGCAACTATCAGGTTAGGGCTGGTGCATCCATTGTGGGTCGAACCATGCCTTGTCCTGAACCATAACCATATGCTTTGTCTTTGTTTAGTTATTTTAACCATCAGCCGTTAAAAAGTTACTTTAAATCATATTAGACAATTGATATAGATGTATGTATTTATTTTGAGGAATTAGAGTGTAAATATATATCATATATAATCTATTGTAATTGGGATTTAACACACTAATAAAATTCTTTGACCACCACGTTTATTGGGTATTAGAGCTTCTATGCCGTCGCACATCTAATTCTTGCTACGATTATTACCACCAGTAAAAGGTTGTCAACGGAAGCCTTTAGTTCACCTTTTTTCAACCAGTGATCAAATTGCGGATGTGTTCACCAAGACGTTATCTTCGCAACGGTTTCTATTGTGACGGTTCAAGCTATAGCTCGGTTCTTGGTCTTAGCTTCCAAAGGAATATTTGACAATTAGTATTGTTAGATGCATGTATTTATATCTATATTTATATTAGAGGGATTCGTGTAGATATATATCCTATGTAATCTCTTATTGTAATTGTGATTTGACACAATAATACAATTCCTTGATTACCATGTTTATTGAATAGTCTCATTCCTTATTTTTTTGAACGACAACGGTTACTCACTTCTAATTTACATGAAATTAATCCTAATCTATTCCTTGCTTGAGATTGAATCCAATACCTCTTGCTAAACGAGTCTCAACCAAGTGAGCTAAGCGTTACATTGACGAAGCGTCTCATTTGATGTCAACTTTTATTCCCTATTTTAGTTTTGGATGTTGATTAATATTAATATCCACATTACACAAATGTATAAAGTCATAAATGATATTAGTTAGATTAAAGTTTATGAAAATGCTATAATTCAAAGTAAATGATCTTATGAAAATGCTATAATTAAAAGTAAATGATGCCAATGAAGAAGGCTGGGTTCTCTACATATTTTAGAAGTTAATAGTGAAGTACCAAATTTTGTTAGTTCTTTTCTTTCTACACTATCTTTAATGAACATTTTTCTACAATAAGATTTATCTATACATACTAGATCTTATTTTTTTATGCTGATTTTCAGAATATTACTTTGTTGGTGTGCATAAATATTTATCAACACATACAAGCATTGAAAAGGAGTTGAATGCCATTTATGTGGTTTGACCATTTTGTCAGTTTAGTCTAAATGTTTCATTTTTCGCTTGCGGATCCAAAAAGGTTTCACCGTTACCATTTTAGTCCACTGGGTTAACTTCATCCATTTTTCTGTTAACAAGAAGGGCAATTCGGTCATTTTATATGGCCGAATTGCTCTTCTAGTTAACAAAATTTCATATAAACTGAATTTCCCTTCTCTTTAACAGAAAAGATGGATGAAATCAACCCAATGGACTAAAATGACAATGGTGAAACCTTTTTCGACCCACAGACGAAAAATAAACCTTTGGAGTAAACTGACAAAATGGCCCAAACCACAGGGACTAAAATGACATTTAACTCAACTTATAATATCTATGTGTCATCAAACTATTCTAATCTGAAATTTGAAGCACCTTTACAATCTCATGCATTGCAAACTGCTGCAAAGGGGGTGCTACTCGACCTTTGATATTAAACAAAATTAATCTATTGTAATCATTTAAAAAAATATAGTGAAATCCATTAATTTAGATAGCATGTATTCTGTTTAACATAGGTTTCACTTATGTTATTTGATTATGATGAGGGCTAGCAAATCGTGTCTTAGCGGGTGGTTTAACAAGTTTTTGACGACGCGAACGACACAAGTTGTAAACATGAATACAACTCGTTCAACAACTTTATATCTTATGTTTATATCTTATGTCTATAACACAGCTGTATGTTTTATGTTACAAAAAGGAGAAATGGTGGATCCTAACATTTTAATCTTAATTATTTTTAAAAAAGTGAAAATTCACATGGTTTATTTTTCAGTAAACATGTCTAATCGTGTCTTATACAATTTACCTGTTGCCAGCCTAATGATCCAATCATATTTCCCCCCGACTTAACATTAAACAAAAAGTTTTGTATGAACAAAATCAAGTGACACATTTAGTGGTCTATAAAAAAATGACCACGCATAATGCCTTTAAACATGATTGAGACGTATTGCATATTAAATGGATTTAAACACTAGATGTGAAACTAGTCATACTAATATGGAAAGATATATATGGCCAATAATCAAAACTAAAAATTTCAAGTTGCCACTATGTTATGTGATAAGCATTGTCCATTAATGTCTCATCCATCATATCCCATCTCATCCTTAATAATCAAACTTTGAAATTCAACGTATTTTTATGTTTCCTTTAAACTTTGCCATCCTTTGAACTTTTAAACATTATTGTAGTTTTGATTCCTTTTAAAAAGCTCAAGTGGGAACATATAGAGCTAATATTCTATAGGTGTAACCGACTATTCGCCCACCACTAAGGATGCAAAACTATTTTATTTAGTTATTAATACGTATAAATAAATAAATAAATAAATAAATTAACAGATGCATGTATATTTGTTAAGAGTTATAACATAATAAACAATAAATAAAATGATACTTAATTATTTAATCAATAGGTTACATATACATGTATTAAACGGGTTTAATGATTATTGGTAACTTATTAGTTTAGGAATCCAAACATCAAAAAGTAAACACAAATCATACGAATGAGTAGTATAATAGTAAGACAGTCTTTTTATCTACTTAAGCAATTTGAAACTGTTGATCCGTTCTGTTTATATCATAATGGAAAATATGAAAACATACCCGTGATTGCAGGACAACAGAGAATCCAGTTAGTGATGCAACCATCGAGTTCGACATGCTTGTCAAGATGATCTGGTTCCTCCTTAGGGTGCAATCTAATGATGGTGATGAAAACCGAAAAATAGAAGGAAGCTGTGACACGTTCACTAAAAAAAATCCTTTTGTAGCGAATCATTTATTAAAAAAAAAAAAAAATAAGCTTAACACAAAAGAAGAAAAAGAAATCATAATAACATGGGCGAACGACGGGCGATTGAGAGAGATAGAGGCGAGATTGATGTTGTGAATAATTAGGTTGTCTAACCTTAGAACCTCTATCTTAGTCTCTTCATATATGACCTAATTAGTTATATAATAAGAGTACTATGGTCCATCAACAATTACCAACTAATTATTTAATAGGTTGTTAAATATTTTGATATATATGATGTAAATGATTATAATGGCTACTAGATTAAATACAACTCCATAATATATTTAATCTTACAGTAACAACATAGACGATCTTAATAAACGAAACAAACTATCACCTTATTAAACTGTGAAACATCTAGTTTGAATCGAATACTCATGAAATAACACAATACAAGACTACTTAATAAACGAAACAAATTATCACCTTATTAAACTGTGAAACATCTAGTTTGAATCGAATTCTCATGAAATAACACAATACAAGACTAATAAGAAAAAGAGCATTAAAAATAATAAGTTTTAAGGAGCATACATGATGAAGGTTGAGTTGGATGTTTGGTGATTAGATGCAACTTTGAAGAAAACAGGTAAATAAATTGTTTTTAAATAGGGAGGAGGGCATTCGGTTTATAAAATATTATAAATTATAACTCTAGGGTTAAATAGGGAGGAGGGCATTCGGTTTATAAAATATTATAAATTAATTTCCAAAAAAGTTTGTTATTTGAGATGGATTTGGTGGCCGAAAATTAGGGAAAGTAATTAAAATTTAGGAATTAACCTTGGTTTTAAAATATAAAATATGTATCTTAACCTTGGTTTTAAAATATAAAATATGTATCTTATGTTCATAAATTTGGAAATAAGATAAAATCTTTCTATACTAATAAATGAAAATCTTTTTTGAACATTTTCTGGTGCTTTCTCACCTTATTTCCTATTTATCTCTCATATAAAATAATAATAATAATTTTAAACACAAATATTATATATTATATAAGAATATATATTTAGATAAGGATAAAACTTTCTGATGTTTTCTCACCTTATTTTCCTATTTATCTCTCATATTAAATAATAATAATTTTACACAAAAATATTAGATAAGAATAAATATTTAGATAAGGATAAACATTTGTTTTTATTAGGATCGTATTAAATAATAATAATAATAATAATTTTAAACAAAAAATTAGATAAGAATATAAACGTTTAATTTTATTATGATTATATTAAATAATAATAATTTTAAACAAAAAATTAGTTAATAATACATCTTTAACAAAGTAAAATGTTATAATAAGTAAATAATACATTAAAGTTCATTTTAAAAAAATAGATCTTGACGAATGTATGTGTTAACATACGACATTATATTTTATTAAACACGTGCAATATATGAGTATTTTTTAAAGATATATCTTTTTATTATTTTTTATATAAAATTACATTTATGCGAAGTAAAATGTTATAATAAGTAAATAGTAAATCAAAGTTCATTTTTAAAAGATAAATCTTGATGACTGTTTGTATTAACATATGACATTATATTTTATTTAACACGTGCAATATATGAGTTTTTTTAATATATCTTTTTATTATTTATTATATAAAATTATATTTATACAACCCGTGTAATACACGGGGTTTTAACCTAGTTTGAAGTATTTAAAATTAGAATAAAAGATTTAGTAATGAAGAATTTAATTTGAAATAAAAATTATCTTAATTGTAAGACCAGCCGTAGTGAGGTTTTTTGGACGTTTTTTCCCTAAAAAACACCCAACAACACCCATTTACCGCCCCCGGGGTATTTTTTTCAAAAAAAAATGTAAATGGCATCTTTTTTCCACGCCCATGTTCAAGATCTTTGGCCAATCACAGGTTTTCTTCTTTTTGGTTGGCCAATACCCTTTTTTGATGGTTTTTTTTTTAATTTAATTTTTTGTACCCGTTTTAACATAATGCCCCACAATGCAAACATCCCCACTATACCTATTTTAGAAAAACACCCCACTGCTGACTGGGATGACACGTGTCGCACAATTCCCATAAGTGGGGGCATTACTCATGTGTACCACTACACATGGTCTAATGTTTGAATGAGTATTAGAAGTTTTCACGTGTCATTTAATGGATTTGTTTATTAAAGAGAGAGATAGAGAGAATGAGATTGTAGGTTAGGGTAAAATGAAAACCATTACGAGTTATGAGAACTTGAAGAACTCGGTCTTAAAATAAGGTTTTTACAATTTTTTTACCTAAAGAACTAGGTCTTATAAAAGTTTTTCAATTTTTTTACCAAAATTCCTAGAAAATTCAACTTTTTCGAAAAAAATTGGCTTTTGTTGATTCACATCGCCCGTAAAAAATGATTACAGCTGCTGTAAATGCTGGTTCATGCTGATGTTAGCACTTTTTTAACAGCAGTTGTAACAGGCTGAAAACGCCACTTCGGTTTTTTTACATCCGTCTTTGTAACATTTTAATCTAGAGGTGTGCAAAAAATTGGGGGCAAAACTCGCATGGAAAGTCAGAGTTCACTAAGTTCTCACAACTCATAAGAGTTTTCTCTTGATCAAAATCCTGAAAATGTAAGGGTTTTGTGTGTGTATATATATATATATAGGGTAAGGATAGTGTAAAAAGGGCCTAAAGTGTGAGAAGTGTATTATAACACTATATATAATACTATATAACACCATATAAACACCGTATAACAATATGTAACACCATATAATACCATATAACACTATGTAACACTATATATCATTATATAACAAATATAACACTATACATCTATCATAGACATGCTATCAGACAACCTATAGTGTTATATTTGTTATATAATGATATATAGTGTTACAAAGTGTTATATGGTATTATATGGTGTTACATATTGTTATACGGTATTTATATGGTGTTATATAGTATTATATATAGTGTTATAATACACTTCTCACACTTTGAGCACTTTTTACAGGATCCTCTACCTATATATATATATATATATATATATATATATATATATATATATATATTAATTTAAACCTTTTTAAGTATTAAATTGTTGGATATTTAAGTCATTGACACAATAGTCACTGGAAATGTGAAATGATAAAAATGCCCTCGTATGCAAGGCATATGATCAAATTTAACTAAAAAACTTTAACTTGATTAGGGGGCTAAATGACATAACGTATATCATTTGAAACTATTATATAATCTATCATTTCTAACAAGGTTTGGCTTTGTGTTGCCCCTTATGCTTTGCTGGTGGTTTATGCATGTTATGTTTGTACTCTTGCATTTATTGCTTAGACATAATCTTGGGTATAAAAACCCTTTTTCTTTATCTCAGATCTCACGCTCTTACATCTATCTAACTTTTTGAGAGACCCCACCACAACCACTATTGGTCTCCGCCACCACCATGACCTTTGGTCTCCGCCAATGGATGACGTCATTTCCGGAGTTACGACAACGGTCAATGAAGCCGTGTGGTGTCTGTCGTGAGTCCGGTGACAGTTGAGGATGTGATTGGTTAACATGGTTTGGCTTTGAGGTGTTGTACCTTATGCTTTAGTTGTTGTTTTTGCATGTTATGTTTGTGCTATTGCATTTATTGGTTGTACCTAATTTTCTACTTTTTTGGGAGTCACAACCATAGGCATAATTGATGCTTTTTGTTTATCCGGCTATGATGAACAACCAGTTGGCAGAGGCGTTAAAATCGATGAAGATGGCTTAATGTTCATTGGAGATGTTTTTTATGGTTTCTGTTTTTGTGATTCAGTGGGAAACAGTGTAAAACTACTAATACCCTTTCTATGGCTTTGGTGTCACACCCCGATTTCCACGTGTCACCGGTGGGCCCGGTGGGGGAGTATCGTGACGTGGTTGGCAACGTAATAGTCAAACAACACAATATAATAATGCACAGCGGAAGCTAAATTTAAAATAAGATACAACCGAATTTATTTATTGTAAACAAAGTCACAATTATCCGGTGTTTATCCACAGTAGGATCGAATTAAAATATTGTTTATGGTTCAACAGACTTCGGCATCTTAAGTTTGCGAGACTTCTAGTGATGCTTAGGAGACTCCCAGCCTATTTCGCCTAGTACCTGCATTTAATCTTTTTGGGAAAATACGTCAGTTTACACTGGTAAATACATTCAACTGACTCATTTTATAAAATGATTGAAAATTTGTTTGGATGCACGTGGCATAAACATTTTGTTTAACTTGGGAGAATTATTTAATATTATAATCTTGAAACGATTTACATGTTACTTATGCGTTCAGTAGCCCGGACGTATCCGGGTTAAAGATCAATAGACACACCACAATAATGAGTTATACACCGACAGGTGTACGCCTACACCCCGTGCTCAGGTCGTGGCCATCTCGTAAGATAATGCCAGGGATATCCGGGACATGGTCATTAACCCCCCAAAGGCTGTAAAGTAAACACACCTGTTTAAAACGAGCCGATCAAATTATTCAATTAACCACTAAGCGTGGAAGATTTGATGCTCGATCAAGCGGTACGCTATGTACCGTAACCCAAGCCCGTATAGGGAAAATAAGTTAAAAGTATTTACCTGATGCAAAGTATAGTCACAATAGTCAAATAGCAAGTATCTTTTACTGTTTCTCCTAATCTGGAACGAAGGTTAAATATAACCTATTAGAATCCTAGCGGGTCTTTAATTATGCTTAAGCTTAGACCGGCTAGTTTCGAAGATACGGTTCGCACGCACGATTAAGCGAAGACCGGATAGAATGTGATTCAGACCCGACAAGTTTGAAGACTTGTTTAATATGGGTTCATTATTCACATTCTGGATTTTGAGATTAAACCGATAAGGTTTGACCCGTTTCGGCTAATTTATGTAAACTTGTTATATAAACCGAGCCGAACGCGTAAGATGCGTAACGGGAATCCGTAAGAGCCATATACAGGTTTCCTAAGTTAATATGCTTCAAATATGTTGTAACATCAGTAGGATGTCTTTCGTTATGCCCCGAACTAATTTAAACACAAACTATGCCCCGTAGGGGTAGTTTGGTCATTTTAAAGTTTGTAAAAGAGTTTAATTGTTTAACTGAGTTACAGGTCTGATGTAAACAGCAAACATACTCATTTTGATGGGTTATAACAGTAGGCTAAGGCATATATGTGAAATTTATCATATTTAACCAAACTATGCCCCGTAGGGGTATTTTGGTAATTTCACATAAGCCGAAAAGCTCAAAAACGAAGTCTGAGTTTATTAACCTTTGCTTACTGTTAGAATATCATATTTTGCCTTATATATCAGTAGGTATCAACCCGGGTATGTCCAATGTGATTCTAAGACATACTATGCGTTAAAAACGCTAATTATGGCGATTAAAGGCCATTTCCGGGTTCTATACTTAAATCTGATATTTTTATATTTCCAGAAGGCTTAAAATAATTTATTAATCATATGTGATCAGTAGCAAAAGGTTTGGAGTCGTTTAGATAAGTAAAACTCATTTTATGGCCCGTAAGGGCAAAACCGACAATTACCGGATTAAGCCTACGACTACTAGTTATGCTCAGCCTAAAATTAATTAAAAATCTTTAAAAATCCCAAAATAATATATAACATCAGTGGGTAAAAGATTTGATATCGAAAAGTATGTTTAACTAGGCTATACGCTAATTACGCCATTTTATTAACATAAAGCTTTAATTTAGCGACAATGAGCATAACTATTAATCTACAAGTCAAACTGATGTCAAACTTTGCATACAAGTCTAAATATCAGTAACTAAGGATTCTACACTTTTACATTTTCATAAATCATGATTTAAGGTAATAAGGGCATAACGGTCCAAGTATGAGCATTTAACGGAAACTTGCATATTAATTGGATAACTAGTGAACCAAGGTGTATGATCACAGAGGGTTGTTCTAACATGTATCCTAATCCAATTTAAGCTCTGTGGCATTTCTAAAATATGCCCAAACGGGTCAGAACTGAAAGTCAACCGAAAAGTCAAACTATGTGACTTTCGGTTCCGAACCGGGTCTAAACAGGAAATAGTCGGGTTGAACATGTTGGGACATGTTCTTACACTTATTTCTAAGTTATAACAATGTTCAAACAGGTTACAAATGTTCTAGATAGCTAATTATGCATAAATGACAAATTAAGCAATATGTTGACTTTTTAAGTAAAGCTTTGACCCGACATTTGACCTGTTTAGGATGGTGATCAGGGAAAACCCTTTTGGGGTTTTATTACCCACATAAATACCATTCTAAAACTACTTTTAATTCGAGATAAGACTGAGTCATTAGTGACTAATCTCGAAGTCAAACCGTAATTACGACGGTTTGACTTTTAGCTAATTAACTAAGCTAAACATAACTAAACAAGAACTAGTAGACTTACAATAGTCCAATGCACGAATTTTGATCAGAAGGGAGAGTTCCTTAGCTCCAGGAATGCTCCAATGATCAGTTGCAAGTGTGAGAATGAATGTTGCAACATGTTGGCCTTTTATACTTGTTCTAACACCACAACTAGTTGACAACAAGGTCTATGGTTCATCCACAACTGATTAACACTTGTCACTAGTGCCTAGGGAAGTCTAGGGGTCACTCACAAGTGAGAAATACCGGTTTAGTGGGTCAGAAACGCGATAAACCTGCTGCAGAAGGTTTCTGGTCGCTGGCAGTTACCTTACGGACCGTAAGGCTGCCAGTGTTGCGGTCTGTAAGCTGCACATCAGCCACAACTTTTGACTTTTCTTTGGTGTGTTGACTATGCAATCCCATTATCCGACTTTGTGACCTCAAACAACATTGAGGGACCTCTATAATGTGTCTAGTACAGTTCCTTACCCTACCATTTGCATTTGTTTGCTTAGGTTCCAAAAACAAGACCCGAAAACCAAGTGTTACCATTGCTTTTTCTTAGTAGGATCACATCATGCACTTGGGGTCCTATTATAATCAATAATTTCTGTACTGAGGGTATAAAAGATGGATATAACATTTAATCGGGTCTTGGGATTTATACTTGAGGTCGTTCAGAGGTAACAATTTAACATGACGCCACTTTAATCCTACCGAAACATCTTTATTAAATCCGGGTTTTTCAACGCGTTTTGTCTTACATGACACGTGTCATTTTTATTAAACCCGAGATTTTCGAGGTGTTACATCCTCACCCCCTTAAAATAAATCTCGACCCGAGATTTACTGAAACAGGTAAGGGTACTTTTCTTTCATCGTGGATTCAACCTCCCACGTGAAATCGGGACCTCTACGGGCATCCCATTTGACCTTAACAAAAGGTATATGCTTTCTCCGAAGCTTTCTTACCTGTCGATCTTCAATCGACACAGGTTTTTCCACGAATTTCAAGCTCTCGTCAATATGCACATCTGTATGTGGCATGACATGTGTTTCGTCAGCGGAACACTTCTTTAGCTTGCAGATGTGGAACACATTGTGAATTCCACTGAGCTTTTCTGGTAAGTTCAACTTATAGGCAACTGACCCGACACGTTCGATAACCTCGAAAGGTCCTATGTATCTCGGGCTTAGTTTGCCTTTCTTACCAAACCGCATCACTCCTTTCCAGGGTGACACTTTAAGTAGGACTTTTTCACCCACTTCGAAGTGAAAATCCTTACGACTTGGATCCGCGTAACTCTTCTGCCTATCCCTGGCAGCTTGGAGATTTTTACGAATCTGGACAATCTTGTCCGTCGTTTCGAATACGATCTCTGGTCCTGATAACTGGACTTCTCCAACTTCCGCCCAACAAACTGGCGATCTACACTTTCTACCGTATAATGCCTCAAAAGGCGCAGCCTTTATGCTGGTATGGTAGCTATTGTTGTAGGAGAATTCGATCAATGGTAGGTTCTTATCCCAGCTACCTTCCAATTCGATCGCACATGCACGTAGCATGTCCTCCAACGTTTGAATAGTACGCTCACTCTGACCGTCAGTCTGAGGATGGTAAGCCGTACTAAAGTTCAAACGTGTGCCCAAAGATTGCTGGAAACTCTTCCAAAAATGTGACGTGTACCTAGTATCCCGGTCAGAGATAATAGCTACAGGTATGCCATGTAGGGCTACAATCTTATCAACGTATAACTGGGCTAACATGTCGGAGCTATAAGTCTCCTTGATGGGTAAGAAATGAGCTGACTTAGTCAGTCTGTCAACTATAACCCATATTGTATCATTGCCTTTCCTTGTCTTGGGTAACTTGGTAATAAAATCTTTAGTTACCATTTCCCACTTCCACGTAGGAAGTTCAGGCTGTTGTAGCAAACCTGACGGTTTCTGATGCTCGGCTTTGACTTGCGCACATGTCAAGCATTTTGCTACATAGGCGGCGACAGACTTTTTCAAGCCTATCCACCAATAATTTGCCTTTAAATCCTGATACATCTTATCCGCACCAGGATGAACGGAATATTTGGAACTATGGGCTTCCTGGAGGATAACATCACGAAGTCCTCCACAAATTGGAACCCATACTCGTCCATTCAACCTCAGAAGTCCGTCCTTGCTAAGAGTTAACTGCTCCTCAGTTACTCCTAGCTTTTCATTAGGATAGTTAGCTTCCAACACAGCTTCCTTCTGTGCAGCTAACAACCTTTCCATCAGACTGTTCTTTAATTCCATGCGCTTGGCATGGATTCGGATAGGTTTAATTCTTTCCTTCCGACTCAAGGCATCGGCGACTACATTCGCCTTGCCGGGATGGTACTTGATTTCACAATCATAGTCATTTAAAGTTTCCATCCAGCGACGTTGCCTCATGTTTAATTCCTTCTGATTAAACAGATGTTGGAGACTCTTGTGATCAGAATAGATCACAAATTTGACACCATAAAGGTAGTGCCTCCAAAGCTTTAGTGCAAATACAACGGCACCCAGCTCCAAGTCATGGGTGGTGTAATTCTTTTCGTGCACCTTTAGCTGTCGTGATGCATAGGCAATAACCTTGCCTTTCTGCATAAGCACACACCCCATGCCAGTGTGTGATGCATCACAATAAACTACAAATTCTTCAGCGCCTTCAGGTAATGTAAGCACAGGAGCGTTGCTCAACTTTTGTCTCAAAACATCAAAGGATTCTTGCTGCTTAGGGCCCCAAACAAACTTAACCTTCTTCTTAGTTAAGGAGGTTAGGGGTGCAGCAATCCTTGAAAATTTTTCAATGAAACGCCGGTAGTATCCTGCCAATCCCAGGAAGCTACGAATTTCTGTTGGCGTCTTTGGCTCTTGCCAGTTCATTACTGCTTCAACCTTAGCGGGATCCACCTGGATACCACGCTCACTGACCACATGTCCAAGAAATTGGACTTCCCTAAGCCAAAATTCACACTTGGAGAACTTGGCATAGAGCTTCTCTTTATGCAGGAGTTTGAGAATACATCGAAGATGTTTCTCGTGGTCAGCTTTATTCTTAGAATAAATGAGGATGTCGTCGATGAAAACGATGACGAATTTATCTAAGTGAGGCTTGCAAACGCGATTCATGAGATCCATGAATGCAGCCGGTGCATTGGTGAGCCCAAAAGGCATCACTAGGAACTCGTAGTGACCGTAACGAGTCCTAAATGCAGTCTTGTCTACGTCTTCATCTTTGACCTTCAGCTGATGGTAGCCTGACCTCAAATCTATCTTTGAGAAGTAACTCGCCCCTTGCAATTGATCGAACAGATCGTCGATTCTGGGCAGAGGATACCTATTCTTGATCGTGACTTTATTAAGCTCACGATAGTCGATGCACAGGCGCATCGACCCATCCTTCTTCTTGACAAATAAGATTGGCGCTCCCCAGGGAGATGAACTAGGTCTAATGAAACCCTTAGCCAGCAATTCATCTAGCTGCGTCCGCAACTCCTTCATTTCCGTGGGTGCCAGTCTGTATGGAGCTCTAGCAACTGGTGCTGCTCCAGGGATGATATCGATCCTGAATTCCACTTGTCTATCTGGTGGTAACCCAGGTAGATCTTCAGGAAACACTTCCGGGTATTCCGAGATGACAGGGATGTCTTCTATCTTCGGTTTGGGCTCATCAATGATCACTTGCGCCATGTAGATGACACATCCCTTCTTCATACACTTAGAAGCCTTGAGCATAGTCACCTGCTCAGGCAGTCCGTACTGGGTATCACCCCGAATGGTAAGTGATTCACCAGACTGAGTCTTTATTACCACCTGTTTCTGGTTACAGACGATTTGGGCCTGGTTATGAGATAACCAGTCCATACTCAGAACTATGTCAAAACCAGCCAATTTAAACGGAAGTAGAGACAGAGGGAAAAAATGGGTCTTAATGGATATAGCACATCCATCTAACATAGTAGAGACGGTTTCTATGGTACCATCTGCTAACTCTACCTCATAGTTTACTTTTAGGGTTTTGACAGGTAAATTTAATAATTCACAGAATTTATGATCTACGAAGGACTTATCTGCGCCTGAATCAAAAAGTACTCTTGCAAAAACATCATTTACAAGGAAAGTACCTGTTATGACGTTATCATCATGCACAGCCTCCTTCGCATCCATCCTGAAGACTCTGGCATTAGTCTTCTTAGCCTCCTCAGGCTTCTTGTTGTACTTTGGGCAGTTAGTCTTTATGTGGCCCTTTTCGTTGCAACGGTAACACGTTGCATCTTTCATTTTCTTGCAATCCACGGTTTTGTGTTCCTTGGACTTGCACAAACCACAAGCAAAAGACCTTGACTCGTTATTCGAGTTTGATTCGAATCTGCACTTTCCAAAGTGCTGTTTCTTGCAAGTTTTGCATGTGGGCTTCTCTCCAGAACGATGCCCATCTTTCTTCGAATCCGATCCCTTCTTGTGATCACCGCTCCCTCGGTGCTTCTTGTTCGACTTACGCGAACCATCATCTTCTCGCTTCCTCTTCTCAGCATCCTTATTTCTCAGCGATCTCTGACGGACCGCATCCAGTGTGAGGGATAAGGAAAGGTCAGTTACAGACCTGAAGGTAACTGGCCGAGAAGATTTTACACTGGCCTTGATCTCGGGTTCTAAACCACCAACAAAACGAGCGATCCTTTTAGGCTCCGGGGTTACCAGATAAGGTACCAACCGGGATAGTGTATTGAAGCTTGTCAGATAAGCTTGACAATCGAGGTTCTTCATCACCAATGATAGAAAGTCTGATTCTATCTTTTCCACCTCATGTTGGGGGCAAAAATTTTCCTTGATCAGGGCGATGAATTGTTCCCACGACATTCCATACAATGGGATCTTTCCGGAGGCCTCCATCAGAGATCTCCACCAAGCTAACGCCTCACCCTTGAAGGACTGTGAGACAAATTTAACCACATCGCCTTCAGCACATCCGCTTATGTCCACGACCGTGTCCATTTCATCTAGCCATGTCATACAGTCTACGGCTCCTTTCTCCCCATTAAAATCCCGGGGCTTGCAAGACACGAAGTACTTATAAGAGCAACCCTTGGCAAGGGGTCCTTTATTCAGTATGATCGGTTGAGACGGGACACTGTGGTTGGTGGACTGGCGATCATCATCATTTTTCTTTGGTCCATCCTTTTTGGGAGGAGGTTTATTATGAGCCTCAGAATGGGTCCTTGGCTTTGACTGTGACACAGAGTGGGTCCTACTCCGAGTACCACTGTATTCGTCATATTGTCTATCCAAAGCTTGTGTGATAGCTCCGTCTATGATTGCTTTTAGTTCAGCACCCGTTAATGTAATCTGGGCGTTCTCATTCGGCTCCACTGGATGGCTATTGCCTTCATTGGAGTCAGCCATTTGTATTGAACTGTTGCAGAAAACAAGGTCAATATTTTATTTGGGATTTTATTATGGAATTACCCCTTAGGGTAATTCGTTAACCATGGTAAACAGAGACCATATTTGGTTAACTTATTAATCGCATTAATTTAGGATTTTAATTAAAATTTATCCTAAACATAAACAATAACAATATATATTAGCACATAAGGCTTAGTCACATGGACAACTTTTAAATTATATGCTATGATTTCAGAGAATCAAGGCTTTAAGGTTTGAACCTAGTTCATTATCTATATTTGACAGGGAGTCAATGCTACCACTGTCTTTTGGCTCATTTAGAAATGAGCAAGGCCCGTAGGCATTTTATTACCAACATATGGTAAAAATGATCATCTTAATTGATGATGTAGACCCAGGATTCAGAGATCATTAAACCGGGTTTGGAATCTTCTAAAGAATCCTTATACAAATGTGATTTTTAACGAAATCACTTCTGCCAAGAGTGTTAACATGTTTTAAGATGTTAACAGGAATTTGAATCTTTTAAACAGGTTTTACCACCTTGGCTCGGTCTTATATTTGACACTAAGCTAGGTTTTACCTTTTAAGATTCTAAATTTTTAATTACATAGGCAGATTATTTTAAAAAGGAAATGATTTTTAATTTATTTATTTCATTTATAATTTATATATGCACATAATGGCAACATGAAATTTATAAAATAACCATTCCATTAATTCATTTAGAATATTACACATTTGCCCTAAACGGGTCTTCCAATTTCAAACTTACCCTCATAGGGGTTAAACAGATACTTACCCTCGCAGGGGTTAATTAACACACATGCCCACGAAGGGGCTAAATATAATACATGTCCACGCAGGGACTACTTATTCAAACCACACACACCCACGTAGGGGTTTAAAACAAACAAGCATGCCCACGCAGGGGCTTAACAATCAACTACACCCACGCAGGGGCTTATACATGAGCGATGGAAGAATTCAACGATTCTTCTTGTTCTTCCCCTTGATTAGACCCATCAGTCCTTGGAGGAATGTTTGCCTTTCCCTACGATCCTCGTGTGCTTCCCGTTCCACCTGCTCCAACCTCTGCAAAATTTCCTCCCTATTTGGAGAAAATCGTGGTGGCTGCGACTGCGTCCTGATAATGGGTCGAGGAGGTATCGAGTATCCCTGAGTCGGGTAACTCACCCCCCAAGGATCCCCATAGGGTGCTTGAGCGCCGTAGTTCGATGCTACCAAGTACGGATCAGCCTCTCCGTAACCATAGTTATGATGCGTAGGGGGTTCAAACGGGTTGTAGCCCATACCACCCGGGTATGCTGGTATCGGGTTTTCAAAACCCATTGGAGGTGGCTGCAGTACGGCAGGGTTAGAGGGTCCACCCATTTGCGGGTCCTCATAGTGCGGTGGATAGTGACTAGCACTAGACTTTCGTGGGGAATCGAAAGTGAAGCCCCCCGGTCGCACAGATATGCGGGCACCGGTTCTTCTACGCCTTGGCGGTTGAGGAGGTGCCGGTTGAACTGGTGGCGGTGGAGGTGGTGGCGTAACTGCCACAAAGCGATGATCCTCTGAAGAATCTTGATGATGCGGCTGTGGTTGTGGCTCCTGTTGCTGATGATACGGCTGCTGCTGGTGCTGCCCATGTGACGACGAGTGGTGTGAGGGTGTATAATACCACTGTTGTTGATCGAACAGGGCTTGAAAACTGTCTGGACCACCATAGGGTGATCCGTGAAAGGACGATCCGTCGGATATCTCGATCGGATGGTTTGGGGTTCCGCTTGCAGGCATGACGGGGTCCGTATCCTCGTCCATGTCATCAGCTTGATCACCGGAGAAGTGATCGTCAGGCCCAAGTGGGTTGAAACCCACGGGTTCTTGCAAGTAATCGGCCGGGTTAAACTGGCCTCTAAAGATAGGTGTGGGGTCCCCATAGGAATGATGGGACAGAGACCTTTGTAGTGGTACATATGAAGGTTGTGTGTTGTGAGGTTCATATGGGTTAAGTGCGGGCGGTGTCGAGCTATGCGAAACCGACCGTCTGGCCGGTTCAACCTGGTTTCGCCGGTTTCGGCGAGGGTCTTCGCTCTCCGTAGCAGCCGGAGCCCGTGTATTTGATGGTCCTGCCTCGTGATCATTGGGGGCGGCTGTCGGCCCCTTACCGCGTCCCCGTGTTCGGAAGAATCTTGGCGGCATTTTCGATATTCCTGTCGATAAAGCATGAGATAATAATACAAAGATATATGCAAAATTTAAATAAAGGACAACACAATCAATAGTGGAATTTGTCCTATGTTATAAGTCTAGACTCGAAGGTTTAGATTTGTGCATATTGTGTAACTGAGATTAAACACAAAAGACTAGTGTTTAATTCACTCAGAGTTGGCTCTGATACCAACCTGTCACACCCCGATTTCCACGTGTCACCGGTGGGCCCGGTGGGGGAGTATCGTGACGTGGTTGGCAACGTAATAGTCAAACAACACAATATAATAATGCACAGCGGAAGCTAAATTTAAAATAAGATACAACCGAATTTATTTATTGTAAACAAAGTCACAATTATCCGGTGTTTATCCACAGTAGGATCGAATTAAAATATTGTTTATGGTTCAACAGACTTCGGCATCTTAAGTTTGCGAGACTTCTAGTGATGCTTAGGAGACTCCCAGCCTATTTCGCCTAGTACCTGCATTTAATCTTTTTGGGAAAATACGTCAGTTTACACTGGTAAATACATTCAACTGACTCATTTTATAAAATGATTGAAAATTTGTTTGGATGCACGTGGCATAAACATTTTGTTTAACTTGGGAGAATTATTTAATATTATAATCTTGAAACGATTTACATGTTACTTATGCGTTCAGTAGCCCGGACGTATCCGGGTTAAAGATCAATAGACACACCACAATAATGAGTTATACACCGACAGGTGTACGCCTACACCCCGTGCTCAGGTCGTGGCCATCTCGTAAGATAATGCCAGGGATATCCGGGACATGGTCATTAACCCCCCAAAGGCTGTAAAGTAAACACATCTGTTTAAAACGAGCCGATCAAATTATTCAATTAACCACTAAGCGTGGAAGATTTGATGCTCGATCAAGCGGTACGCTATGTACCGTAACCCAAGCCCGTATAGGGAAAATAAGTTAAAAGTATTTACCTGATGCAAAGTATAGTCACAATAGTCAAATAGCAAGTATCTTTTACTGTTTCTCCTAATCTGGAACGAAGGTTAAATATAACCTATTAGAATCCTAGCGGGTCTTTAATTATGCTTAAGCTTAGACCGGCTAGTTTCGAAGATACGGTTCGCACGCACGATTAAGCGAAGACCGGATAGAATGTGATTCAGACCCGACAAGTTTGAAGACTTGTTTAATATGGGTTCATTATTCACATTCTGGATTTTGAGATTAAACCGATAAGGTTTGACCCGTTTCGGCTAATTTATGTAAACTTGTTATATAAACCGAGCCGAACGCGTAAGATGCGTAACGGGAATCCGTAAGAGCCATATACAGGTTTCCTAAGTTAATATGCTTCAAATATGTTGTAACATCAGTAGGATGTCTTTCGTTATGCCCCGAACTAATTTAAACACAAACTATGCCCCGTAGGGGTAGTTTGGTCATTTTAAAGTTTGTAAAAGAGTTTAATTGTTTAACTGAGTTACAGGTCTGATGTAAACAGAAAACATACTCATTTTGATGGGTTATAACAGTAGGCTAAGGCATATATGTGAAATTTATCATATTTAACCAAACTATGCCCCGTAGGGGTATTTTGGTAATTTCACATAAGCCGAAAAGCTCAAAAACGAAGTCTGAGTTTATTAACCTTTTCTTACTGTTAGAATATCATATTTTGCCTTATATATCAGTAGGTATCAACCCGGGTATGTCCAATGTGATTCTAAGACATACTATGCGTTAAAAACGCTAATTATGGCGATTAAAGGCCATTTCCGGGTTCTATACTTAAATCTGATATTTTTATATTTCCAGAAGGCTTAAAATAATTTATTAATCATATGTGATCAGTAGCAAAAGGTTTGGAGTCGTTTAGATAAGTAAAACTCATTTTATGGCCCGTAAGGGCAAAACCGACAATTACCGGATTAAGCCTACGACTACTAGTTATGCTCAGCCTAAAATTAATTAAAAATCTTTAAAAATCCCAAAATAATATATAACATCAGTGGGTAAAAGATTTGATATCGAAAAGTATGTTTAACTAGGCTATACGCTAATTACGCCATTTTATTAACATAAAGCTTTAATTTAGCGACAATGAGCATAACTATTAATCTACAAGTCAAACTGATGTCAAACTTTGCATACAAGTCTAAATATCAGTAACTAAGGATTCTACACTTTTACATTTTCATAAATCATGATTTAAGGTAATAAGGGCATAACGGTCCAAGTATGAGCATTTAACGGAAACTTGCATATTAATTGGATAACTAGTGAACCAAGGTGTATGATCACAGAGGGTTGTTCTAACATGTATCCTAATCCAATTTAAGCTCTGTGGCATTTCTAAAATATGCCCAAACGGGTCAGAACTGAAAGTCAACCGAAAAGTCAAACTATGTGACTTTCGGTTCCGAACCGGGTCTAAACAGGAAATAGTCGGGTTGAACATGTTGGGACATGTTCTTACACTTATTTCTAAGTTATAACAATGTTCAAACAGGTTACAAATGTTCTAGATAGCTAATTATGCATAAATGACAAATTAAGCAATATGTTGACTTTTTAAGTAAAGCTTTGACCCGACATTTGACCTGTTTAGGATGGTGATCAGGGAAAACCCTTTTGGGGTTTTATTACCCACATAAATACCATTCTAAAACTACTTTTAATTCGAGATAAGACTGAGTCATTAGTGACTAATCTCGAAGTCAAACCGTAATTACGACGGTTTGACTTTTAGCTAATTAACTAAGCTAAACATAACTAAACAAGAACTAGTAGACTTACAATAGTCCAATGCACGAATTTTGATCAGAAGGGAGAGTTCCTTAGCTCCAGGAATGCTCCAATGATCAGTTGCAAGTGTGAGAATGAATGTTGCAACATGTTGGCCTTTTATACTTGTTCTAACACCACAACTAGTTGACAACAAGGTCTATGGTTCATCCACAACTGATTAACACTTGTCACTAGTGCCTAGGGAAGTCTAGGGGTCACTCACAAGTGAGAAATACCGGGTTAGTGGGTCAGAAACGCGATAAACCTGCTGCAGAAGGTTTCTGGTCGCTGGCAGTTACCTTACGGACCGTAAGGCTGCCAGTGTTGCGGTCCGTAAGCTGCACATCAGCCACAACTTTTGACTTTTCTTTGGTGTGTTGACTATGCAATCCCATTATCCGACTTTGTGACCTCAAACAACATTGAGGGACCTCTATAATGTGTCTAGTACAGTTCCTTACCCTACCATTTGCATTTGTTTGCTTAGGTTCCAAAAACAAGACCCGAAAACCAAGTGTTACCATTGCTTTTTCTTAGTAGGATCACATCATGCACTTGGGGTCCTATTATAATCAATAATTTCTGTACTGAGGGTATAAAAGATGGATATAACATTTAATCGGGTCTTGGGATTTATACTTGAGGTCGTTCAGAGGTAACAATTTAACATGACGCCACTTTAATCCTACCGAAACATCTTTATTAAATCCGGGTTTTTCAACGCGTTTTGTCTTACATGACACGTGTCATTTTATTATTAAACCCGAGATTTTCGAGGTGTTACATTTGGGAATCTTGATACTCAAGTGGCTATGATGGTTTCCTCAGCCTTGGTTGTGGGTATGAAGTTCAAGTATGTTAAAACGCGGTGTGCATGCTAGTTGTTTGATGAAATGCTTTGATGGTTAACTCGCTATGATGGTTACCCAAGCTTGGGTTGTGGATGTTTGTTAACCTATGTGTGCTTTATGTTGTTGTACCTCATGCTTAGCGAATGTTTCATGAGGCGATAATGATGTATTTTTGGCGTGGCAACTGTCATGCTCTAAAGCAAGCAACCAGAAGTGCAACCATGAAAATACGAGCCGAGCCTGAAATGTATAGACTGAGATGGTTGTGTTGGGTGAGGTGGTTGAATTCGATTATGTGGTGGTGTTAGGATCAAAGATGTGTAGTTTTATTACAAAATAAGTGGAGCACGGTAATGGTATGTTGGGCGATTTTGAGAGATCAAATGGGTCAAGAGTGATAGTGTCAATTTGAATTGGCATAAGTATGATGATGGTGGAAGATAGAAATCGTGGTTTATATCTTCAAACTGTCATAAAGCAAAAAAGCATACGAAAAAAAGGAGTGGGGAGGGTAACAGTGTGACGAGAGTGAGAGAGATAAGTATTCATAAATATGCACTTACCAATTCAGTAACATTTTCCAAATTCAACTAACATCTTATAAATTAATTGAAAGTATTCATAAATATGCACTTACCAATTCAATAACATTTTCTGGTGTTGACGGTAATTTGTGGTTATGTAACGTTGATACTAATTGATACGGTTTTAAGTCCTCGCCACAACATGACAGGTGACTTTTCTAATTAAATATAAAATTTATCAATTTTAATTACAAACGACACCACTTCAAATTTAATATAAAGATGAAGAGAAAAGTTGATATTTACTAGTACTAGTATTGTTGAATAGTGGTTCCATTTGAAAGAAATGAAATAGGAAAGGTGGGTATGGCTTACCCACTCACCCATCAAATTTTATATTGAGGAAAAGTATATAATGTTATCCATTTCTTATAGTGTGATTCTTAAAAGAGTTATCATTAAAGTAATTAAAAGTTAACTCAAATGTACAAGACCTTGTATATAACGTTGAGAAGTGTTAGTAAAGTTTAGTTGACACTTTCTTTGTCATGAACAACTTCATCTTGGTACCCGAACTTAAAAAAAAAAACTCAACAAATCATTCAAAACACAAAAATCATTCATAGCCATAAAGCAAAACCCTAGATCAGATTAGCAATTCCATCAAATCAATTAAACAAGTGTAATATCTATATCTCGGTTTTGTGAAAACATCATAAAATTATATATAAAGAAAAATCACATGATCATTTTTACCCAAAAAAAAAAAAAAAATTACATGATCATATGTACACATATAGTTATTTATTTTTTTAACGGCTAATTTTTTTTCCTTTAAATACTTACACCTCCCAATGACTAAACCTTGTTCTCCTCACAAGAGATAATTTCTCTTGACCACCAAACCATAGCCTAAGTGGCTTTTGTGGTCTTATTTCTTGAAGAAAAAAGGTCCTATAGAAAACACTCTTTTAACTCTATAACTTCACAACTTTTCATGATCCTAAGTCTTCTACAAGATGTAAGAAACATATCCCATGGTACATCTCCAAGAAGCATCCAATCTCCATCTTTATCTTCATAAGTAGGTGCATATTCAGACTTGTACCCTTCCCTCTCAGAGTACAACCCTATACTGCACTTAAACATTTCTTGCAAACTCTTCAATAGTTCACCATAACTTTTGCACACTGTTAGGTCAACTTTCCTCAAGTATGGAGCTCCATCCATGCTTACTTTCACATACATCCCGGAACCTATCTCCGGTTCACTCTTCTTTCCCTGAATTATGTTTTTCCGGTAAGTTCTCACCGGCGGCCATCCCACTACTTGTGCCCTGATAACATTTAACAACTCACATAAGTTCAAAGTAATATCAAATTTGTATCCTCATTTCAATAAATATATTAGATATAATACATCGAAAATGAAAGCAAACGAACAACAAGCTACGCTGCAAGCAAGCCCCTTTTGAATTACAAATCTAAGTATTTTATTTTAAAAACCAAACACATGAAGATTGAAATTGAGATTCCAATTTTATCAAATTCTGTGAACCAAACATCTTAAGAGATGTAATTCAAATTCTAATTCCCTTAAATTCCATTGAATTCCTGCGAACCAAACGCCCCCTAAGAGCATTCACACCTTATCCATCATTTTTTACCCTATAGTTACACTAAAAACTACACTTTCTCTCTCATTTCAAGTAAATAATATATATTTTTATACTTTTATCATTATCTTTTTACTCTCCTCCACTTAAAACCATCTTTAAAATATATTAAAAAATTATATAGGGTGAAGAGTGTCCTCTCAAATATACAGATGAACAATAACATTTTCTTTCTCCTTTATTCACAACCACTTATTATAATATGAAAATATCTCTCACATAATTTAGAGGATAGGATGTGAATGCTTTAATGGTCCCTAAACATTATTAAATCTTCAAAATACCACGAGCACAATATTTTTTTTAATTTTATATTGTTTAGTGTTTGGTATGGATTGTTTTGGATGTCAAGCAAATTGCATTGATCTATTTGCAATTTTATATTAATTATATATAATGTTGTATAATGTTTTTGGATCTATTTTTCTATAAAAGTATAATTTAGATTATTAATGTGTCACACGACATCTTTATAAAATGAATACGGTTAAATTATGTAATTAGTTTATTGGAGGATAAGAGGTGTGCAAAATGTAGGGAAAAAAAAACTAAATTGAACAAACCCGGAAAATAAAACTAGTCGAATTGTTCCGTTGTTTTTTTTACAATAAATTAAAACTAAATTGAACAAACCGAAAAGTGAAATTGGTCGAAAAATCTATTATATAGTTTTTTTTCTACAATAACAACACATGTTATTTTTCTAATATTCGGTTGCCAAATTTTCTTTACCTAATCATCTTTTTCACTTGTTACCAACACAAAGAATATGTTCTTTATGTATGGTCAAATAATATGGGAACATCTATATTATGGTGGATCCGAGTGAGTTTTCCCCTCCAGGTCTCAATTTCGAGTCTGGGTGATAGGGGTTTCTCAATGAGGGGTTTAAATTGGGGATCTATTGTGTGAGGGGGCTCTCTAACGCGGACCCGGTTAAGACAACGTATGCTAGACCTCCCGACATTCGCAAATAATTCACACCTTTCAAAAAATAAAATTTAGTAATGTAGAATTTAATTTGAAATAAAAATTATCTTAATTGGAATGTTTGAATGAGCATGAGAAGTTTTCACGTGTTATTTAAGAACTTAAAAAACTCGATCTTAAAAAAGGTTTTTTCAAATTTTTTTTTACCAAAATCCCTAAAAAATTTAACTTTTTCGAAAAAAAAGTAGCTTTTGTTGATTCACACCGCCCGTAAAAGACGCTTAAAAAATAAGAGACTGAAATGTATAGACTGAGATGGTTGTGTTGGGTGAGGTGGTTGAATTCGATTATGTGGTGGTGTTAGGATTAAAGATATGTAGTTTTATTACAAAATAAGTAGAGCACGATAATGGTATGTTGGGCGATTTTGAGAGATCAAATGGGTCAAGAGTGCTGGTGTCGATTTGAATTGGCATAAGTATGATGATGGTGGAAGATAGAAATCATGGTTTATATCTTCAAACTGTCATAAAGCAAAAAAGCATACGAAAAAAGGAGTGGGGAGGGTAACAGAATGACGAGAGGGAGAGAGACCAGGTGATACATTACTAATACCAAACTCAACTAACATCTTATAAAGTAATTGAAAGTATTTATGCACTTACCAATTCAGTAACATTTTCCGGTGTTGATAGTAATTTGTGGTTGTGTGACGATACTAATTGATATGGTTTTAAGTCCCCGCCACAACGCGGCGGATGACTTTTCTAATTAAATATAAAATTTATCGATTTTAATGACAAGCGATACCACTTGAAATTTAATATAAAGATGAAGAGAAAACTTGATATTTACTAGTATTATTGAATAATTTACTAATACCACTTGAAATTTAATATAAAGATGAAGAGAAAACTTGATGTTTACTAGTAGGGGTGAGCAAGAAAACCGAAATAACCGAACCGTAACCGAATAACCGAAATAACCGAACTGAAAAAACCGAACCGAAACAAAAACCGACGGTTCGGTTTTCGGATTTTTAATAACCGGAAATTTCGGTTTGGTTTTCGGATAAACGTTTTCAATAACCGAAAAAAACCGAACCGAACCGATAAGTTACAATCCATATATTTTTATGTTTAAGTTTAAATTGTTTAAGTGTTTAACCCAATGCTATTAGAAAATGTTAATTTTATTCTTGAATGTAATGTGTTTATAATAAAAACATTATAACTGAAATGATTTATTATTACCTATAAGATATAACAAAATTTAATATAAAAATTAAATTTAATAAAACTTTGAAGAAACATAAAAATATATTAGAAGGTTAGGTTTATGTAAACAATACTAATTAAAGAGGTGAACTATAATAACTTAAATATAAACATATAAAAAGATTGCTATAATATAAATTATACTTTTTATTTTTTGAATCTTACATAAAAACCGAAATAACCGAAAAACCGAACCGAACCGACGTAAAAACCGAAAAACCAAAACCGAAAAAAACCGAAACCGAACGGTTTTTAAAACCCAAAATCCGACATTTCGGTTTCGGTTTTGATTTTACCCAAAAACCGAACCGAACCGTGCACACCCCTATTTACTAGTATTATATATATCAATCCAAAGTGGTTATGAACAGTGGATATTATAATTTTAGGTTTTTGGTTTTTTTAGTTGTATTTTATTTATTATTGTTTTGTAAGTATTTTTTTCTAATAAATAAATAACAAATGATTTTTTTAAGTATTTGTTTTCTCTTTTTGTTATGAATAATATTTTTGTTTATCGTTCAATTTAACTTTAAATTCTAAATTGGTAACTATATTTTTGTCGGTGTATTTTGATGGTATGTTATCGCAGACATTGGATCGGTATTGATTTGGTTCGTTATAATACTCGTACGATACATTCACTCGGTATAGAAGTCAACATGTGTTTTACATCGACTAAAAACGATATAAATGGACACTGGAATCGACGCCAATATTGTTCAAACGGTATCGGTCGGTTCAAATTGTCACGACAATTGTACCGATATTCATTTATTGTCACAGACAAAGTTGTATAAATGAAAAACTTTCGAAACCGAAAACCCTAAAAATGAATACGAGTACCATAACTCATCTTGATCGGTACGATACGATAGCAATACGGTGTCAGTTTATCGAAAGAAAAAAAACAATAAAAATAAATATTGGTATTGCAACTAATGTTGTTCATTTGGTTTTGGTTTGGTACACAACGCTAACAACACAATATCTATTACCAAACAAGAAACCATAAAAATGAATACATATCGGTACCAATGTTGTTCGATTCGGTACGTTATGGTAACGATACGATGTCAGTTTATCGAAGGCAAAAAGGAATAAAAATAAATATTGGTACCGATACTTATGTTGTTCAGCCTGTTTCGATTCGATTTAGTACGAGAACAACACAATATTCATTTTCAATAAAATTTATATCGCAATGCCTGAAAAAAATTAACATAGAACGCAAACTAACCAAACCGATACCAACTAAACAACATTGATCCATTTTTTATTGTTTTCAACCGATGCATGGTTTTTCTTTTCAATTACTATATCGAGTGTTGATATATAATGAACAGAACAAATAGCGATCGAATTTCTGCCGCGAAGCGCGGGGAAATCTCACTAGTTATTGAATAATTTACTAGTATTATTGAATAGTGGTTCCATTTGAAAGAAAGGAAATAGGAAAGGTGGGTATGGCTTACCCTTTACCCACTCACCAATCAAATTTTATATTGAGAAAAGTATATAATGTTGTCCCTTTCTTCTAGTGTGATTCTTAAAGTGTTGTCATTAAAGTAATTAAAAGTTAACTCAAATGTAAAAGACCTTGTATATGACCCACAATTACGTTGAGAAGTGTTGGTGAAGTTTAGTTGACACTTTCTTTGTCATGAACAAATTCATCTTGGTACCCAAACTAAAAAAAAAAAAAAAACTCAACAAATCATTCAAATCACAAAAATCATTCATAGCCATATAGCAAAACCATAGATCAGATTATTTATTTTTTTAACGTATAATTTTAACGTCTGGTTTTATTTATTTTTTTAACGTCTCTTTTTCCTTTAAATACTTACACCTCTCAAGGATAATTTCTCTTGACCACTACGCCATAACCTAAGTGGCTTTTGTGGTTTTATTTCTTGAAGAAAAAAAAAGGCCTATAGAAAACACTCTTTTAACTCTCTATAACTTCACAACTTTTCATGATCCTAAGTCTTCTACAAGATGTAAGAAACATATCCCATGGTACATCTCCAAGAAGCATCCAATCTCCATCTTTATCTTCATAAGTAGGTGCATATTCAGATTTGTACCCTTCCCTCTCAGAGTACAACCCTATACTGCACTTAAACATTTCTTGCAAACTCTTCAATAGTTCAACATAACTTTTGCACACTTTTAGGTCAACTTTCCTCAAGTATGGAGCTCCATCCATGCTTACTTTCACATACATCCCGGAACCCATCTCCGGTTCACTCTTCTTTCCCTGAATTATATTTTTCCGGCAAGTTCTCACCGGCGGCCATCCCACTATTTGTGCCCTGAAAACATTTAACAACTCACATAAGTCCAAAGTAATATCAAATTTGTATCCTCATTTCAATAAATATATTAGATATAATACATCGAAAATGAAAGAAAACGAACAACAAGCTACGCTGCAAGCAAGCCCCTTTTGAATTACAAATCTAAGTATTTTATTTTAAAAAGCTAAATTCATAGATTTTAGATTTTAAGTTCATAACATTACTATAACTATCTCTTATATATCAGATAAAATATTTTATTATAATTATATCGTATATTACATAAAATATATTAGTTACGCTCTATTGTAATTATTTCTATCATAATTCAACTCAACTATATGCATATGAACTTACTTGGCTGGTGGTGGAGATCTTGACGAATCGGTTTCATTGGAAGCACTGGAAGCACTCGAACCCATCTCCGACGAGCTTCTTTTATTGGTGTTCACGGGCAAAGCCGTTGACTTTTTATCCCACTCATCGGTTGACCCCGGTAACCCTAATCTTAATTCAGTTGCTTCAAAATTAATCAAATCCATAGTAAATATTTCCGGCTACTTTCTTGATTTTCCGGCAATTTTCTTAATTTTCAGGGAACTATTTTTTGTTTTTTTTTTTTTTTGTATTTTTGAGAGAAAATGTGTGAGGTTTGTGAAGCAAAACATTGAGTTTTATACAAAAGTTTAGGTATGGAACATGAGTTATTCTGTTTGTTGAATGAAAGTGACAGCAGCCCCGACAGGAATGCATGATAGTCAAATTTTAAGAATATAAAAAGGTGAAAAAGACATATGGTTGGGGTTGGGTGTGGGTGGAACAGGGAACATATACAAGACAGCCTGTGGGTATTTCAGATCAACGGCTGTGATGCGCTGTTTGTTTTGCTTTCCAGGCATTAACGTTGGATCACGGACCAGTTGAGTGGGGTGAATACCATGTGAAGTAGGCCCCGGTTGTGTCTGGAAAGATGGTGACATTGCCCATGTGTGGACTCTGATTGGTGGTACCCTTCATCAATATTCTTTTTCTTTTTTTTTCTTAACGAAAAATTTAGACCACAAAAGTATTTTCGTGTTAGGAACTAAACTATTCAATCATATCCATTTAGAGTAGACAATAATGCCTATACACTAATTTGAAAGAAAAAAAAAAAAAGAAACAATTTGTGAGAATCAAGCCTGGGATCTAAGGGGGCGTTTGGTTCACGGAATGATTTGGAATTTGAATTTTTATAAGATTTAGAATTTGAAGGAATTGGATTTTGAATTTAAACATTCCAATTAGAATTGGAAATTGTTGGAATTGGAATCTCAATTCAATTTTTGTTGTTTTTGGTTGTCAAATGAATTGGAATCCATCACCCGGCACCCACAACCACTATTTTCGGGTCGAACGGTACAAGTCGAAACGATTCGCATCGAAGCGGTTCAGGTTGAAGCGGTTCGATTCTATTCGAAACGGTACGGGTCGTAACGGTACAAGTCGAAACGGTACGGGTCGAAATCGTTCGCGTCGAAACGTTACGGGTCGAAACCGTTCGCGTCAAAACGGTACGAGTCGAAACTATTCGCGTCGAAACGGTTCGGATCGAAACGGTACGGGTTGAAATGGTGCGGGTTGAAACGGTCAAAGATTCCAGTGAATTTACTTTAATTTCTTCACATATAGGAAGAATTTTGAATTCCTTTAGTTAAAGGAATTTGAAGGAATTTATGCTTAATTCCAATTCCATTGTTAACCATACATATGAAAATTGGAATTAGGATTCCAATTCCATCAAATTCTGTGAACCAAACATCTTAAAAGATGGAATTTAAATTCTAATTCCCTTAAATTCTATTGAATTCCTGCAAATTCTAATTCCCTTAGATTCTATTGAATTCCTGCGGACCAAACACCCCCCCTAAGAGCATTCACACCTTATCCATCATTTTTTACCCTATGGTTACACTAAAAACTACATTTTCTCCCTTCTTTCAAGTAAATAATATATATTTTTATAATTTTATCATTATCTTTTTTCTCTTCTCTACTCTACTCACAACCATTTTTAAAATATATTAAAAAAATATACAAGGTGAAGAGTGTCCCTCAAATATACAAATAACATTTTATTTCTCCTTCACTCACAACCACTTATTATAATATGAAAACATCTCTCACATAATTTAGAGGATAGGATGTGAATGCTCTAATGGTCCCTAAACCTTATCATATCTTCATGAAAACATCTCTCACACAATTTAAAGGATAGGATGTGAATGCTCTAATGGTCCCTAAACCTTATCATATCTTTAAAATGCCACTACACTATAATATAATGCAATGTACAATATATTTTTTTTTATTTTATATTGTTTAGTGTTTGGTATGGATTGTTTTGTTTTGAATGTCAAGTAAATTGCATTGATCTATTTGCAATTTTATATTAATAATTATATACAATGTTGTATAATGATTTCGTGATCTATTTTTCTATAAAAGTGTGTGTCACACGACATCTTTAATAAAATGAATACGGTTAAATTATGTAATTAGTTTATTGGAGGATAAGATGTGTGCAAAATGCGGGAAAAAAAAATAAAAACTAAATTGAACAAACCTGAAAAGTAAAACTAGTCGAATTATTCTGGTTTTTTTTTTTCACAATAAATTAAAACTAAATTGAACAAACTGGAAAGTGAAATTGGTTGAAAATCTATTATATAATTTTTTCTACAATAACAACACATGTTATTTTTCTAATGTTCGGTTGCCAAGTTTTCTTTTACGTAGTCATCTTTTTCACTTGTTACCAACACAAAGAATATGTTCTTTATTTTATGTATGGTCAAATAATATGGGAGCATCTATAGTATAAACATGTGGTCATTTAGCATATGGTATACATATCCCATTCCCATTGTGCAAATCAATAACTTCTTGTTAGGATTTGGGGGGTTTAAGCATCCAACAACTTAAAATGCATGCTTTTTAACAAGAGAATTTAGGGTTTTTATCATCGCTTGTATAATAACTTCTAGTTATGTGGTTGTGAAAATACTCTTCAAAGAATCATAAGACCACCTGTAATGGTTTTTTTTTTTTGCGTTTTCCCAAAAAAAAGCCCATTCATGCCACACGATCGCCCACAGGGGCGTTTTTTTTTGAAAAAAATTGGGTAGGGCGTCCTTTTTTTAACGTCTGCTGAAGATTTTTTGGCTAATAAGACCCTTCCCCGGTCAAATATCATTATTTAAAAAAAAAAACAAAATAATAATTATTGGGTAATCATTAATGGGGCACTATACCACCACACCCATTTTATAAAAAAACGCCCCATAATGCCTACATGCTGACTGGATTGCCACATGACGCAAAACGCCCAATGGTGGGGGCATTATCTTCCCCTCGCGCTACACATGGTCTAATAGAATTCACGGGTTTGATAAGTAATCTAGTTATACTAAAATAACTTCTCCTTTCGATAATAACCATCGAGTTTTGTAGTTGTGATTCCACTCAAGATAACATAAGTGGGATTTTTGTTCTTGTATTCGTATAAATTAAACATAAAGATGTAAAGAATAAGAAGGTAATCAATCAAAAGGAAGACATTGTTACTACAACTTTTTAACAAAATCAATAGGAAGTGTTTTTCACCATTAGCATCTTCGGTTATCAGATATCACAACCTCACCATTTTTGTTTGTCGCGCCATCAACACATCTAGTCGATTACCCATACAACCATCTCACGCATTGATCAACCATATTGCAAACATAAACAAAAACAATAGATCGACGCTAAATCCATACAAATAAACACAAAAACATGCACGGACATAGATGGGACCTGGGTGGTGCTCGTCGGGGATGGAAACATCGTGTTGGTTGTTCATTTTCAAAAGGGTGGCCCAAACACTTAAACCAATATTACGATTAAAACATCCATATAAGTTAGGGTAGAAAATGACCATGACATTATAGTCTAGTGACGTCTTGCTGGTGAGATAGGACTTAGGGACCACTAGGTCTTGGATTCGATTCCCACAATAGGGGTTTTTCACAGATTTATTGGGTTTCCTTCTGAATTGTTGTATAGGCATTATTGTCTAATGACGATGGATATGATGAGATGGTTCCGCGATAATGTTTCAGTAGTCCGTCAGTAATCCAGCTTTGCCGTTCAAAATAAAGTTAGGGTAGAGAATATGTCATGGATGACGGGGAATTGGGGATTGGTCAAACTAATGTGGGTCAGTATGGACCATCGTTCTATATGAGTAAAGTCCATGGGCCACTCAAATTAAAAGCCCGTACCAACCAAATTATGTTTGGACCGCAAGAGAACACGTCTTACTTAATATATGGAGCTTTGAAGACTAAATTGTCCATCGAGGATTGACTATTGGGATACCCCACGGCCCAATAATGTTGTAGTACCTTGTGAATAACTAGTTGTATCTATTGGTCCCAACCTCATACATAGTATTAAATCGATTGAGAAGTTGTCTAATAGTTTATAGGGGACACACATACAACATGAATGATGAATTTAGATTTTTTTTAATGGCAAATGATGAATTTAGATGGTCGAAAATATTAAGAGAACTTAGGGAGGAGACTTGGGATTTTTTCTACTTACGACATTTTCTGTATGAACTGTTCGTTTATATAAATTAGATATATGTACACATGGTTGCAAAAGTCGTTAGGCGCTCCCTAGTCGGAGTTGAAAGTACTCGTAAAGTACTCGGCCTAGGCGGAGAGTACTCAGTGTGTACCCGGGTCTCGGCAGCCTACCTTGTAGTGATTACTCGGGAAGTACTCGGCCTCAGAGACCTTGTTTTAAAAAAGTGTGTGTACATTAAATAGTGTTTTTCTTTGTATTTTACGGTAAATGAACTAGTTGTTTTAGTTATTTGAATGAGATTCGAAGACCAAATATCAAACAGGATCAGTTTCGAATCGTTAATTCAAATATTCGGTTTTCGAACACATATATGTGTGTGTGTTATAGCTAGTGAAATACAAAGTACGAATGATTTTACAAGATAAAAGAGTTTAATATAACTAACAAAAATGCCTTTTTTTAAAATCACCATCAAGGAGTTGTTTTCTTTCCCCTTTTCTTATTAAATGTGGTTAAGATAAAGTGTATGTTTGGATAGTAGAGGTATGTCTGCAATAGATATTTTATGATAAGATGATTAAGCTTTTGTGTTGAGTGAGAAAGCTTAGTGAGTATTTTGTTTGTGCCCAATGAAAGATAAGTGTTTGATGACTATTTTTCTATTTATGATGTAACTTTTAAATAATTTAATAATAATCAAAAACATTTGAGACTTAGTTGAATTACTAAAGTTTAAAATATAAAATATTAAACTGAAGTATTATAACTAAATAACTAAATACAGATAACACTTTAGTATTAAAATAGTTGATTAATCTTTTGTGTTGAGTGAGAAATCTTAGTGACTATTTTGTTTGTGCCCATTGAAAGATATTAGATAAGTGTTTGATGACTATTTGAAAAATTATATCTAATCATAATTTAGAACACTTGAGACTAAGTTGAATATTAAATATTAAATGGAAACATTTCCATACTATAAATTTCCATTGTATGCATAGAGTGGGTGTACATCATGCATGCTTAGGGAGATTTTCAAAAAAAAAAAAAAACTTAATTTTTCACTTTTAACCCAAGCCTATTTGAGTTTTTTTACTTTTAACTCAAAAGTTTTCGTTTTTCGTAATTTAACCTCATATTTTTTTTTTACTTTCAACTTTGGTCCCTTATATTTTCCATCATACACAAATTTTTCGTTTCACGTTCCGTTTTAAATTGTGCGAGTTAACACGACGCAACGTGTGTGCGGTTCAACATTTTTACGCTGTCTATTTTTTTCCAGTTTGATAGGTTCGTTGCAACGCACGGGTCCTATGTCAACTTAGTTATTCTTTTCTATGTTTTATGTTTCGGTCTAAGTTATTCGCATTAACACGCCGCAAATTCAGTGTTGATGGTCACGCTGCAACGCGGGGATGCTTAATACTAGTTAAATGGACAGCGGCGAGAGAGAGAAGTGGTTGAGAGTGTTGGAGGGTGGTGGCTGGAGGAGGCAGTGGTGGTTGTGGTGGTGAATGGCGGTGGCAGGGGGTAATATTACAGAGTAGAACAAAACACATGTGGTAATATGAAATGGCATTATAGTCATTTCAAGTTATAGTTAACAGATCTGTTAACAAAATTGATGCCGGGGGGTAAACTTGCAACATAACACCAAACCTTGGGGGTAAAATTGTAATTATTTCGTTAGGGGGGTCAGAGTGCCAATTGGCCTAAACCCCAGAGGGTAAAATTGCAGTTTACTCTATTGAATATTATTATAAAATAGTGATAAGAAGCATTAAATGCCAAGTTGTAATATATAACATAGATATAAAATAATAAATTATGGACAATATTCTAAGGGTGGTCGGAGTGGATCGGCAGTGGTGGATCTAAGAACTTTTTTCATCGGGTTTTTTTTGTTAGATTCTCGCTAATTCTCACTATTTTTTTCCAAATTATACGAGGTTCTCACTAATTTTTCCCATTTTTCTAAACCGAATGGGTTCCTGCGAACCCACAAAAGTAGCATAAATCCGCCCCTGTGAATCGGGGAGTGAGGTTTACCGAGTGGGGAACAATTGCCGGTGTTGGAGTGGTGATCGGGGAAGAGGAGAGAGACGGTGTGGGCGGTAACTACTCACCGACTCGGTGAAGAAGAGAAATGTAGGAGAGAGAGGGTTAATGGTGGGTCCCAACCCCTTTAAATCAATCAAATTTTTTTTATTGTTTACCACTCTTCATGTGTTTGACCATTGCTAGTGATTGAGTGCAAAATGAGGAGTGGAGTGGGGACTTGACACAAAATGACACTATTGGTTTGAAAATAAGTTAAACGCTCACCATTTCGTGACCACTCCCTCCACCCTAAATTCTAAAATCTAATATAATGAATTAACATAAGTATTACACATCCCGCATGGTTCGGGATCTCAACTCTGTGTAACCTTATGAGATGGGTGCACACGTGCGAGGACTTGAATGCTATGATGTTGAAAGAGCCAAACGTGGAAATTGGAATGGGTCATGAACCTGGACTTGTTGGGGTGTGTGAACTGGGCCATCTTTGCATTCGTTTTGTCTTCTTTTTCTGGCAACATGCCCAACCTTCGTGCCATTAATCATACACCTTCGTAGAGGTGCACAAAACCGGGTTTTTTTCAATACCCAGGTTCGAGTACATACTCGGGGTACGGTTATGACCTGGTTTTGAATTTTTAGGTATTGTCAAAACCCGCGTCGGGTTCGGGTAGGGTTCAGGTTTAGGTTTTCTACACCCAGGCATTAGAATACCCTATTTTTTGGTTCAGCTATGAAAAAAACTCGGGCGGGTATTAAAAAACCCTGGACGGGTATAAAAAAAACCTGGGCATGGTACTAAAAAACCCGAAAAAAATCCAGGTCGGGGGGGGGGGGGGGACACTTAGGTTAGTAATTTTAGGGATGTACAAGGCAGGGGCTGACCCAAGTTATGGGGTGGGTGTGCGGCCGCACCCCTTGAAAAAAAAATTTAGTGGTATTTTTCGCGAAAAATCCAGACCGCACCCCTTGAAAAATTCTGACCGCACCCCTTAGAAAAAAATGTTAGGAATTTATGTAAAAAAATTGTGAACACGGATTGAAACCCGATCAAATTATGTAAACAAGTTAGCCTACTAACCCCTTTAATAAAACTTAAATTCAATCCATCAAACCCAATAACTTAATACACATTCAAGCTCAACCCAACTACTAGTTTTGTTAAACAAACCAGTCCACGTAATTAAAAAAAACCCAAATCGCTGCCACTTGCCAGCGACTCCCGCCGTCCCTCTGCCTCACTTGGCAAAAATATTTGTTGATTATATGATTGTTGGTTGGCAAATAATAATTACTAGGGCTTGAAATTAAAATTTTTAAATTTAAAATTACGGAACATGGGCTATGGTTGAACACTTGAAGATCCTTGTTTATTTTGTATGTGATAGGATTAGGAATGAACAATGAGTAGGGAAGTTATGCCGTGATTTCTCAGGAAGAAAGGGGTTGAACCACTTTTTTTCGCCAGATTATTCTAATTAAAGACCAATGTATGTTATAAATACGTTTTTTTGTTCTTTTATTGAATGATTAAGAGAAATAAAAGTAGGGATGGTTTGAACTTTGATGTTTTTTTGTTTGTTAATGTGATAGGAAGTTAGGAACTAGGGTTTGATCGTTTGAGAATTGAAATGGACCCGACCCGATATGATTCGACCCGCCATTAAACTTTGTTTGTTTGTTTTTACTTGTTTTACATGACCCGACCCGATCCGACCCGCTATGAACCGATTTTTTAATATAGCTAGGGGTCTAAAATCTTTAAAAAAAAATCCGCACCCCTAAGAAAAAAATTCTGGGTCCGCCACTGGTACAAGGTGTGATTTGGTTCGATTTTGAGTCATAAACAAAAGCAACCCAGGTCGGGTTGTGTAGCGGGTGACACAAACAACTTCCAAAAAAACATGAAAAAAATCCTTAAAGATGACAAAAGATTTGTACAAGTAACAGATCAAAATGTTTAAACTTTTTCATTTTTCTATAACTAAGCAACGTGTTAAAAATGATTACAAATTAAAAAAAATGTTTTTTTAAATTTTCTATAACTAAGCAATGTGTTAAAAATGATTACAAATAAAAAAAGCTTGTAAAAATTACCTTTGAAGTTGTGAAGAAAGAAAATGAACGGATTTTTATTATTAAATGACGTTTTAATTAGGAGAATTGTGGAACTATTATCCAATTCTTTTGAGCTAATCCTATAAATTCAAACTTTTTAACCAGGAAAGACAGACAAGGATAAAAAAATACTATTAAATACTAGTTTCACTTTAATTTTGAAAACCAAATTCTTATATTTTATTACTAGGTTATAACCCCGTGTATTACACGGGGTTGAATAAATAAATCTTATATACTAAATAATAAAACAATATATCTTTAAACCTCATTTATTGTACGGTTTGAATAAATATAATTTTATATATTAAATAATAAAAAGTTATATCTATATGAATAATATTGTATGGGTTGAATAAATGTAATTTTATATATCAAATAAAAAAGTTATATATTTAAAACCACGTGTATTACACGGGATGAATAAATTTAATATTGTTTACCAAATAATAAAATAATACGTCTTTAAAAAACCTCATTTATTACACGGGTTGAATTAATTTTGTGTACTAAATAATAAAAAATATATATACTTAAAAAACCCCGTGTATTGTACGAATTGAATAAATCTAATTTTATATATCAAATAATAAAAAGTTATATCTTAAAAAACCCTCATGTGTTACATGGGTCGAGTAAATCTAATTTTGTATAGTGAAAATAAAAATATTTAATATATTAATACAAAGTTTGATTTTCGTGATAAAAATAGATTATTCTGTTGTTGCAAAATTTGTTAACGAAGTCTCAATAAATTTAACCCTTTATTTAAAACTTAATAAATTAATTTAAATCTTATCATACTTTAATAAAATATTATCCTCAAACCTAAATTGTTAATTTAATATATATTTTTAAAACAAATACCTCTCTTTCCTACTTATCTTATATTAAATATATAAATAATTAATTACATGGTTTTTAAAGATATAACTTGTTTTTATTATTTGATATATAAAATTACATTTATTTAACCCGTACAATATGCGAGTTTCATAACGATATAATTTTTTATTATTTAATATATAAAATTAAATTTATTAAACTCGTGTAATACACGGTGTTCTAACCTACCCATATTATAATAGTATTTTTAGTTACCATAACACATTAACTGATAATGACGGTCACTCATATAATTGGGGTCCACCCCACCCCCATAAAAATAATTAAAATATAACGATAGCCGATGACAATCTTAAAAAATTAAAATAATAATGAAATACCGATTAATTAGTTAGTAGTATAACTATATACACCGAAGGGTAATAATATTAGTTAATTTTATTTAGAAGAGATTAAATTAAAATAATAATTATCTATAAGAGATAGCCTAATATGATGACAAGTATCCCTAAAGTAGTTTCTTTTATTATATAGTATAGATTATATAGGGTAAGATTATTATTCAGATAAGCCATAACATACAAATGAGTCTTAACATGAAAAATGAAGGATAAGATTTTTTTTTTTTTTTTGAATTTTTTTTCCCTCTTAAGCACATATTTTAGTTCCAGAATGTATTTTTTTTTTTTTGTATTTACACTAGTACATAATTACTCTAGAGAAATTATAATTACTCTACTAGAGTAAATACACGATTTATTTCTTTACATTTTCCAACTAAACATCATTTTTAGATAGATGGAAAAAAACAAAAAACAAAAAAAAATTTTCCTTTACTTCTCATGGTAAAAGTCGTTGGTATTTTATCTTTAAACTATTTATATAATCTTAAAATTGAATGTCGTTGGTATTTTCTAAAACAACCACTACACTTCTAACTTTGACAATTTACACCATTTATACTTTCTGAAATCTTTTTAAAATATGATTTTCACTCACTTGAGTTTCTAATGTTTCAACCTTTTTCATTCTTTAACTTAAAAGCTTGATAACTATTTTCTTAAGTGCTTATTTTTATGTACGTATCGATATGGGTTCACCTTTCGGCGTAAACGGTATAAATTCACGTTTCGACGTAAATGTTTTAAAAAATGAGTCAGGTCAAATACAATACTGATTAACTGAAAATAGATTGGTTAATAAAATAGTGTTGGACCTACAAAAGAACAGATAATATCCAAAAAGCCAAAACATGACACAAAGATCAAGAAATAAACAGTTGATGAAACAATTCTCTCACCAAAGATAGTGAATCTTGAGCATCTAAATCAGAGCATCTCTTGAAGACAAGGCAAACATCTGATCAAGCCTTGGAACCATTGTTCAATATAAAACATATGTTGAAGGCTAAAGTCTGTTGAGTCAAAGGTCTGATGAGGAAGACCAAACATATGTGTGGCCAAACAGATATTTGGAATCAAAGCAACAGAGAATAGCTCCAACAACGGTTTTCCCAATGTAACAGTATTTACCTTGTATCAGTGTTCATACTAGTTAGAACAGATGTTAGATTTGCATAGATGTTTGCAACATTTGTGGAATCTTTTCTGTTAGGAATGTTAGATATCATTATCAGGGTAATGTCAGTTTATCACGAATAGAGCTTTAGTACTTAGTATAAATAGATCTCACATGTTAGAGATCTATTTATCACTTCACACATTCTCTTTTGTACGAATAATTCTTGTGAGTGATCGGGCTGAGCGGGAGATTGTAGAATCATTATGTATATCATTTGAATCCTTTGATTACTAATGGAAAACAGTTATTGATAATATCTTCCTGCTTGTGAATTTTATTGTGATAATCGTTATATATTTACAAGTATCAAATTCAAATCCTAACAAATTTACTAACCAATTACTTCGGATTCAGGTTTGGTTTGGTTGAGGAACCAAATTGATCGAACCATGCACATCCTTACAATGTCTGTATTTCTCGTCGCATTGCGCAAGCACCCTTCTAGTATAAATAATACATAAGACAATGGTGTTTTACCAATGGGGTGTTGGTCTATTGGTAAAGGTAAAGTCTTTAAAACACATGGGTTTGGAAGGGGCAGGTCTTGGGTTCAAGTCCCACAGAAGACAGAGATTAAAAGAAAATTGTCGTTTAAAAAAAAAGACAAGAGTATTTTAAGATACCCAAAAGTTAAGAACTTTTGTTTGTTTTAATGCATAAGATACAACCGAAAATAAGGGTAAATTAGTCTTTAATACACTGATTACACTTTAATCCTCTCATCTTAATTACCCTATAATTCCCTTATTTTTAACAAAATTATAGATAATCAGTTAATATTTACACATTATCCCCTTATAAAAAACTAACCACCTTCATGATTTTTAAACGGCCATAATTTTTTTGTTCGTTAATATTTTTTTAGAAAAAATTACGCCATAAAAACGAGTATTTTATTCTCTTTAATTTGAGTAAAGTATTGCTATGTTTCTCTTTAGAAAATTGATATGTAATGTGATTAACAACGTCTAAGGGTGAGAAATAATTGAATCGTTAACCAGTACTAAACAAAAAACAGACGGAACCGAACCAAAGTTAACCAAAACTGAATTAACTAAAATCGATTGACCGAACCCCAGATTAACCATAATCTAGTATTGATTTTTTATACCACCGTTTAACCAAAATTAACCGAGTTGAACCGAATAATTCACATTTTCATATATTTCTAGTTTTTATACCTTAAGTTCATGCATTTCATATTTTATACCTTCATTTTATGTATTTATACATTCATTTTATATATTTATACCTAAATTTCATGTATTTCTAAGTAAAAGTTTTAGCATAAGTTTGGTTCTGGCTATTAAATGAAATTAAACGAATCAAACCAAAAACCGTCAATCTAACCGAATAAACCTTACTGATTAACCTAAAACCTATTGGTTAACTAACCGATGCCTTGAGTTTCGGTTAAAGATAATAATCGAACCAACCGAACAATGCACACCCTACCAGTGTCTGTGTTTCCCGCTGCATCGCATGAGCACCCATCTAGTTAGTGTATAACATGTTTATATTATTATGAAACGGGATCTGGAGAAAACGCTCAAAAGTGTGAGAATGGTGAGAACGCTTCCTGGCCCAACACGTGTCACGCCGCTTAGAAAAGGGCGGAGGGGCTTTTTTGTCCTTTCATCTTCTGCTTTTCCAGTTCCGCTTTTCCCAATATTGTTTTAATTTTTGGGTTTTAAGATTTTTGGTTTTAACCAAATTCAATAATTAATGGCGTTTTAATGGTTTCATTGTATCAACATTTTGGCGTTTATGACGTTTATTCACATCGTATGCCATTGGAACCCAGGGGGCAGGAAATCTATTTGAATGGCGTTTTTCAAGGGGTTTTAAACAAGATGGCCCATTGTTCTATTTTTTTTATAAACATTTTGGCGTTTGTGGTATCTTAGCGTTTTACTATTGTTAAATTATATTTCAACCACAAGAAAAAAAAATACAAGGGAAGAAAATAAATTAAAAATCCTAATCGGATCTCTTTTCACAATTTTCACTGTCATCAGTATCTCTCTTCTTTAATAGTACAAGAACTATCACCAAATATATGGCGTTTTATGTAAAACTTAACAAACCCATCGGTTTGATTTTTTGCATGCTCGTCTATTGAACTGGCTTTTTTGTGGATGTTTGGGGACATAGATCTATGGCGTGTGAGTGGGTTTTTCGCTTTTTCTTTATCTGGATCTTCATCTTTATAATCAACCCACTCTTCAGTGTCATTGATCTCTTCTCCTCATCCAAACCTTCTTCAAGAACAAAAAATACAAAATGCCATATGACTGGCATCAGTATCTTTTTCTTGAAATTTTGTCCATCTCATGCATCAAAATCTTTATAAGTTACTCCCCTCTGATAACAATTCATTCAGTTTATTTTTTAGCGTTTTACAGTGAGTGGTATTTAGTAGTATTGGCGTTTGTTTTTTTGGTTTGATCAAATGGAAGTTGTTGAGACGTATCATTTTATAGGATGTCTTTTTGGCGCCTAAATTAGGCGGTGCATTATTATAATAAAGTATTCGTCTTTTCAGTTACTGTTTTGTAATTATTGTTTTTTATAAGCTTTATCTCTGGAGTCTGTAACACGTCACATCTTTCAAGTTTGGCGTTTTAGATTCTAATATAATAAATTTTCCCTATCTTCGGTATTACTGATTTGTATTTAATGTTTCTAGTTACATTTTCAAGTTTGCTTTTTATTTTTTATTATTATTTTTTTGTTTTTTATAATAATTTTTCAAAGTAATTTTATTATAGTTTGAGAGTTTTTTGGGGGCGTTTAACGGGATGATATCGTTTAAACAAGCATTTTTATTATATAACAATTAACTGAAAAGGAAAATAAAAAAAAAGAATACATAAACAATTGATCTTCCAAATCTTCACTGTCACCAGTCTCTTTCTTCTTTTTTGAATCATGTTAACTGGCTGGTTCGACTTTCGTATGATTCATTTTGTTTTTTTTGTTTTTCAAGTAGTTTTTTGTGTGGCTGTTTGGAAGCACACAGTCTGACATCAGCATCTTTTTCTTGAAGATTTGTTCATCTCATGCAGCAAAATGTTATTGAGTTTAGAACCTTCAGCCAACAATCTTGAATTTTTACAATCAACGATGTTTGATTTTTTAACTTTTTTGGCGTTTTACCGATAAAAAGAACGCCACGAAATAAGATCACCTTAAACCTCAAATTTTGATCATGCTAAAATCAATAATGTTTTGCTGCATGAGATGGACAACATTGTTAATCCTCGGTTAAGAAAGATAACTGACAATGTTGTCCACCACATACAGCTAAACTTTATTAACAACAAACCTCAATAATGTTTTTGTATGTTTTAGCGTTATAAATTGGATGGAAGTTGAGGATAAGTCAATAAGATTTTACTCAATGAAATGGACAATATCCTCACTTAAGGTTTTTGTCTATTTCATTGAGCAAAATCTTACTGACAGCCAAACTGAATTAAAAAAAAAACGTTTTGGGTTAGAAGATATTTGATGTTTGGGTTTTTTGGCGTTTCTATGGCGAATGGGTTATATCAAATATGGCGTTTGGGTTTTTGTGTGTGTGTTTTAATGAAGGTCTGAGATGTTGTATATATAGGATTTTTTGGCTGTTTTTTTAGGCGGGATTTTACTATAATTAAGTTTGGCGTTTTATATCTAATGGCATTTTATTTAGAATGGTCTGTGATTTTTGTTTTTTGCGTTTTATTTCATGAGATGGCGTTTTGTGTGAAGTAGTCAAAAGACCCTTTTACCCTTAATGAAGCGCGTCCACGTAATAAAATTGATGTTATTTACGAAAACGCCACCGCGCCAATCTAGTCCATAGATTGTTTTGATCGGACGATCGATAAGCGTTCTCACCGTTCTCACACTTTCTACCGTTTTCTCTAAATCCCGACCCATATTATTATTATTGTTGTTGTTTCTAACAAAATTTTATATAAACAAAAAGAGTTGTTCAAAAAAGTTATATAAAGCCCGAATTATTTGAGAACTCGAAATAATATGAGATGCCACAATCGTATTTAATTGGTTTGATGTAACCATATCTTGTATTTATTACTTTATTAGCTTATCATCTCATATTACATACAATGAATCGTTTTATTAGTGCATAATAAATGCATGCTTTGTATGTAACGTATGGACATGAGAAATACGAAATGAGTGACGTTGAATTTTATTTTAAATTAGTTTTTGAGCGACATCAACATGTGAATGTCAATGTAGAGGCATACATTTATTTAGACTGGTCGGTTCATGTATAATGTATATTTTGAACAATGACCTTTGATGACGGGGTAACTCAAGATCAAATAAAATGACTTAAGTACATACACGCTTGAAAGGTTAAATGGTTCGAAGGTTAAAAAGCTGTGAGGTGGGGAAAAGCAATATGGAAACAGTAACCCGTCACATCCCTGGATTGCTTCACCAACCTACCAGCCGCAAAAGCAATGCAGGTCTGCAGAGCACACGCTATTATCCAGGGGTCAAAAGGCTTCAACCCCCGAAAGGGCAAGCCCCTCACTGCAAGCAAGGTCACTAGTCAAATGCATCCCTCTTTGGGAGATGTCTTCTCCTATATATTTGACACTTCATTTACTGAGTTGGGACATTCCTGGCCAGTCCTATTTCCTTAAAACTTTGGTCATTCGCTAAGAGTACTTGCTTCATGCGAGTTACTCCATCTCACATCCAACTCACACATTCTGTTTGCTCCTTCATCCGAATCTGAATATACTTCAGAAAAGGACCTTCAGCAAACAATAAAAATAAACTAGTGAACCTCCTTCTACGTCTTGCAAACGTGGGGGGACCCCACGACCTGCGTTAGGCAAAGTTGAACCCTTCAACCCTTTTGCCTAACCAGCCCAGCTACCATCCTCGGTCTCTTATTTGTTGCATCAACAAGTTGGCGCCCACCGTGGGGCCACGCCGCTATTTCTCCTCAAAAAGACCTAGTAGTGTAGCTCTTTTCACTTGAAACCACCATGTCCGAAAGTGGATCCCCGGGAGAAGTAAATCAGGTTCCAAACACCTCAACCCCGGGTAGCAGCCAAGCTCATGTGGCTAAACCAACTTATTTCTCAACTCCGGGAAGCACCCCCGAGTTCCTCACATTCAACACACCAACTCCGTCCAGATCCGGAGTTCCTTCTCCCAATGTTGGTGTCTCTGACACCCCAGCACGTGTTGAACTTACCCCCGAGGGGGTTGCCAACAATTTCCTTGAGCTGAGGTCTCTCCTCAACCAATATGTGAGTAGAGAAAGAGACAAGGGAGTAAGGATTCATTTAGACTATGACGAGCCGAAACCAACGTTATCTCCCGGACCTCATATCCCTCCTTTTACAACTAGGAATGAGGCTGGTCCCAGTAATCCTCCAAACCCTAATCCATATCTATCCACAATGACGAATCCTACGGTGCATCCCATCTTCTCTTCCCAACCAATTACAAGTGGTGCTCCTTTGGGGCATGAGCTAACCCTTGACCAGCTCCTACAGTCCCCAGTAACAAGCCTTCCAGCTTCTACAACAACTTCGTGGGAACAAGCTCTGTCCGTGCTCCCCTTGGCACGAAGTGCTGTTATGAGCACCCCCCCCCCCCTTTGAGTAAGTTGCTCAGTTGCGCCTGGAAGCCTTCAAGGCTTCAACCTCATGCCCCCAATGATGGCCCAGATGATGGCCAGCTTCCCGTGGCAGCACTTTATTAATCAAGTGCTGGCCACTCAGGGAAACAACAACAATGGCAATAACGTTGGTGCAAGGGCTGAAGAAGACTTGGACAAACCATATAAGCCAAGCAACCTTTCATGCTTTTCACAGCAAATAGTCGATTACGATTTTCAAGCAAAGATCAAGATGCCTCCTCACATCAAAACATACGATGGGACTGAGGATCCTGAGGACCATCTTCAGATATTTACCGGTGCAGCAAGGATAGAGAAATGGTCTAACGCTGAATGTTGCCTGATGTTCATGCAAACCCTTGTTGGATCTGCCAGGATCTGGTTCAACGACTTACCTGCTCGAAGCATTCGAAGCTTTGACGACCTCAGCAAGGGTTTTCTGGCCAATTTCTCCCAACAAAGGCGATATGTCAAAGACGCAACAGTAATCTTTCAGATAAAACAACGTTATGATGAAAGTCTTCGAGCGTTCATCGAACGATATAAAAAGGAAGGTCTAACTTATGTGGGGGCAGACGAGAAAATGAGAGTGGCTGGTTTTATGAATGCCATCACATCAAAATATCTCACGGGAGATTTCAACAAATCTCTGCCCAAGACCTTGGAAGAGGCTCTCGAAAGGGCTGAAGCCCACATCCGGGGAGAGGAGGCAGTAGATATTAAAGAGCAAAGGAAAAGAGGATCCAGCTGGTGAAGCAATAGTCCAGCTAGAAAAAGGGGAAACTTCAACTCTTACGAAAGACGACCAAAGGGTTCAGACCATCGAAGGTCTGAAGGCCGGAACCCTTCCAGCAGGGAGAAAGGCATGAGTTTCACACCCCTAACAAAGACCCCTCAAGAAATCCTCGCAACGGAAGAAGTCAAGCAAAACTTTCGGCCTCCTAGGCCTCTCCCCAAAAGCAGAAAAAATGAGAACTCCACACAGTATTGTGAGTTTCATGAAGAAAAAGGTCACCACACCAACGATTGCTTCCAGCTCAAGAAAAGAATTGAAGAAGCTGTTAAGTCCGGAGAACTCACTCATTTGGTGAAAGAGGTACGGGACAAAATGGCTGAAGGAAAGGGCAAGGAAGTCAATATGGTGGATTTTGATGGAAGGGTTCCTCACAAAAGACAGCGGTTGGAAGCTTGGGAGCTTCAGTGTGTTTGTTTCCCTCCAACAGAAAAAGACCCTCTTTCAAGCCCTCTTGTGGTAGAAGCTACTGTGGGAACGTTGCATACAAATAGAGCATACATAGACACTGGGGCAGCCACTGAAATCATGTTTGAGAAATTTTTCAACCGCTTGAGCAATGAAGAACGTTCAAGGCTTCAACCCTCTGGAACCTCCATAAAAGGTATTGCCGATATACCCCTTAAGCCTTTAGGGCAACTGACACTTGATGTCCGTTTCAGCGAAGGTCAGGAGGAAAGAATTCAACCACTCACCTTTGTAGTTATCAACGTACCCTCAAACTATGATGTGATCATTGGAAGGCCAGGGCAGTGTGCATTCTACATGGCCGTGTCTGTTGGCCATGGCACGGTTAAATTTCCCACCGAGAGGGGTATAGCAACCCTTCAACCCTCTCAAGAAGCATACCTGGTTGAGGGTGAAAGTTCCAGAAATGAGGAAGACAAACAAAGGCTAATCATAAATCCTAAGTACCCTGAACAGAGAATAAGGGTCAATCCAAGCCTTTCACAAGAAACCCTCTCGTATCTTAAAAAGTTGCTTACACATTACAGCGACGTCTTCGCTTGGTGTCCAGAGGACATGACGGGAATCCCCTGGAACATTGCTGAACATGAGTTAAGAATACCACCGGATGTCAAGCCTGTGGTCCAAAAGAAAAGAAGTCTAGCACCTGAGAGAAGCCTGGCTGCTTGCCAAGAAGTTGAAAAGCTTGTGTCGGCCGGCATTCTCCGAGAAGTCAAGTACCAATCATGGGTTGCAAACCCGGTTATGGTCAAGAAACCAGACAACTCTTGGAGGATGTGCATAGATTTCAAGGATCTTAACAAGGCTTGTCCTAAGGATTGTTATCCACTACCGGAAATTGATCTCAAGGTTGACTCACTCACCGGTTACCCTTTCAAATGCTTTCTTGATGCTTACAAAGGGTATCATCAAATACTCATGAAAGAAGAAGATGAAGAGAAGACAGCGTTCCACACTGATAAGGGAATCTTTTGTTACCAAAAGATGCATTTTGGACTCAAAAACGCTGGAGCAACCTACCAACGTATGGTAGACAAAGCCTTTACAAGCCAAATTGGTAAAAACATGGAAGCATATGTCGACGACTTGGTGATCAAAAGCAAGACGGAGTATCAAATGCTCGACGACATTCAAGAAACTTTCAAGAATCTCATAAAAGTTAACATGAAGCTCAACCCTGAAAAATGTTCATTTGGGTTTGAAGAAGGAAAGTTCTTGGGTCACATTGTTGGGAAACAAAGCATCAAGGCTAACCCAAACAAGGTGAAAGCTGTCCTCGAAACCAAACCACCAAAAACCAAGAAGGAGGTTGAAAGCTTAAACGGGAAGCTTGCAGCTTTGAAGCGTTTTACCTCCAAGTTGGCAGAAAGATCTCTGCCCTTCTACAAAACGCTCAAGAATTGCTCTGATAAAAAGGACTTCAGATGGACTGATGAGGCTGAAGAAGCCTTCAACCAGATGAAACAACACCTTGCTTCTTTACCTGACATTGCAGCTCCAGAAATGGGGGAGTTAATCTTGGTGTACCTTTCAGTCGCTGAGGAAGCCATAAGCGCGGTCCTCACCATTGAGCGAGAAAAGGCCCAGGTACCCGTTTATTTCTTCAGCAAAACTCTAAAATTGGCTGAAACCAAATATCATGCCCTTGAAAAGCTTGCCCTTGCCCTAGTTCAAACAGCTAGAAGGCTTCGAAGGTATTTTCAAGCACACCCTATACAAGTGGTCACTGACCAACCCATTAAGAGTGTGCTTTAAAAACCAGAGAACTCGGGAAGGTTAGCCAAATGGGCAGTGGAACTAGGTGAACATAACATCACCTACATCCCACGAAAAGCTATCAAAGCCCAAGTCTTGGCTGATTTCATCGTGGAAGTCCCAAACCAAGCAATCACTGAAGTGAACACTGCCACCACTGAACCCTCCAACCCTGAAGCCTGGAAGCTTTTTACCGATGGGGCTTCAAGCGTTGAAGGGTCAGGGGCTAGGCTAATTTTGATCAACCCAGAAGGGTTGGAATTCACATATGCTCTCCGTTTTGATTTTCAGACCACCAACAACGAGGCTGAATACGAGGCACTAATCGCTGGCTTAAGGCTGGATAAAGAAATGAAGGTTGAAAAGCTTGAAGTGTTCACAGATTCGTTGCTGGTCTCGAGCCAAGTAAATGATCGCTACGTTGCTAAAGAGTCCAACATGAAAAAGTACAAAGAAAAATCCAAGGAGCTGATGAGTACCTTCCAAGCATGCAACATCAAACAGATTCCCAGATGTCAAAACAAAAAGGCTGACGCCCTAAGTAAGCTTGCATCTCTCACTTTTGCTCACCTTACCAAGAGGGTGTTGGTAGAAGTGTTGAAGGCTCCATCAATCGATGAATTGGAAGTTCAAGACGTAGTCACCGAGGAAGATCCAAACAGGATGACTCCAATCAAAAAGTTCCTTAAAAATTGTGAACTACCCAATGATCAAGTAGAAGCTGAAAGGGTTAAAATCAAAGCAAGGCAGTACATACTACAAGGAGAAACCCTTTACAAAAAGGGTTACCTTGCCCCCTTGCTAAGATGTGTTGGCCCTGAGCAAAGTAAGTATTTGATCAAAGAAATTCACGAAGGCATATGCGGAGCTCATTTTGGAGCTAGGTCGGTGGTTGCAAAACTCATGAACCTTGGATATTTCTGGCCCTCAATGCATCGTGATACCACTGAACAATTGAGGAAATGTGATGCTTGCCAGATTCACGCACCAATCCCAAAAAGTCCCAAGCATGACCTTGTCCCAATAACCTCGGCATGGCCATTCCATAAATGGGGAATGGACATTGTTGGTCCATTTACCCCAAGCAAAGGAGGAGTAAAATTCTTGTTGGTAGCAATAGATTATTTCACCAAGTGGCTCGAGGTTAAACCACTTGCAAAGATCACAGGCAAACAGGTCATCGACTTTGTTTGGGAGAACATTATTTGCCGTTATGGATTGCTGGGAGTAATTGTCACTGACAATGGAAAGCAATTTGCTGAGAAGCCTTTCAGCGTTTGGTGCAAAGAATACAGAATCAACCAAGTTTTTAGCTCAGTGGCTTACCCGCAATCGAACGGTCAGGTTGAAAGGACGAATAGAAGCATAGTGGAAGGTATCAAAACAAGACTAGGAAGGTACGAAAGCAACTGGCTTGAAGAACTGCCTAGTGTTCTATGGGCCATAAGAACGACCGAAAAAACAAGCCATAAGAGAACACCCTATAGCTTGGTATTTGGATCCAAGGCTGTGATCCCCACTGAGATAGGAGTTGTAACACAACGAATTGTCAACATGGATCCCGAAGCAAACCAAAAAGAGACCATGTTGAACTTACAACTCCTAGAGGAAGCACGACACCAAGATGCAATTCAAGAAGCCAAGTACAAGCAACGAATGGAAGCCTACTACAACAAGAGAGTCAAGAACGCACGTTTCAAGCCAGGAGACCTGGTCCTTAGAAACAATGAAGCTAGCAAAAAAGAAAATCAAGGAAAGCTCGGCCCAAAATGGGAAGGCCCCTACGCCATCCTTGAGGCACATAAGGGTGGATCTTACAAGCTAGCAGACTCAGAAGGCAAAAGGCTTCCAAGACATTGGAACGGAAAAACCTTGAAAAGGTTCCATGCTTAAACAAGAAAGATCGGTTTGTATTTCATGAGTTGTATTTTGAAAATGACATTACCAAAACCTTTTGTAAGAACAAGTATCTATTGAATGAATGAAGTAGTTTTATCAAACTTGTCTTTCTATCCTAAGATCAGGTTGAGAACCTAGCAAAAAACTCCATGGCAAGGGCCATGTAAGGGGATGAGCTCCCAGGCCACATCGCTCAATAGGTTCAAGGGTTGAATGAACCTATATAAGGGGTGAGTTCCTAAATCAATACAACTCCATGAGACTTATTAAGTAAAAGCAAAATTGTCTCATAGACGGGTTTGAACAGCCTACACCAAGTGTTCCTTAAGCCTTAGAAAATAACCAACAAACAGGCTTACGAAATCAAACAAAATAAGAAAATAAAAAGGATAGGTGCTATGTCTTCTTGTTAAAAATACCAAGGCTAAGTGACTGCAGCACTAAACCCTTTAAGGTATAAAACACATAAAGACAATGCAAACTCGACAAAGACAAAGTTGCAAAGAGACAAAAATAATCTAAAGGATGATACAACTTAAACGAAAAATTAAAGATACAAACCAAGTCAAGTCACAAAACTAAGAAGCCTTCAAGGCTTCAAGCCACCTAGGTGGCGACTCGAAACCTCAAAGGCTTCAGCTTACATGCGGACAACCAAAAGGCTTAAAGGGTTGAAGCCAACCAGGTTGCCTTAACAATATAGACACAAGTATAACACAAAGAAAATAGTTAAACATAATATCATACCAAAGAAAGTCCTGAAAGACTTTCAAGCACAAGTTAAAGCAAGTCCTAGTGACTTGCAAGTTTAGATATTGTTCAAACGGCCATACAGGCCTAAAACACAACCAACAGGAACCTTAAAGGTTCCTAGAAACCAAATATTGTTCAAAGTTAACATTACAAACCACAAATTGTTTTTTAGTGCTAAGAAAGCTACGAATTAAGCATCAGCAGAGGACTTGGAAACCCCGGAACCTTCACCTTTGACCTTCTTTGCTTTCTTCAGCTTCTTAGCTTTCACACCTCCATCATCACCTACTGCTGAAGCCTCTAAGCTTGCATCCTTCGGAGCACCTTGTTCTGCCAAAAAGGTGTCATCACTATCTCCCGAGTAGGACCTCTTCCTTGAAAGGGAACCCAAGATCTCAGCACAGACCTTTTCATTAAGGCCCTCCAGCTTTAAGTCCTGCAACACAGCAAAGGGCTTACCAAAACAAGCAGAAACTTGATGGATATAAGGGTAGGTCAGCTTCTCCATTTGTTCAACAGAGCCTTTGAAAACATCGGAAGCCTCGGGACGAAATAGAGGAGACTTCTCCAAAGGATGGCCGGATTCATGAAGCTTATAACCAGCAATGAGGCCTTGGTGTTTCCCCAGGTTGAACAACTTAGTATAAACTTCACCAAGGGCAGAGTTAAACTCCTTGGAGTGAAGAAGGTAAGTAACAACCTGATGAAAACCCTGCTCAATTAACCACTGATTATCAAGGGTGGATCGAGCAACCGAAGCCTTCAACCCTTCCTTTTCCTCATCAAAAACCCGCTGCTGAACAAATAAAGCTTCCCTGTCAGCTTTAAGCTTCAACCGATCAGCCTCAAAGCTCTTCTTCAAGTCACTCATTTCAATCTCGTGCACCCTAGTCAGCTCACTAACCTTTTTGTCCCACGCCTCTTCTTTCTTAGCAAACCCGCCTATCTCCTTCTTCATCGCAGCCATTGAAGATTTCATCTTATCTTTCTTCTTAGAAAACTCTTTATATTCCTGCATTATCTTACGAAAACGAGCAATCCCTTGAGGAAGCATAGCAGCAAGGTTGCAGGTGCTCAAAATCATGCGGGATAACATCAAGTCATCATCCATCCCAGCAATAGTATTGTGAACTGAAGGAGGGGCAATGTGACTCAGAGCATCTTCACAAACATCAGCATCCTTAAAGCTGTCATCATTTTTCACCGACCAACTAGGCACATAAACTTCATCCGGATCCAACCCTTCAACATCCCTGCTTCAAGAACCCTGAATAGGGGTAGCAATAACCTTTTTGGCTGAAGCCCTCTTACCATGAACAACCAGTTCCTTCTCCTTTTCAGCACCCGCCTCAACACCCTGATCTTCAGAAGCTTCAATATCATCACTCAAATCCACTGGTTCAGTAGAAGTGGATTGAGGAGCAGCCTTTAACAAACGACGGGTAGATCGACGGGTTGAAGACTTGGGAGCATGAGACTTAGAGAAACCTTTGACATTGGAAGTACTAATATAACCCGAGCCCTCAAACCTTTGCTCAGCAGTCCTAACCACAACATTTTCACCAGGAACAGATGGGACATCCCCAAACACAACATCAGAAGTGTCGTCACTCTTAATGAAATCCAAGGCAGACATGACTGCATATAACAAAACAAAAACATAAGACATAAGTCAAGAAAAATGCAAAGAGGCCAAAAAAGGAAAATGCATACACGTGCCACTCCTCATTAGAACCGGATCCCGATCAGCATTTTCCCACAATTTACTAACCCCTAAAAGAACTAGCAAATGTTCAGGAAAGGGACGAACCCTTGAAGGGCACTCCCGGATGGCTTTGAGAAAAACATCATTTAACTCATATTCAGAGGGCTCCGGTTCATTGATAACGGCATCCGGGTGCCTCCACACCATCTTGAATGGGACAATAGAATCGGAAACCCAGAAAAAGCGATCCTTCCAAGACCCAAGTGTTGTAACCATAGACGAAATAAGGCAAGAATCAACCTTGGATGTTTCAAAGGTGAACCAATCACCATTTTTGGCCAAACGAAAAAACCGGCGAAAAAGCAACAATGAAGGATCATATCCAAGGGCACGGCACAAAACCTCAAAATATAAAACCCTAGCCATGCCCTTCGGATGAACTTGCCCAAAGGAAATTCGATAATATTCTAACAGATTCAAAACAAAGAGAGAAAAGGGATAACGAAGATTCGAAAACTCAAAGTGACGACAATAAAGAGCAATCGAACCAGGGGTCGGTTTATCAACAGAAACATCACAAGCAGGAGCAGTCGGTTTAAACATTTTATCAATACCATATTCCACATAAAATAATTCTACTTCCTCTTGGGTTAATCGGGAAAAGGATTTTGCTAAATCCTTACGAGCACCCATTTTTGCAAGAAAATACGAAGAATGCAAGGAAAATACAAAGGAAACCGAAACTAACCTTGGAGAAGAGGAAAGAAATCGCAGGGAAGGAACTTGATGGAATTATGTGGAAAGTGAATGAAAAAATGCAAATATAAAAGAAAATAACCTAAAATAGGGGTGATAATTACAAACAGTAACTTCTGCAAAAACCGCCACCCTATGAGCTGCCACACATCAATCAAATCGGTTGTCAGTTATTTAAAATTCAAATATTAACTGCCTACAACCCTTTAAGCCTTCAAGCATTGAACCCTTGAAACCTTCAGGTAATAAAATACATGTAAAAAAAGTCAGAAGTCTTTGAGCTCATTCCCCAAAAACCTCTGACTTGGGGGGCTGATGACGGGGGTAGTCCAAGATCAAATAAAATGACTTAAGTACAAACACGCTTGAAAGGTTAAATGGTTCGAAGGTTAAAAAGCTGTGAGGTGGGGAAAAGAAATACGGAAACAGTAACCCGTCACATCCCTGGATTGCTTCACCAACCCACCAGCCGCAAAAGCAATGCAGGTCTGCAGAGCACACGCTATTATCCAGGGGTCAAAAGGTTTCAACCCCTGAAAGGGCAAGCCCCTCACTGCAAGCAAGGTCATTAGTCAAATGCATCCCTCTTTGGGAGATGTCTTCTCCTATATATTTGACACTTCATTTACTGAGTTGGGACATTCTTGGCCAGTCCTGTTTCCTTAAAACTATGGTCATTCGCTAAGAGTACTTGCTTCATGCGAGTTACTCTCTCTCACATCCAACTCACACATTCTGTTTGCTCCTTCATCCGAATCTGAATATACTTCAGAAAAGGACCTTCAGCAAACAATAAAAATAAACTAGTGAACCTCCTTCCACGTCTTGCAAACGTGGGGGGACCCCACGACCTGCGTTAGGCAAAGTTGAACCCTTCAACCCTTTTGCCTAACTAGCCCAACTACCATCCTCGGTCTCTTATTTGTTGCATCAACAACCTTTAAAAATATCATATTTCTAAACTCCTTCGAGAGGAAGACTTCCTTTTTTTTTCTTTTTTGGTTTTGGTGGGATTAGAGTTTGTTGCATGGTTTCTTGAAAGCATTTGTGAAAATAGGTGATCCACTATCGAGATAGCGGATGTGCATGTTGATTGGGTGTTATCTCCACGTGGACATGATGTGGTGCGATGATGTGCCGAGGGATAAAGAACCGCGATCTCACTTAGCGGTTGTGGTTGATGAGATGTCAAAACGTCTATGTGGCTAACTATTTGGCAATATATATATATATATATATATATATATATATATATATCATAGTTGTTAAAAGCCATCGCATCTTGTGCCTAGACCCATTTTTCAGGCGAGGCGAGACAATTGCGCCTTAAGTCGAGGAAATTGCGCTTTAATTCTTGAGGTGATGTTTCAGGTGCACATTCCAACGAGATTCCTAGATTCTGGAGAGTTTCCTGCCAAATTTTCTAAATTCCCGCAAGATTCTAGCCAAATCCGTACTTTTATCTAAGGAAAACTACTTTTCTACACTAATCTTTTAGAACTTTTGGTACTAAATAAATGACATAAAGTGTTATATAATAGATTTTTTTTATTTTATTTAAATATGTAATAACTCTCATCAAAAGTCTTAATTATTATTTGAATTTGGCCAATAGGAAACCCTAATTGAGAAACCCAAGTAATTCTGAACAAACCCTAAAATTTCCAGAACAATCGGAATCAGAATCAGGGCCCCTAAAACTCAGGGGGGGTAAAACCTATTCGGTAATATCCTTACAGTTTGCTGTCAAAAATATAAAATCACGTAAAACCAACTCACCTAAGCTACTGGGACACGAACACACCCTATGCTAGACTAGGGTCTCTCGCGCCACGCGCCGCGCATAGGAGATCCTTTCGCGTGGCGCGAGGGGGACATTTTTAGGGTATAAATACAGGGCATTGGGACTTGAAATTTGGCATAAGATCGACGAAGAAATTCGTTTCTGATATCGACGTTACGTTCTGTATACTACAATTAACACACACAGTACACTAATCGACGCCACAATCAGGGTAATAACTCGATCGCTATTACGATTCAACGTCCGATCGATTATAACTATCCAACGATTGTTTAAGTGCCGCTCAAATTGAGATTATACTTTATTAATTCATTGTGATTTCGACTTGAATGTTTGAGTACTGCTCGAATTCGGACTATACTCTGTCATTCGTTGTGAATCCACTGAATTGCTAAGTATTGCACTAATAACTCGTTGTGAAGGTTTAATCTCGTGAATTGTCGTAACTATTGTATTAGTTACTAACCGATTGTGTGTGCATTGTTAATTAAATTAGGTTAATCAAGGCTAATCAATAGGCTTATATTCTGCTCGTTAAATCTACAATGTGAGTCATTCTCTTTTTATCAAATTACTTTCAAAAGCATGTTTTTATCAAAGTTATAGTTACAGGGATTAAGTCGTTGTTATCTGAAATTACTGCCAGTATGTGGGGGGATGTGCACATAGCTACTAATTATTTATCACTTGGGGTGAAAGGACCCTACAAGTGATATGTCCACAGTCACAGTCCGGTAAAGTGACAACTGGATCAGTTAATTTAAAAGATGAGGCAATTGTAATCGCTCTTAATACTGTACATTATAATAAACAGGATGTTTTACTAAAACCGAATGATTCACTCAGTATTTCCCTGCTGACAAAACCTTTTTCAAACATGTTTCAGGTGATCTGTTGTGAGCAAAGGAAAAGTGCCGAGTAGCACTACAAGCTTAGAAAGTGGCTCAATGTAAATAAATAAGGAAACATGTTTTAAAGAAATAAAGGATTTCCTAGTGAAATCAAGTGTTTGTAAATTATGGGAATTATCCCTATATTATATATAAACGAGCAGTTTTATTAATAATTGATCCTGTTTTAAAAGTCTTCCGCTGTCGCTAAATTAAATACCACGGGATTTCCTGCCTCGCGGCTCTGGACCGGGTCAAACCGGGGCCAAGGGCCGTGACAGGAAAAGGTGGTATCAGAGCCACTGATTTAAGCTTACTATTGATTTTAGCCTATTAAAATAATTAGGAAATTTAATTGTTATTCTGTGAAAATATGTTTTATTAACTGATTAATTGTTAAGTTACAGTATGGGTAAACAAAAGATTTCTGCTATCTATCACAAATTAGATACTGCACCCACAAGAAAAGGAACCTCTTCCTCCAAACACCCAGCAGATATAAATGAAGGGATTTTTGTCCGTAAAGCAAATTATGAAAACCCTCTCACCCAAGAGAAAAGAAATTTGATTCTTAGAAAGGGACAAGAGAAAATAAAGAAAACCCAAGCCAAGAAAGTGAGGTTTAATCCAGAAACCCAGGAATTAGGCAATAAGTCACCATGGGAAGATACCTTAGATGAAAAATGGGCAAACCTTTATATGCTAGCTACCGTAGCCGAGAATGCAAATCTCTAAATTTTAAAATCTGGTTTAGTAATACCCAGTAAATAAATAAATTATAGTGTGTTCACTTTCCTGTAGTCTTTTGTACAAATCCATATGCAATAAACTTAATGTTTATTTGTTAAACTTTGTTCCAAAGTTTTAACTTAGCATTTTTGTGCATTTTGCATATATGCTGTCCAGCATGAATGAGATGTCGGAAGCATTTCAGAATCTCAACCTCTACCCAGTACCAATTGAAGTCTCCCACGACTTTACTGGTTATATTGCTGACATAGAGGAACCTGTGGAATTCCAAGCTCCACCGCTGGAAAAAGCAAAACTTAAAAAGAAGAGAAGATATGTAGGATGGAGAAAAGTACGCAGAAGAAAGCCAGCTACTAGGAAACTCCCTAAAATAGAAAACCCTATAGAAAAAGGAAAAGGAATAGAAATCGGAGAAAGTTTTAATCCAGCAGAAATAGAAACCAGGAAAGACTACAAACAAAAAGGAATAGAAACGGGAGAGAGTTCTAGACAAGCTGAGGAAATCACATTCCAAGACGAAATCGACCGTCTACTTGCAAATTGTGATGTCTTTAGCCCTATCCATAATAATCTATATCCTACCCTAGAAACCCAACTTCCTGTCAATCTGGAACCAGCTATTCCAGATCCACTGGTCCACACTCTACCTCTAGGTCAAATGGAAGAATGGTGGACAAATGACTGGCCATTCCAGAATATTGTCAACAGTCCTTATTCTTTCCTTCCACATTGGGAACCAGATCCTATCCCCAATCCTCCAATGAGCTACGAAAACTTAGCTGAACTCCGTCAGTACGGTGAAGAACTGATAAATACAGGAAATAGGATTAGGGATATGGGAGAAAGGATTACCTGGAAGTACGACGAAAGGGAACGTCGTTACTAAACTGCCTGTGACCAAAAAAAAGAGTGGGGTTAGGAAAAATATCTTTATATTAATAATAATAATTATATATATAACTCTGTAAAATGGGAAATAAACAATGTAAGATAAACAGTGTGTATGGATGCCTATCTAATAGATGTAAAGTAAAATAGAAGTCGAAGCATCGACAATTTTGATATATATCTGTGTTATCAGATTTTATGTGCTTATGTGAAATTGTTTTATTCATCACTTGATACTAATAAATATATTTTAATAATTATCAGATGGAAAATGCTAATAATGAACCAGTTAATGAAGGGAATCAATCTGAACAAAATCAGGAAAACCAGTATATGACTAGACAGGATATAGAAAATATTGTTGCACAAGGGATAGCCAATGCTATTCCAGCATTCGTTGCTGCTGTTAAAAATCCAGTAGAACCGCAACAAATCATTCCTAGTAAACGTACTCAGGAAGATAATTTTAGTGTAAATGGAGGCAGCAATCATAATGATAATGATAATCTACGACAGGCTCCACCTCCTAAGAAAATGAAAGCCGCAACACCTGGTTGCACTTTCAAAGAATTTCTGGCTTGCAAACCTGCTGAATTTGCAGGTAATGAAGGAGCAACTGCAGTACTGCGTTGGTTAGAGAAAACCGAAGCAGTAATTGCAATAAGTAAGTGTTCAGAAGAAGATCAGGTGATGTATGCATCAAATTTGTTCAAAGAAGGAGCATTAGAATGGTGGAATACGGTGCTACAAGCAAAAGGAAGAAGGATGGCTTATGCCATGAACTGGGAAGAATTCAAGAATCTTGTAGAAAGGAAATATTGTCCTGAATATGAAAAGGAACAAATGGCAAATAAGTTCCTAAATCATCGTATGATAGGAGTAGAGTGCCGCAGTTATACTTCGACATTCTTTGAATATGCACGAGTGGTACCTACACTGGCTTCGCCAGAACCGGTACTCATTTCTCGATACATCTGGGGATTAATGAGTGAAATCCGCAATATTGTTAAAGCTGCGAGACCTCGCACTATTGACGATGCTGTGGAATTAGCTAATACCCTAACTGATGAACTGGTGCGAACAAGAGAAGAAGACAGAAAGAAGGAATTGGCGCAAAAGATTACCCAAGGATTTCGTGTGGGTAATAATAATAATCGATTCAAGAAAAGAGGAACCGGGCAATCCTCAGTTCCTCCGTATTGTAGAAATTGCAAAAAGAAGCATTTTGGAAGATGCAAGGGATATTGCAATTTTTGCAAAATTCCAGGACATCAAGAGGAGAATTGCAGGAAGAAATCCCTAATCTGCTACAACTGTGGCGAAATAGGACATTTTCGAACCGAATGTCCTAAATTGACAAAACCCGCAGACAATAAAGGCAAACCAGCTGATGGAACAACAAAGAAGAATGCCCGAGCATTTCAGCTAACTACTCAAGAAGCTGAACTCATTCCTGATGTCATAGCCGGTACGTTCTTGGTCCACGACGTTTATGCAAAAGTGTTATTTGACTCTGGTGCAAACCAAAGTTTTATCAATACTTCATTTTGCCAAGCTCTTAATTTACCTTTAACCACCCTTAGGAAAATTTTTACAGTCGAAACGGCAGACGGAAATTCTGTTAACATAGATAAGGTTTTGCAAGAAGGTAAGATAGAACTGTTAGGTCATAAGTTTTCTGCAAACCTGTTACCTATGAATTTAGCCGGATTCGATGTCGTATTAGGAATGGATTGGTTAATAGCCAACCATGCTCGAATCCTTTGTGACAAGAATTCCGTAGAAATCCGTACTCCCACAGGAGAGGTAATTTTAATTACCGGAGATAAACCACGAAAGCCACTAAAGTTCATATCAGTAATGAAAGTTGCTAGTTATGAACGAAAGCAAGGAATGGTGTATATGATTTCAGTAATCATTAACACTAAAAGTAAGGAACTTTCGGACATCCCTATAGTTTCAGAATACCCAGACATCTTTCCAGAAGAATTACCTGGGTTACCACCAGATAGGGAAGTAGAGTTTAGAATTCATCTAATTCCAGGTACTACACCAATAGCTAAGACACCTTATAGATTAGCACCCACCGAAATGCTAGAATTGAAAAAGCAGTTAGATGAATTATTAAGCAAAGGATTTATACAACCTAGTTCATCCCCTTGGGGAGCACCAGTGTTGTTTGTGAAAAAGAAAGATGGATCTATGAGAATGTGTATCGATTATAGGGAACTAAATAAAGTTACAATTAAGAATCGATACCCATTACCTAGGATTGATGATCTTTTTGATCAACTTCAAGGTGCTAGGTATTTTTCTAAGATAGATTTAAGATCCGGATATCACCAGTTGAAAGTAGAAGAAGAAGACATACCTAAAACTGCTTTCAGAACTAGGTATGGCCATTATGAGTTTACAGTCATGCCCTTTGGACTAACAAATGCCCCAGCAGCATTTATGGACATGATGAATCGGATCTGTAAACCATATTTGGATAAATTTGTAATCGTATTCATCGACGATATACTAATTTATTCCAAAAGTCAAGAAGAACATTGCAAACACTTGCATGCACTCTTAACCTTGTTAAGAAAGGAAAAGCTTTATGCAAAATTCTCAAAGTGTGAATTTTGGTTAAAGGAAGTGCAATTTTTAGGTCATATGGTGAATCATGAAGGAATTCACGTAGATCCTGCTAAAATAGAAGCAATTACCAAATGGAAGGTCCCACAAACAGCTATGGAAATTAGAAGTTTTCTAGGCTTAGCTGGATATTACAGAAGATTTATTAAGGATTTCTCTAAGATAGCTGTACCTTTGACTAAGTTAACCTGTAAAACCACTAAGTTTGAATGGGGACATAGGCAAGAAGAAGCTTTTAAGATTTTAAAGCAACGGTTGACGAATGCTCCAATTTTAACATTGCCCGAAGGAACAGAAGATTTTGAAGTATACTGTGATGCTTCAAAATTAGGATACGGATGTGTATTGATGCAACGCAAGAAGGTAATTGCGTATGCTTCCCGGCAGTTGAAAAAGCATGAGGAAAATTATACAACTCATGACTTAGAATTAGGAGCCATAATTTTTGCCTTGAAAATTTGGAGACATTATCTGTACGGAAGTAAGTTTACTGTCTATACAGATCATAAAAGTTTGAGGTATATATTTGGACAGAAAGAATTAAATATGAGACAAAGAAGATGGATGGAAATTCTAAGCGATTACGACTGTGATATTCAATATCACGAAGGGAAGGCAAATGTAGTTGCAGATGCCTTAAGTCGTAAGTATCATGAAAAACAAAAGCGAGTCCGTGCTCTTAGATTAAATCTACAAGTAGATTTAATAGAACAATTAAAGAGCATTCAAGAAACAGCAATCAAGGACGATGCTGAAGGAATGAAAGGTTATATAAAAGAACTAGAGCAAGGAAATGATGGAATTTGGAGATTCCATAAGAAAAGAATTTGGGTACCTAAACAAGGAGAGTTAAGAAATAAGATTTTAGAAGAAGCTCATAAATCTAGGTATACTATGCACCCTGGAAACAATAAGATGTACCAAGATTTAAGAAAGAATTTCTGGTGGATAGGAATGAAGAAAGATATAGCAAAATATGTATCTAAGTGTCTTACTTGTTCACAAGTTAAGGCAGAACACCAGAAACCCTCAGGTTTACTACAACAATTGGAAATGCCTGTATGGAAATGGGAACTCATAACAATGGATTTTGTTACTAAGTTACCCAAGACCAGAAAAGGTAATGATGCGATTTGGGTAATTGTGGATCGATTAACCAAATCAGCTCATTTTCTACCAATGAAGGAAACCTTTAGTATGGAAAGGTTAGCCAAGTTGTACGTAGACGAAGTAGTATCTTTACATGGAGTCCCACTCTCCATTGTATCAGATAGAGATAGTCGTTTCACTTCTCATTTCTGGAAAAGTTTCCAGCAAGCAATGGGAACTCGACTAAATTTAAGCACTGCATATCATCCTCAAACAGACGGACAAAGTGAAAGGACAATACAAACCTTGGAAGACATGCTCCGAGCATGTGTGATTGATTTTGGTGGATGTTGGGATGATCATTTACCATTAATTGAATTCTCCTATAACAATAGTTATCATTCAAGTATTGAAACTGCTCCATTTGAGGCACTTTATGGAAGAAAGTGTAGAACTCCAGTTTGTTGGGCAGAAATAGGAGAAAGTCAATTGTCAGGACCTGAAATAGTGCAAGTGACAACAGATAAAATTACTCAAATCAAGGAAAGGTTGAAGACAGCCCGAGATCGCCAGAAGAGTTATGCAGATAATCGACGCAAACCAATAGAATTCCAAGTAGGAGATAAAGTACTATTAAAAGTTTCTCCTTGGAAAGGAGTTGTTAGATTTGGAAAGAAAGGAAAGCTAAGTCCAAGGTACGTAGGACCATTTTCAGTGATCCAACGTATAGGATTAGTTGCTTATCGTTTACAACTACCAGAAGAATTAGCTGGAGTACATGATGTATTTCATGTATCCAATCTCAAGAAATGCTTATCAGATGAATCTTTGGTAGTACCTCTTCAAGAAATAGAGGTAAACGAAAAACTGAAATTTGTAGAGAAACCTCTTCAAATTGAGGATCGAAAGATCAAATTTCTCAAACATAAAAGACTAGTTTTAGTCAAAGTTAGATGGGATTCAAAAAGAGGAGCTGAATACACTTGGGAGCTGGAATCAGAAATGAAGAAAAAGTATCCTCATTTATTCCGGTAAATCTCGAGGACGAGATTTTTATTAAGGTGGGGAGAATGTAACAACTCTCATCAAAAGTCTTAATTATTATTTGAATTTGGCCAATAGGAAACCCTAATTGAGAAACCCAAGTAATTCTGAACAAACCCTAAAATTTCCAGAACAATCGGAATCAGAATCAGGGCCCCTAAAACTCAGGGGGGGTAAAACCTATTCGGTAATATCCTTACAGTTTGCTGTCAAAAATATAAAATCACGTAAAACCAACTCACCTAAGCTACTGGGACACGAACACACCCTATGCTAGACTAGGGTCTCTCGCGCCACGCGCCGCGCATAGGAGATCCTTTCGCGTGGCGCGAGGGGGACATTTTTAGGGTATAAATACAGGGCATTGGGACTTGAAATTTGGCATAAGATCGACGAAGAAATTCGTTTCTGATATCGACGTTACGTTCTGTATACTACAATTAACACACACAGTACACTAATCGACGCCACAATCAGGGTAATAACTCGATCGCTATTACGATTCAACGTCCGATCGATTATAACTATCCAACGATTGTTTAAGTGCCGCTCAAATTGAGATTATACTTTATTAATTCATTGTGATTTCGACTTGAATGTTTGAGTACTGCTCGAATTCGGACTATACTCTGTCATTCGTTGTGAATCCACTGAATTGCTAAGTATTGCACTAATAACTCGTTGTGAAGGTTTAATCTCGTGAATTGTCGTAACTATTGTATTAGTTACTAACCGATTGTGTGTGCATTGTTAATTAAATTAGGTTAATCAAGGCTAATCAATAGGCTTATATTCTGCTCGTTAAATCTACAATGTGAGTCATTCTCTTTTTATCAAATTACTTTCAAAAGCATGTTTTTATCAAAGTTATAGTTACAGGGATTAAGTCGTTGTTATCTGAAATTACTGCCAGTATGTGGGGGGATGTGCACATAGCTACTAATTATTTATCACTTGGGGTGAAAGGACCCTACAAGTGATATGTCCACAGTCACAGTCCGGTAAAGTGACAACTGGATCAGTTAATTTAAAAGATGAGGCAATTGTAATCGCTCTTAATACTGTACATTATAATAAACAGGATGTTTTACTAAAACCGAATGATTCACTCAGTATTTCCCTGCTGACAAAACCTTTTTCAAACATGTTTCAGGTGATCTGTTGTGAGCAAAGGAAAAGTGCCGAGTAGCACTACAAGCTTAGAAAGTGGCTCAATGTAAATAAATAAGGAAACATGTTTTAAAGAAATAAAGGATTTCCTAGTGAAATCAAGTGTTTGTAAATTATGGGAATTATCCCTATATTATATATAAACGAGCAGTTTTATTAATAATTGATCCTGTTTTAAAAGTCTTCCGCTGTCGCTAAATTAAATACCACGGGATTTCCTGCCTCGCGGCTCTGGACCGGGTCAAACCGGGGCCAAGGGCCGTGACAGGAAAAGGTGGTATCAGAGCCACTGATTTAAGCTTACTATTGATTTTAGCCTATTAAAATAATTAGGAAATTTAATTGTTATTCTGTGAAAATATGTTTTATTAACTGATTAATTGTTAAGTTACAGTATGGGTAAACAAAAGATTTCTGCTATCTATCACAAATTAGATACTGCACCCACAAGAAAAGGAACCTCTTCCTCCAAACACCCAGCAGATATAAATGAAGGGATTTTTGTCCGTAAAGCAAATTATGAAAACCCTCTCACCCAAGAGAAAAGAAATTTGATTCTTAGAAAGGGACAAGAGAAAATAAAGAAAACCCAAGCCAAGAAAGTGAGGTTTAATCCAGAAACCCAGGAATTAGGCAATAAGTCACCATGGGAAGATACCTTAGATGAAAAATGGGCAAACCTTTATATGCTAGCTACCGTAGCCGAGAATGCAAATCTCTAAATTTTAAAATCTGGTTTAGTAATACCCAGTAAATAAATAAATTATAGTGTGTTCACTTTCCTGTAGTCTTTTGTACAAATCCATATGCAATAAACTTAATGTTTATTTGTTAAACTTTGTTCCAAAGTTTTAACTTAGCATTTTTGTGCATTTTGCATATATGCTGTCCAGCATGAATGAGATGTCGGAAGCATTTCAGAATCTCAACCTCTACCCAGTACCAATTGAAGTCTCCCACGACTTTACTGGTTATATTGCTGACATAGAGGAACCTGTGGAATTCCAAGCTCCACCGCTGGAAAAAGCAAAACTTAAAAAGAAGAGAAGATATGTAGGATGGAGAAAAGTACGCAGAAGAAAGCCAGCTACTAGGAAACTCCCTAAAATAGAAAACCCTATAGAAAAAGGAAAAGGAATAGAAATCGGAGAAAGTTTTAATCCAGCAGAAATAGAAACCAGGAAAGACTACAAACAAAAAGGAATAGAAACGGGAGAGAGTTCTAGACAAGCTGAGGAAATCACATTCCAAGACGAAATCGACCGTCTACTTGCAAATTGTGATGTCTTTAGCCCTATCCATAATAATCTATATCCTACCCTAGAAACCCAACTTCCTGTCAATCTGGAACCAGCTATTCCAGATCCACTGGTCCACACTCTACCTCTAGGTCAAATGGAAGAATGGTGGACAAATGACTGGCCATTCCAGAATATTGTCAACAGTCCTTATTCTTTCCTTCCACAGTGGGAACCAGATCCTATCCCCAATCCTCCAATGAGCTACGAAAACTTAGCTGAACTCCGTCAGTACGGTGAAGAACTGATAAATACAGGAAATAGGATTAGGGATATGGGAGAAAGGATTACCTGGAAGTACGACGAAAGGGAACGTCGTTACTAAACTGCCTGTGACCAAAAAAAAGAGTGGGGTTAGGAAAAATATCTTTATATTAATAATAATAATTATATATATAACTCTGTAAAATGGGAAATAAACAATGTAAGATAAACAGTGTGTATGGATGCCTATCTAATAGATGTAAAGTAAAATAGAAGTCGAAGCATCGACAATTTTGATATATATCTGTGTTATCAGATTTTATGTGCTTATGTGAAATTGTTTTATTCATCACTTGATACTAATAAATATATTTTAATAATTATCAGATGGAAAATGCTAATAATGAACCAGTTAATGAAGGGAATCAATCTGAACAAAATCAGGAAAACCAGTATATGACTAGACAGGATATAGAAAATATTGTTGCACAAGGGATAGCCAATGCTATTCCAGCATTCGTTGCTGCTGTTAAAAATCCAGTAGAACCGCAACAAATCATTCCTAGTAAACGTACTCAGGAAGATAATTTTAGTGTAAATGGAGGCAGCAATCATAATGATAATGATAATCTACGACAGGCTCCACCTCCTAAGAAAATGAAAGCCGCAACACCTGGTTGCACTTTCAAAGAATTTCTGGCTTGCAAACCTGCTGAATTTGCAGGTAATGAAGGAGCAACTGCAGTACTGCGTTGGTTAGAGAAAACCGAAGCAGTAATTGCAATAAGTAAGTGTTCAGAAGAAGATCAGGTGATGTATGCATCAAATTTGTTCAAAGAAGGAGCATTAGAATGGTGGAATACGGTGCTACAAGCAAAAGGAAGAAGGATGGCTTATGCCATGAACTGGGAAGAATTCAAGAATCTTGTAGAAAGGAAATATTGTCCTGAATATGAAAAGGAACAAATGGCAAATAAGTTCCTAAATCATCGTATGATAGGAGTAGAGTGCCGCAGTTATACTTCGACATTCTTTGAATATGCACGAGTGGTACCTACACTGGCTTCGCCAGAACCGGTACTCATTTCTCGATACATCTGGGGATTAATGAGTGAAATCCGCAATATTGTTAAAGCTGCGAGACCTCGCACTATTGACGATGCTGTGGAATTAGCTAATACCCTAACTGATGAACTGGTGCGAACAAGAGAAGAAGACAGAAAGAAGGAATTGGCGCAAAAGATTACCCAAGGATTTCGTGTGGGTAATAATAATAATCGATTCAAGAAAAGAGGAACCGGGCAATCCTCAGTTCCTTCGTATTGTAGAAATTGCAAAAAGAAGCATTTTGGAAGATGCAAGGGATATTGCAATTTTTGCAAAATTCCAGGACATCAAGAGGAGAATTGCAGGAAGAAATCCCTAATCTGCTACAACTGTGGCGAAATAGGTCATTTTCGAACCGAATGTCCTAAATTGACAAAACCCGCAGACAATAAAGGCAAACCAGCTGATGGAACAACAAAGAAGAATGCCCGAGCATTTCAGCTAACTACTCAAGAAGCTGAACTCATTCCTGATGTCATAGCCGGTACGTTCTTGGTCCACGACGTTTATGCAAAAGTGTTATTTGACTCTGGTGCAAACCAAAGTTTTATCAATACTTCATTTTGCCAAGCTCTTAATTTACCTTTAACCACCCTTAGGAAAATTTTTACAGTCGAAACGGCAGACGGAAATTCTGTTAACATAGATAAGGTTTTGCAAGAAGGTAAGATAGAACTGTTAGGTCATAAGTTTTCTGCAAACCTGTTACCTATGAATTTAGCCGGATTCGATGTCGTATTAGGAATGGATTGGTTAATAGCCAACCATGCTCGAATCCTTTGTGACAAGAATTCCGTAGAAATCCGTACTCCCACAGGAGAGGTAATTTTAATTACCGGAGATAAACCACGAAAGCCACTAAAGTTCATATCAGTAATGAAAGTTGCTAGTTATGAACGAAAGCAAGGAATGGTGTATATGATTTCAGTAATCATTAACACTAAAAGTAAGGAACTTTCGGACATCCCTATAGTTTCAGAATACCCAGACATCTTTCCAGAAGAATTACCTGGGTTACCACCAGATAGGGAAGTAGAGTTTAGAATTCATCTAATTCCAGGTACTACACCAATAGCTAAGACACCTTATAGATTAGCACCCACCGAAATGCTAGAATTGAAAAAGCAGTTAGATGAATTATTAAGCAAAGGATTTATACAACCTAGTTCATCCCCTTGGGGAGCACCAGTGTTGTTTGTGAAAAAGAAAGATGGATCTATGAGAATGTGTATCGATTATAGGGAACTAAATAAAGTTACAATTAAGAATCGATACCCATTACCTAGGATTGATGATCTTTTTGATCAACTTCAAGGTGCTAGGTATTTTTCTAAGATAGATTTAAGATCCGGATATCACCAGTTGAAAGTAGAAGAAGAAGACATACCTAAAACTGCTTTCAGAACTAGGTATGGCCATTATGAGTTTACAGTCATGCCCTTTGGACTAACAAATGCCCCAGCAGCATTTATGGACATGATGAATCGGATCTGTAAACCATATTTGGATAAATTTGTAATCGTATTCATCGACGATATACTAATTTATTCCAAAAGTCAAGAAGAACATTGCAAACACTTGCATGCACTCTTAACCTTGTTAAGAAAGGAAAAGCTTTATGCAAAATTCTCAAAGTGTGAATTTTGGTTAAAGGAAGTGCAATTTTTAGGTCATATGGTGAATCATGAAGGAATTCACGTAGATCCTGCTAAAATAGAAGCAATTACCAAATGGAAGGTCCCACAAACAGCTATGGAAATTAGAAGTTTTCTAGGCTTAGCTGGATATTACAGAAGATTTATTAAGGATTTCTCTAAGATAGCTGTACCTTTGACTAAGTTAACCTGTAAAACCACTAAGTTTGAATGGGGACATAGGCAAGAAGAAGCTTTTAAGATTTTAAAGCAACGGTTGACGAATGCTCCAATTTTAACATTGCCCGAAGGAACAGAAGATTTTGAAGTATACTGTGATGCTTCAAAATTAGGATACGGATGTGTATTGATGCAACGCAAGAAGGTAATTGCGTATGCTTCCCGGCAGTTGAAAAAGCATGAGGAAAATTATACAACTCATGACTTAGAATTAGGAGCCATAATTTTTGCCTTGAAAATTTGGAGACATTATCTGTACGGAAGTAAGTTTACTGTCTATACAGATCATAAAAGTTTGAGGTATATATTTGGACAGAAAGAATTAAATATGAGACAAAGAAGATGGATGGAAATTCTAAGCGATTACGACTGTGATATTCAATATCACGAAGGGAAGGCAAATGTAGTTGCAGATGCCTTAAGTCGTAAGTATCATGAAAAACAAAAGCGAGTCCGTGCTCTTAGATTAAATCTACAAGTAGATTTAATAGAACAATTAAAGAGCATTCAAGAAACAGCAATCAAGGACGATGCTGAAGGAATGAAAGGTTATATAAAAGAACTAGAGCAAGGAAATGATGGAATTTGGAGATTCCATAAGAAAAGAATTTGGGTACCTAAACAAGGAGAGTTAAGAAATAAGATTTTAGAAGAAGCTCATAAATCTAGGTATACTATGCACCCTGGAAACAATAAGATGTACCAAGATTTAAGAAAGAATTTCTGGTGGATAGGAATGAAGAAAGATATAGCAAAATATGTATCTAAGTGTCTTACTTGTTCACAAGTTAAGGCAGAACACCAGAAACCCTCAGGTTTACTACAACAATTGGAAATGCCTGTATGGAAATGGGAACTCATAACAATGGATTTTGTTACTAAGTTACCCAAGACCAGAAAAGGTAATGATGCGATTTGGGTAATTGTGGATCGATTAACCAAATCAGCTCATTTTCTACCAATGAAGGAAACCTTTAGTATGGAAAGGTTAGCCAAGTTGTACGTAGACGAAGTAGTATCTTTACATGGAGTCCCACTCTCCATTGTATCAGATAGAGATAGTCGTTTCACTTCTCATTTCTGGAAAAGTTTCCAGCAAGCAATGGGAACTCGACTAAATTTAAGCACTGCATATCATCCTCAAACAGACGGACAAAGTGAAAGGACAATACAAACCTTGGAAGACATGCTCCGAGCATGTGTGATTGATTTTGGTGGATGTTGGGATGATCATTTACCATTAATTGAATTCTCCTATAACAATAGTTATCATTCAAGTATTGAAACTGCTCCATTTGAGGCACTTTATGGAAGAAAGTGTAGAACTCCAGTTTGTTGGGCAGAAATAGGAGAAAGTCAATTGTCAGGACCTGAAATAGTGCAAGTGACAACAGATAAAATTACTCAAATCAAGGAAAGGTTGAAGACAGCCCGAGATCGCCAGAAGAGTTATGCAGATAATCGACGCAAACCAATAGAATTCCAAGTAGGAGATAAAGTACTATTAAAAGTTTCTCCTTGGAAAGGAGTTGTTAGATTTGGAAAGAAAGGAAAGCTAAGTCCAAGGTACGTAGGACCATTTTCAGTGATCCAACGTATAGGATTAGTTGCTTATCGTTTACAACTACCAGAAGAATTAGCTGGAGTACATGATGTATTTCATGTATCCAATCTCAAGAAATGCTTATCAGATGAATCTTTGGTAGTACCTCTTCAAGAAATAGAGGTAAACGAAAAACTGAAATTTGTAGAGAAACCTCTTCAAATTGAGGATCGAAAGATCAAATTTCTCAAACATAAAAGACTAGTTTTAGTCAAAGTTAGATGGGATTCAAAAAGAGGAGCTGAATACACTTGGGAGCTGGAATCAGAAATGAAGAAAAAGTATCCTCATTTATTCCGGTAAATCTCGAGGACGAGATTTTTATTAAGGTGGGGAGAATGTAACAACTCTCATCAAAAGTCTTAATTATTATTTGAATTTGGCCAATAGGAAACCCTAATTGAGAAACCCAAGTAATTCTGAACAAACCCTAAAATTTCCAGAACAATCGGAATCAGAATCAGGGCCCCTAAAACTCAGGGGGGGTAAAACCTATTCGGTAATATCCTTACAGTTTGCTGTCAAAAATATAAAATCACGTAAAACCAACTCACCTAAGCTACTGGGACACGAACACACCCTATGCTAGACTAGGGTCTCTCGCGCCACGCGCCGCGCATAGGAGATCCTTTCGCGTGGCGCGAGGGGGACATTTTTAGGGTATAAATACAGGGCATTGGGACTTGAAATTTGGCATAAGATCGACGAAGAAATTCGTTTCTGATATCGACGTTACGTTCTGTATACTACAATTAACACACACAGTACACTAATCGACGCCACAATCAGGGTAATAACTCGATCGCTATTACGATTCAACGTCCGATCGATTATAACTATCCAACGATTGTTTAAGTGCCGCTCAAATTGAGATTATACTTTATTAATTCATTGTGATTTCGACTTGAATGTTTGAGTACTGCTCGAATTCGGACTATACTCTGTCATTCGTTGTGAATCCACTGAATTGCTAAGTATTGCACTAATAACTCGTTGTGAAGGTTTAATCTCGTGAATTGTCGTAACTATTGTATTAGTTACTAACCGATTGTGTGTGCATTGTTAATTAAATTAGGTTAATCAAGGCTAATCAATAGGCTTATATTCTGCTCGTTAAATCTACAATGTGAGTCATTCTCTTTTTATCAAATTACTTTCAAAAGCATGTTTTTATCAAAGTTATAGTTACAGGGATTAAGTCGTTGTTATCTGAAATTACTGCCAGTATGTGGGGGGATGTGCACATAGCTACTAATTATTTATCACTTGGGGTGAAAGAACCCTACAAGTGATATGTCCACAGTCACAGTCCGGTAAAGTGACAACTGGATCAGTTAATTTAAAAGATGAGGCAATTGTAATCGCTCTTAATACTGTACATTATAATAAACAGGATGTTTTACTAAAACCGAATGATTCACTCAGTATTTCCCTGCTGACAAAACCTTTTTCAAACATGTTTCAGGTGATCTGTTGTGAGCAAAGGAAAAGTGCCGAGTAGCACTACAAGCTTAGAAAGTGGCTCAATGTAAATAAATAAGGAAACATGTTTTAAAGAAATAAAGGATTTCCTAGTGAAATCAAGTGTTTGTAAATTATGGGAATTATCCCTATATTATATATAAACGAGCAGTTTTATTAATAATTGATCCTGTTTTAAAAGTCTTCCGCTGTCGCTAAATTAAATACCACGGGATTTCCTGCCTCGCGGCTCTGGACCGGGTCAAACCGGGGCCAAGGGCCGTGACAAAATAATAGTATTCTTTTTCTAATACATAATATATTTTTAATTTTTTTTTCATAATGCCTATGCGCCTTGAGTGCGCCGAGCGCCTTTAATAACTATGATATATATAGAGAGAGGCCAGTTAACGTACATTACGGCTTAACGTACGACCAGTACACGACCAAATTACTCACGTTCATTTGAAAATCACGCACGTTATAAACTCAAAAAACCTAATCACGCATATTGGAAACATAAATCACGCACGTTATCATGTATGCCCAACCTCCCAGTTCAAAATCGCATCCCCTGTTCTACGATCTGAAACCATTGTTACTACCCTCTGACTCCAATCGAATCAAAGCTTGGTCATGTTCCTGCATCCTCTGTTCTACGGTCTGAATCAAAGCTTGGTCATGTTTCTTCATCCTATGTTCTACGGTTTGATTTCGAGGGTCGACATTTTGATGAAACTTTTCAAAATCAACGATGAATTTGAACCCAATTCGATGAAATTGACCGAATAATAGCCAATTTGAAGTGAAACGAAAAGAAAATGGAAACGAATTGGACGAAATTGATCAAACCTAGGCTAAATGAAAATTTGATATAATCACGCATGTTATATTGTATAATCACTCACGTTGTCATACATAATGTAAGTTATGCCGTATTGTATTTTACACACACACACACACTCTCTCTCTCTATATATATATATATATAGGGTCAGGATTTAGAGAAAACGGTGAAAAGTGTGAGAACGCTTATGGATCGTCCGATCAAAACAATCCATGGACTAGATTGCGCGGTGTCATTTTCGTAAATAACATCAATTTTATTATGTGGGACGCGCTTCATTAAGGCTAAAAGGGTCTTTTACCGCTCATATTCAAAACGCCATCAAATGATAAAACGTCATACAAAAAAAACGTCATTAAAAACAAAACGCCAAAAACTAGTAATAAAACGCGTTAAATATTACAGGAAGATGAAACAACACAGTAACTGAATTTCAGTTATTAACATTTATTAGAAGAAATTATCTCATAAATTACGCGCCAAAAACATCATTATATAAACAAGGTAAAACATAGCTTCCATAATCACTTCAATCTACCATTTTCTGCAAAAAAACATCGTTAACCAAAAACGCCAATTAACCAAAAATGCCAACTTAACCAAAACACCAAAAATGGCAACAATCGTTTCGTGGAGATACACTCTGGGAATCAGGCGATACGTCCTGCTTTTTGACAACAGAAGGAGGGTGTATGTTAAGACGGTCAGGGCAATTCTGAAGATGGAAGAAGAGATACAGAGGCGAATCTTATCAATTGGCATCGCTATAGACAACGAATGCCATGAAACGCATATGCTTATGAAAGCATTAACCACCAAATTTGGACCAATCAAAGCAGATGTGAAGCCAGACCCTGTCATGACATCATGGCGTTTTGATGATGAAACAGACATGGTGACGGTTACATACGACAGCGGAGAGCAGGAAGTGTACTGGCTTGAGAACATCATGACAAAGCAGCGTCTGGGTTTCATGGAAGAACTGCATAACGCCACTTGCACCAACACAGAAATTGACTCAAAATTGGAGTTAATGCAAGATATGTTCAGGTGGAGGCTTCAGAATCTTCAGGAACAAGAAGCTGATGAAGGTGAAGGTGAAGGTGATGACATGGATGAAGATCCAGATGAAGACTCCGAGGAGGAAGAAGATAACGGAAGTGATGGATACTATTCAGATAAAGTACCTTCTGACGAAGGCTTTTAATTTTTTTTCCTCTTTTTTTTCTTCTGTGTAATCTTCTTTTTGTTTTTTTTAAGATAATAAATTATATATTTCTCCCTTTATTAGCAAAACGCCAAAAAAATACTAAAAATGTTTATTCCTTACAAAATGCCAAAAATAACAAAAAGTATTTTTCCAGCTTAATATTTTATTTACTCCGTTATTGTATTTTGTCATCTGGGTCTGCATAACGCCATTTAAAAAACGCCAAACTTTGAAGATGGGACGTCTATAACCTATAAAACTGATAAAATCTTATCAACACAGTAAATACAAAAACAGTAACTGAAAAGACAGTTACTTTATTACTATCATTTATTACAATAAAAAATCCCGCCTAAACTACGCGCCAAAAAACTTCTATAAGAGAGGGATCTATACACAATGAAATTATTCACACCCAGAAAACACAAACGCCATATCCTCTAGAAACCACTCACTTTAAAACGCCACAGATGGCAAAGCTTTCACTGAAATGGATCCTTCTTCTGAGAGGGTTAACTCAATAATATTTTGCTAAATGAGATGGACAAATATTCAAGAAAAAGAGACTGATGACAGTGATATGCCATCATGTGAGCTTTGTTCTTGGTGACTATAGGCATGGAATAAAGGAATCAACACAAGTGTAAAATACTATTTTAGACTCCATTATTACAAATAGCATCAAGCAATAGTTGATCTTCAATGACATGCCACCAAACAAGAATATCACACCAAAACACAGAATGCCACTAAGCAGCTTCTTCTAAAAAAGACGGGGTTGATGTAGGAAAGTTGGCATCTAGCTAAAGTATTCAAAAAAGGTTAAAAACGCCAAAAATAAATTAAAGATGGAAGAGGCGGATGACAGTGAAGACTCGGAAGAAAAATTAGATTAACATTTTTTATTATTTTTGTTTTCATTTTATATTGTTTTGATATCAAGTTATATGTTGTTTTGTTATCTAATCCTCTAAAATAAAATAGATTATTATATAAAACGCAAAAAACTACAAACACCAAAACGCTAGTAGAATGAAAACTGGGAGAACAGCTGCTGGCAAAGCACCTTGTAAAGGGTATTAAAACGCCAAAAAATTCACTAAACACCAAAAAAAATTGGATCTTTCGTCGAATAGGACGAATCACAGGACTTTCGTCGTCTGGGAACACGACGAGACCTGGATCTTTCGTCGTCTGGGATCACGACGAAACTTGGATCTTTCGTCGATAGGGTAAACAACACAGAGGACTACGTTGACTTTGTTGATGAAAGATATGTTAATGAAATTATGTTACACACTGTTAATAATGATTTAGTACGACCAAGGAGGTATGAGTTGGTCTCTTCTTGCGTATAGCACATTTAACTGTTAAGCACGGTTATAAAACATGCATATGAATTGTGGGATTATGTGAGTTGTATAACTGCTGTGATAGCTTGTATGCACATTATGACTATACATGAACGTAAACTGATTACGAGTACTTGAATACCATAGGGTGTGACTGTTTAAGTGTGAACAAGTAACAAATCACACCGAGCAAACCAAGGTGAGTTCACTGCTCTTTTCCAAGCATGCGTAACGTTGGGTATTGGGTTTGACTGGAATGTTAAACCTGGGTTGTTGGTTAATACACGTATATCTATCAATCAAGTCCCTCCTACCGATCGTTGCTTGTAGGGCAACGGGGTATTAGTTAGTAGCGTTACTTAGGTTTGGCACCCTCACACCGCACCGAGGAGGTCGGGAGTGAACTAATGACCCCCATCTTGACCATTGCTTTGATAGAGGCAATGGGGTTTAGGGTAAATAATCTGGAGCCATCGGCGGTAAGCGTGTGATTAACAACAATGAATCTGTGAAACGTTTTAATCTGGTAACTGGTAACTAAACACGTTAACAAACTTTGAACTCACCAGCGTCGTCTGACACACTTGTCTGCATGCTTGCAGGTCGTTAGAATCTTGATTATGGACTTGCTATCTGGGAGTGCTGGAGTGGTCATGGATCGAGACTCTTGGATACTTATTACATTGGTTTAGAACACTTGTTTTGAAACAGTTGATTTACAATTTACCATATGCTTCCGTTGAACGTTTACTTTGGTTTTAACTTATGACTTGGATTTATCTTATGCAATGAATCGAATGTTTTATTTAAATGTTTACATATTGGTTCAATGTGATTGGCGGCTTGGATCATGGTACGTCACACGTCCCGCGGTGTTCCCGCACGTGGTACATTATGAGTTCCTAGTTATGCCGTTTGGGTTGACGAACGCGCCAGCAGTCTTCATGGACCTCATGAACCGTGTATGCAAACCGTATCTCGACGACTTCGTTATCGTGTTTATCGATGAAATACTGATCTATTCAAAGAGCAGGGAAGATCACGAGCGGCACCTACGTCTCATTTTGTAACTCTTGAGGAAGGAGCAGCTCTACGCGAAATTCTCTAAGTGTGACTTCTGGATTCGGGAGGTACACTTCCTTGGACACATAGTGAATGAATCAGGAATACACATGGATCCTGCTAAGGTTGATGCTATCAAGAGTTGGGCGGCACCAAAGAATACTTCGGAGGTGCGGCAATTTCTTGGTCTCACTGGGTATTATCGAAGATTTATCAAGGATTTCTCGAAGATCGCTCAACCTCTTACCTCGTTAACACAGAAAGTTGTTGTGTATTCTTGGGGAACGAAGCAAGAGGATGCTTTCCAACTTTTGAAACAGAAACTCTGCAGTGCACCGATCTTGTCTCTACCTGAAGGTACCGAGGATTTTGTGGTTTACTGTGATGCTTCTATTCAGGGTCTTGGTTGCGTACTGATGCAACGCAACAATGTGATCACTTATGCTTCTCGACAACTGAAGGTTCATGAGAGGAATTATACGACACACGACTTAGAGTTGGTAGCCATGGTGTTTGCGCTCAAAATCTAGAGGCATTACCTGTACGGTACTAAATGCACTATTTATACCGATCACATGAGCCTTCAGCATATTTTCGACCAGAAGGATTTGAATATGCGACAGCATCGCTGGGTAGAACTTTTAAATGACTACGACTGTGCAATCAAGTACCATCCAGGTAATGCTAACATTGTAGCCGATGCTCTCAGTCGAAAGGAATCGAAACCCAAACGTGTTCGCGCCTTACAGCTCACCATCCATTCTAACCTACCTGACCAGATTCGTTCTGCACAAACCGAAGCGTTGAAAGAGGAAAACATTGAAGCAGAGCACTTAAGGGGCATGGAGAAACGACTCGAGAAGAGATCTGATGGCATTTACTATTTCATGGAGCGTATATGGATTCCCTTGTTTGGTAACCTTAGAGAACTTGTGATGGATGATGCGCACAAGTCTCGATACTCTGTTCACCCGGGCTCGGATAAGATGTATCAGGATCTCAGAGTCATGTATTGGTGGCCGAAGATGAAAGCTTACATCGCAACCTATGTGAGCAAGTGTTTGACCTGTTCGAAAGTTAAAGTGGAATATCAGAAACCGTCTGGATTGCTTCAACAACCAGAAATACCCATGTGGAAATGGGAGCAAATCGCACTGGATTTTGTCACTTGGCTACCTAGAACTCAAAACGGGAACAATACAATTTGGGTGATCGTTGATCGTCTTACGAAGTCAGCGCACTTTCTAGCAATCAAGAAACAAATAAGTTCTCACAATTAGATGTTGTCTATCTGAAGGAAGTGGTTTCTAGGCACGGGGTGCCAACTTCTATTATCTCTGACCGTGACCCGCGTTTCATTTCGGATTTGTGGCAGTCGATGCACAAATCGTTCGGCTCGCGTCTCGACATGAGTACTGCTTATCACCCGCAGACGGATGGTCAAAGTGAGCGAACCATCCAGACACTTGAAGACATGTTGCGGGCGTGTGTGATTGATTTTGGCAAGGGTTGGGAGAAACACTTGCCTTTGATAGAGTTTTCTTACAACAATAGCTACCATACCAGTATTCAGGCAGCTCCATTCGAAGCATTGTATGGGCGGAAATGTCGTTCACCGCTCTGTTGGGCTGAGGTGGGTGACAGCCAGGTCACTGGCCCAGAACTTGTTCTTGAAACTTCTGAAAAGATTGTGCAGATCAGGAACCGTATGGCAGTAGCACGCAACCGTCAGAAAAGCTACGCTGACAAGCGTAGGAAACAGTTGGAATTCGTAGTTGGTGATCGTGTTATGTTGAAGGTCTCACCCTGGAAGGGTGTGGTGCATTTTGGAAAACGCGGCAAGCTTAACCCTCGTTATGTTGGGCCATTTAAAATTCTGGAGCGAATTGGTAAAGTGGCCTACAAGTTGGAGTTACCTGCTGAGTTAGGTAACGTCCATGATGTGTTCCATGTGTCGCAATTAAATAAGTGTTTGTCTGATGAAACACTGGTGGTACCGTTTCAAGAGCTGAAGATTGATGACAAGTTGCAGTTTGTCGAAGAACCAATAGAAATTATAGACCGGGAGGTCAAGGTTCATAAGCATAGCCGAATTCCGATCGTGAGGGTTCGTTGGAAGTCAAGAGGCGGACCGGAGTTCACATGGGAACGCGAGGATCAAATGAAGCTCAAGTACCCACATTTATTCCCAGATGATAAGTCCAAGTCTGGCAAATCTAAGTCTGGCACAACTAGTGAATTTCAGGATGAAATTCTCCTTCAAGTTAGGGATGATGTGACAACCCGACTTTCCAAGGTCTTTCCTCGACACGTTACTTGTTCACAGCTATGTCTTCATAATTTGTTTTAATTTGTTTGCATTGAAATTGTGCATAGTTGTTATATGATTGATATGTTGTGTCATTGTTTGGGGAGTGTTCGACAATTTGTGAATTGCTTAAGTATATAAACTAAACTTCACTCAACAAAAACATGGTGTTTCGTCATCATGAGGAGTTTCGTCATCATAAGGCCCGACGAAACATGGTGTTTCGTCAATGGGCAGATCTTTCGTCGAGCATGGGCCTCGGCCTAGAACAATTGGCGGCCCAGGTCTGATGTGTTATAAATTCGTGGCTCCTTAGACGTAAAACAAAAACCCTAAGTTCCTCTCATCTTCTCCCTACCCTTTGACGACAGCCTTTCCATTCGAACTCCTCCCTCGCTCGTTCCAACATCATCGTATACGCACGAACGTACGGTTAGTATCCTGTCGATTACTAGATTCGAACATGTGTTATAACATATTAGGATCCTGTGAATTATTGATATTTACTAGAACATGAGAATAATTATGATTTAGGAATGTGCATCATAATCTGGTCTGTATGGTTTGGTTTCATGTAAGAGGGTAATTGGTTGGTGTTGATGATGATAGGGGTTTGATAGATTGATTATGTTAATACCCTGTTCATGTATGTAAAGATCGTTCATGCGTAGATCGAAGAATTAGGACTGTTTGACACACATGTTTAAAGATAAAACTTGACGGCTTGATTCGATGTGAATAATAAACCTTGATAATAATTTCTGGTAAATGAGTAATAGGAATAATGATTCGAGTGGTAACTGTTGTTAGCAATGATTTGGAACAAACTGACATGTTTAGGGTTAGAAATTACTGATAATTGAATTATGTGCATGATGTAAACTGTTGAGCATGAACTGTAACTGTTAGAAACATAACGTTTGATCCGACTTGGAATTGATACACTTGTTTGCTGAAATCGCAGGTGATGGTTATTAGGGAAATAGGGTAACTGATATGCATGCGACGAAACATACATCTCAACGAAACACTCATCACGACGAATCACAGGACTTTCTTCATCTAGGATCACGACGAAACCTGGATCTTTCGTCGTCTGGGATCACGACGAAACCTGGATCTTTCGTCGATAGGGTAAACAACACAGAGGACTACGTTGACTTTGTTGATGAAAGACATGTTAATGAAATTATGTTACACACTATTAATAATGATTTAGTACGACCAAGGAGGTATGAGTTGGTCTCTTCTTGCGTATAGCACATTTAACTGTTAAGCACTGTTATAAAACATGCATATGAATTGTGGGATTATGTGAGTTGTATAACTGCTGTGATAGCTTGTATGCACATTATGACTATACGTGAACGTAAACTGATTACGAGTACTTGAATACCATAGGGTGTGACTGTTTAAGTGTGAACAAGTAACAAATCATACCGAGCAAACCAAGGTGAGTTCACTGCTCTTTTCCAAGCACGCGTAATGTTGGGTATTGGGTTTAACTAGAATGTTAAACCTGGGTTGTTGGTTAATACACGTATATCTATCAATGAAGTCCCTCCTACCGATCGTTGCTTGTAGGGCAACGGGGTATTAGTTAGTAGCGCTACTTAGGTTTGGCACCCTCACACCGCACCGAGGAGGTCGGGATTGAACTAATGACCCCCATCTTGACCATTGCTTTGATAGAGGCAATGGGGTTTAGGGAAAATAATCTGGAGCCATCGGCGGTAAGCGTGTGATTAACAACAATGAATCTGTGAAACGTTTTAATCTGGTAACTGGTAACTAAACACGTTAACAAACTTTGAACTCACTAGCGTCGTCTGACACACTTGTCTGCATGCTTGCAGGTCGTTAGAATCTTGATTATGGACTTGCTATCTGGGAGTGCTAGAGTGGTCATGGATCGAGACTCTTGGATACTTATTACATTGGTTTAGAACACTTGTTTTGAAACAGTTGATTTACAATTTACTATATGCTTCCGTTGAACGTTTACTTTGGTTTTAAGTTATGACTTGGATTTATCTTATGCAATGAATCGAATGTTTTATTTAAATGTTTACATATTGGTTCAATGTGATTGGCGGCTTGGATCCTGGTACGTCACACGTCCCGCGGTGTTCCCGCACGTGGTACTTTGGGGGTGTGACACACGTGTTGGGCCAGGATGCGTTCTCACCGTTCTCACACTTTTGAGCGTTTTCTCCTGATCCAGTTTATATATATATATATATATATATATATATATATATATATATAGGGGACCGCTAAAATGAAAACCACCTCCAGTTGTAAGAACCATGAGAACTTTTTGATCCGGGGCGAGTTGGTCCAAAAAAAAATTTCATAAACGTAGATGCGTGTATTATAAACACATTTGTAAAAAAAAATAAAAAAAAAGTCGTGTGTGTAGTTTTGAGCACCACAAGTTTGTGTTTACGGGTACCATAAATTTTAAACAAAATTTACGGTACCCGTAAACACAAACTTGTGGTGCTCAAAAGTACACACTCGACATTTTTTTTTTTGAATTTTTTTACAAATGTGTTTATAATACACGCATCTACGTTTATGAAAAAAATTTGGTCCAACTCGCCCCGTGCGGTGTAGTTCTCATGGTTCTTACAACTAGAGGTGGTTTTCATTTTAGCGGTCCCCTATATATATATATATAATCGGGATCAGTAGAAAACGGCAAAAAGTGTGAGAACGGTGAGAACGAATCCTGTCCGAACACGTGGCATGGGGCATGATCAAGGTCCGAGGGGTTTTTTCTCTTTTTAGTATTCTTCTCCTTTCACGATTTTCGCATTTGACATTCTTCTTTATTTTTTGCGTGCAAGATAATTTTGGCGTTATGTAGATTTATTAATTATTTGGCGTTTTATGGTTTTTTTCTCAGATTTCTTCTCGTTGGATTAATTCTTTTTGTGTCACATAGTTAATCTTTTGGCGTTATGGCTTTTTCCATGTCATTTTTTGGCGTTTTGTATCTTTTTGTTAATAATTCATTACCATATATTAATATTTTATAAAACCACAATAACACGAAAATCAAAATAAACTAATAGTCTTCCGTAGGTGGGATTACATCAGAGATGTACCCATCGCGTTGTTCTTCACTTTCTTCAGATTCTTCATCATCAAATTTCATTTTTTCGTATAACGCCATTAGCTCGTCTCTTCTTTGCTGCAGCCTATTCTTGAATATCACTGCATCCTTGGATTTATGATCGTTTGAAGGTGGTAAATCACAGAGTTGTTCAATGATAGATAGCAACCCTGTCTTCAACATTTCTTCCATTGGTCTTGAATATTGCACCTCGTTTTTATAATTTACTTCAAGTGTTCCTTCTTCCTCATGCAATACCCAACCGCTAAGTTTTGGTATATGATTATCTTCAATATCATCATCATCTTCTGCTGGAAACTTTCTCTCCGGTCTTTTTATTACAGTTCTTGTTCTTTCACAATCGTTATCTCTTGGAACCCTAAGGGCCAGGATATCCTTCTGAACATTTTCATTCATTCCCATCATGGCTTTTAGGTAGTGTTTGGTATGCATGAATGAGAGGTGGAATGGAATGGATGATAACGAGGGAATGAAAAAAAGAGTGTTTGGTTGGTCAATGGAATGGAATCACCCATTCCAAAAGGCATTCCATTCCCTTAAAATCATTCCTTCTACCCCCTATGTTTTTTTTCCATTCCATCCCCTCTTGCACCATTCATCAACAACACCACAACCCACCACCTTCGCCACAACCCACCACCACCATGACCCACCACCGACGCCATCGCCGCCACTGTCGCCACCCGCCACCACCTCACCCCGAAAGCCACCGCCGCCACCTACTCGCCACTGTTATCACCCACAGCCGCGACCAACCGCCAACGCCACTCGCCGTTGCCGCCCACCACCATCGTCGACGTCGCCACCACTGTCACCACCAGCCACCACCCACCGCCACCTCTGTTGCCACCCACCACCAACGGCCACCTTGCCGCCGCCACCACTCGTCGTCACCGCCACTCGCCGCCACCACCACCCATCGTCGCCGCCGACACCCACCACCGCCACCTATAACCACCCACAATTACTACCACCGAACACCACCACCACTCACCGCTTATTTTATTACTGTGATTTTCTTGCCTACCGAACAATACACAATAATAAATCATTCCATTCACACATGGTAACCAAACAAGACATGGAATGGTAATGATCCATTGAATTCCCTCGTACATTCCATTATCGCGTCTATTCCATTCCTTCGTCCATTCCATTACCCCATACCAAACATACCCTTATTGTTCTTACCTTTACCCTTCTCCTGTAAGAGAACTTTATGATGAATCGTTTTTCTTTCTTTTCAAACCTCCATGCAATAACCTTAGCCATTTTTTAAATTTTTTGGCGTTTTGGAGAATATGTGGCGTTTTGGAGAATATGTGGCGTTTTAGTCTTTTTGGCATGTTTGAGCTTGGGTTCTGATGGTCTTCTTTTATATTGACTTTTTCCCGCATATGTCAGGTAACTATGGCGTTTTGAAAAAGATAAATAAATTTAATATAATAAATGTTAGTAATTATATTTTCCGTCGTTTCATTTTACTGTTTTTTGCAGTTTACCGTGTTTTGTTTTCAGACTCAACTGTTTTAATGGTGTAACACGTCAAATCTTTTGACGGCTGTAATTATGGCATTTTGTTTTCCAATGGCGGTTAGATAACTATTGGACTTCTTTTTGGTTTATATTCTTTGCACATTGTTTCACGTTTTTTTTTATAATATTAGTTGTTCAAATTAATTTTATTATAGTTTGGTAGTTTTTTGGGGGAGTTTTTATGGCATTATGGCGTTTTATACGTTTTTGCTAATTTTGGCGTTTTATTAATTTTTTCATTTTAGCATTAATATTATTTTGTTGTTTATTAACTGACATTACAAAACAAACAATAGATAAAGAAAATTAAAAAAAAACAAAAAACAAAGTAGAAGGAATTTATGATTTTAAATCTTCAGTGTCATCAGTCTCTTTTTTCTTTTGAAACTACAAGAAATGTGACAAATAAATGGCGTTTTGGGTTTGGCGTTGTTTATTTTCTTTGTTCATGTGTTGAAGTATCTTTGTGGATGTTGAAGACATAGAGCGACCCCCTGTGGGTGGATGTTATCTGCCTGTGGTCTTCATTATATTCATTGAGGCCAAAGTAGCATTTATACTAGTATAGGTCTCTTCTTATCATTCAAACCTTCTTCAGGAACAAAGATGACAGTATGACATATGGGTGTCATCAGTCCCTCTTTTTTCAATTTTGTCCATCTCATGCAGCAAAATCTTACTACACTCACGTAACAAATCATTAAATGAAGCTTCATGCAGAACATTACTAAGGATCAAAAGAAAAGATGTTTGCTGTCAATGTATTTTTTGGCGTTTTACATTGAGTTGTAATTATTTTTAGCAACCACTGTGTGTTTTTTTGTGTTTTTTGGTGTGATAAACGGAAGGTGGTGAGGCGTTTCTATTTATAGATTTTTTTTGGCGCGTAGTTTAGGCGGGATGTTATTTTTATAACAAAAAATGTAATTAACATTTATCCCGATGTAAGCTTTGGCGTTATATATAATGGCGTTTCATATTTTATGGCGTTTTTGTAGCCAGAGAGCTTAAATAAAAACACAGAAAAAAGTACGTAGTGATAAAATTGGCGTTTTGTATTTATTTGGCGTTTTATTTTTCAATGGCGTTTTATGTAAGGAATGTTTTTTTTTATTTTTTTACCCTTAATGACGCGCGTCCACGTAATAAAATTGGTGTTATTTACTAAAATGCCACCGCGCCAATCTAGTCCATAGATTGTTTTGATCGGACGATCAATAAGCGTTCTTTGAGCGTTTTCTCTAAATCCCGACCATATATATATATATATATATATATATAGTGGAGGGTTCAAATGAGAAGAAATTTTTTGTAAGAATAAAAAAGAACTAACTTCAACCAATAAGAATGCTTTAATTTACTTCATTTAATTTTTGTATTTAATATAGGTGTAAGGGTATATTGGTAAAATTAGATAGATCATTAATTGTTAGTCTTCCTTTTTAATAGCTAACTAAATTAAATTTGTAACTTATTTTCAAAAAAAAATATATCTTTTCAAAGAAGAAAAAAATTAATTTAAGGTGTAGGATAAATTATGAGGTGTGTAGGATGAATTAAGAGTTGTGTAGGATAAATTTCAATATGTGTATGATAAATTTAAAAAACGTGTAGGATAAATTTTGATGTGTCTAGGCAACAATTTTAGTGTGGATGATGATAATCTTTATGACTAATTAATTAGTAAAAAAGTATAATAAATGAGATGAGAGAAAACTATTTAATGTTTTACAATTGTACCATTTTTTCTTTTTCTTCTCAATTTAATTTTCTTCTCAAATGAACCTCCCTATATATATATATATATGTGTGTGTGTGTGTGTGTGTGTTAATATCTAGTTGGTTTAGTGTATATGTCACACCCTGACTTTTGCGGAAGCGTGATTATGTGTGACTTGCTTAACATCATTGCATTCAACCATACCATATGTAAACGTTTGAAATATTTGTAACATATATTTCACCCCCGAAGTTATAAAACGAAAACAGTTAAGAGAAAAGGGGGACATGAACTCACAATCTTGCGTTCTTCGATCCGATGTAACTCAAAGCCTCTTCTAGTGCGCACGACTACCTACAAAGTACTACGGTTTATTAAACGAGCGGGTCGTGCCTTGACTTAGTCTTAATTATTGTCTTTGAGTTACGTTTCATTGTGCCGTCAAAATTATTCCAAGTTATATAATTATTTGTTAAAATAATAAATATTTTAACTTAAATTATATTTATTAAATTATGGAATAATATTTAAAATAATATATTTTAACTTGACATGTTTATGCATTTGTACATGTATAACTTCCCAACGATAGGTGTATTTATACTCATATCCTTATACTTGTATATTTTTGCCAAGTATCGGTGGCGTATTCCGGTGTGTATTTATACGTACGATGATACGTATTTTCTTGTAGTTATTAAGTATTCTTATACTTAATTTTTGTATTATTTTTTCCGGAATAATATTTCTAATAAAAAAATCCATCAATATATATTCTCAAAATATATATTTTAAGAGATGTTACATAGAAAAGTTATTTATAATTTTTCCCTTAGCAAAAATATTTATATTTTCATATAAGTCCAAAAATAATATATTTTCAAGTCTAACTTGGAAAATATATAATTCCGTTTTTCACCCAAATATAATATATCTTCTAATAATTTCAAGAAAAATATATATATTTTTATTTACCAAAAAATAATATATTTTTCTTCTTGTAAAAAATATGATATATCTTTGTAATAATTGTAAAAATCATATTTTTTTTTTGTTTTCTTGGTGTCCAAAATACTAATTACCAAAATACACTTATGAATTAAATTCCGGAATATTTTGTGAGTTATATTCCTTTGTTCGGTTCGTCCAATATTTTGGGTATAATTTGTATATTTAATTCTTGGAATTTTGGTAATATTTTGGATTATAATTTCTTGGTATTTTGATGAGTTATATTATATCAAGTCCTAAAATAATATAACTAATACACATAATATACAAATAATCACACACATGGTGACATCTAAATATATATTTTCCTAAATACATATTTAGTCACTTTTATTTACAAAAACCAACCTCCAATATTTATAAATTTTGTAACAAAAATTATGGCAAACTTTATATGAAAATTCATGGTTTAAAATATACTTGTAAATATTTGTTTAAAAAATATTTTTCTAAGCATTAAATTTCTAGAAAAATTTTACCATAGTTTCCCCTAAAAATGGAGGTTTCCATGCTTTCAAAGCATATCATTTTCTTTTATAAATCAACACAATCAACAACAAATCAACCAATACTTACCAATTTGCCAAAATCATGCATAATTTACTACTTCATGAACTTGAAAGTTTACAAAAATGTGTAGTAACTTACTAGTGTGTTTAGTAGGCTTAGTTACCCTTTTAAGTGTGGTTGTTTATTTAAAAACATCATTATTAAAGAAATTAGTTCTTTACAACTTGTAAATAGATTTTCTAAAATTGTTTCTTCTTGAGTTTTTCTTGTTAGATATATGTTTCTACACTTGTTTAACCACTAAAAATGTGGTTAATTCCTTTAAGAACTAAGCTTATATAAATCTTGTATTTTTAACTTGGTTTCTTGAAATCATGGATTTACAAGACTTTACATTCACTTTGGTCATCACTTTACAAGAAAAACAATTTACACTTCAAGTTCATGATTTACACAAGGATGATCTATTGATTCTTAACATAATCATCCTCTCATCGTGCTAGATTATGTCTTTAATCACTATCTAGCAAGATCACATGATGATCTGTAACACCCCGAAAACGGGTTTGGTAATCAAACCCCGTTAATACTAAAAGACGGGTAAAGTACCATTAGTAGTAAAATTTACCCGGTGAATATTAGGATTTTTAAGTGAGTAAACCTAATATTTAATAAAAAAATAAATAAAGGTCTATGGAAAAATAAAGTTTATAAAAGGTCTGAGTAACGGGACCTAAAATAAACTTAGTCGTAAATATCCCCGAACCCGCTAAGTTAACTAGAAATGTTTGGTTTAGTTAATAAGAGGGAATGTGGATTTAAAATAAGAAGGTTGTGACTGATTTAATAAATAACTAAACATAAGGGGCTTATGTTGCTAAATTTGAAACTTAATTTCATAAAACAAGAAAATTAAAACCCAAATACATATGTGGGCGTGTGTGAGGATCGACCCAGGCAGGGGAAGGGCGACCAGGGTTCTTCAAACCCAAAAACTTCACAAATCTCAGAAATTGAAGGTTCAAATCAAGTTCTAAGCGAAAATCGAACATAGATTAGTGATCCCCATTGCAAGGAGATCATAAGGTATGTAAAATTTGACAAGAACTCACTACTTGAAATTCTCATGAATTTAGAAAAGTAGAAATCTGATGTTGCATGTTTGCTATGTGGATAGAATAGGGATGATATAGTGTCTAGGAGTAAAACCTAGACAACAACATGTGAAATAATGTCTAAATTCAGGAAATCTCATGAACACGTTGAAGGTGGTTCATGGGTTTTGTGAGAAAATGATGAACACTAGGGTTTAGAAGACTATTCTAGTGCAAATTGATTCATAGAAACTGAATTCTGAAAAATATGATGTTTAATTCTATAAATGATAGCTCAATGTTTGTTAATCTAGGCTAAGTGACAAGCCATGAATTAGAATATAAAAGATATAAAATTCTGCATGTTAAGTGTTTGTAAAAATGCCCCAAAGAAGGCTTGAAAGTTGAAAATCGGACAAAAACGCATGTTTGATGGATATGGAAAATTGTGCGTTAAGATTTGTAAAAAGGGTTCTAAACGGATTGTGAATTGAACTCCTTAGGCGAGGAATCCGGATCGTCAAGTGGACAATCCGGTGAAAATACGCGTTTGAAAAAGGATGCTTAAAAGGTACGTAACTACGGTTCCGTTACATTATGCTTGATTTCGTATTTTCGTTAGTAGACTTTAAATTAGCATAATACATGAAATTGGCATTTAGTAGAAGTGACGAAGATCACTAGGTAAATAAAAGGGTCAAAAGGTGAAATTATCACCCTTTGACAATATCGACTAATGGTTTGTCGAGTTACATGTTATAGGAATAAATATCAAATGGATACGCACATCGCTATTGCTTAGCGGCTACTAAGTCAAGGTATTGAAACGGGTCAATATATTGATCCGAGCCAGGTATGTATAATGATTCAATTCATCATGTAGAACTTGAGGTTTTCTAAGAGTTAAACAAGGTTAAATTGGATATTTGGTTATCTTGTAGATAAACCGAATAATTCAAGTTATAATTGTAGTGTTTTAGAAACATAATGGCTTCTAAACAAGGTTATAGTTAAAAGATCGAATTTTTGGGTCAAACAAGTATCTGAAAGTCCTTTGTTGTAAAAGAAGGACCAAAATTGACCAAAATGCCCTTGTAGGTTAAATTGAACAAACAACCCTTAAAGGTTGTTTGGAAACAAGTTTCATGATTAAATAAATACTTAGAATAAGTGTAGAAGTTGAAAGATGTAATACGTTAGTCAAATAGCTCTATTTGAGTCTAGCCGTAAAATAACAATCCGAAGGGTAAAACTCGGAACATATAGATATACACATTGAAATCCAACACGCAAAGAGTTGTAGTTGAAGATTACTTGACAAGAAATGTAGGAATAGGATGCTAGAAATGAATGAAAGCGATTTCAAGCTTTAAAGTGCTTAAATACCCTTAACGGGTCAAAATAAGCATACGAGCGAAAACAGGTTTAAATTGTGTAATAAACCTATGATTAGAACCTAATATAGTAGGTAACATTAATTTGAAGAAGTGTATGAGATATAGGAATCAAATAAATACGTTTGTTTGATAAAATGCATAAACGGGTTAAAATTCGGTAAAAAGGTAACGAGTCGAAGGCTTAGAAGTCTCAAAAATTTCTTATGTTGGATGTAGGATTTTAACCCCATAAGATGGAGGATTAAATTACGGACGCGTAGGAAAAAGAATCGGGTAAAACAGATCAATAACGAAGAAGTTATGGCCGTTTCCGTGAAATCAGATCGTGCTGGGTATGTACAGCATCAGCTGAAGGCAACAGGCTGTGAAAAACAGGGCTAGGCGTGACGCCTAGGCCCTTGGCGTCACGCGAGGCCCCCCTAACTCCGAAAATTTTTAAATTTTGTCATTTTTAACCCCTGTACTTGTTTGAACTTAATATTTGACTATCAAAGCTAACTTTTAAGTTGGTTTTGATCATAGGTGAATGCCAAGAGTGTACGGATGAAGATCAAGTGACGAGCAAGAACCGAACACGTTCACGAAATAAGCTCCCGCACTATGTATCGTTATTATGTTAAACGACGAACGTACACATGATATGTTGTATACTTTTTAAATTGTGAAAAGTTTTAATAAACCCGTAATTTCCAATGCATATGTAATCTTAATTACATGATTGTTTTTCGTAAATGATACGTTAAACCTTAATTTATAAGAACGGGTGTTACATGATCTTCATCAATAACATGAGCAATCAACAATCAACAAGCATAACAACACTTAAAAAACTTGATTTCTTATGATTTTAGTCTTATGTTATGGTTTCATGTTCAAGATTCATAGTGTTCTTCATGATTAACAACTTGTATCATTCTTTAACCACCAAAACAAGATGTAAAATAGAGTGTAGAATGATCTAACTACTAGCTCAAGGCTAGGGATGATCACTAGATGAAAATGAGGTGGATAAAAGCTTGTGTGAGTGGTCCTTCAACTTCCAAGAGCTCCAAGCTTCCTAATACACCTTCTTACACCTTTGTATATGTGTGGATTGGATGAAGAATGATTGATGATGATGGTGGTGCTTGGGGGTGCTCTCGGTCGAGAATGGAAGGGAGAGGGAGGGAGAGCTCAAGTGTTGTGTTGTGATGAGAAATGAAGTTATGATCTTAGAGTTTAAACTTATAATCTCTAATAACATGAAGTCCATTGGTTAAAATGTTTAGTAAAGGTAGGGACAAGATCAATTAAATTATACAAAGAAAATCCATGGTGGGCCATGTATGTTGGCCGATTATAGGTGGGGGGGGGGGTCTAGGCTAGGTTGTAACTAATAGTTAGATTATATGGTTGAAAATCAAGTGTTTAATTAGGTTAATTAGTTACTAGATGTTATATAGTGTGTTATGATGTTCGGGGACCATAACTAGCTTGGTAATGTCAAAACAATGTTTCTAGTGAAAATTTGGTGTTTCGGGTAGTGTCCGGTTGTTCGGTTGGTTACTGGTTCGTTAAGGTGCTAAACTATGCAGTTTAGTGTGCTTTATGTTACCTTTTGTGACAGTTTTGATTCCTGACACTTAAGAAAGCATTCTGGACCATTTAACCATGTTTCTGCATGATGTCAAAGTGTTTAAATGCTGAATTTTGCTTATTTCTGCAGAGTTCTGCAGTTTGTGTGAGTTTTAGGCACTTAAACTATCTCTAGGAAGGCAGATTTGTGATCCTTACTTTCCTACACACTATACTAGTGTAACTCTTGGTTTCTGGCTCATTCTGTGTCTCAATACCATGTCTGTCTATGTACTGAACTCCGTCAGCATTTTTCTAATTTATCTGGCAACTGTGCTATCTCGTTTCGTGCATCATTTGAATCAATAAAGTTTGCATGCAGTAATGATATGACATTATGCAATATGTGATGCACATGTATGTATAATAGCAATAATCAGAAAGCAATTCAAATCATTAATTGTAATTCAACATAGTCATTAAGCACTAATCATTGTTTAATAATTGTACGGATACCTGGAATTTTGACAGTTGTCACAGTATAAGGCATATTCCAACTTCCATCAAAACTAGTTTTTCAAAACCGTAAACCAAACCGCGTTACTCTTAACCCTAGCTGAACGGGTTGATTTGACTTGGATCGGACGGTTTCAACACCCCTACCCAAAAACATGAATCACAAATGATCTTCAAAATAACAATATATTCAAAATAGAATATGTTCTAGATTAGAGTAAATTGTCATTTTAGTCTCCGAGTTTTTGTCCAAATTGTCATTTTAGTCCAAATAGTTTTTTTTCTTCTCTGTGTCCCGACTTTTCCTTTTTCTTACTATTTTGTTCACATTGCCTAACTTAGTCTAAAAACCGAGATGTTCCAATCCATAAATCAAGAACCGTTTACAAAACCTTGAGAATAGCCCTCGAGTTCGAGTCAAAGCCAAGTCATACCTGGCCTAGGAAGAGTTCTACCGAGAACTTCTGCTACCTTAACATCCTCTAATCGTTACCCTCAGTCCATCCACCACCCTAAACTACCCAGTTTGGTGTCACCACTACCATCTTCCTTTTTTTTATTAGAAATAAATTAACATATAAATAATTATTACATTCACAAAACTAAATTAATACATTTCTAAAAAATTAAATTAATCCCAATCATCTGAGAACGATTCGGGCAACGAGACAGAACGACCACTATCATGATCGTCCGACCTATGGTCGGAGTTTAGATGAGGTGGGCTTTTGAGCGTTGGACAACGCATTTTCCCGTGTGATTTACTATGTATTCCACCCTAGAGTGAGTTTTGTAGCATTCAGCCCAAGTTGGGACTTCTTATGTTAGATTGTAGTTTGTTAATGGAGTGTTTGCCATTGCAAGATAAGACCCCTCCCCAATTATTATTCCTACTAGTTGTAGTTGACTAAAGGTATAATCATATACTCATTCCAACTCTTCCACCCTAAGACTATGTGGTATGGGGTTTGGGTTGGGGCGTGGCCCTTGGGGCTTGGGTTTGCTGTCCACCGCCATGTCATAGCGGGTGTTTGAATTTTTTTTCTTTTTTAATAAACTGCCAAGCCACGCCCCCAACCCAAGCCCCGCCATACCCCACGAACACGTTACTCACCGGTGGGAGGGCTCCAACTCCACGTGTTAACTCATGCCCCCAACCCAAGCCCCACCATACCCCACGGTCTAAATGAGTGAGCGCCACCCATAATTATCATGCCATCAACTAGCACATCCGCCTCTCCCAGAACCACCTCTCTAAATATATGACTTGTGACCAACCCTCTCTCGTTTGTTTTTAAGGCTTAGTCAAATCAAAAGACATTTAAATCGAAAGCAAATGCAAGTATAAATATTATAAACATGCTAGCATACAATTTGTGTACCAGAGTTTCATTTTTATTGTAAACGTAAAGAGTTTTTTAGCCTGCAAACAGCCACCTTCACAACAGATGATTTGGAGAAATGGTGGAAATTTGCAACATACATTTAAACCTATCCACCCATGAATGAATAATCTACTACACACAGGTTAGGTTCTACAGCAATTAATCTAACCTCCTTATTCAACTACCACTGTGCACCTTCGCTTTCGAATCTTCCAACTGGTTTTGTCATAATCCGGCAACTGCAAAAACAAATTAAAATGAATATATAAGTCACAATACACATTTTTAAACCATATGCTTTTCTGCTTATACAATACATATTATTATGATGTGTTTGGGATTGCTTATACAAAATAGTCAATTAGTCAGTTGTTTATATATTTATTTATTTTGCAGCTTACCTGTTGTTGGCTAAAGGAAAATGGAATTCCAACTCTCTTTGAACCATCAGCCATCCTTTTACAAGAATAACGATTCTCTAAAGAAGCATAATCCTCAGAAACCTGAAAACAAATCCACAATGATTTTAAGTTTAAGAAATATATATAAAATAAAAATGTAATCCATAATATAATTTATAAAAGGTGAAAATAAATCACGTGTTTAAATAAGAAGCATAAAGATTGGTTCACCTGAGTTTGAACTGCTTGGATTAATACATCTTCACAACCAACAGCATGCACATTCTCCAGCTTAGGGCAATTAAGAACTAATTTTTCTGGACTTAAATTTGTACAGGAGTTCAGGTTCAGATCATTGAGATTCGGGCAGCTTACATACAAAGACTGCAAAAATCAAATAATCAGAAAAGTTATAAATTAAGATGTAGATTTCAATTGAAAAGATAAACTAGAAGCTTACATCAAGACTGGAGCAACCCCAAAGGCTTAGCCTTTTCAATCGAGCATGTTTTATAAACAACTTCTGACGTGTAAGATGCAGCTTGCTGTTTGGTGATGTATGTAGATCTGAATCGTCTTCAGAGGTTGGATGTTGTGCGTCTGAATCACATATTGTCATCCCGCAATCCATGAGTTCCAAAAGAGGTAATTGTGTGGTGGCAAACTGGATACCACCTGTGATTAATAAAAGAAGAAAATGTTAGTTATCAATTTAAATTATAACTAACATATGTTTTAGATTATGGATTTTAAAATTACTTGATGTAATGTTGGGACATAGAGCAACCAGGAGTCTTGTTAGAGTCTCAGGGTACACATTACATATCATACCGAGACCACTGTCACTTATGCTAGACCTGCAATTAATGAGCACCATTAATTAATGAATGAAATATGAATAGTGATTTACCATGGTATAAAAACAGTACAAGCATAGATTCCAAAAAAAAACCATGATACAAAGTAAAATAAGTATAACTTACCCACTGAGATCAAGTAATTCCAGATTTGAGTAGCATTTGGAAATTGCTACAACTGATGCGTCTGTTATTTCTGATCCAAGTACAAGGGATAGCATGCGCAAGCCCCTAAAATGTAATCAATAGGGCAAATATTTAAATAAAACACAGAAACACAGGGGTGAGAATTTCTAATACTAGCCACCAGGTTGACCCGTTTAGCCCATTTATATTATATTTTTTGCAATCTATTTTCTGTCATTAATTAAATTGGGTGTGTATTTTATGCAATAATTATAACTTAAAAAGAGAAATTTATAATTTAAATGTTATTGTATCATATACATTTGTGATTTTAAGTAGATTTTAATCTTAATATATTATATTGCAGAAAAAAAAAATCGGGTTGAACGGGTCGTATACAGGTCAATCCACAAATTATCAGGTCGTGTTCGGGTTCATATGTATGACACGGTTTTCGGGTTCGTGTCATCAGGCTTCGATCTAAAATATTCAAGTTTAATATTCCATAATGATGATTCACATCACAAATGCCACAAATACAATAAAAATGCCACTTGGGATACCTTAAATTTGCAGCAGTGAGAGAAAGAACAACAGAATGGGAAAGATGAAGTGAAGCAATGTGAATATTTTGTAATCTAGGGCAGGTTCTTCCGAGACCATCCATCATTGAAGTAAGATCAGTGCTATCGTTCTCTTGGCGAGAAAAATCAAGAGATATCTCATTTAAATTGGGGGTATTGAAAACCTAATTAAGATAAGAAGGAAGTAAATGTAAGCACCAAACATAATTACTAGATTATACATTAACCATGATGAAGGCATGAAGCATAAGTAAAACGGCTTTAAAGATGTATACCATCTTTGAAAGTGAATGAAGATCTGAAAGCCAGAGAGTGGAGAGTATGTTAGAGCAGAGAACAAACGATCCAAGGTTTGAACACCCCTCCATTTTAAGAGTTGTGAGACAACGTTTATCCGCAACGAAACGACTCAATTCATCCCTAAAATAAACAAACTCAAACTTAGAGGCAGATAATGGTTTTTCATTGATCAACTATAACACAAAACCACATGGATAGTAGATGAATCATAGATGCCTTTATTAATTATCAATAAATCATTATGCTTTTTTACAAGTATGCACTTAGAATTGCATACCAATAACAAAACAAAATGTTTTTAACGTTGATACCATAAAAACTTTATAGATTCAGAAAACAAATTACAAATAAAACTATTAGAATGGTGAGGACTATAAAATCAAATTTGGTTGCAACAACTAATGTTTTAATAAACTACAAAAATTTACATATTTTTGTCAATGTGATCATGCATCACTCAAAATTTGCTTATTCAGATGTAGAGTTAGCATAATCAAGCAACACAAACCAACCATATAGAGAATCCAATAACAAACCTGATGTTGAAACAAGTTAAAAATTACATACATATGCCTAGAACTCATGATATATATGAATATATGAAACAAATAAGAACAAAAACTCATGATATATTTTTGCTGCTGAGGTGCAAAAACGATGCCTCATGCGCACGCGGGCCCGGGTTTTCAGAGCTGCATTCATGTGGGCACGCACGAGTTCAACCAAGTTCCAGCTCAAAAACTCATTTTTGCAACCCCCCCCCCCCCCCCCCCCCCCCCCCCCCCCGCGCGGGTAGGACTTGTGGTAAAACATGTCATAAAGTTACAATGGAGTAGTAAAGGCTTTACCTTATAAACAACCACTCACAAAGTATTTACCACCTTTTTGAGACTTTTATTCACACACCCAAAACTTACATCATATAAGTCCTAAACTTTTGCTACTAACTATTAGCTACAAGATCTTAAATGGCATATATAATAGTTTTTTTTTAATTTCATATGTGGAATCTTATTTATTTTCAAAGCATAACATGTTTTTTATATTTTTTTTCTCTATGTGCGCTTTTATTAAAAAAGCCCACGCTTTTATTAAAAAAGCCCACGCTTTTTTTGCGCCTTGCACATAGGCTCCGGGCGAGGCCGATGCGCCTCGCCTGCGCCTTGCATCTTTGACAACATAGGTGTGAGTGTGTTAAATAACTATAAAAACAAATTGCTATAGAATACAGAATGTGATTTATTGTGCTATTGAAAAAACATGTAAAGCAGGCTACCAAAGACCTAAGCCGAAGTTTTAAAAGCTATGTTGTCAAGAGCCCTTCGGGTGTGCACCTAGGCACTTTGGCAAGGCAAAGGGCAAGGACAACGCATCGATGCCATTCAGGCGCTCCGGCGACCTTCAGGCAATTCCTGAAATTCAAACAAAATTCTACAATTTCGGTCAAACTGGTCTGAAGCATCCAAAAAGACCTAGAACTAGCCCTAAACAAGCCTAAAACACATCTAAAACCCCAAAAATGGCATTTTTATGCTATGTCAATTGCTTATATCAGGCACTCGCTTTTTAAGCGCCTTGTGCCTAGGCCTAAGGCTGCGCCTTTGACAACTATGGTTAGTTAAAAGTTAAAGGTTAAAACTTAAAAGTATGGCTGAAAACACAATATGGAAATCCAAATGCAATGCTGCCAATGCAGATAAGGTTCAACCCACCCAACTTCATATCAGGTCATCAATATTCCAGCTCAATAATCATGCATTTGTTTTGTATAATAAACATAACACCATGTATAAGTAGATAAGGATACCCCATGATGCGATTAACTGAGCCTTCACACATATTGATCTCCAGAGATTCAAGATTTGGACAGGCAAAGGCAATGCAAGCCAGCATAGTTGAATCCATATCACTGCAAATACAAATCACCACATAAACACAAATTAATTCCCCAAATCACAGTTTCCTTTTAACTGGCTTACCATATGCATTTTTAACAAATTAATCATCCATATAATATCAATTAACTTAGTTCAATTTCACAATTAGGTCTTATTACTTTTTAGTCCAAAAACATCGTTGACCGGTCAATCTAATATCAAATCAAGTCCAACAAAACCCTAGATCTAAAACCTAACCTTTCCACCGTAAGTGAGAGTCTAACAAGCGCAGAACAACATTTCTGCAAAACCGATCCAACAAATCCAACCTGAACCTTCGCCGGAACCCTAAGTCTCACCTCTTCAGCAGCCTTCCAAAGCTGCTTCGTCACATCTCTCCACCCCGTACACACCTTCGCCGCCGTCAACAACGCCGCTGGCGGCAACCTCCGCATCACCTCCCACATACAACTCACCGGCAACTTTCCAGATCCAAAATCCACCTCCTCCTCAATTTCATCATCAGCATCCATAACTTCATCACAAACATCCATAACCTCCTCACGGACATCCGTATCATCAAACGACAACGCTCGCCGGAGCTTCGAACACTTCCGATCCGTACGAATTGAACAAATCGGAGAATCCGAACCTGAAACTGAAACTGGAACCGGTACGGCGGCGATGATGGCGGATGATGTCGACGAATCGGCCGGAGTTACGGCAGAGGAAATAGAATCGGTGACCGGTGGTGGTGGAAGGTGGCAGATGTGGCCTTTTTTAGGAAGACCGCAACGGCCGCAGTTGTAGCTGCCGCGACGCTTTCCTTTTTTGGAAAGGAGAGCGTCGGAGAAGGAGGCGGTGGTGGAGGTGACGGGGTGAGGGAGGTGGTGGTGCATGATTAGTTAGGGTTTTAGAGAGAGAAAGTGGAGAGAGAGAGAGAGGTGGGGGAGTGAAGAGAAATGGGGAAGAAATAGAAAGGTGGGGCGGGAGATAGTTGGCGCCTTGGTTTTGATTTTTTGGAGGAGCGTTTTTTTTTTTGGCTCGAGTTGAGTAACAAATTTGTAAAAAGCACGTGATGTCGCTTTCTCTTTTTTTTTTTTTAATTGTTCATGTGTTTGGGCTTGTGGCATCTATAGTGATAAAATTCTTTGTAACCAAACAAATGATATCAATATCACACCCGAACTGATCGAGGCGAGACGTAATAGATTGTTTAAATACATCATAAGATTAAGTTGTGATATGTATTAAGGTTCAAACTTTCATTTCCATAAAATGGAATAACAAATTACATCGTTCAAAAAGGAAATACGACAAATGGGAATTTCATAACTAAAAACATCAATTTGCAGTAAACTAGATGATTATCTAAATCTACTCTAAGTAATTTCTTGTGATAGCATTATCAAACATTTCATGCAACATGTGTAAAATATCTGTCAACACAAAAATATGTCGGTGAGCATGCTGAGTGCAAGACACGAGTTTGAGCCCTTTTGAGGGTTTCTCACCATAGATTTGCAAAGTGTCACCGGAAGGAAAAGGAATGTAAATAAATTTCTCAAAGCAAACGACTTCGGCACGGAATCTTGCAAGCTAATAAATGTCTACTATGATACCAAAGCTACCCAAATGCATGGGTTTGAGTTCGATAGGGAATTCGTATTCGTTAAGGTTAACGACACAATCGCGAAGTATGGAATCAACGGTGATAGATTTTCCATTAGCGACTTCAACGGTGAAGGATTTCAGTGGTTTAGATCGTGTACATTTAAGCAATGGTTCAAAATTCTCGGAAACAAAGCTTTTATCCGCACCAGTATAAAAAAATATAGAAGCATAAAGTCAATTTACAAGTAACGTACCGTTTACCACATTGTTGTCGTTTTGAGCTTGTGTCGCGTTGATGTTGAATGTACGACCACGGGGCATTTGTACTTAGGCTTGAATGTTGTGAGGACATTGTGAGCTAAGGTGATTTGGATCACCACATTTATAGCAAGCACGACCATTTGTGTTAGCCGGAGGTCGTTGATTGACAGTTTGGGTTTAAGCTTGGTTACCTTGTGGTATGGGACCACTTCGCCATGTGCGGGCTAGATGTCCATACAGATTACTAGTCGTGCATTGTCAGCAGACATAGGTGGTTGGGTGGTGGTATTGCATGTGTTGAACTTGAGGAAGGATTTGGTGTAGGCTTTCTTGGTGGGGTCTTTTTTCGGTTTTGAAACTTGTGTTTCGTATTTTCACAATATTTTATTATTATTTTCCTTTCATAATATATATAATTAATATATTTCTTTTGTATCTTTTTTATTATAGAATTATGGTGAGATAAGTTTGATATTACCCAATGTTATCATATCGCTGTAAATATTGTTTGATATTATTTACTGTTATGAGACAAAAATAAAGCACTCAGTTCATTAAAAAAACGTGATTACAATGATATTGCTATCGTACCGTATCAAACAACAACAGTAGCAGTATGTCGATACCTAAATCCATTTTTATGATTTACGGTTTCGATAATATTTCATTTGTACAACTCTGTCTGCGGCGAAATACTGAGTATGATGATGATGATGTCTGCGGCGATAAATGGATATCGATACTAGTATTGTAACGATCTGAACCAACTGATACCGTTCAAACATTGGTGCCGGTACTAGTGTTTGTTTTTATTGTTTTCGTTCGATGTAAAAAAAGCGCACATTGATTTATATACCGAGTGCATGTATCATACTGGTACTGTAACGAATCAAAGCAATACCCATCCAATGCTTACGGTAAGGTACCGCCGCAACGCGCATAGAAATACCCTAGTTGAAATTATCACAAAATCTGTAGATCACATGGACCAATTGAAGCCTTGTTAATTTCTATTTAAAATGTCTACACAGATGCATACATAATACATTTAACTTACATAAAATCAAGTTTTAATTTTTTAAATTTTATTTTCTGAACAACAATCGAAATTTATTCAATCAAAGGGAAAACAACGGGAGATAGTACATTAAAGATCAGTACCAAGAGCGCCAAAGAGAGTAACAGAACTTTTGAAATACTAACCAAAAGTTTGAATCTTATTAGTACATTTAAGTGGGTAGAACATGATTATTTATTTGTAATCAAATACCTAATTCCATATAATATTTGTCTAGCCAATGAAGCATAACCAAGGCTTGTTATTGAGTTAATAGTTGTGTTTGCAGTTTGCACTAAGATATGTATACATTATTTTATAGTGTCAGTTGTGCCATACGAACCGATCATAGAAGCCTAAGGCGTTTCCTCGATTAGAAATATATAAACATGAGACAAAGACGGCAACTCGAGTTGCTCAAATATTACCAGACAAAATCGACAAGCATCAGGGTCGAGAATCATGACGTGCAATTATCAATAGTTTAATCACAAAAATAGATTTTTACAGTGATAAATAAATTTTGTGAAAATGTCATGCATTAGCTATATCTTTAATCACGAATTGTAATAAATACATGGGAAATATGATTGATACATCAAAACCTTCTTCCATCAATAGATATTGAAGTATGACCATGACTATTGAGTAATTCTTCATGTCAAGAAACGCCTCAGCTCACATATAAGGCCTCACTTGTAGGATTTTGTGCCTAACCAATTACATATTAAGATATGATACAAAAATATGAATTGCATATAACAAGTTAAGACGTATAATCTATAATTTAAATTCTACAGCACGATGATAACTTAAAGTAGAGGTGGTAAGATGAGCCCGTCAGGTAGGTGGTGTAACAGGCCAAAACAGGTAAACATGCTGTGTTAATACGAGTTGAAAATTTGAGACACGCGGGTTGACCCACAATTACAGTTTTGTACATGTCTTTAATTTTATTTCATATAATTAACGGATTATTATAATTACCAAAACAATATTGATATGATAGCAATATAAACCTCAGAATAAAAACTATTTAGAAGGTTAAATGCATCTGTTTTAGTGTTTACATGACTTTCAACCCATTCAACCTGTTCCCTTTTAGCTAACTATTAATTTGACCCCTTTTAGAGAAAACAAGATCTACCTTAAATGTAAACCGTGAATCATGAAAAACAATATTTTAATTTAAACCACGAATCACAAAAAAAAATCAATATAAAAAGAGGCAAAAGCCAGTAATCAGTTATAATTAACACGATAATATTTAACCACAAAATAAAACAGTCGTTATAGAGTGGTCACTACTTCATCAGTATTTTTTCTGTCAAAATAAATGCAGCATTTAACTGTTTATTACCTTATATGTAAGTATTGCAATGCAATTTAGTTGACTTGTCTCTCCCTAAACTCCTGCAGCCGCTTTTGCCTCAGAATCCGTCTTACCCTGAATAGAGTTTTAAGAAGGTGATTTATATGAATAAGGATATTAACAACAAAATTGTGAATTATATATTTAAACCATATGATTAATAGATGTATATTTGTCACAATACCAAACACTATTTTCCATGGTCCATTATATTACTTCAGTCTGATAAATCTATATGACAATCATTTCTATTAAAAAAAACATAATCATTTTCAAAAAGCACATCCAAACACCCTCTGCAAAGAAGTTCAATGTCGTACCCCAGATGAAGAATTTCGAATTTTCCTTGTAGGTGTCCTCATGGTGACAAATTCCTCCGCTGATGTAGGATGAACACCGACTGTCGAGTCAAACTGCGCCTTGGTCAACCCAGCTTTAATAGCGACAGCAAATCCCTATATTTTACATGAATTAGATCATCAAATAAAATAGTAAAAAACAAGAATGTATATAGAAGATGTAACTATGTAAGTAACCTGAACAACTTCTGCAGAATCTTCACCGCACATGTGTAACCCGACCACTTGGTTAGTTTTTGCAGACACTACAAGTTTCATGAAAACTCTATCTGGAAGGCCCGATAGAGTAGCTTTTAAGGGCCTAAAATTTGCTGTATAAACATCGATGTCACCGTATTCTTCTATCGCCTGCAAATTATGTATGAATTAGTACATGTATTTGCTAATAAATATTATACGTTAAATTTCGACCCGTTTACTTGAGTGTCACCTGTTGCTCACTAAGACCGACTTGCCCGATTGGTGGCTGAGAGAATACTGCAGAAGGTACAGCACTACAAAACAATCAAAAGTAAACAATGAGGCATGTGCCGCACACGGTTTTAAACAATGGGTCAAATTAAAAGGGAAAAAATACCTAAAATCGGGTTTTGTAGGTTCGTTTGCGAAAAGGGTTTTGGCTAATGCTCCGCCCTCCATCAAAGCAACAGGGGTTAGATTCATTCTATCGGTAACATCTCCAACTGCCCAAATCGATGGAACCGACGTACGTGAATATTCATCAACCTAAAGTCATCAGACATACAAGTTATGATAATATATGAAAAATGACCTCGAAACAAACAAACAAACAAACACACCAAGTATAATCACACTCATAGCAAAAATGACCCCCAAGCATGTATTCTATAGGGGTGTGAATTTCTGACACGACACGAACCTAACACGAAATTTGCGGGTTTGGGTTTAGTCTAAACGGGTTCGGGTCAGTTTCAGGTTGAACCCGCGAACCCGTTTAGCTAAACGGGTCGGGTTGCTGTTTGACCCGTTTAACCCAATTATATTTTATTATATTTTTTACAATATGTTTATGTCATAAATTAAATTGGGTGTGTGTTTTATGCCATAATTATAACCTAAAAAGAGAAACTAACATAAGATTTTATAATTTAAATGTAAATTGTAGTATATACATATGTGTTTTTTTGTAGTAGTTTTTAATTTTAATATATTAATTCGCAGAAATATATAAAAAAATAAAAAAAGTTCGGTTGAGCGGCGAGAATATCCGGGTTCATATTATGACACAATTTTCAGGTTCGGGTGGTGTTCGGGTTTGTCTACAATTTTCGTGTTCGAGTCAGGTTGAACCCGCCAACCCGCAAACACGACCCGTTTAGCACCCCATTATTATATACAGACCACAAAAGGTCAAAAATTAAACATACTAGTATTGCTCCATTTTTGTCCAGTTTCACACCCACAGTCTCCAATCCCAAATTCTGCAATGTCGAACAAATACAAATGGAAATGTCAGGTATTGTGATATGTAAATACTTGCAAGTTGCAACTTAGTATTTGATTCGTATTTTACTCGAAAAAAAGTACCTTTGTATTGGGCTTGCGTCCTGTGGCGAACATAACATGTGAGAAGCCATCAATTGTTCCTTTATTAGTCTTTAAGGACAACGACCCATCTGCAGATTTGATAACTGCTTGTGGCGATTCCTCCGTGTGGAACTCAATTCCTTTTAATGACATTTGTTCGGCTACAAAGTCTCTAACCTATTCAAGTCAAAAGGTTGTTTTGTTAACACAATAGCTCCATAAACAAGATAATTATACTACTGACTACTGAGAGACTGACCTTCGAACTGTAGTACTTAGATTTTTATTATAGACCAACCACTACAGGTGGACAAATCGTTTATTTTTTTGGGCCAAAAAAACCGGTTTGAGATGTGAACCCGAACTGGTAACAACCGGTTCGATTCGGTTTTTAAACCAGTTTGAGATAACCGGATAAAAAACCTGTTTTTTACAAACGAACCGGTTTTTAACCGGTTTCAAAGATCGAGATAACGAATTGGTATCCAAACCGTCGGGCCGAGTCAGTTTGAAACCGCTTTTTCAAAAACCGGTTGGGGTTTTTTTCGTTTTTTGTTTTTTTTTTCGAACCGTCTTTTTTTTTTTTTGTACATGTCTACCAACCACCCTTCTTAAGAAAACATTTGTAATAAATCTAGAGATAGCAAAATGGATTCGGGTCAAAATGAAAAATTTTGGTTTCGTTTGGGTTGGTTGATCCGATACATTTTTTGTCCAAAAATGTCTTATATAAATAATTAGCTGATAAAAAAGTACACTAGATATGAATTTCAAACAAAACGATATTGAAGGTTTTATGCCATTCAAAATACGCCTTGGACCTGTTTCCTTTAAGCTAAAGTTTTTATTTTACTTGTTTGACCCGTCAAGATGTAAAATGTAATCCGAATTGACCCACTCGTAAGTGCATACGTCTATATTGCTACCTCTAGGGGAAAAACACTCTAGTTAACAAGAAGGGGTGCCTCTGACAAATTGCAGAAAGAACTAACGAACGGAACGAACACAAACAAGGCCTTGTTCGTGTTTGTTCGTTAAGAAAATAAATGTGTTCATGAACATTTACGGAACGGGATTTTATGTTCGTGTTCGTTCATTAAGGAAACGAACGTGTTCATGTTCGTGTTCGTTTGTGTACGTTAGTTAATTTTAGGTAACAAACACAAGCAAATGTTCATGAACACAAATGAACAAAAACGACCACAAACAACTGAAACAAGCATTCATAAACAGAAACACGCATATATTAAAAAGGTATGTAATATACTATACACTAATAATTATTAAATATATTTTATTAGTAGAAATTTTGAATTATTTAAATAAAATATATAAATTAAAAACCCTAATGAACTATCGAACGCAAGCGAACATTTTACTGAACGTTCACGACATAAATGAATGAATGTGGCCTCTGCTCATGTTCGTTCATTTAACTAAACGAACGAAATTTCTTGTTGGTGTTTGTTCATTTATTGAACAAACGAACTTCCAGCCAAACGGTTCACGAACTGTTCGTTGAATGTTCAGTTCGTTTGCAGCGCTAGAATGAAGTATTGTACTGGACATTTTTTGTTTAATAAAACTCTTCTTCCAAACGGTAATTTTTCATTTGAATTGCAAGAATAATGGTTTCTTTGTAATGAAAAGCCAAATATGTAAGTTTCAAAAGTCAAATCTCTTTTAGATACCATATAACTCTTGTTTGCAATTTCTCACCTCTTCATCAAACCCACGTAAAACCTGCTTTTGACGAATAAATACATGTACGTCACTTTGCAAACCATTGAAAATACCAGCAAACTCAAGTGCAATATAACCGCCGCCAATAATTGCAATTTTTGTCGGTTTCGATGGTAAATCGAGGGCGGCATCTGAATCTATCACATACTCTCTTCCAGGAATATCGGGAATAAATGGGCGTCCACCAACTGAAACTAAAATATTTCTTGCAGTGTAGAGTTTCCCATCAACATCCACTGTGTGTGGGTCCACAATCTGCTTGCAAAATTATACAAAATACACGTTAAAAACTGTATGTTCGAACAGCAACGGAGTCAACGAAGTTTTAGTAGTTACTGTTTTTATTTACATTCTTTTGAGAACGAAACCATCTAGTGGATTGGGATATTATGTTGCACAACATAATCAAAATTCATTTCACAATAATGTAACTTTTTTTAGTGACACGATGAAATTAAAGTAACAAATAAAAAAAAATAACAGGTTCTTTATCCATAAAAAACCAACCTGCTTTCACATTTGTGACGTTTTAGTCATTGTACTTCTTTTTTCTTTTACATTGAGTCGTTAAAGATGGTCTTGTAAACCGTTAGAATCATTTTGTAACCAGCTGTCGAAAATGATGTATTTTTATACAAAAATGTTAGATTTATATACAATGAAGAATTTCATATAGAAAAATTATTGGTTACACTATGACCCAAACGGTACACAAAGACACCTTTTAATGCCCCAAATGCAAAACATGGTGCAGCGAAAGTAAGGCGGTTATTAACGAATGAAAAACCCAAAATTAATATCTCAGAGTCAATATCATCAAAGTCAAAATAGTGCGTTCTTTTTGTACACCATTTTGCAAAACTCTGAAAATTTCAAAACTCATGCTTAAAATTTATAACCGTTGATTACAAAATCCGATGAACTAATTTTATTTAACGATTAAGAAACTCCATTATCGTCTAATTTCATTATTCTTCTAAACATAATCACTAAAACAAAAAACAAAAAATATCGCAAAATTTAAACAACATAACCTTTCCACGTCCTTCAATCAATTTGACGCCTGCATTATTCAAAATATTTTTGTAGATTCCAGTTAGACGTTGCAACTCAGCATTCTTATTAGCCATTAAAGTGCTCCAATCATGTGTTGGTTCAGAGTTGTATGACCACCCAAAACCAAGGCTCTCCTCAAATTCATGAGAATGCTTAGATGCATAAACAAGCAGTTTCTTAGGTACACATCCACGAAGCACACACCTTCATTCCAAATATATTATTAGTTTATTACTAGAACACCATATTCACACCACCATAAACAATATTACAGATAAATTCGCCATATATGTAATAAATCACCAACACAATCTTTGCTCGTCAATAAGAACGCAATAAATACCATAGTCACTCAATTAAAGTGTTTTAAGCATCAGTGTTGTAAAGATCGGGACTAGTCGGCGATTAATCACTAGTTGGCCCATCACTAAATAATTTTCTGTTAGTCGGCCCTAATCGGCCGGCCAAAAATGGGTGATTCTAGTCAGATTCCAGCCAAAACTTGTAAATTCCGGCCAGTTTCAAACCAAGCCATGTAGATTCCAGCGATTAATCCTGCATACTTAAAAAAATGGGTCGAGGAGGGGTTAAAACCTATTTACTTAAAATATTCACCTATAAAAATGTTTTTTTGTGTGTATAAAAACTGAAAATTCACATAGAAATCCCAATCCGATTAATCGCTAGTCGGTACCTCACCAACCGACTAGTGCCTAGCGATTTTTTCAACTATGTTAAGCATAATTGTAACACTCCAAGTAAACCATTCCAAGATATTGTCCGCTTTGCACCCGATGGGTTGTCCATCCAGAAACTCACGCTTTTGTTTGTCACCGGACGAATTGATCGCTCGGGCAAAACGCGTCCAGGTAGAGAATCTACACCCCCTTGTAAGGAAGGCTTCGTTGTCCCCCTAAACCGACATGGGGCTTACATCTCCACCCTTGTAGGGAGCCCAATGTACTCGTGTCACAATATTCACCGGACGAATTGGTTACCCTAAACCCTAAACCGACCTTCCTACCTATGTGGAACTTACAATAATAAACCTAATAAATCCAGTATCAACCAACAGTAACTGTAACAACAACATCAACTATCAACTATAACTAAATTTAAAAAACATAAAACAAACAAAATCATAAACTTACGTTCCACCAACACCTCCAGTAGTCTCAGAAGAAATAGTAGCAAACGGAAGCTCACAAACAGCAACAGACGCCCCAAAATTAGCAGCAAATCTCGAAGCCCTAACACCACCACTACCAGCACCAATAGTAAACAAATCAAAGTCATAGCTTCGCGGCTCGGCGCCGTTAGTCGACTCGGCTCTGGTGGAGAATCGGCGGCACTTCCGGTTGTTATCGGAGAAAAACCCTAGGGCTTTTTTGGAGAGATTGAAGGTCGGTGCGTAACAGCTGTATGATGATGGTGATGGTGATTGTGAAGTGATAAGGAGTGGAGAACGGTTGAGGATTGATAATTTGTGACGGAATATGAAGGTTTGGAGAGTTGAGGAAGAAAGAGTGGTGCCGAGCTTTGGTGTGCTCAGAGATGTCGCCATTGTTGATCTTCTGGAAATGGTTGCTTGCAGATGACAAATTGTTGTTTGTTTGTGGAATGTGTTTTATAGTTGTGATTTCGGTGGGTATTAGTTCGGTTTGTTACGGTACCGGCATTTGCTATAGTAGTTGGAAGAGAATACCTTACATCGATAAAAAAATAACAAAAATAAATATTTATTTGAACGGCAAAGAACGATGTGCCAACAACCGTGACACCGGTCGTTGTGGCCAAGGTCGACTACTCGATCGGCGCCAGCCCCTTGGCTCTCCCAGATGCACGGAAACCCGACCTCCACCCGCCCGAAGGCACGACAGTGGAATAATTAGTAAAACCTCTCCACCCATCCAAGACGAACCGGCGCCACCCGTATTGGCGTATTCGTCCTAAACTTGTTTCATTTAAAAGTAATGTCATTCCCCAACCACTCCACCACTACCTACCGAAACTGATGTTGTTTAGTTAATATCGGTTCGGTTCGTTTGTGTTTTATGTTTATTTTTTTAACTTTGTGATATAAATTTTTTTGGAAACGAAATATGTGTTATTATCATGCCAAACCGACTGAACAAAATTTGTATTTATATCGATATCGGTATTTATTTTTATGGTTTTTGCTTTTGTTAAACTCACGTTTTATCACTATTGAAAAAACAATTGAAATGCAGCTAAACTAGCAATTCATGATTAGGAGACAAGTTTCATTTAAATAACATTACTTTTAAGTTTTAACACATCACACTCCCCCCTCATTTTCCATCGAAAATCCCATGTTCCCCACTCCCCTTTGTGTGTCAACTTGGTTAATCATGCTTGTGTGAAAGTCTCTGAAACTTAAATATTTTGAGTTTAAAGTGAAACATACCTTATCTTTTTTCATTTGCCAACTTGAAACACAAAGAAACCCCCTTCTCTTATTTTTCTCTAAAATCGACTAAGGAAGAAGAACCACCAACCCTCCTCTTTGATTCACCAAATCACTTAAATTAAACTTAAAGCCTTGTGTAGACAACCTCTAGGTGCTTATTCACAATTAAACACTTCAAAATATATCATACGTTAACTTTTGATAACCTCTATATACTTATTCATAATTAAACATTTCAAAATATATCATACATTAACTTTTGATAAAGTATGTTATAGAGTAAACTGCAATTTTACCCCCTGAGGTTTAGGCCAATCGGCACTCTGACCCCTCTAACGAAATAATTGCAATTTACCCCCCAACGTTGATGTTATGTCGCAATTTTACCCCCCCCCCCCCCGGGCGTCAATTATGTTAACAGATCTGTTAACTTTAATGTGAAATGACTATCTTACCCTTTAATATTACCCCCCCCCCAACGTTCTTGTTATGTCACATAATTACCCCCACTGGTAAATTACTAAATTGTCCTTTCTTATTACCCCCTATACTTTGTGTTAAGAAACAATATTACCCCCTGCAACTTTCAAAACCCTTCCCGCCAAAAAAGTTTGACCACCCAAAGTCAACTACACATGGAAATTCACAAGAAATCTGATTTAAACTTAATAAACACTTGTATTCACAAGAATCTGAATACAAACATGTGTAGTTGAACAGGTTTGAAGTTAACCATTGTAATGCTTATGGACATGAAACTGCTAATAAACAAACTAACGGATCATTTGAATATGATAAACAAGTCTGAAGTTACCAAATGGACATGAGACAGCAGCAAGGTTTTATGGTTGCAAATGCACATGAATCCAAATGCAAATGCACATAAACAAACCAAACTTGTTGTCATAAAACCTGCTGCACATAAATGGTCATCATCTAAATCTGCATCATCTAAATCTGCAAATGCACATAACTGAATCTGCAAAATGGACATCTAAATCTGTTGCACATAAGTGGTCAAAATCAAATGGACATCTAACCTGTCATCATCAAATGGACATCTAACTGTCATCAAATGGACATCTAACCTGCTGCACATAAATGGTCAAAATCATCTAACCTGTTGCACATCAGTTGCTTATAATAAAGAAGATTTGAGTTCTGTCATCAAATGATCCTAACTGCAGTGTAATCCAACATGGTCAACGACCTATGCAAAACATAACACCAACTGTAATCCTAATCCTAATTGCAACAGATTCAACAACCTATAACTGAAGTTAGGACTGCACATAACTGTAATCCTAATCCTAATTGCAACAGATTCAACGACCTATGGAATACATAACTACACATCCTAACCTAATCCTAACTGCGAATCCAACAACCTATGGACAACACTACTTCTGGGATTAAACATCAAAACATCAAACATGCTACAAATCGTAGTTCCAGTGTAAAATGACATGCTGCAAAAGTCTAAGCTTCTGTAAATGTCATTTTGACCTTTTACCTTAGTCAAACTTCTGGGATTAAACATCAAACATGCAGAAAATGATGGATTAAACATCAAAACATCAACATACAAAATACAGATTGTCTAACTTGCTAAGCTGCTGCAAATGTTATCCTACTTCAAAGTTAAGTTAACCTACAAAATACACATTACCATTCCTACATAACTACTAACTTATCGTTAGCTCAACTCTCCGGTGGATAATGGAAGTTGAGGACATGCCTACCAAACATGGAGACCACCAGGTGGACCACCACTGATGAGCTTGATAGGCTCATCGTCAGGTCAACTGTAAAAAAAACACCAAACATCACAAAATTAACATGTAAATCAGATTCAATCAAACTAATTGTTAATACCATGTTTAACATGAGACTCAATCAGACACAAATCCGACCCTAACCCTGTTTATAACATGATAATAACTAACAATGACACAAATCCGACCCTGATTAACTAACATTGGGCGATTGTACCTGCGGTGTGGCGGATGACATAGCGGATCAGCCAACAAACAAGCGGCATTGTAGCGGAAGGTCTGAACGTGGTGTCGCTGAAGGAGGTGGTGTCGCCGGAGAAGGTGGTGTCGCCGAAGGTTGATCGATTGTAGGAGGATCGGTGGGGGGGGGGGGGTAAATGTGCTTTCATATGTTACTTATAGGGTCTTGTATTGAAGAAGCTACACAATGGTTTGGCAAAATTACCTTTTTACCCTTTGACCTTCACATTGTTATGTTGACTGTTAAGCAAAATTGACGCCGGGGGGTAAAATTACGACATAACATCAATGTTGGGGGGTAAATTGCAATTATTTCGTTAGAGGGGGTCAGAGTGCCAATTGGCCTAAACCCCAGGGGGTAAAATTGCAGTTTACTCTATATTATAGAGTAATACTACAAAAGGTAACTTGGGGCACCACCTGCTCACACAAACACCTCGTTTAAATCAACCTTCTGAATTAATAAAATCATATTGAACAACACATAAACAAACGTCGGCACCTTAGTTTGTGATCAACGATGTGATAATCAAACCTGCACCCAGCCGATGCACCGTTTCGAAAAAAACAAACCGTAAACATTAAGCAGCACCGTTAGTACGTTACCGTAACTGCTCCCACCACCAGGTTACACAAATTATGCATACTCTTAAAAGACAAAGTCAGTGGAAACCCCACCGACTTTGCCTCCCCCTCCCCCATACTTTCACAATGTTGCAATTTTAGTCCCTTGACTTTGGTACCTTCAAAGTTTTATAAAATGGCAAATTTAGTCCCTAAACTACTACTGCATTTTACATATAGTTTGCTTTTGACACCCCAACTTTGTGGTAGTTTCCTTTTCAGCCCCAACTTTGTTATAGTTTCCTTCTTACCCTAAAACTTTATCGAATTTTATCTTTACCCTTTCTTAACCCTTAAGTTTAGGAAACACAATTTTTAACCACTTAACTTTTTATGAACTTTGTAAATGCCATTTTGACCCCCTCGAGAGTTTTTGGCTTGACGATATAAATTCGATTTACGTTAGGTTTTGATCCAATCACAATATTATAGGATAGAATGAGTTCAATTGGATTCGTCAGAACGTGCGTTTCATATGGTTATCACATCACATAACGCTTGGACTAATCCGTTCGATATTTGCGAAGTGCCGGCGCCGCAACGCGCGCGGGTCTTAACTAGTTATAACTTAAGACACAACCGGAAAACTAACTGACGCATCATTTGGGAAAAAAATAAAATAAAGGCTTATGGTGGCAGCCTTTGAATCACTATCGGCGACAACTATCAACAACAACTGACACCGGTCCCAACGTTTCTTGATTCTTCTTCAAATACCAACTTAATTATGGTGGCAACCATTAAATCACTAACGGAAACAACAATAACTGACACCGGACGCCACGTCCAGACCCAACGTTTCACGCTTCTTCTTTGAATACCAAATTAACGCCATAGTACCAGATGCTGTTGCCGTTAAATCAGTTACGACGATGACAATAACGACCACCGGCAACAGTGCCAACCCCGCTACTTAAACGCTCACCGTCTCTTGCCGTCTTCAACCATCAAACGACCGCTCACCCTTCTCCAACGGTTGAACTCCGGTTGTCAACGCATCCGACACGCTTTAACAGTTGGTACCGTCACCTTTGCGTTCTCACATCTCCGACGGAAACTCAAACCGGTGACTGCGACTTCGTCGGCCGGACGTTTGTGGACGATGGCCTAAAACCCATTGATTTTCTCTCTTTCTCTCTCTACATTCACATCCAAACCATCAAATTATACATACATTTCACTAAAAAACAACTCCTATATCAATATATTTCCACTAAAAACAAATATTTTTTTCTCTCTCCTTTTCAATTAAATAATATTATCATCACATTTTTCTCTCTCCTTCACTCACAACCACTTTCAATATATATTAAAAAAATTATACTGGGTGAACAGTGTCCCCCCAAATATACAGATGAACAGTAACATTTTCTCTCTCCTTCACTCACAACCACTTTTTATACCCTTTATAATATAAAAACTCCCACCCACATATTTTGATGGATAGAATGTGAATGCTCTAATAACTTAGGTGGTTTTTCTTTTACTCTCAGCATTCACATCCATTACATCAAATTTTGTGTGTGGTGTTTTTAAAATATAAAGAGTATAAAAAGTGGTTGTGAGTGGCGGAGATATAGAATGTTACTGTTCATCTGTATATTCGGGGGGACACGTGTCACCCCCTATGATTTTTTAATATATTTTGAAAGTGGTTGTGAGCGGAGAAGATAAAAAAAAGTAATGTTAAAGGTATAAAAAATATTATTTAATTGAAAGAAAAGAGAAAATGTAGTACTATTTAGTGTAATTTATGGTGAAAATATGGTAGTATGAAAAAAATAATATTTCAAACTTTAAATAAAAAATATTGTTGAACTAAATATGTTTCACTATGACGGTAAACCGCTTTGAATTTATGTTACTATCATTAGAGAGGCATTTAATTATTAAACAGGAATTGTTTTTTTATTGTTTTTTTCTATTTAACTTATTAGAAATCTTACATTTTTCTTTTTATCTATATTATGACAATAACAAATTTATCTCAAGAATAATTTACATCGAGATAGTTGGTAAACGGGCAACAAGCTGCGCCGCCACCCATTTTTGAATAGCAAAACTAAACCTTTTAAAAACTACGTCCATAGATCTCGGGGTCATAACATTACTATGCATGACCCTTTGAACTCGACTAAGTAGGTCCACAGCCTCTGGCGCCAGAAAACCAAAAGTATCAAAAGCAAATGGGATAAACACGTGCTGGTTGTCAAGGCAAGCTTTCTCATGCTTGATCACTTTACCCGAAGCAGCCTTTAAAGCAGCCTGACCCACTGTGAAAACACTACTCCCTAAGCCCACAAGTGGGGAAACCCCTGTTAGATCCACACAGGCGTGTTTTCCTCCTACTCATCCAAAGACCAGAATGTCGGCTGGTCGAAGGGTAGGTCTCCCTTCCAACGGGTCTGTTAAGAAATTAACGGGTGCCTCTTTCTTAGCAGAAATACCAGCGCACCTGAATATGTCAAAAAGGACATCCCTAACCAAATCATGTCGGTATTTGAACCCCGGGAGCTCTCTACCTGACCCCTATTTGTTTATATTTATATACTATTAATTTGTAACTTAGTAGTGCATTGATGTTTGTACTTTTTGCTTTGAGAGTATTTTATGGCTCTTTAGATGTACTATATGCTTCTTTTGTTGTGCATTTGGTAGGCTTTTATAAACATCATTTCCAAATTTCCAAACTATAAATAAGCAACACTTTCTTGCTTCATGTTGTTGTAATACATGCATTGGGTTACATTGAGTTCAATCAGATACATCGGAACGCGTGTTCCCATATGGTTAACGCGTGTTCCCATATGGTTAACGCTTCACATAACGTTTGAACTAATCCATTCGATGTTTGCGATGTACCCGTGCCGCAACGCGCACGGGTGTTATTGCTAGTTATTAATTAAAACAATTATTGATGGGGATTAGGTTTAATTGGCAAATCCATTGTAATTAAGTTGTTGTTCCTTTTGAGGTCAAGGGATCGGGGATTTATTGTAACTTAAGTCGTTATTAAAATGAAAACAATTATTATATAATAACTTGAATGAAATTGGTCTTTAACATTTGGTATGTGTAGGAATGCCTTGTTGCAACGCGCGTGTTGTGTATAAACTTAAGAATTTTCGCATCACTTATACTAAAGACATTCAGAATCCACGTCCCTCCGCAACGCGCGAGTTACATTAACTCGTTATTAACTTATCTATACTTTCTATAAAAGGAGAAATCCCAATGACATAAGAAAAGCTGATGTGTTAGCAGGAGAGGCTGTCCAATAATGCTTTTCTTATGTCATTATTACATCATAAAGCCTATTTTAAAATCACTTTAAAATCCAAACTACTGCCCTACATTCAAATTTAAAAGGTCTGTCCCACATTCAAAGTTCAAAGATCTGCCCTTTATTCATAATTGAAATTCAAACCTCTCATGTTTATTCAAAAGAGCTGCCCATTCAAAATTTTGGCTCCAGAATTAAAATTTAAACCATATACATATATAACCTACATTATTCTGACTCCACATTCAAAATTCAAAATTCAAAATTCAAACCATATATTCTAATCCTATAAATAAGATATATGAATATGGCTCCACATTCAAATCTCTCTCGCTCATATCTGCGAGCGTATATTTCTCTCTTTCTCTCTCTCTCAAATGCATATTTCTCGTGATTCAGCCGGCTAATCTCCGATTATACTTCTTTGTTCTAATGTTTCTTGATTCTGTTTACATGTTATCGTTCCAGTATCATTGTTCCAACATCGTCGTTTCAATGAAGCTTCCCTTCACACATCAACCTTTCAATATCGATGTTGCAGTATCATTGTTGCAACATCGTGAAAAGTTGCATGTGCTACCTTCTTTGATGGGAGAGTTGCATTGTTCGATTTTTGTTAAATCGAAAGTCAGGTTTTCTTGCGTCAGTAAGATTTTTCTTCTTTTATAGAAAGTATAGATTCGTGCAATATTGTGAAAAGTTAGATGTGCTACAACAGTTGATAGGAGACCTTTGCATTTTAGGTTTGTTTCTTATTTTGATTAACTGTTGATGATGTTGAGATTTTTTATTGACACTGACATTTTAGAATATGTTAAGATGCATGTTGATATTATTAAAATGAACTACTGTAACACCTGTGCCTCCACGGCCATCAAACAAATATTGTATCAATGAAATATTGTATTTCATACTTGGGACATGTACAAATATGTGTATCCTTTGCACATTATCAATTCTTGTTCGATTTCAAGCTTTAAATCGTTTTCTAGAAGGTTATACGCGCACTGATGCGTAAATATAACCCGTTTAATGCAACGAACGCTCCGGAATAGTGAAATAGGCTTAACATACCTTAAACAACCTTTACATAGCTTAGAAATAAGTTTTGAAGGCTTCGGTATGTCAAAAACAAGTTAATTCACTTACAGGGACTAAACTTGACAAACTGCGAAAGTATGCCAATTTGAGCTGTAACGAACATTCTGGAACATGACCATAAGTTAAACATACCATAAATATCCTTTACATAGCTTAGAAATAGGCTTTGAGGGGTTCGGTATGCTAAAATAAACTTTTGGGTCATTCAGGGACTAAAAGCGTCAAAAAGTGCACAAGTTTGCATTTTCGCGCATAACTTACGTTCTGAATACCTCCGGACATCCAAAAATTTATGTAAGCACTAAAATACTTTATTTTAGTGTTTGGCATGAGAAAAATCCATTCGTCGCGCAATTTAGATCGTTTCTCGCGCTTATGCGCATTCCGTCGTAATTAACCGAACATCGCGATCGTACGACCAAACGAACTGACATCCGGCATATTTTTGAGCATGTTTCATGCCCACAATGTTTAGGCATCCTTGTGGAGCCTTGAAAATGATTTAACGAGCCTTAAACACGTCGGAAATGGCCTGAATACGTATCGGGGACTGAAAGATAAACATTTGAAGGTGTTTGCTGATCAGGGGGACCCTAGCGCGACGCCTAGCCCCCTTGGCGTCACGCTAGGCCTCTTCTGATCAGCAAAAGCCATTTTTAACACAAGTTAGCAGCCCCTAACACTCTCCAAAGGTCAAGTGCCACATGTTAAACTCTTATGGTGGCCAAAATCAGTAACCACAACATTACAACAAGTGTAGGGATGTGATCATTCCCTCTTCTCCAAGAAATGATCCTAACGGTGAACCGAAAACTATAAGTACCCACATACCCCAACTTCATTTCTCACTAGAATCTGATCTTATGTGCTCTAAGTTGAAACCTTTGTTTCATACCTGAGCTATTTTGATCTAGATTAGCATTCGGGGACCCTTTGTAAGTGTTCCTTTGTTCTTTTATTGCTTTTCGAGTCCGAAAGTCAAAATTTGTTTGACTTTCTACGTTGACCAGTTTATGGTCAATGCGAAGTTCGTTTGAACTTCGCAACGTGATTGTAATCATGATGGTTATAGTCTCTTGTGACTATGCCTAATGATTACCACGTTGTCTAGGGTCGTAAGGGTAAGCGATCTAATAAATCGCTTATACCTTCGAACCCGACCCATTTGGTCGATCATTAGGATCCGACCAAACACATTAGGTGACCATAGTATATAGGGAATAACCTTCCGAGGTTATACCTTATGGTCGCTTCGTTTAAGTAGTTGTATGATAGGTAGTTTATATGCCTTAGGTAAATTACCAAAATACCCCTTTAATGCCAAAATTCGTTTTAAACGTATGTAACATAACTTTTGACATCTAAACTGATTTGACAACCATATTAGACATGTTAAGGCATATTTTACTTGTCATAGGACTAGTTAGGCATTCCGAACGCGTTTTACGCGAACGACGCGTTAAAGTAGCATAATCTACCTAAACGGGTCGTAATGGGTCACAAACACTTAGGTTAAGTTTCGTTTTAGTATGTGGGCTTTGTTAAATCATATTACACGAGTCTCCATACTCGTTTGGTTTACGAACCCTCATTCTATCCGATCCTCCGATACTAGGTCCGGTTTATTAACATAGTTACCTATATTAGGTGCCGTTTGATTCCGTGATCTCTAGCATTGCTTGGTGGTTATCTTAGGACTTCTGAGCAATCTCAAGTGAGTACATAGACCCCTCTTTTACTGTTTTCCAAACATTTTGGGGTGGAACACATGTGCCTACTTGTTACTTTCGTGCTTTCCATGTTTTCACATCATATACTTGCTATGTTCATTAGTACATGTATAGTACATGATTTCATTGTCTTACATTACATTTTATGCTATGTATGTCCATTTAGTTCATACTTAGTACATCGTTTCACATAACATCACATGCTATGTATGTTCATTTGTTGCATACTTAGTACAGTTGTTTTCATCACATGCTTACATTTTGATATGATATTTGGATTGTTTTGATGGATCAATATACATTCATTAACACCGATCACGCCGTTCGTTAGTAGGTAGTGGTACCATAGGAATTGACAACTCCCGTTCCGGACATCCTGGGTAGGTGGGGATGAAAGGAATGACCGAATTCGATATACATTTACAACAAGATAGACCTTTAATTTGTTTAAGGGTTTATCGCCACAGTCTCAAGGTTTGGATGTATGCATTCTCACAATACCGCATAGATATTTGTATCAATATAGCATGCATTTCCACAAAACATAGCTTTGATTTAAACCGTGTTTTACTTCAATACTTTGTTTTTGTGCATATGGTTCAGTTGATATATTTCACTAGCCATACATATCGTTTTGGTTACACATTACATTATTTACATTTGACACATAAACATTATTGACATTGGTTACACATTACATGATTTACATTTGACACATAAGCATTATTGACATTGGTTACACATTACATGATTTACATTTGACACATAAGCATTATTGACATTGGTTACACATTACATGATTTACATTTGACACATAAACATTATTGACATTGGTTACACATTACATGATTTACATATTGACAGATTATTCAATACGTTTGGCAATTGGTTTAAACATAGACATCTTACATTGGTGGTTTGTTTGGGTAAGTGATTTGAGTAACGAGGCGTGTGTAATATGATACAAGCATGGTGGATACGCCGCTGGTACTTCCTATATATAAGTGATTGTATGGTATTACATATCGTAGCGTTATTTGAATCATTTCAATTTGGACATATAACATTTTGTACAAATAATATACTTTTCACAATACATTGTTTTACAAACAACTTAAATTATACAAACTCATTTTTATATGGTTATTCATTTAGCCATACATTATTCTCTTACTTATACATATCATCTGATCTTATCGTTTTTCAAATGATTTACAAGACAAATCAAATTACAAGGTTCATGACTAAACATTTTCTTAAACAATAAGTCATGAATCCTATTTTCATAAACCTATGTATCTCACAGGCATTTTTATGCTGACGTACCTATTTTCACATGTGTTTCAGGATATGATGCATAGGATTTGTCAAGATACACTTGGGCGGACTTGGGCCTTAGCGACAATAAAAGATGCAAGACTAGTTATTTATGTTATGTTTCTTTGATTGTCAAGACATTGTAACTACTTAAATCAATAAAACAATATTTCAATTTCCATGTGTTATGAAACAATGATTCTGTTACAACACTCCCCGACGTTTTCCGCCACGTTTGGTTGTTCTACGTGGTCGGGGTGTGACAGAAAAGTTGGTATCAGAGCTCATGGTTATAGGGAATTAGGTTATTAGTAATGCTTTGACCTAGTCTATAACCTTTCTAGGACCCTAACGTGAGTTTACTTACGTTTAGTCATAAAACAAATACTGCCACCTATCCTTAGGCGACAACCACAACAAGAACATAAATTTCAAAACCGCTTTGAAAACTAATCATTTGTTCTAGGATGATGGATTACTAGGTTTTGAACCCTCTATTGTAAGGTTTTGAACCCTCTGTTATATGGTTTTGAACCCCTTTGAATTTTCAAAAATCTCGTCAAAGTTTGGGTCGTATAATGTGAACACGTGCAAACTGGAAGAGTGAATGCCTGTACCCTGAGTTTTCTGTCGAAGGCTAGAGTGTTCGTACAAATCTGCAGTATCGGACCAGTCACTCTTACCTGGGAACTCTTGGAGTGAGTGTTCACTTATAGGCGAGCATGTCTTCATTGATACATTAATATGATCCGTTCACTTTGATTAGGCACCATCTCATTTGTTTGCCTTAGGTAACAAACAAATGATCGCAAATTCTTATGCATTGCCATTCTGTATTGTTTATCCGATGATGTTTCACTTGTTTCTTCCTATGTCTTTCATTTTCTTCTAGAATGTCTCTCCATTACGATGACACCCAGATATCCGAGCAGACTGCCAAATTTGCCCAGCGAATAGGCGAAGTAGTCCTGAAGACTGTCGAATTAGCTACTGCCATGTATCGTCTCCAGAATGAAGCCACTCAAGAATCACCAAAGGAGACGGATGCCAAGCCTTCACCAAAACCAAAGAAACGTAAAGCTTCAAAGAATCCCGCAGCGGTTGCACCAAAACAGGCAAGACCTAGTCAAGTGACGGCACCACCAGCCAAGAAACCAATCAAGGAATCAAAGACCATGGATGAACGATCCCCTAAGAAGTCAAAAAAAGCGAAAGGCTTCTCAGAACTTCGCCATGGTCGCTCACAATGGTAAAGCCGTCCCCAACCAACCAGCTCAACCCCCTGCTAGGAAGCCATACAACGGAACTGCACCCTTGTGCAACCAATGTAGCCTTCATCATCAGGCTAGCGTGAAGTGCCGCAAATGCCAAATTTGTGGACTTATAGGTCATACGGCAAGGGTTTGCCCAACTACAGCAGTACCAAATCAAACAAGTCCCGTCCGGGTGGCAACACCACCTGTTAAGAAGCAATACAAGGGAACAACACCAATATGCGACAAATGTAATGCACACCACTTAGCTCACCTACAGTGTCGTTTGTGTGCATCATGTGGGCGACTCGGTCACCTGGCAAATGCTTGTCGATTTACCCCAAACCAAAGTGGTCCAAACCAACCACAAGCCAATCCTGCTCAAGATCGCTTTCCGCCTGGATCGTGCTACAATTGTGGCGAGACAAGCCATTTCAGGAACAAATGCCCAGAGCTTGCTAATGCAAATCCAACCCTTGGATGAGCATTCGGCTGAACAAAGGATGTTGCTGTCTTATGCCTTGGTTTCTTTTGTTTTCATGTATTGTGAAACAATATGTCTCGTTCATAAATAAAAGTTGGTGTTCGCAATTCTGATATACAAGTATAATCACATGTGTTTATGGCATTTCCCTATAATACCTGTATTAAGGAACTATGTTCCTTACAAACTACTCTTGTGATTCTCTCTTTCAAATGATCGCTCATGATTCCCTCAAAAATTTTAAGTACTCGTTTCATTCTAAGATACGAATTACAGAAAATAAAGTGACATTATGAGTAATCATGCTTCTGCACATCTGTACCTTTGAATCCTTGGTTAGATAACTAAGGGTATTTTCAAATCTCATACCCGTTACGTTTTGATTTTTTCAACATACACAGTACAAGTATTTCAAAAACAATCTTCATGATCTCAAAACATTTCATATAGTTTGAAAACAATTTTTTTTAAATGCATTGTCTATGTTATTTCAAAAACATTGGTTATGTTTTCAAAAACAACTTTCATAATTTCAGAATATTTCATATAGTCTGAAAACAATACTAACACAGTACATTTTCTTATCAAGTGCATGATTTCAAAAAGCATCATTCATGTCTTTCAAAAACCTTATACATAATTTCAAAATTCATCTCGCATGATTTTAAAACATTTTTATAAATATACTTACCTAGTACACCTACTTTATGATTTCAAAAGTATTATATATATATAAGGTTTCAAAAACATTGAACACATTTTTTTTAGAACCCCATGCATAGTTTTCCAAAAATATTTTCCACATACATTGACTTAACTTTCAAATTTCGCTTCATATGTCGCCTTGACATATCTAGCATCTCAACTTCATAAGCATTTTTACTTCATGTTTTGACTTAAGCACATCCAGTAAAAGGTTTCAAAACATCTTCAACTTCTAAAATCCATATGGGATCTTTTTATCTTCACATTTAGACCCTTGTGGATGATTATCATTCAAATCAGAGTCCTTGATTGGATTCCTTATGTACCTAAATTCGAACATTTCGGTTCCTTATAATCGAAATCGAATTTTTCTTTTAAAAATCTTTCTATCTTTATAGTTAGATTCTTGATAATGTTTAAAGTACCAAATGAAATCCACGAGATGGATTCCTAGTGTGCTTTAAATACATGCGCTCTGTTAGCAAAACAAATTAACAAATTAAAGATCTAGATCAAACAATCTTTGTGGTTATATGACTATGTGTTCATGCATCTTGTGTTTTCTTTTATGCATTTTGGGTTTTTGTATACTCTGGATATTCGTTATCCAAATCCTCGTAGAATTTTTCATATCTTCATATGAGGGATTCGTAGTAGGATATTCAAAAAGGGTACTACCTTAATTCCTTAATGGGCTTCTATGTAATAGTTAAGACCCTTGGATTATATAGTACCACTCCATGATTCATAAGAGGCCCTTTTAGTGGTCTAGTCAAAAAGATCGATTCAAAAATCTGGTTAAGCATTATTGACATTGGTTACACATTACATGATTTACATTTGACACATAAGCATTATTGACATTGGTTACACATTACATGATTTACATTTGACACATAAGCATTATTGACATTGGTTACACATTACATGATTTACATTTGACACATAAACATTATTGACATTGGTTACACATTACATGATTTACATATTGACATATTATTCAATATGTTTGGCAATTGGTTTAAACATAGACATCTTACATTGGTGGTTTGTTTGGGTAAGTGATTTGAGTAACGAGGCGTGTGTAATATGATACAAGCATGGTGGATACGCCGCTGGTACTTCCTATATATAAGTGATTGTATGGTATTACATATCGTAGCGTTATTTGAATCATTTCAATTTGGACATATAACATTTTGTACAAATAACATACTTTTCACAATACATTGTTTTACAAACAACTTAAATTATACAAACTCATTTTTATATGGTTATTCATTTAACCATACATTATTCTCTTACTTATACATATCATCTGATCTTATCGTTTTTCAAATGATTTACAAGACAAATCAAATTACAAGGTTCATGACTAAACATTTTCTTAAACAATAAGTCATGAATCCTATTTTCATAAACCTATGTATCTCACAGGCATTTTTATGCTGACGTACCTATTTTCACATGTGTTTCAGGATATGATGCATAGAATTTGTCAAGATACACTTAGGCGGACTTGGGCCTTAGCGACAATAAAAGATGCAAGACTAGTTATTTATGTTATGTTTCTTTGATTGTCAAGACATTGTAACTACTTAAATCAATAAAACAATATTTCAATTTCCATGTGTTATGAAACAATGATTCTGTTACAACACTCCCCGACGTTTTCCGCCACGTTTGGTTGTTCTACGTGGTCGGGGTGTGACAACTACTACATAGAAAAATAAAAATTTAATGAAATATTTATAAAATATTACAAGCTAGAGTTAACACTTGCTAAGATTTCGTAGACTCTAGCCTTTCTCCATGTGATTTCATGCTCTCTTTTTAATTTCAGGTCAGTTAGCATGTTGCAGATTTTCTGATCCTGTTTTAGAAGTTGTGTCAGAAACTCTTCTGCATTCTTCTGGAACTCTGATGGAGGAGAGTGGAGGACTTCATCGAGCAATGCTATGCTGTTCCAGGTTTTGTTGTAATTAGTGTCATTGATTATGTCGACTTTCCTGTTTAGTTCTTCGTCTGTTCTTTGTTCTTTGAGTAACCACATCAAGAATTGTGTTTTAACATTGTTGGTGTCTGACCAGTGGTAGAAGCTGAAGTTTGCCATGTAGATTTTTTGTTGGTTTTTCTGATTTGGAACAATTTTTGACAGAAAGTGATTTGTAGGACAATTTGTTGATGTTTTGAATCAAAAGCAATCATCGGTCTTTTATATAGTTTAAAAACGCGCCTACATGGTAAATGAAGAGGTTAATTGTAGTTGTGATAATCTGCTTTTGTTCTTTGAACTTCGAAATTTTGTCCCTTGGGTTTCTTGGTATTTAGTTTTACAGTTTTCCCATAAAAGTTGGGGTATGAAAAGGTTTTTTGCATTAAAAGACTGTTGTTTTGATTTATACATTAATATGTTTTTATTAAATCTACACGTTTTCACTGTTAGATATTTCAGTATATAAACTCATAGTCACTTCACCTGTTTTTCATCACGTTTTCCTACGAAGATATCATACTTTCAGGAAAGTCAAGTAATATAGTTTATTCAAATGGCGTCATTCACTTCTGTAAAATCAGATGATTTAAAGCAGCGTTTTGTCAGGAAAATCGAGGAACAGGTGTATGAAGATAGGGCTACTCTTCAAGAGCTGAAGAGATGTTTTGATGGATTGCAAGTTGGCCTGTTCACGAGAGAGCAGGTTTCCAGAAATCTTATGCGGATGCCTTCAACTTCTGTTCGTGAGCTTTGTGTTGTCAGTAATATAGAGTGCGGTGATAGAGACGTGGAGTTCATGGCGATGCTGAAGGACATACATCGAGAGGTTCAGCAATCGATGGAGTTGAAGCTAAAGTTTCTTAATTCTTGCTGTTATTGTTAGATTTGAACTTTAATGTTGTTCAGTATGTTATGTAATTATAGAGGTGTACAAATCGGTTATTTTCAATAACCGGTTACGGTTAATAACCGGTCCAGTTAAAAAGGGAAAAAAACCGGTTAATTAAAAACCGGTTACGGTTAATAACCGGTTTTAAGTATAAAAAACCGTAACCGATCCTAACCGATTATAACCGGTTGTAACCGGTTTTACAAAAAAAACGATTTTTTAAATTGAATAATATAACCGGTTTAAAAAACCGGTTAAAAAACCGATTCATAAAAACCGGTAAAATAACCGGTCTGCAGAAATGTTCACAGAATGCATGTTTGCTGTTTTTCTTTCTGTTTTTTTGATGTTTTTTTTTCTGTTTTTAAGCAGTTTTTGATCTTTTTTTAACTATAAATGCAGTTTTTTTTATATAAAAACTTCACAATAATATATAAAAAGTTAAACATAATAAATATCAAGTCTTGGAACGAACGGTTTTACATAACAATGAAAATACGAACGATACACGTAACAAACGAAATACATAAACTTAAAATATTAATCCGCAAGAAGGTCCACTAATATATATATTTTTTTTAGTGGAACTACAATATTGAGAAGCCTCGTTTAATCTTCTTCGGCCGAACCCGAACTATTGCGTAGGAATTCATCTAATTCGGCTTCTTCGTCGGTCATTGGGGTTGTCAATTCGGCTTCGACCTCGTCCTCGTAAACTTCTTCTTCGTAATCTAATTCTTCCTCGAGTGAACGTTTGTCTTGAACTCTCTCCGCCGCATCCAAGTAATCTTTTAAGCAAATCGACATCTCAACCGCCTTAGGTGTTAGTCGAGTCCTCCTTATCGAAATCACCCTACCACTAATAGAAAAAACACTTTCCGAAGCAACCGTGGAAGCTTGGACCGTTAGTAAATCTCGGGCCATTGTGGCTAAGATCGGAAATTGATTTTCGTTACTTTTCCACCAAGCCAACAAATCAAAATTTTTAAACTCTTGTGAACTCATCATTTGTAGAAAGTTCGACCCACCATACCGACCGAGTTCACTACTACTAGTGTTACCACGATGCATTTGACTCGACTCATCATACAATTGGTTATAAACATACAAATCGGTATCTTCCATTTGACTTGAACCTTCACCGAAAGCAGCGTTTCTCATTGACGCGTGAATGTGTGACGAGATTGAACCATATTTTGTTACATAAACATCAAACAATTTTGAAAGTTGATAGTTGAAACGAGATTTTGCGACTTCACCAAAGTTTGGTTCTTGAGTGGTGTTTAAATTCAATTGGTGTGCAATTTTTTCAATCAAAGACCCGGTTCCAAAAATATTAAAACAAGGGTTTAGAGCGGCGGCACAAGTGAAAACCGCCAGTAGTTCTTTAAAATATTTTCTTAATTTTTCCTTCATTGTATCCGCCATGTCACAATATGGTCTACCTCTAACCGACAACTCGTTTACTTTCAAACACATTTTAAACAAATTGTGAAGTACCAATGAACTTGTTGGATAATAAACCCCCGATAAAGTCTTTGTTGATGTTTTGAAAACTTGAAGCACTTGTGTAACAGTTTCAATAGCTTCCCAACCCGATGGGTGGTAAGGCGAACACTTTCCACGACTAGCCAAAAGGTTATGAAATTCTTGTAAACTTTCCTTTTGCAAAATAGCTTTTTCAAACATAATGCAAGTCGAGTTCCACCTATGAGCAACGTCCCAATTGGGTCCTAAGCATATTCGACCTGCTTCCTTACAAGTTTTAATATATTTTGAATGTCTTTGCGTGTTACTAAATATACTTCGTAACATTCTTTTGAAAGCTTCCTTTTGTGTTTCAATAACCCTTAAACCGTCTTGAACGGCCAAATTTATGATGTGTGCAACGCATCGGCTATGGAAAAAAGTACCCTCACAAATTGGATTCTATTTTAATTTTAAACGCATTACCGCGCTCGTGTTGTTTGAGGCGTTATCAAAAGATATTGAAAATACATTATTTTCCAATTTGTATGTTGTAATACATTTGTCGATTACTTTATATATAGCTTCACCGGTGTGAGGGTAATCGAACAATTTAAACAAAATCGTGCGTTTCATCATTTGCCACGTCACCGGTTCAATCCAATGGGCGGTTACACAAATATACGAATCGGGTGAACCGTGCGGTGCGGACCAAACGTCGCTAGTCAAGTTAACACCGGTTTCTAATTTTTCAAAATAAGAAATTAATTCTAGTTTAGTTTTTTTCCACAATTTTAAACAATCCTTCCTAAGAGTAGCACGACTTACATGGGTGTATCGTCGTTGGAGAGTTCGTTGAACCATCTTTGTATAGCGTTGGTTGTCGAAGTGGTTGAACGGCAAACTTTCTTGGATTACAAACTTCGCCATTTCATCCCTAACCATATTGAAATTGTAGTTGAAAATATTAGCGCCATCACTTGCCATGGAAGCTTGACCACCAACTTGTTGTTTCAACGCCTTGCAAAATAGTTTTTCGATGTGTTGCTTCAACGTGGAGTTTGCGGTTTCGGCGTAAAAACCTTGACAATGATGACAACGCGCTTTTTTTTTACCGTTTGCCATCTTGCACAAATCAAAATGTGACCAAACCTCGGGGTTGCGTTTCGTTGAAACAACACGAATCACCGTTTCGGTTGTAGACTCGCCAACATTGACCAAATCATGGGCACTAGACGTTGCCATAGCGTTTTTGAGAGTTATTGAACAAGAATGAGGGACTTTTTTAGAGTTTTTGAAGGTTCTCAAGTGTTGTGAATGAAATCTAAACACCCACAACCCTTTTATACTAGTTGGAGATGAATTTTATGCAAAAAAAAAAAAACAAAAAAAAACGGTCATATTTAGGGGTGTGCAAAAAAATCCGAATCCGAAACCGAATCCGAATTATCCGAAATTCCGAATCCGAAATATCCGAAATTTCGGATATCCGAATTTTGGATATCCAAAAATTCGGATTCGAATTCGGATAGCGATTTTGATAATTTTCGGATATTTCGGATATCCGATATCCGAAACAATAAATAATATTATTTTTTACTATTAAATATATATAATAACATATGTTGGTAACCCTAGGTTCTCCTTTTTCACCCACGCCTCCAACTGCCACTCCTTCAGATCTTAATCATCCATTATCCTTTAGACCTTCAGATCTTCATCGTCACACCTTTCATCAAACATCGTTGAAGCCAAATCGTCATCTAAATACTACAAGCCTTCAATCTTCATCGTCGCCCATTCTGGTGGCTTCTCGTTCCCGTCACCCATCGCAGGAAGCGACCCTATTTACTTATCGTTCTCAATAATAGCCTTGCACTCTCGCAGGATGCAGCCCGACACAACCTCGAGTTGGTATTATCGAGAAGAAAACCATAACTTTGAAGCAGATCTGATTAAAAGCTATAAGTAGATCTACTTATGACTTGAGAAAAGTAAACATAATATTCACTTCTTCATATTGGAATATGTTAATGGTTGCTGTATGTTGATTATTTCCTTACTTATTTTTGAATTATTATTGAATCACAGAAAGAATATAATGTATGGTGGCGTTGGGTGATGATAAAGATGAGTTTAAATTTTAGTCAGTGTTGGAAACACATATTTTCTTCTAGAATTTGGATATCCGATTCAAATATCCGAATCCGTATCCGAAATTTCGGATATCCGAAATTCGGATATCCGAAATTTCGGATACGGATTCGGATACCTAAATCCACTATCCGAAATTTTCGGATATCCGAATTTCGGATATCCGAAACACCGGATATCCGAATTTGAACACCCCTAGTCATATTTTGGTCCAAACGGTCATATTACCATTTATTATCGCTGGGCACAAAAAAACCGGTTTTAACCGGTTTTTTTAACCATTTTTTTTACCGTTACCAGTTAACCAGTTTTTTAATCGATTCGATTTTTTAACCGGTTTTTATTAATATTCGATTATTAACTGGTTTATAAAATAACCGGACCGACCAAAAAAAACTCCAACCGATGTATAACCGGTCTAACCGGTTTGTAACCGAACCGGTTACAAAAAAACCGGTTTTTTTATTAACCGATTTCGGTTTTTTTATTAACCGATTTCGGTTTTTTTCCGGTTTCGATTCCGTAATCAGTTTTTTTGTACACCTCTATGTAATTATTGTATTTTTAATGTCATGAATAAATGAATAAATTTTAATCTTATGAATCTATGTTGCGTTTTAGTTTTACTTATTTAGTGTTTGAGTTTGATTTAGATTATGTTGATGTTGAATTGTGTCTGAACATCTGTTTAGTAAGTCAACAGAGGTTTAATAGTATCAAGGGTTGGTTTGATGGTGAACATATAATGTTGATGTTGAATTGTGTCTGAACATCTGTTTGGTAAGTCAACAGAGGTTTAATAGTATCAATGGTTGGTTTGATGGTGAACAGATTATGTTGATGTTGAATTGTGTCTGAACATCTGTTTGGTAAGTCAACAGAGGTTTAATAGTATCAAGGGTTAGTTTGATGGTGAACAGATGAGTGTAAAGATAAAACAAATGTTCAGAATTTGATCATTGATAGTAGTTTTTTGAAGAATATGTGCTTCTGGAAATTACAGATAATCAATATTTGGAGTTGTTAAAGGTCTGTTGTAGTTAAAGTTTGGTAAAAGAGAACATCTGCTGATGATGAAACAACTGTGTATGCTAATGACTGTTGATTTACCACTGTTGACTAAATGAACAAATTTTAATAGTATTAATCTTTGTTGTCGCATCTTCATTTTAATTATTTCAGACATTCCTAAGTATTATTATATAATTTTGTTTATCAATAACAGTTTTTTTGAAGAATTTATCGTATATTTTGGTGTTATAAAAGATGTGTTGTAGCTAAAGTCTGACAAAAGAGAGCATCTGCTGATGAATAAATGTCTGAAGATGCAAAGGTCTGCTATGGGTCAACAGATGTTAACGAACAACAGATGATATTCAATCTTAAAATACTTAATAGAGGATTTGATACTAACAGTGGTTAGGCTAATGATGAATAAGTATTATTATATAAGGCCTGCTATAAGTATTATTATATAATTTTGTTTATCAATGACAGTTTTTTGGAAGAATTTACGGTATATTTTGGTGTTATAAAAGGTGTGTTGTAGCTAAAGTATAGACAAAAGAGAGCATCTGCTGATGAATAAATGTCTGAAGATGCAAAGGTCTGCTATGGGTCAACAAATGTTAATGAACAACAGATGATATTCAATCTTAAAATACTTAACAGAGGATTTGATACTAACAGTGGTTGGGCTAATGATGAATAAGTATTCTTATATAAGGTCTGCTATAAGTATTATTATATAATTTTGTTTATCAATGACAGTTTTTTGGAAGAATTTACGGTATATTTTGGTGTTATAAAAGGTGTGTTGTAGCTAAAGTCTGACAAAAGAGAGCACCTGCTGATGAATAAATGTCTGAAAATGGAAAGGTCTGCTATGGGTCAACAGATGTTAACGAACAACAGATGATATTCAATCTTAAAATGCTTAACAGAGGATTTGATACTAACAGTGGTTGGGCTAATGATGAATAAGTATTATTTTATAAGGTCTGCTATAAGTATTATTATATAATTTTGTTTATCAATAACAGTTTTTTGGATGAATTTACGGTATATTTTGCTGTTATAAAAGGTGTGTTGTAGCTAAAGTCTGACAAAAGAGAGCATCTGCTGCTGAATAAATGTCTGAAGATGCAAAGGTCTGCTATGGGTCAACAGATGTTAACGAACAACAGATGATATTTAATCTTAAAATGTTTAATAGAGGATTTGATACTAACAGTGGTTGGGCTAATAGCAGATGTTAGACTTACGACTGTTAAGTTACATTGATTGAAAATAGCTGTTTTTGAAACTTCTGCTTGCCTAAAAATACATCCACTGCTAAAGGGTACCGTTTGTTGTCATAATTTCTGTTTATCCTAATGACTGTTGATTTACTATACAGCTGACTGTCATCCATTATAACAGCAGAGGTTCTGACGTGGACAGATGTTAGCTAAAAATAAAACAACTGCTAAAAGTTATCATCTGTTCTCATAACTTCTGTTTATCTAACGACTGTTTGACTCACACTGTTCCCAACGACCAACAGAGGTTTCCAAAAAACTGTCATCGGTTGTCGCAAGAGAGGTTCTGACGTGGACAGATCTTAGCCATCAAATATTTGTAACTACTGCCATGTCAGCATTCACTTCTTCTCTCTATATAAAAGTTGTTTCATCCCTAAATCGAGGTTCTACCACTGCCCTCTCGAATTCAAAATTCTCAAAAACAGTTTCCAACATATTAAAAACCCTCTAACTTAAACCCTGTTTCATCCCCAAATCACCTTCTTCTCCGATCATGTCTCTGAACATCAAAACTCCTCACAACTACCTCCCCATCTTTGAGAAAGCCAGGAAAAATACCAAGTATCACTCAATAATTGACCTTTTAGCGTCATCAAAATTCAAATCAATTCTTACTGCTAATGCTCCGGTTCATACAGAAACACTCCGACAACTTTGGTTTAATGCTGAAATAGAGTCTGAAGATAATAATCCAGTTGCCATCACATCTAAGGTCGGGGAAAGTGTGGTACGAATTTCTCCCTTTACAATTTCCACTACATTTGCATTGGACGACTTGGGAGGTAAGACCAACTTTGAAAAACTTGAACTTCATACAGAGTTCATTGAAAGGGGGTATGATGCACAATTAAAGGAAGTTACTATCTACAAACCAAACTTCCCTCCGCCAATGAAATTTTTGTTTCATACTCTTTTAACTTGTCTCTCAGCCAAGACCACCGCATTTAATGAGATACCTTTGAACGTTCAGTATTTGGGTTATGCTATTTTAACAAAATCTTATTACAATTTATCACAAGCACTGTTTTCTGATTTGTTGAATAATGTGAAAAATGTGAAAAAATTGAAAAATGTGTTTGTAGTAATGCTTTTCTGTTGTATCCAAGACTTCTAATCTACTACCTACGAAAACAAGTGTCACAAACAGATTTTGAACAAGGTGTAGCTTTTCAAATAAATAGTCTTACAAGTAAAACTTTTACTAAACTTTTGGATAAAGAGTCAAAAGTTTCAACAACGGAAACAAAGAGGGATGAGCCTGTTTTAGATGCTGTCACGACCCCCGACCTGGTTTGACCTGTTTCAGGAGCCGCGGGACAGAAATCCCGTGGTATTTAATTAACAGCGGAAGTTTCATCAGGATCTTTTTCAAAACTGAAATATTTCCCGTTTATTTTATTTCACAATTCGGGATAAAACCCGGTAATTTACAATATTGAGATTTCATGAAGAAATCCTTTTATTTCACAAAACATGTTTCTTTATTTTATACTAAGCCACTTCCTTAAGTTGATAGTGCTTCACGGCACTTTTCCTGGATCACAACAGATCACCTGAAACATGTTTGAAAAAGGTTTTGTCAGCGGGAAATACTGAGTGAATCATTATATTTACTAAAACGACACATTTGTTATAATTTGCAGTATTAAGAGCAATTACAATGTTTCAGATATCAACCAACTACCCTCGGTATTTGTCACTCGACTCGTTTCTGTGACTATGGTCATATCACCCATTGGCTAACTCGTTGTCCAATGGTGAAGATTATCAAGTAATGTATACAAAACCCCACATACCGGTTGTAATATGGTGATTACAAAGACTTAACCCCTGTAATTATAACTTTGAAAATAAACATGCTTTTGAAAGTAATTTGGTAAAAAGAGAATGACTCACATTGCAGATTTAACAGAGCTTATTCTACTGATTAGCTTTGATAACCTAGTTTAAATAATCAGGCACACAAACTAGGTTAGTAACTTAATACAGCATTTACGATAACTCACGAGATTAAAACCTTCACAACAAATGACAAAGTGCGATACTTAAACATCCATCGATTTAACGACGAATGACAAAGCATAAGCCCTAATGTGGGCAGCACTTAAACATCCATTAGATAGTTTAATCGATCGGACATTGAATCGTATCAGCGATCGAGTTATTACCCTGGTTGCGGCAGCACTTCGTGATCAGTGTGTGTTTTGGGACTGTTTTGATTATAACTCAGCGTACAATTTGAAATTGAACGTCGAACGAACACTCTATTGCATGAAACATACGCTACTATTTATACTTGAAAAATGCCCCCCTCGCGCCACGCGAAAGGTTCCCTTGCGCGCGTCGCGTGGCGCGAGAGACCCTAGTCTATCATAGGCTTGCTTTGTGTCCCAGTAGCTTAGCTGAGTTGGCCGTTTGATCAATTTCGCAATACACGTAAAACTGTGTGGATATTACCGAGTAGGGTTTACCCCCCCCCCCCTGAGTTTTAGGGGCCCTGATCCTGATTCCGAGTGTTCTGAAAATTTTAGGGATTATGCAGAATCACTTGGGTTTCTCAATTAGGGTTTCCTATTGGTCCAATTAAAATAATAAATAGTACTTTTTGATGAGAGTTGTTACATTTTCCCTACCTTAATAAAAATCTCGTCCTCGAGATTTACTGGAATAAGTGAGGATACTTTCGCTTCATTTCTGATTCCAGCTCCCAAGTGTATTCAGCTCCTCTCTTTGAATCCCATCTGACTTTGACTAAAACTAGTCATTTGTGTTTGAGAAACTTGATCTTTCGATCCTCAATTTGAAGAGGTTTCTCAACAAATTTCAACTTTTCGTTTACCTTTATATCTCGAAGAGGTATTACCAATGATTCATCTGATAAGCATTTCTTGAGATTGGATACATGAAATACATCATGTACTCCAGATAATTCTTCTGGTAGTCGTAAACGATAAGCAACTGGTCCTATACGTTGGATCACTGAAAATGGTCCTACGTACCTTGGACTTAGCTTTCCTTTCTTTACGAATCTAACTACTCCTTTCCAAGGAGAAACTTTCAATAGTACTTTGTCTCCAACTTGGAATTCTAACGGCTTGCATCTATTGTCTGCATAACTCTTCTGACGATCTCGAGCCGTCTTTAATCTTTCCTTGATTTGAGTAATCTTATCAGTCGTCTCTTGCACTATTTCAGGACCTGACAATTGACTTTCTCCTATTTCTGCCCAACAAACTGGAGTTCTGCACTTTCTTCCATATAATGCTTCAAATGGGGCGGTTTCAATACTTGAATGATAGCTATTGTTATAGGAGAATTCAATTAATGGTAAATGATCATCCCAATTTCCACCAAAATCTAGTACACATGCTCGGAGCATGTCTTCTAGAGTTTGGATTGTCCTTTCACTTTGTCCGTCTGTTTGGGGATGATATGCAGTGCTCAGATTTAATCGAGTTCCCATAGCTTGCTGGAAACTTTTCCAGAAATGAGAAGTAAAACGACTATCCCTATCCGAAACAATGGAGAGTGGAACTCCATGTAAGGATACAATTTTATCTACATACAATTTTGCCAACCTTTCCATACTAAAGGTTTCTTTCATTGGTAAAAAGTGAGCTGATTTGGTTAATCGATCCACAATTACCCAAATCGCATCATTACCTTTTCTGGTTTTGGGTAACTTAGTAACAAAATCCATTGTTATAAGTTCCCATTTCCATACATGCATTTCTAATTGTTGTAGCAGACCTGAGGGTTTCTGATGTTCTGCCTTAACTTGTGAACAAAAGTTCTATATCCTTTTTCATTCCTATCCACCAAAAGTTCTTTCTTAAATCTTGGTACATCTTATTGTTTCCTGGGTGCATAGTATACCTAGATTTATGAGCTTCCTCTAAGATCTTATTTCTTAATTCTCCCTGTTTCGGTACCCAAATTATGCTTTTGTGGAATCTCCAAATTCCATCAGCTCCCTTCTCTAATTCTTTTAATAGTCCTTTCATTCCTTCAGCATCATCCTTGATTGCTGTAGTTTGAACATTCTTCAATTGTTCCATTAAATCTATTTGTAGATTTAATCTGAGAGCACGAACCCGTCGTTGTTTCTCATAATACTTACGACTTAAGGCATCTGCAACTACATTTGCCTTTCCTTCATGATGCTGAATATCACAGTCGTAGTCACTTAAAATTTCCATCTGTCTCCTTTGCCTCATGTTTAACTCTTTTTGCCCAAATATATATCTTAAACTTTTGTGGTCTGTGTAGACAGTAAATTTACTTCCGTAAAGATAATGTCTCCAAATCTTAAGTGTAACACCCTAGTTACTAATTAACGATTTTGTATGTAATTACCAACGATTAGATGTGTAGTTAAGACTACACATGCTATAAAAATACGGGTTTATTAAAACTTTTACAAATCATGAGTTATTCTACATCACGTGATCATATGTTTAATCCTTATGTATCAAAGTCAAAACTAATGTTTTAATGGTTTTGACCCTAGGTGATTTACAACATGGCAAAGTGCGGAAGCGTGTATCTATATCGTGTTCGGTTCTTCGTTGAGCTTGATCGTCTTCCGGCATCCAAGGTGTACCTACATTTCATAAACATGAAATGCTTTAGTCATATAGGACTTAAAACGTGTCTAAACGAGTCCGAGAAACAATTGATAACAAAAACAAAAATTTCAACCTGACCTCCACCGTAAATTACGGTGGCACCGTAATTTACGGTGGCCACTGGTTTTACATGCCCCTACCGTAAACCAGTAGGGGGCCACCGTAAGGCTTTTCATCTCCACCGTAAATTACGGTGGCACCGTAATTTACGGTGGACCCTGCATCCAGTTTTCCATTTTTGCCTTAATTTGACACGAAATCTTCCGTATCTTTCAAACCGCTTGTCCGTTTGGCCTACCGTTTCTTCCTACGTGTTTGTAATTTGATTCTCCATCATTTGGAGTTAAAATCCGACATTCGGCTTAACAAAATTTAAGACTTCTAAGTCTTCGGCTTATTACCCTTTATACCAAATTTTGACCCGGTTATGCATTTTATCAAACAAACGTATTTATTTAATTCCTATATTTCATACACTTCATCAAATAATTGTGATATACCATATTAGGTTCTAATCATAGGTTTATTACACAAATTAAACCCGTTTTCACTAGTATGCTTATTTTGACCCGTTAAGGATATTTTAAGCACTTTTAAGCTCAATTTCGCTTTCATTCTAATCTAGCGTTGTAACCTATATCTCTTATCTAGTACTCTTCCATCAAAACTAAATGTGTGTTGGATTTAAAGTAGATATCTATGTGTTCCGAATTTATACCTCTTGAAATATCATTTTACGGCAAAGACTCATATGGAGTCTTTTGGCCCAAGAATTACATCTTTCACTACCCGTACTCGTTCTAAACTTTTGTTTAATCATAAGACTCCTTTCCAAACAACCTCTAAGAGTTGTTTGTTCAATTTAGCCTACAAGGGCGTTTTGGTCGATTTTGGTCCTTCTTTTACAATGAAGGGATATCACCAATTATTCGACCAAATTAGCACTTTTACATACATCATAAATAAGCGTACCCGGCTCGAATCAACAAATAGACCCGATTTTAATACCTTGCTTTATATTCGCTAATTAAGAACGATGCGAATATCCATTGGATATCTATTCCTGTAAGCATATGACTCGACAAAAGAATCATTAGTCTATATAGTCAAAAGGTGTTGTCTACACCTTTTGACCCGTTTGGCCGAATTGACCATTTATCTTTGCGAAATGATATTTATTATCATCTCCTCTACATGACTCTTCCCGTTTAACACCGTACGGTAATTTTAAATATAAACCGTGTATTTCTTTCGACATAATATGACCAATTTATCGATTTACTTCTTTTTAACCATTATTATGGTTTCTATCATCTTTGATTTTCTTGTTCCGTTCGACTACACGACGGAACATCATATTTCAATTGTTTAGATATCTCATTCATAATTTATATGATAAGAAAACATTCCACAATTTAAGACTAGTGTAAGATATACTTACCTTGCATCCGAATTATGCTTTTCCGCCATTCTTGCTTCGTTTGACCCGCTTCCTTTCCAAGCCTCCACCTAGCTTGTCAAGCGTCAAACTATCATCATAATTCGTAAGACGGTTATATTAGTCATCATTAATTATGACTATTCCATCTTACATATTTTCTATCACAATTACCATTCGATCTTATTAATGGTCGGTTTGACTATTTAAAAGTCAAATCACCAATTAACACATATGATTGCACTATCAAGTTCACAAGACTCAATTAGGCACATTATCAACACTTAGTTCTCATTTAGGCATTTTAACAAACACCTAATGTGCATGATTTTACATATTTGCAAATTGTGATCAATTACTCAAACTTGCAAATTGTTCAAGTATCTTGTTCCTACTAGCAACTATGATGTTTTTAAACATGTGTACATCATCATCTTTACTACATAATCAAAACCCACTTGACACATGAGTGTATGATCATGGATTCACAACCATGAACATCAATTCAACAAGTACATGACTAGGGTTTACTCCTAGACATAGTTTCATCACTGATTTCATCCAAACAACAAACATGCAAGTTCAGATTCGAGTTCTCTAGGTTTGCTCAGAATTTCAACTAGAGATTTCTCAAGAAATTTACATACCTCATGACTCCTTTTTCAATGGAGATCAGTAATTCATACTCGGATTTTGATTTGGACTTGATTTGCCCCTTCAATTTGATGAAATTGTGTTGATTAGGGTTTGACCCTTCTTGGTCGCCCCTGAGCTCGATCCAGAACACACACTGTGTGTGTGTTTGTGTTTGTTTTTATTAAATAACTTTTCTAGTTATCCCGCTTTAACCCCTCGTGTTTGGTTCGTTATTAAGTAGGCCACAACCTACTTATTTCTTTTAACAATTTTCCCACTTATTAACTAGGTTAAATATTCCTAGTTAACTTAGCGGGTTCGGGAATATTTATGACTAAGTTTATTTTAGGTCCCGTTAACTCGGGCCTTCTAAGCTTTTATTTCTTAAAAGCTTTTATTCACTTTTTATTTATTATTAGGATTAATTATTTAAATCCTAATATTTACCGGGTAAATTTTTACCACTAAAGGTATTTTACCCGTCTTTACTATTAACGTGGTTTGATTACCAAAGCCGTTTTCGGGGTGTTACATTAAGGGCAAAAATTACAACTCCTAATTCTAAATCATGAGTGGTATAGTTCTCTTCGTGCTTTTTCAACTATCTTGAAGCATACGCAATCACCTTTTTGCGTTGCATAAGCACACATCCATATCCTAGTTTTGAAGCATCACAATATACCTCAAAATCTTCAGTTCCTTCTGGTAAGGCTAAGATTGGTGCATTTGTTAATTTTTGCTTTAATATTCTAAAGGCTTCTTCTTGCTTTGGTCCCCATTCAAACTTAATCGCTTTACAGGTTAGCTTAGTTAATGGTACGGCTATTTTGGAAAAATCCTTAATAAACCGTCTATAATACCCAGCTAAACCTATAAAACTTCTTATTTACATTGCTGTTTGTGGAACCTTCCATTTGGTAATTGCCTCTATCTTAGCAGGATCTACGTGAATACCTTCGTGATTCACCATGTGTCCTAAGAATTGCACTTCTTGCAACCAAAATTCACACTTCGAGAATTTGGCATAAAGCTTTTCTTTTCTTAACAAAGTTAAGAGTGCATGAAGATGTTCACAATGCTCTGTCTGACTTTTGGAATAAATAAGTATATCGTCTATGAAAACAATTACAAATTTATCCAAATATGGTTTACAGATCCTATTCATCATGTCCATGAATGCAGCAGGTGCATTTGTTAACCCAAAAGGCATGACTGTAAACTCATAATGATCATACCTAGTTCTGAAAGCAGTTTTAGGTATGTCTTCTTCTTGTACCTTCAATTGATGATATCCGGAGCGTAAATCTATCTTAGAAAAATATCTAGCCCCCTGAAGTTGATCAAACAGATCATCAATCCTAGGTAATGGATATCAATTCTTAATTGTAACCTTATTCAGTTCTCTATAATAGATACACATTCTCATTGAACCATCCTTTTTCTTTACAAACAATACTGGCGCTCCCCATGGGGATGAGCTAGGTTGTATGAATCCCTTACTTAGTAATTCATCTAATTACATTTTTAGTTCTAACGTTTCTGTGGGTGCTAACCGATAAGGTGCCTTGGCTATCGGTGTAGTTCCTGGAATTAGATGAATCCTAAACTCTACCTCCCTATTTGGTGGTAATCCCGGTAAATCTTTTGGGAATATATCTGGATATTCTGAGACTACAGGAATTTCCTTAAGTTCTTTACCCTTAGTACTAATGATTACTGAAATCATATATACTATTCCTTGTTTTCGTTCATAATTAGCAACTTTCATTACTGATATGAACTTTATGGGTTTACGTGGTTTATCTCCTGTAATCCTAATCACTTCTCCGGTGGGTGATTGAATTTCTATGGAATTCTGATCACAAAGGATTCTAGCATGGTTGGTTACTAACCAATCCATTCCTAATACAACATCAAATTCAGCTAAATTCATCGGCAACAGTTTTGCAGAGAATTTATGTCCTAAAAGTTCTATGTTTTCTTCTTGCAAAACTTTATCTATTTTAACTGAATTTCCGTCTGCCGTTTCAACTGTAAAAATCTGCCTAATATTGGTTAAAGGTAAATTAAGAGCTTGGCAGAATGAAGTATTTATAAAACTTTGGTTTGCACCAGAGTCAAATAATACTTTGGCGTAAATGTTGTGAACTAAGAACGTACCCGCTATCACATCTGGGATGAGTTCTGCTTCTTGAGTGGTTAGTTGAAATGCCCTGGCATTCTTCTTAATAGTTCCGTCGGTCGCCTTGGTTTTGTTGTCTACTGGTTTGATTAATTTAGGACATTCTGGTTTAAAATGTCCTTTTTCTCCACAGTTATAGCAGATCGTTGTTTTCTTTCTGCACTCTTCTTCCCGATGTCCTACCATTTTGCAAAAATTGCAGGTTACATTACATCTTCCATAATGTTTTCTTTTGCAATTCTTGCAGAATGGCATAGTTGAGGATTTTCCCGTTCCTCTTCTGTTAAAATTGCTATTATTACCCGTACGAAATCCTTGGGTAATTTTCTGAGCTAATTCCTTCTTCCTGTTTTCATCTTGGGTGCGTACTAGTTCGTCAGTTAGGGTATTAACTAATTCCACAGCATCGTTAATAGTGCGAGGTCTCGCAGCTTTAACGATGTTGCGGATTTCACTAATCAGTCCCCAAATGTAGCGAGAAATGAGTACCGGTTCTGGCGAAGCCAACGTTGGTACTACTCTAGCATATTCAAAGAATGTCGAAGTATAACCGCGACAATCTACACCCATCATCCGATGATTTAGAAACTTATTTGTCATCTGTTCCTTTTCATACTTGGGACAGAATTTTCTTTCTACAAAACCCTTAAATTCTTCCCAAGTCATGGCATAGGCTATTATTCTTCCTTTTGATTGTAACACAGTATTCCACCATTCGAGTGCTCCTTCCTTGAAGAGATTTGATGCGTACATGACCTGATCATCTTTAGCACATTTACTTATTGCAATGACTGCTTCGGTTTTCTCTAACCAACGCAGTGATGCAGTTGCTCCTTCATTGCCTGCAAATTCAGTGGGTTTACAAGCAAGGAATTCTTTGAAAGTGCAACCAGGCGTTGCAGTTTTCATTTTCTTAGGAAATGGAGCTTGATGTGGTTCTGCATTATGATTGACATGATCATTGCCTCCGTTTACACTATTACTGAAGTTATCTTCAGAAATACATTTACTAGGAACTATTTGTTGCGGTTCGATTGGATTCTTTACAGCAGCAACAATGGCTGGAATAACATTGGCTATCCCTTGAGCAACAATATTTTCAATATCTTGTCTAGTCATATATTGATCTCTTGGATGTTGCTCAGACTGATTAACCTCATTTACTGGTTCGTTACCAATGTTTGCCATCTGATAATTAATTTTATATAAATAATTAGTATAAATACAAATATAATAAAACAGTTTACACATAATCACATTAACATGTATAATAAAAAATTATCGATTTCACAAGTTTCATTTCTATATATTATATTATGCCTCGTACACACGATTATCATACAACGTTTTATTGTTAAGTTATTATACATACTGGTTATTATGATTATTTATTAACAAATATTCCTGCAAACTCCCATTATCTGGTCAGCTAATTTCTTAAAAACGACGCTCCCTTTCGTCATACTTCCAAGTAACTCTTTCTCCCACATCCCTAATCCGATTTCCTGCATCAATTAACTCTTCGCCCCAAAGACGAAGTTCAGCCAGATTCTCCGGGCTCATAGTTGGATATAGTGGAGGTTCTGGGTCAACTTGTGGGAAAAATGTATCAGGGTTGTTTAAAAGATTTTGGTATTGCCAATCAGTTGTCCACCATTCATCTAATTCTACTGGTAGTGGTTGGGGTTGGACAATAGGATCTGGAATAGCAGGTTCCAGATTGATTGGAATTGGAACTTCTAGTGGATAGTGAAAAAGATCTTCTTCAGTAAAGATAAGGTTTGGATTAGCTGGTTCAAGGTTTCCATCGGCAGGTCCGGTGAGGTCACTCATTACTAGCTTATGATCTAAAACTTCCCAGGGAGTCATTTTCTGTTTCTGTCTAGAACTTTCTCCGACTTCTCTTTCTGTTTTCTTAAAACTCTTCTCAGCTTCTATCTCTACTTGATTAATATTTTCCTCAATTTCTACCCCCTTTTCTTTATCTTTTGGATCTTCAGTTTTGGTAACCTTTCTTGTTGCTGGCTTTTCCCTTCGTACACGCCTCCAGCCCACAAATCTGCTTCTTTTCTTGGTTTTAGGTTTTGCCAGTGGTTTGGATTGAAATTCCATGGGTTCTTCTTTATCAGCGAAGTAACCGGTGAATTCCTTGGAAACTTCTATCTTAACGGGATAGAGGTTAAGATTTTCTAAACCTTCTGATATCTCATTCATGCTGTTTAGCATATATGCAAAATACATACCAAATGTTAAAATAAAATAACACAATTTTATAGATAACCCGTAAATATTATTGCATACATAAAACAACTGACAAGTAAATTATACTACGATTTACTGTAACTTATTTATTTACTAAATAAAGTTTCTGGAAAATAAAAGTACTAAAACTTTTGAGTATTTAGAGATTTGCATTTTCTGCTACTGTGGCTAGCATACAAAGATTTGCCCATTTCTCATCTAATTTGTCCTCCCAAGGTGATTTATTGATTAAGTCCTGGGTTTCTTGTTTAACTTTCTTCTCTCGGTTTTTCCTTATTTCCTCCTGACTTTTCCTAATAATCAAACTTCTTTTATTAGGAGAAAGTGGTTCCTCGTAATGTGCCTTACGGACAAATATTCCTTCTTCAGGAATTACATAAGGTTTTGTTTGGGATGAATTTCCCTTCTCGTTGGATGACCTATCTAGTTTAAGATAGATGTTTGACAGCTTTTGTTAACCCATACTGTAATTAACAAATAATCAGTTAATAAAACACATAATCACATACTTGGCAATCAGTAAAATTAAGTATTTCTAAATACTTAATAAGCTTAAATCAGTGGCTCTGATACCACCTTATTTCTGTCACGACCCCCGACCCGGTTTGACCCGTTTCAGGAGCCGCGGGACAGAAATCCCGTGGTATTTAATTAACAGCGGAAGTTTCATCAGGATCTTTTTCAAAACTGAAATATTTCCCGTTTATTTTATTTCACAATTCGGGATAAAACCCGGTAATTTACAATATTGAGATTTCATGAAGAAATCCTTTTATTTCACAAAACATGTTTCTTTATTTTATACTAAGCCACTTCCTTAAGCTGATAGTGCTTCACGGCACTTTTCCTGGATCACAACAGATCACCTGAAACATGTTTGAAAAAGGTTTTGTCAGCGGGAAATACTGAGTGAATCATTCTATTTACTAAAACGACACATTTGTTATAATTTGCAGTATTAAGAGCAATTACAATGTTTCAGATATCAACCAACTACCCTCGGTATTTGTCACTCGACTCGTTTCTGTGACTATGGTCATATCACCCATTGGCTAACTCGTTGTCCAATGGTGAAGATTATCAAGTAATGTATACAAAACCCCACATACCGGCTGTAATAGGGTGATTACAAAGACTTAATCCCTGTAATTATTACTTTGAAAATAAACATGCTTTTGAAAGTAATTTGGTAAAAAGAGAATGACTCACATTGCAGATTTAACAGAGCTTATTCTACTGATTAGCTTTGATAACCTAGTTTAAATAATCAGGCACACAAACTAGGTTAGTAACTTAATACAGCATTTACGATAACTCACGAGATTAAAACCTTCACAACAAATGACAAAGTGCGATACTTAAACATCCATCGATTTAACGACGAATGACAAAGCATAAACCCTAATGTGGGCAGCACTTAAACATCCATTGGATAGTTTAATCGATCGGACATTGAATCGTATCAGCGATTGAGTTATTACCCTGATTGCGGCAGCACTTTGTGATCAGTGTGTGTTTTGGGACTGTTTTGATTATAACTCAGCGTACAATTTGAAATTGAACGTCGAACGAACACTCTATTGCATGAAACAGACGCTACTATTTATACTTGAAAAATGCCCCCCTCGCGCCACGCGAAAGGTTCCCTTGCGCGTGTCGCGTGGCGCGAGAGACCCTAGTCTATCATAGGCTTGCTTTGTGTCCCAGTAGCTTAGCTGAGTTGGCCGTTTGATCAATTTCGCAATACACGTAAAACTGTGTGGATATTACCGAGTAGGGTTTCCCCCCCCCCCCCTGAGTTTTAGGGGCCCTGATCCTGATTCCGAGTGTTCTGAAAATTTTAGGGATTATGCATAATCACTTGGGTTTCTCAATTAGGGTTTCCTATTGGTCCAATTAAAATAATAAATAGTACTTTTTGATGAGAGTTGTTACAGATGCGTCCGCATCAGTTGCTCAAACTTCTGTTGTTGAGCGAACTGCTCCTGGTGATCATGACACCACAACCTATATTGTGAAACACACACCAGGAAAATGCAAAAAGAAAGCTGTCACATCCAAAAAGTCAACCAAAACCAAACAAAATAAAAAGGTTCATCTAGAAGATGAGATCCCAGAAGTTAATGCAGTGACAACACAAATGTCACTTGAAACCACTGCTGCTACTTTCTCACAGTTGTTGGAAAGATCTCAACCCATCCAAACTCCTCATGTATCCTCACAAAAGGATCATGTTGTAAGCACAGGGACACCACAATATGAAGTAGACCTTTTGATGTACGTGTAGTGTAATATATTTTAGGTGTATATTTTAAGCCATTTTACACTTTTTTAGCCAAGTTTTAAATTTATAAAACATGATATTTACTAACACTAAACACACATATGGGCAAGTGTACCCATCGTGGACGTAGTATAATGTTGGTAAGATACCGAGGTCGTCTAAGGACACAAGAGCTTTTAGTACCGGTTTATCCTCAACGTCTAATCAAATCAAAAGTTAGAAAAAGGTTTTTTAACTAGAAAGATAAAATTAACTAAAATGTTGAAAAATAAAATAAATATAAAAACAGATAGACAAGATGAATCACTTGGATCCGACTCGTGTGTAGTGTAACCTTTGATTATTTCCGCACTTTTGCACTTTTTAAGAGATTATCTTAGTTATTGTAGTAGGCCCCTCTTTTGAAGGTGACGTTACCCTCAACCCAGTAGTTTGAGTCAGCAAGGATACAATCCTAAAGGGTCGGATTATTGAAAGATAATTAATTAAGTTATTAATGCATATTGTGAAAGGCCCCTCTTTTGAAGGTGACGTTACCCTCGGCTAAGTAGTCTGAGTCAGCATGGATACAGTCCTAAGTAGCCGGGTTAAAGTTTTAATAGTAGCTTACTTATGAGGGGATCAAAGAGTTTGGACCCCCGCCATCCAATACCGGTGGGTATTGAAAGAGGTCCTACTAAATTTGACCCAGGTCCTTTGCAGGATCTATACACTGAACAATGGCAAGACTCTTACCAAACCGTTCCCTTAACCCCCGACCAGGTAACCAACATATCTCCATATAGACCGTGAAGATATGAATGGTGAAAATCTTTTATTTTATATAGACAGTAAAATAATGCCAAGACACCACGGACAAACGATAAGGAAGAATCACCTTCAACATAAGAAACTAGTTATTAAAGTCATTAATATATAACCAAATAAAAAGTGCGAAAATATTAAAAATAAAAAGTATTACACTAAACACTCGTCTTCACCAAGTGATGTAAGAGACTTAGGCAAACATGGCCTTTGATTGTCAAGAACTCATACGATCAATCTTGGATCCCGAGACGACTCACACACTCTATGATGGATGATGGATGATGGTGGTGGCTGATGGTGTTGTGATGGTGGTGGTGGGTGGGTGAAGTGTGAGAGAGGTGGTGTGCCAAGGGATGGTTTGCAAATGAGCCAAGCACCCCTATTTATAGCCTGAACAGCAGCTCGGGCACGGCCCCGTGTCCATCCTTATTCTCTTTCTTCATTAATTGCAGCTTGTCTGCATTAGTTGACCACGCCCCCGTGTGCAGAAGCGTATCTGTACTATCAAGATTTGCCTGGATTCTGCGAATCTTATAGTTGACAACGACCCCGTGTCCGCTGAGCACGGCCCCGTGGTGGGCGATAGAAGCTTCTGCAACTTTGTCTTTTCTGCTGACACTTGGACACGCCCCCGTGCTCACTGAGCACGGGGCGTGTTCATTCTTCTGCTCTCTTGTTTTTGCTTGGGAAGATGCTGTCGGGGGGTCGGGCATGCCACACTTGTTCCTTTTCTTGTATTTATGTTAGATTTAGCTGCCTTTTTGCTTCTTTTGTTCATTTGAGCTCATTTATTCCTGAAAATACAAAAGGAAGACAAAAACACACTTTTTCCAACATTAGTACTTAAAAAAGAGTTAGTTTTATGCCACAATTGATGTAATTTATATGTTGCATTTTGTGCACATCAAATACCCCCACACTTGAATCTTTGCTTGTCCTCAAGCAAAACTCTTTATAATGTGGCTTTACACTCCCAAATGGAATGGGTAGAAGAGAAGGTTTTTGGGCTTGTCATAGAGTGTCGGGATTTCCAAGATTCTTTATTAAGTTTTATTTTTATTTATTTACAATCCTATTCGTCATGATTTATTAAAAACGTGACATAAGATAAATTACTTATTAGGGCATAACATGCCTTTCTAAAATTCCATTTGTATACAAGTTCACATACCTCACGGGGGATCACTCAACACTCGGCCGAAGATGTATTTTAGTGAAACACTCGAGAGCGGCATGGAACTTACTCTTACCATAAGCTTGCCAAGCAATCAATTCTCCCCCTTTTTAACTATATACCTTTGTAAATATCAAGAGCACTTTTTGGGTGAAGGGTTAGGCTTGGGTTAAAGCTAGGTGGTTAGGTTAGTGGTTAGTAAAAGGGCGAAAGGCGTAAAAAGCGTCAGTTTTCTTGAGACTTGATATTATTTTGTAACTTTTTATTTTGATGAAGCATTTCTTCAAACAAAGTTCTTTTTGATAAACTTGTTTGTTTATTCCTTTTGGCTTCATCATGATCATTTTTTTTATAAGCAAGTCATAAGAAAACCTGAGCTTTGTTACTAAAATAAAGGGTTTAAAATAAAAAAAAGGGTTTTGGTGGGTAAAAGGGTGTTTGTTTTAGGTTAAGAAATGAAAAGGTTTAGGCTCAAAGGGGCTAACTAGGGGGATTTTGGGTAGGTGAAAAAAAGAAAAATAATGGTGTAGAAATAAAAAGGGTTAGTCCTAATGCCTCCATCATTTACTTACTCGGGTTTAAGTTGGTAAGGACCGGGAATGGATTGTTGTGGCAAGTTCTAGAGTCGTAAGAACCAAGCGGCTATTCACACAAGAAACGAAAAAATGAGCATTTAGTTTAAAGATATGCATTTGTATGCTCAATAAAGGCTCAAAACTCACTTTTTGTGGGAATGAGTTTTTATGTGATCAAGTATATATAATCAAATTTTAACTAAATTTGTCATGCCATTTCATAATTTTCTTATGTTGGTTCTTTTTATCACGACGCCATCAGTTGTAAATTTGTAAAAATATAACGTTTTTTTTTAGAATTTTGAAATTCCCAAATTAAACCTAGACAAGTAAAAAAAATGAAAAGTTTTTTGAAAAAATTTGGGGTGATTAGCTGTTCCAATAGAGTTTTGTGTAAGGCTTGTAATTAGGACTTGCAAAATTCAAGGTTTTAGCATTCCCCCCACACTTAAATTACACATTGTCCTCAATGTGTCCCAAAAATAAGTTTTTCGGTTGATCAAAATGTGTAAAAGTGGGTTAAAAACAAGATTTTATGTTACTGGGTAGCTGAACACGGGGTGATGTGGGCTGAGCACGGCCCCGTGTCCAGACTGCCAGTACCAAAAGTAAACAGAAGGTTGGGCACGAGGGCGTGTTCAGTGAGCACGACCCCGTGTCCAGTTACCTGAACTGGGCATTTTCTGCAGATTTTCGGGCACGGGGTGTGTTGGGGTGAGCACGGCCCCGTGCTGAACTTGCTGTAATGAAGAAAAATTATCGGGAGGCTCTGTTTTTGTGCATGGGGTGTGGGTTCAAGTTTCCCTTAGTAACCTCCACCATTTCGAGTGTGTTTTATTCCTGAAAAGTAAAACTAAACTAGAAAACATAAAAGTTAATCTAAACTAAAACTAAGGATAGTTCCGCGGAATGCCTCCGTGGTGCGCCACGTTTATAAGGGTCCTTGGCTAGACCCACCTTATCGGGTGGTTCTGGCTCATCTTCAATTAGGGGGTCGTCATTGCCGATTGGATATTTCATTGATCGTTCAATATCGACACATTTTTTAAATGCCCTAATTGAATATGTAGGTTGTTGTACTTCCGATTTTTCAAAGCTTCGTGGGTTTTTACAAAAGGTCGTCCCAACACTAGAAGGGCGTCATCAAGGATGACAAAGTCGGTTGGGATTACCATTTGATTTGTTTGAACCAAGACATCCTCAACTATATCGATTGATTTTATCACTTTCCGATTAGATAGAAAAATGAGTATTTGAAGTGGAGAAAAATCACTAATACTTAATTTTTCGAAAATGTAATTAGGCATTATGTTAACACAAAGATCTTTATCAATCGTGATATTGCTAATAAAGGAATTTTGAGAAAACATGGAACCGGTGTAATGTTGATTTCAAATGGATCTTCTTTCATTAGCGAAGTTCGATCGTTAGTTAACTTAATACTTACCATTTCTTCAATTTTAGTGTTAGTGTTTAACTCTTTTAAAAACTTAGCATGAGTGGGGTACTAAATAATGATTTTCAAAAGAAGGTGACAAGAGATCAATTTCTTCAAAATTAGACTCTTCTTGGATTTTAACGTTGACGAACTCACCTTTTTCGTTGTTTAACACATGTGTCGGTTTTTCACTTATTTGTTCTTCCATTTTTACCTCTTCAACTATTTCTTCGTTATTATTACAAGTTAATGCTTTTCTTGCGCGGGACTCCTCTTCCCTTGCGTGAGATTCTTTTATGTAACGTTCAATAGTTTTAAGGTGTCCTAGTATCTTTTCGGTTACTTCAGTCATAGAATAAGGATCGGGATCCTCAAAGCTTGAATCCGGATGTACGATCCTTGGTTCCTCATAATACTCATATGAAGTAGATGGTTCGTACCATTGTTCTTCATTGTAAGCATATGATGGATAAGGGTCGTAATTTTGTTCTTCATAATACTCATATGAGGTGGGTTGTTCACGCCATGGTTCCTCATAATAAGCATATGAAGGTGGTGGCTCATATCTTGGTTTCTCAAAGTATGAGTATGAAAGCTCGTACCTTGGTTCATCAAAATATGAGTATGAGGGAGGAGGTTCATACCTTTGGTCTTCATAGGATGTATATGAAGTTGATGGCTCGTACATGGGCTCTTCATAGTAGGTGTATGAAATGGATGGTTGAAATAAGTTACAATATTGAACCGAGTGCGGGTTACCACAATTAGTGCAATAGTCTTAGGGGTGTTCAAGATCGGATAATCCGCTTTTAGGATATCCGAAAATTTAGGATATTGAATATTGACATCCGAATCCGAAATTTCGGATATCCGATTTTCGGATATCCAAAATTTCGGATTCGGATATCGAAACGGATATCCAAACTTAAAAAAAACAAAAAATCTGTTTTCTAACTAGATCAAAACTAAACTTGTTTCGTATCCAATTTTCCGAGTTTATAACATCTAAAACATTCAACAAACTGATAATAAAATCCAAGCTTAAAAAGTTCAAATTTTCAAAACAACACAACATATTCAAAACAATCCAAAGTTTTATACAACTAAACATTCAAAACAAGACATAAATTAAAGTAGTTCTTATAATAAAAACAATAAACCCAGCCACAAGCGCTTGTAAACATCCAATATTCATCCCTTGTAACCCTGTAAACCTGCGATAACATAACATATATTATATAAGTGAAATATATTTAAAACCTTAGTAAGTTTTTTGTAGATTAAATTTTGTAATCATTTTAAAATATTATTTGGTTGTCTGATTAATCTTGTTTAATTAAGAAAGAGACTTTTCCCCCAATTTTTAACCACCTGCATCACTTGCTTTCTTTGGTTAGTTTCTTTGAAGAAACATAGTATGGTTATGCAAATAATTTGAATTTTTTTGTACTCGTTAATGTTTTATCATTTATGCAGAAACTAAACAAACAGTTTTGTATAAATCAATTTCCAATTTTTGAAACATTCCAACTCCTGGTAGGGTTGGAATTTGCTAGAAAATCAAACAAAATCTAAACAAACAGTTGTGTATAAAATCAATTTCCATTTTTTCTGATTTCAATCCTAAAAATCGTTACTTTTTTAACATCTATCTAAAGAATACAAGATTCTTCAATCAAGAAACAAAATCAAAACCCTAAATCCTAATTTCACATACAAACATCAAGAACAAACTCTACAAACTACAAATCAATCTAGAAACTGATGAATAACCATTAAAATGTTAGATTTGTTACCTTTTGTAATAGAAATTACAAGTTTCCTGATGAAGATGTGAACTCAAAAACCACCAAGTATCTACAATCGATTACCATGTAGAGGTTAGATACTGATATACATCTAAAAAAATCCGAAATTTACTGTTAGATACTTAGATATAGAATGTAAAGATGAGAAATCGAACCAATGGTGTAAACTGAACAAGTATCCGAAATCGTAGACTTGTAGGATTGTGAACTGAAATCGAACCAATGGTGCGACAGATGACGAGGAGAGCAGATCGGCGTGGACTGTGAACTGAACAACAAGGGGGCGACGTTATGGACAACTGAAGAAGAAACCCTAATTTTTCAAAATATGCGTATACTTTATCATATAATGGCTGGTGTATTATTTCTTAAATGGGTAAGGGTCTTTACCCAAAAATAAATGGGTAAGGGCCATTAGTATTGGGCCGTAATGCATAACCAAACCCATTAACATATTTTTTTTTTGTTTTTTAAGTTTCGGATTCGGATAATCCGAATATCCGAAAATTTCTAGAATTAGCATCCGAATCCGAACTTTCGGATTATCCGATTTTCGGATATCCGAAAATTCGGATATCCGAAATTTCGGATATTTCGGATATTTCGGATTCGAATTCAGATTCGGATTTTTTTGAACACCCCTAAATAGTCTTACCTATAATCATCCTCCTCATAGGTGTAGTTGTAGCCTCCTGAGTATTGATCCATAAGAATCACTCAACAGACCACAACAGAGTCTCGAGACCAGAAAACAAAAATAAAAACGGAAACAGAAGCTGGACACGGCACGTGTTCAGGGTCTGTATCTGGGCGTTTGAATTAAAGTTATTGGTTTTGTTCAGCACGGGGGCGTGTTCAGTGAACAGGGCCCCGTGTTCAGACTCTGTACCTGGGTCTTTTTATGAAAAATATGCAGCACGACCCCGTGTTCAGTGAACACGGCCCGTGTTCAGGCTACTTTAATGCAAAACTAAACTAAAATGCAGAAAATGTGCGCGCGTTTTGAAAAACTGATTAGGCCGTCGATTTTAAGCTTTCTTAAAATCCTTGTGTCCCCGGCAACGGCGCCAAAAACTTGACGTGCGTGTAGTGTAATATATTTTAGGTGTATATTTTAAGCCCTTTTACACTTTTTAGCCAACTTTTAAATTTATAAAACATGATATTTACTAACACTAAACACACATATGAGCAAGTGCACCCATCGTGGATGTAGTATAGTGTTGGTAAGATACCGAGGTCGTCCAAGGACACAAGAGCTTTTAGTATCGGTTTATCCTCAACGTCTAATCAAATCAAAAGTTAGAAAAAGGTTTTTTAACTAGAAAGATAAAATTAACTAAAATGCTGAAAAATAAAATAAAAATAAAAACAGATAGACAAGATGAATCACTTGGATCCGACTCGTGTGTAGTGTAACCTTTGATTATTTCCGCACTTTTGCACTTTTTAAGAGATTATCTTAGTTATTGTAGTAGGCCCCTCTTTTGAAGGTGACGTTACCCTCAACCCAGTAGTTTGAGTCAGCAAGGATACAATCCTAAAGGGTCGGATTATTGAAAGATATTTAGTTAAGTTATTAATGCATATTGTGGTAGGCCCCTCTTTTGAAGGTGACGTTACCCTCGGCTAAGTAGTCTGAGTCAGCAGGGATACAGTCCTAAGTAGCCGGGTTAAAGTTTTAATAGTAGCTTACTTATGAGGGGATCAAAGAGTTTGGACCATCGCCATCCAATACCGGTGGGTATTGACTATTGAAGGAGGTCCTACTAAATTTGACTCAGGTCCTTTGTAGGATCTATACACTGAACAATGGCAAGACTCGTACCAAACCGTTCCCTTAACCCCCGACCAGGTAGCCAACATATCTTCATATAGACCGTGAAGATATGAATTGTGAAAATCTTTTATTTTATATAGACAGTAAAATAATGCCAAGACACCACGGACAAACGATAAGGAATAATCACCTTCAACATAAGAAACTAGTTATTAAAGTCATTAATACATATCCAAATAAAAAGTGCGAAAAGATTAAAAATAAAAAGTATTACACTAAATACTTGTCTTCGCCAAGTGATGTAAGAGACTTAGGCAAACATGGCCTTTGATTGTCAAGAACTCTTACGATCAATCTTGGATCCTGAGCCGACTCACACACTCTATGATGGATGATGGATGATGGTGTTGTGATGGTGGTGGTGGGTGGGTGAAGTGTGAGAGAGGTGGTGTGCCAAGGGATGGTTTGCAAATGAGCCAAGCACCCCTATTTATAGCCTGAATAGCAGCTCGGGCACGGCCCCGTGTCCATCCTTCTTCTCTTTCTTCATTAATTGCAGCTTGTCTGCATTAGTTGACCACGCCACCGTGTGCAGAAGCGTATCTGTACTATCAAGATTTGCCTGGATTCTGCGAATCTTTTAGTTGACCACGACCCCGTGTCCGCTGAGCACGGCCCCGTGGTGGGCGATAGAAGCTTCTACAGCTTTGTCTTTTCTGCTGACACTTGGGCACGCCCCCGTGCTCACTGAGCACGGGGCGTGTTCAGCCTTCTGTTCTCTTGTTTTTGCTTGGGAAGATGTTGTCGGGGGGTCGGGCATGCCACGCTTGTTCCTTTTCTTATATTTATGTTAGATTTATCTGCTTTTTTGCTTCTTTTGTTCATTTGAGCTCATTTAATCCTGAAAATACAAAAGGAAGACAAAAACACACTTTTCCCAACATTAGTACTTAATAAAGGGTTAGTTTTACGCCACAATTGATGTAATTTATATATTGCATTTTGTGCACATCACATTTCATATGAAAGTATGTTTAAAAGTCCCTTTCCAAGGGCAATCACGCTTTCTACACCACAACCCTCGACTCAAGTTCCATCAACAATATTACCTCTGTTTGAAGCAATTGAATTTCAGAAAGAAAACAGTTCCTTTAATGCACACATTACTGAGAGTAGATCGCAATAAATGACTGTGTCTGAACCAATTCAATCTCCTATCCTACAAACAGTTGAGGAGGTTATCCCCGTTGAGTATTACGAAACTCTTGGTGGTAGTTCAAGTGGAGCAGCCACTACAACTGTTGAACCCATTGGTGATCAGTTGGACAGTAATCATTAAGACTTCCTTGAAGGGAACCACTGATGAGGTTACAACTGTAATCTCTGCTTCAGTGAGAAGTCCCAGAACGAAGAAAAAGGGGCATCTGTTTCTGATGATATGGAGACTTCTCCTATTATCAAAACAAATACAACCACTACAGGTGGGAATTCAGATGATCCTATTAAAGTAGGTGATGAATTAACTTATAAGGATTTGACGGTTAGAGTGTCTACCATTGAAAAAGATGTTGCTGAAATGAAAGAATTGATTAAGCAGATGAAAGAGCTTTTTAAAAGTCAACCTACCAGACAGGAAATTGCTAATGAGCTTTGGAATTCTATGCAACCCATCCTTCAAGCTCAGAGAAATTTGGCTGAAAGTAACCGCAATTTCAGTTTGGAATTTATCAGAAATTTGGTTGATGCCAGGTATAAAGACACACAAGCAGACATTATGAACATTAAGGAACATCTGTTGAAACTTACTGGCTCCACCTCTACATCAATCTTTGAGAAAGATGATGATGATGATAATGATACCAAAATGGGGAGAAAGATTAACTGAGAAAGTTGCCACCAGATTCAAAAGCTAATCCTACAGAAATTGTATCCCCTGCTCAACCTAAATCCCAACCTTCTCCAAAAAAACCACCACAAAAGAAGGAGAAAATATCTTCCACACCATCATCACCCATTTTGTCAATAGATGCTGGGAACACAAAAGTATCAGCAGATGATTACCAAACAGCTGCTGAGACACCAGTTGTTTTAGCAGAAGTTTGTCAAACATCTGCCATGATCATTTTCACTACACCAACCACTATCCAACCATCTCCAACGTCACAAAGATTTCCCATACATTCATCTTCACTACAAAAACATTCTCCTTCACCAGAAATCATCTCCATACGTAAGAGAAAAACTCATATCGATAGAATCACAAAAATGAACAATGATCCTCTGGTGAAACCAACTCCACCTAATTGGAAGAAAGTCAAAACAGTGGATTCAGATGAGGTATTGAAGTTTAAAAGAATGAGAGCAGAACTTGTGGCTGCTGGTTATGGTCCAGTTAGATCCATTGCCAGATGGTCTAAACTGAAGACAGTTGAAACCTACAAAAAGCTAGAAGAAGTTAGAGCTGAACATTCAAATGTTCTTCAAAACCCAGTCTATCCTACAACTACTGCTCTGTCTCTAAAAATCGGTACTCCGAAAAACCTTCTCTCATCATCTGATTTGTCTGAATCAATTGCAAATTTAGTTAGCAGACCACAATCACCAAACTCATCTTCAATAATTCTTTGCCCAAGAAAACCAACTGATCCAAAAATAGTAAAGTGGAAGTCATGCTCAAAAACCCAAGTATTGACTTTGATCAGATCAAATGGTAGTGTTGAAAAGATTAAAATGGATAGTGCATATAATCTGAATGCATACGATCTCCAAGATTTGTTGGACCTTCAACTTGAGAGAGATGATGAAGAAGACATGTTCTCCCTGGACTTTGAACTACAATTCAAAGGACAAATCAGGGAGATGTTGATGAGAAATAAAAATCAGTAATAAAGAAGGGTTTTCGTATCATCTGTTGTATAGGGAGATTGTTGGATCAGCAGCTGTTACATTGTTTGCAGTAGCATATTTAACGAGATCACAACATGTAGCAAATGACATGTTGCTGCGTAACAAATTGTTGAGTGAGGTTTGATCTGTGTTGTTTAGGCAGGTGATCATATGTTCTTAGTTAATGTTTGTTAAAGTTAAGTTGTATTCGAATTTTATTAAGTTTGTTAGACATCTTTTATATGTACTTATGTTTATAACAATTTACATTGTCAATGGGTAGATACTCTCTTTTTTTAATAAGAGAATGAATATAATCATATGTAACTGATGAATTTTATTAAGTTTGTTAGACATCTTTTATTAAGTTTGTTAAATATCTTTTATATTTACTTATAGTTGTCTTTTAGCTATAATAGATAACACATTTTTGTACAATATCTATACATGTATCTATATGTTCTATCAATATGTGTTATGCATGATTTTCTAAGAAACGACCCGTATTTACACACTGGTCTTACCGCTAGTTATTATAAAACAACGTCTTCTTTTAAAAGCCTTTATCGTTCCACCTGTCACTTGGTAAGAAAATATAAACCCCATAAAGCAAAATAGCTAACAACGAAGCAAATACGCAACCTAGGACACCGGTATCCACAAAATATTGTTTTTGACTCTTTTTAGTTTATTGATTTTTAAAGTTATTTTAATTTCCTCATCGGAGTGTATTGCAACTTTATTTTAACTAGAATTACAACCCGCCGCAATGCGGCGGTGATTCTTTAGTTATAACTAAGTCGATTTAGGACGTACACGTTATGTTGAACCTGTTAAACATGAAAAAAATAGACGATGTAAAAACGTTCACCTACACACGCACGTTGCGTCATGTTAACTTGCAAAATTTAGTAAAAACGCTAAACCAAAGACGCACGTTGCGATGTGTTAAGTCACAAAATTTAGAACGAAGCATAAAGCGAAAAAAATTGCGGAAAATGAAAACTATAAAGGACCAAAGTTGAAAGTAAAAAAAGTTATGAGGATAGATTGCAAAAGATAAAAAGTTTTGTGTTAAAAGTAAAAAAAAACAAATAGTTTTGGGTTAAAAGTAAATTTATGAAATACTTTTGGGTAAAAAGTAAAAAAATCAATTTTTTTTTTGAAAAATCCCCAAAGCCAAGGTTACAACAACCATATGCATAACCATTTTTTCTTTGAAAAAACTCCAAAGCCAAGATTACAACCCATAAGTAAAAAAAAATCAAAGTGGTTAAATCGCAAAAGATGGAAACTTTTGAATTAGAAGTAAAAAATCAAATTAATCAAAGGGGTTAAATTACCAAAGATTAAAACTTTAAACTTAAATTGTCAAAGATTAAAATTTTAGGGTTAAAAAAGAAACAAAGATTAAAAATTTTAAACTTAAATTGTCAAAGATTAAAACTTTAGGGTAAATTGTCAAAGACTAAAACTTTAGGGTTAAGAAAGAAACAAATATTAGAAGTTTAAACTTAAATTGTTAAACATTAAAACTTTAGGGTTAAAAAGGAAAATTTCCATTTTTTTTGAAAGACTCACAAAGCTAAAGGTACAACCTTTTATGCACATATAACTTGCTAATTTATAGGTTAACTAGCAATAACACCCGCGCGCGTTGCGGCGCGGGTACACTGTAAATATAGAATGGATTAGTCAAAATGTTATTTTATGCGTTAATCATATGAAAACGTACATTTCGACGTATCTGGTTGTGCTTAGTGTGACCTATATAAGCATTGCGATTGGATCAAAACATAAAGTAAATCGAGTTTATACCACACAATCATAACGTATTACATGTGATCCGACTCATACATCGAAAACATTAATGGGTATAAAGGAAAAACCGACACGTGTAATCAAAAGGGATTAATTAGAGCTTTTGAAAAAAAGGAAAAGCAAAATATGACTCCACTCGGTTCGAAACAAAATTTACGAAACATACATAAAAAACCACGAAAACAAATTGTATTTGACCTAACTCGTTTTCGAAAATAGTTTACGTTGAAGCGTATACTAACTCGAATTTATAGCAAAACGCACATAAAAATATGCATGTAAAAATGGTTTTTTTAAGCGAAAACGTATTATATTTGATCTGACTTATTTCTAGAAAACGTTTACGTCAAAAATAGAGCAATCGAATTTATACCGACACGTATATAAAAATATGCATGTAACCGTGCCAAATAGCACCAATGTCACATCACAGCTAGCGACCACCAACATCGGAAAAACTCGTAAAACTAAAATAAATAAAAAAGGAAAAAATAACACTGGACGAAAAGCAAACATAAAATCGTTGAACCACGTACGCCCGTTGCGGTGTGTTAATGCGAAAAAAATTAGAATGAAACGTAAAACGTAGAAAAGAATAAATAAGTAGATCTATGACACGCGCGTTGCGATGAATCCGTCAAACGGGGAAAATAGACGCGTTGTGATGCGCCTGTCAAACGGAATAAATTGACGAAAATACGTTGAACCTCACACACATGTTGAACCTAAAATGAAAAACTTACGAAAGATGAAAACTCTGGGGGACTAAAGTTGAAAATAAAAAGTGTTGGGTTTAAATTGCAAAAGATGAAAGCTTTAGTTTAAAAGTTAAAAAAGCAAAAGGGTTAATATGTAAAAAGGTGAAAACCTTTGGGTTAAAAGTGAAAAGTCAAATTTTTTTTGAAACACACCCCAAGCACATGGTACAACCTATTCAAGCCAAATGTAGTTGCTTATTTATATGTTATAATTAGAATTACCACCCATCGCAATGCGGCAGTGATTCATTAGTTATATAGTATCAAATTAGATAAAAGTCGAATATTTCTTACATGACCGTGAACCTGTGTGTAAAACATAAAAAGAATAACTAAATTGATCTCTGACTCGCGCGTTGCGACAAACTTATTAAACAGGGAAAATAGATGCGTTGCGAAAGGCCTGTCAAAAGGGAAAAAATAGATGAAAAAACGTTGAAACCGCACACGCACGTTACGGCGTGTTAACTCGAAAAATTTAGAACGAAACGTTAAACGGAAAACTTGCGAAAGATGAAAAGTATAAGAGACCAATGTTGAATGTTAAAAAATGTTAGGGTTAAATTGCAAATGATGTAAAACTTTGAGTTAAAAGTAAAAAAAAAATCAAAGTGATTAAATTGCAAAAGATATAAACTTTTGAATTATAAATGAAAAATCAAACTAAGGGTTTCAAATTACAAAGAATGAAACTTTAAGCTTAATTTGCCAAAGATTTAAACTTTAGGGTTAGAAAGGAAAAATCTATTTTTTTTTGAAAAACTCTCACAACATATGGTACAACTTGCATATGCATATATATGTTGCTTTTTTATATAGTTTATAATTATAATTAATCATACATACCTCCTTTCCATAATCATGAGAACCATAATAGTAATAATATACATATACATACCGATCTATAATATATAGTTTGTAGTATGAAGATGCTTAAGATGTTCTTCAAGTGGTTAAGGTTTCTAATATTATAGAATAAATCGATATAGATGTAGATCTACGTAGTTGTTTTTTTTTAAATGTATGCACACATTATGTGGCGAAGCTTGGATTTTTCGGCCGGGGGGGTGAAAACATATATACCCAAAAATTTCTATAGAATACCCAAAATTTTCTATAGAACCGGGGGGGTGAAAACGTATATACCCACAAATTTCTATACGAAAACTACATATATAACACTACTGAGCGAAAAATCCCGGGGGGCGGACGTCCCCCCCCGGCCCCTCACATGCTGCGCCCCTGCACACATATAAAACAGTCATAGTCGTAATAAACCGAATCTTTTAGGTTTTTGGTTTCTCGTATTTAAGGGGGTTTTTTTTTTAAATTGTATACCTATATTAATTTGAAACATAACCGAGCAACAGTCGCTTAACGTGACGGCGTCAGACTTTTGAACTTCACTGAAGTTTGGTTAGTGTTCACTTTTGCCCCTCCACAGCTTTTCATACGCCAACACAAGAGACAGATGACAGGACGCTCCGTCGTCGTGAGCGGCACCACGTCAGTTTCAAAAGTCTGCTCCACTCCTACATGCAGAAGGAGGATGGGGAATCCAGCGATGGTGTCGGCGTAGGCAAACAAGCGGGTCACCTCGGTTCCGACGCAAACGCCGATGATGGCTACGGTTCCTTTGCTAGACGACCATGACACCTACTGAAAGACCTTTTCTCGAGAAATCGGAAGTAAGGTCTTTGACCGTGGTGTTTTAGTGTTTCGACGGCGGATTTCTTGCCTTTTACTTCGATCAACTTCGATTTTTCGTTTTTGTCTTAGGCCACCAAACAGATCTGAAATGAGTTTAAGATGTTTAATCTGAATGGTTTTGGGTATATTTACCTACAAATGAACTATTAAAACATGATTAAACAGTTAATCATAGTTTAAACGGTCACAAAAAACTCTAGCCATCATTTTTTTGCAGGAATTGAGAAAAACCGAGGGAGTGGCGACGGTTCTGTTCTGCAGAAATCGTTGGCGACGGTGATTTTGTACAGGCATTAATAGGTCAGGATGATCATAGAAGACTACATGAGGGGCGAAATTTTGGTTTCGATGAGAACCTGCTACGACGACGGTGTCGGGGGTTGGGACGGGCCGACGGGGGTTTTCTTTGTGGTGGTGTTTCTTGGTGGTGAGGAGTGGAAATATTGGTTGTGGCCGGAATCGTTAACGTTAGTTTTTGTAAGGCTATGAGGTGTGGATAGAGCCCCATGGGGCTTTATAGGTGCCACATAGGATCCACGTGTGCCATGGAGCCCCCCTTTAATTTGGAGGGTGTGGATAGAGCCCCTATTAAACAAAATTAAAAAAACAAAACATTTGATTGGTTAAAAAACTAGTGGACCCCACCTGAATGGCGTTTCAGCTCGTTACCACCATGGCGGGCCTTCAATGGCGCCCCGCCCATTGCGCCGGAGGTGTGGTCAAATTTGGAGGGGGGCGCTATGGTGGTCTAGGTGGCAAAAGGGTGACGCCCCACACCCTCCAGCCTAATGGAGAATAATACTGTGGGACTCTGGAGTTGTTTTACTTTTTAGTGGATTTAATTTACATCTGCAAGTTGGAAAAAAAAAATAACCGTATTGAAAAGTGTAAAAGAAAACAAGAGCTAGGGATAAATAGAGTAAATTGAAGAGTTTTACATAAGACAATAAATTATTTATGTATATGTATTTTTTCAAAAGTGACACTCTAATTATTTTATGTCGTAAATTAGATTTGGTTAGTGGATGTACCAAATATAATTACCTATTACACTTTTAAAGGATTTTGGGTGTTGTTTTAGTTTCCTTTAAATTTTGACATAATTTTACCAACAACAAATACTATATTTACTTAATTGATTTCGATTGCAATACGTGATTAATCGAACATCCGTCGCAAAGCGCGGAAATTCCTAAATATTTTCAACAATGTTATATCACTCAAAAATGGAAAATTGGTTTTTAATAAACCAACCTTTGTCCCGTTGGTAAATAATAATCTTACCTACGTAATTGGTATACAATAATCCTACCTATCAACATGTTGATACTCAATGAACTTCCATTAACTTTTTTTAACTGAAGTTAGTTTTTAAGTTTTATTTATTACACAAACAGTCCCTGTAGTTGTAATTTACTAGTTTTAACTATTTTAAAACTAGTAAATTACAGTCCCTTGAGGTTTTTTTGTTTTAAAAAATAGTTAAAACTTGTAAATTACAACTACAGGGATTTTTGTGTAGTAAATAAAACTTAAAAATTAACTTCAGTTAAAAAAAATTAACGGAAGTTCATTGAGTACCAACATATTGATAGGTACGATTATTGTATACCAATTATTATTTACCAACGGGACAAAAGTTGGTTTATTAAAAACCAATTTTCCCTCAAAAATTTTATATTACATATTTTAATTGTTGAAATCTAGTTAGATTTAAAGTTTGTTTTGGATCGGCCGGATCTTTTGGGCGTCTGATATCCTCACTTGGATCTTTCAGAATTTTAAATAGGGCTATAAACGAACCAAACATTCGGCGAACAGTTCGTGAATCGTTCGGCGGGAAGTTCGTTTGTGTTCGTTCGTTTATTAAACAAACGAACACGAACAAGAAATTTCGTTCGTTTAGTTAAATGAACAAACACGAACAGAGGTGGCGTTCGTTCGTTTATGTTCGTGAACGTTCGGTAACTTGTTCGCTTGTGTTCGATAGTTAATTAGTGTTTTTAGTTTTTATATTTATTTAAATATATCAAAATTCTGACAAATTAAATATCTAATAAGTGTCGGTGTATTATATATTCTGTTCATGAACGATTGTTTGTTTTCGTTTGTTTCCATTTGTGTTCATGAACATTAGTTTGTGCTCATTTGTGTTTGTCAACGTTAGTTGTCTAAAATTAACAAACAAACACAAACGAACACGAACAAGTTCATTTCCTTAACAAACGAACACAAACATTAAATTCCGTTCGACAAGTGTTCGTGAACGGTTCGCGAACACGTATATTTTTTAACAAACGAACACGAACAAGATCTTGTTCGTGTTCGTTTGGTTCCTTTACAGCCCTAATTTTAAATCATTCTTGTGTTTCTAATTTTTATAGCATTAAATAATTGTAATATATTTTAATGACACAGCCGATGACACGTATGTTAGTAAATGATTAAAAGATTCGTTACAAAAAATATTATATTATATTATATATTATTAAATATAATATATATATATATATATATATATATATATATATATATTATTAGGGGTGGGCTCTATAAGAAACCCCATCTTTTTTTAAGAAACCTTAGAAACCCTAGATTCACTCTTGATTTGGTTTCACTTTAATAGATCAATGGCTCTCCTTTTTTGGTGTATATATTAGATTTAAATTAATGCATAAAGGGCATTTTTGGTAGTAAAAAAGACTTTTTGAGCATTGGAAATCAAAAACCCATCTGCCATGTTATACTGTCAAATCAAATAAGAGATTTCAAAATCATATCCCTCTTTCTCTCTCCCACTCTCTACTCACAATTATCACATCTCTTTCCTCCCCCACCCCACAAACGTGAAGAAGAACAAGAAGATGATGTTCTCATTTCAGAATTAAAATATCCACCTTCAAGATTTCAAGAAATACTAATCCCGGATTCAGTTGCAGAAGACGATGGTGGTTGCAGATCAAAGCATGATTCAGTTGCAGAAGACGATGGTGGTTGCAGATCTGGTGGTTGGTGGAAGGTGGTGACTGGTTCATTCTGGGGTGTTGGTGGTTGATAGCGGCGACAATGGGTGGTTGTAGAAGGTGGTGGAGGGTGGGTGGTTGGTGGCGCCGGAGTTCGGAACGTCGTCGGAGTCAAGATCTAGTAATGGTTAATGTTCTGTCTCTCTCTCCTCTCCTCTGTCTTCAATCAAGATCTAGTAATGGTTAATGTTCATGTATTTTAAATAAATCGAAAACTTTAGGATGAGATTTTGAATGAGATTTTTTGTTGGTTTGGTTGCTTGTTTGGGGATTTTGATCTTAACAATAATTGTTTTTTTTTGTTGGTTTGGTTGCTGGTTTAGGCTTTTAATTTGAACAGTAAGTGTTTTTTTTTGTTGGGTTGTTTGATTTACAGAAACAGACCCATACCATGTGTTAAGCACCTGTTAGAATGATATATAACGTGTGTTGATTTACAGAAACAGATCCATAAAGATATTCAATTGACAAGCTCGATGGATGTAGGCGACGTTAATGCGGGGACATTGAATAAGTCAACTCTTTTAGGAAAGAAGTTTTCGTTTGTTTATAACATGTGTTAGTGGTTCATGCTGTAACAGATCCATAAAGAAGTTTTCATGCTGTAACAAGTTTTCGTTCGTTATGCTGTAACAAGTTTGCACATTTTGGAATATATAACATGTGTTAAGCATCTGTTATAATTTTTTTGTAACCTGACATGTATTCATGTATAAGCTAGTGGTTTACAAAACACCATGATGTGTATATGCTGATCTAACATGTGTTACAATGTGTCTGTTCGGAACATGTAATTGATTAACATGTGACAAGGGTGAAAACAGTCGACGGGGGCGATGAGTTTAATGGTGAGCTTAGTTAATATCGTAATCTTGTTGTAACCCCACTTGTATACATATGATAACATGTAAGCATCCATTATAACCCGACTTGTATTCATGTATATCAAAAGTGGTTTGCAAAACACCATGATGTGCATATACTGATTGTAACACGTGTACAAGTTAATATGGAACATACAAGTTAATATTGTAACACCGTATACCTGGGATAACATGTGTTAAGCCTCGGTTATAATCTTGGTTTAACCCAACATGGTGTCATGTATAAGCTAGTGGTTTCCAAAAGACTATTAACTTGTATAATCTTGGAACATACAAGTTAATATTGTAACACCGTAACCCGACTTGTATTCATGTATATGAAAGTCACATCCTTTGGGAAAGAAGTCTTCGTTCATTTATAACATGTGTTGGTGGTTCATGCTGTAACAGAACACCATGATGTAACCTGCCATGTGTTCATGTATAACATGTGTTAAGCCCCTGTTATAATGATATATAACGTGGGAAAGAACTCTTCGTTCGTTTATAACATGTGTTTGTTTTGCACATTTTGGAATGTATAACATGTGTTAAGCCTCTGTTATAATCTTTTTGTAACCTGACATATATTCATGTATAAGCTAGGGGTTTACAAAACACCATGATGTGTATATACTGATCTAACATGTGTTACAATTTGTCTATTCGGAACATGTAATTGCTTAACACGTGACAAGGGTGAAAACAGTCGACGGGGGCGATGAGTTTAATGGTGAGCTTAGTTAATATCGTAATCTTGTTGTAACCCCACTTGTATACATATGATAACATGTGAGCATCCATTATAACCCGACTAGTATTCATGTATATGAAAGTGGTTTGCAAGTTAATATGTGTACAAGTTAATATGGAATATACAAGTTAATATTGTAACACCGTATATGGAACATACAAGTTAATATTGTATAACGTGTGTTAAGCCTCTATTATAACGTGTGTTAAGACTTCCAGAATGGATGCATAAACTCCAATAGTAACTTAATAACATAGTATACCTGATATAACGTGTGTTAAGCCTCTTTTATAACGTGTGTTAAGACTTCCAGAATGTGTTAAGTCCATACCGTTTTAACATCATGTACTAGACAAAACAAAATAAAAGTCTCACATTACATATTACTAGTAAACGAAAATACATAGCCCTAAGAATGGATGCATAAACTCCAATGATTTGTATGCACACCCATTTTGTATATACATATATATATAATTAAAAATTACATGTAAATATCTCAATCCGACTAATCCCGATTAATCGCTAGTCGGTACTCCACCGCCCGACCAGCGCCTATTTCAATAGTAACTGTAACAGCAGAGGTACAAATACGGGTGCCTCCAACAGAAAATGTGTTAAGTCTAGACCGTTTTAACATCGTGTACTAGAGAAAACAATAAGAGTCTCACATTACATATTACTAGAAAACGAAAATACATAGCACTAAGAATGGATGCATAAACTCCAATGATTTGTATGCACACCCATTTTGTATATACATACTGTAACATGTGTTACGCGCCTGACATGTATAACGTGTGTTAAGCCTCTATTATAACGTGTGTTAAGACTTCCAGAATGGATGCATAAACTCCAATAGTAACTTAATAACAACATAGTATACCTGATATAACGTGTGTTAAACCTCTTTTATAACGTGTGTTAAGACTTCCAGAATGTGTTAAGTCCATACCGTTTTAACATCATGTACTAGATAAAACAATAAGAGTCTCACATTACATATTACTAGTAAACGAAAATACATAGCACTAAGAAAATGGTGGAGCTTCCTTTGACAGTCTGCCTTAGCTTTTCAGCGGCTACCTTTGTTGCCTTAGCTTTTCAGCGGCTACCCTTGCTTTATTGTTTGGGCCGGTCTTGAAACGGTTTGTAAACATGTGGGTGTGCGTATGCCAGAGAAGTTAAAAAAATGTGTTTTCATGTTACACGTAACACGTGTTACGTTGTTCATGGGTTTCATGTCACATGTAACACATGCATGTCCGAGAAGTTCAAACTATAACACGTGTTAGTTGTGTTGTGTTGTAACATAAACATGGTCATGATCCTTGAGCATCTGATCCACGTTTAACGAAACCAACGGTCCTGAGAATTGGATCTTATTTCCCTTGTATCCATCACCGTCTAATAACAAAAAGATAAGATAACTGTTAAGTCGTTAACCAGACATAAATATTAACACATTCATAGCCCCAAACAACATCACAAAAACAGTTACTATTCATATCAAAAGCCCCAAACAAAGCAACCAAACCAACAAAAAACAGTTACTATTCAGATCAAAAGCCCAAGCAAGCAACCAAACCAAGCATAACTTTTTAACACAAAAATAAAAACCTGCAAATTACATAAACATTTACCCCTTTTAAGAACCATTTTAACAAAAAAAAATCATGTTTCATCTCTAAAACAACCATTACACAAAAACCTATTAACAACCAGGTTTTATGAATATTTTTTAATATTTCAAGTGTAAAAAATGGAACCAGACGTTGAATATCATCTTATAAAGTCCATACTCCATACCTATATCATTTTTAAATTCAATATTTTATTGGTTCAAATATTTAAGTGTAAAATAATAGAACCGTAAATTATAATCATCTTTCAAAAGTTCATACCTACATGCTCAAGTTATCAACTAACATAAACTCCACAAAATCATATTGCATAAAACTAACATAAACTCCATACGAAAAACCCAGAATCAAACATATGTTGCATAAAACTAAAAGAGTGTAAAACTCACAAATATCCAGATCTGAAACAACATATACAAATCATATTTTATATAAACTAAAAAAGTGTAAAAAACTCACAAATATCCAGATCTGTAACAACATTATGAAACATGTGGACAAACGAGATCTAAACGGAAATGGAACAAGATCTGGAAGGGGTTTTCACGTGGATCTGACTTCATATATTAACATCTTCATCACAAAACCACGTTCTTCATCAGGGATTGATCGATCTGATTTTTGTTCTTCATTTCGGTCTAAATTTGATTGGTAAAATGTTGGATTTCTTCATCAGGAAAAATGATACAAAAAACATGGATAAGAAAGTGAAATAAGAAAGAGAAAGTTTGATTTTTTGATGCTCTACAAATGACAAATAGAGAGTTGGTGATCTGACAAGAGGAGACAAGTGAAAATATAAAAAGACCAATGTGCCCTCAAAAGCAAAAAAAGAAATAAAGATGGTTGGGACACGTGGATAAATGTGGACCATGCATTGGGTTTGCAAGGTTTTCTAAAATTAAAGGGTTTTTCATATAACATTACCCTATTATATTATATGGGGACCGCTAAAATGAGAACCACCTCGAGTTGTAAGAACCGTAAGAACTACACAGTACGGGGCGAGGTGGACCAAATTTTTTTTTTCACAAACGTAGATGCGTGTATTATAAACACATTTGTAAAAAAAAAAATTCAAAAAAAAAATGTCGTGTGTGTAGTTTTGAGCATAGTCACAGAATTCGTCCAAAAATCCACGAATTTCGTTTTGGTACGAAACGTACCATCCGGAATTCGTATCTGTATTGTTCGCTTCCAATTCGCGAATTGCGTACATCAAATCAGCGTTTTTTGTACATCAAATCAGCGTATTTCAGACATGAATTCAGCGTATGCAATTCATGAATTCATTCGATTCCGTTTTCTAAAATAGCGAATTTGTAGGTTAATACGTATTAGGGTTTGGAAACGGCGCTTATGAAAATACGTACAATTGGCGGGATTATAAAAACAGCGGGAAACACAGAGAATACGTATGGTACGTTTCCATAATTCTGACCAGTTACCAAATCCCAGAAATCCATAATCATGTTTATATATACGCTGATTTGTTACTCAATTTCACACAATCACACCTTCAATTTCACTACATTCATCCTCAATTTCACACCTTCACAATCAAATGGCTTTTGGGAAAAAAAGCAATCACAATGATGATCAAGAGACACATGTTAGCGAGACACAAGATTTCATAAACATTGATGATGAGGTTCAGGAAATATCGGCAGCAGGTGGAAGTCAATCGAAAAAACAAAGTGAAGAAACGTCTTATGATCCAACAAAGCCGCTCCTTAGTGAAGTAACCTACACGGGTGTTGGTACGTTTCTGCAGTGATTAAATTAAATAGTATGATTAAATCAGCATGCTTAAGTGCTTAACCATTAGTAATGCTGTTGTCAAAAGTCTGAAACTATTAGTTTATACTTTCAAAAGTCTTCTGTTGTATTAAATAATAGTCAAAAGTGTATTGCTGTTGATTTTTTACTTTGAAAATTATTTATGTAATATATAAACTAAGTATTGTTGATTAAATTAGTTTATAGTTTACGTTGCTTGAAACCATTAGTTTATAGTTTCAAAAGTCTTCTGTTGTATTAAATAATAGTCAAAGACTCAAAAGTCTATTGCTGTTGATTTTTTACTTTGAACATTATTTATGTAATATATAAACTAAGTGCTGTTATAATAGTCAAAACTCAAAAGTCTGTTGCTATTGATTAAATTAGTTTATACTTTCTGTTGCTGTTGATTAAACTAAATAATATGTCAAAAATCTTCTGTTGTATTAAATTATAGTATGGCGTATGCTGTTGTTGTATTAAATAGTATGCTGTTGTCAAAAATGATGTTGTTGTATTAAATAGTATTCGTAATCAGTATATTATGTGGTATTAATTCAATTTACTTGCTACAGGGAAGAGCAAGAATCCTGGCGGTAGTAAAACATGGGTTTGCAATCACTGTAAGTGCACGTTTACGAGCACTTACACAAGAATTCATTACCACTTTTTTGGGGCTGATGGAAAAAAAGCCGACATTAAAAGATGTTCGGTCCTACTTAGAGACCAGGAGAAGTTAAAAAGGCTTTTGAACAAGGTAAAAGAAGCAGAATCTGGTGGAGTTTCAAAGTCGTTAAAAAATTCGGTTCTATCGAAAAACTCATCCTCGAAGAAACGGCTTGAAGAATCATTTGCCATGTTAGAGAGAAACGAGGTAGATTTGAAGATTATTCGGGGTTTGTGTGCTAACGGGATCCCATTCAATGTATTACGCAACCCACAGTTTCTTGAAATGGTGAGTGCAATCAAGAAGGCACCAGATGGATACAAACCCCCGTCTAGTGAAAAAGCGAGAACCACATTACTTGACGCGTGTGTACGGGATGTTGAGAAGGAGCTAACACCGGTCAAAGACACTTGGTACACACAAGGAGTGTCGATCGTCTCGGACGGGTGGACGAATGTCAAACATAACCCATTGATTAATGTTCTCGCGGTAAATTCTCGTGGTGCCATGTTTATGCACGCGGGAGACTTCTTAGGGATAGATAAAAAAGCTGGGGTGATTGCTAAGTATCTTATTGAAGCGATCGAGAGCGTTGGATCAAGCAACGTGTTGCAAGTCGTAACAGACAATGCGGCTAATTGCAAAAAGGCCGGGCAAGAGATCGAGAAGGTATATAAGCATATTTTTTGGTCGCCTTGTTGTGTGCATACTTTAAATCTTATTTTTAAAGACTTGGGGAATGAGTTTTATTGGCTAAACGATACATATAAGAAAGGTAAGGCCATTGTTAAGTATTTTCTTAACCATACACATGCCTTATCAATATTTAGAGAAAATTCAAGGTTGGAATTGTTGAAGGTTGCAAAAACAAGATTTGCGTCACATTATATACTTTTGCGAAGGCTATTGGATTGTAGGGAGGCACTAGCCACTACTATCGTCCTCAATTCTTGGCGGGATTGGATGAAAAGGCTAGAACAGAGGGGGCAAACATCACTGAAACGATTAAAGATGAAGAGTTTTGGGAATCCGTAGAGAATATTTTAGCCATTACAAAACCTATTTTTTTGCTAATCAAGTTTTGTGATGGTGAAGGTCTTAAAATGGGTGAAATCTACGAAAAGATGGACAACATGGTTGGTGAAATCAAAGATGTTATGAAGGATAACAAATATTCAGGTTATTTTGAGGAAATTAATCAGATTATTTTGGCTAGATGGGATAAAATGTCAATCCCACTTCATTGTTTGGGGCATGCTTTGAATCCAAGGTTTTACGATAAACATTATCTACAAAAGTTGGCACCCGGTGACGTTAAAAGAAAAGCTCCGAACCTAGATGTGGAAGTTTCAGATGGTGTTATAGAAGCGTTTAAAAAAATCGGGGAAGATGAAGAGGAACGAAGTATGTTGCGAGCACAATTTGCAAGGTTTCATATGAAAAAAGGTATTTTTTCGAGGAGCGCGGCACAAGCTGATGCCGTGACAATGGATGCAGTTGATTGGTGGGGTACATATGGGTCGGAGACACCCGAATTGGCGGAGGTGGCAAAAAAAGTGCTCTCTCAACCGATTAGTAGTTCTTCGGCGGAGAGAAACTGGAGTACATACTCCTACATCCATAATGTCAAGAGAAATCGTTTAAATTGCAATAGAGCGGATAAACTAGTTTTTATTCACTCTAACATTAGGCTTCAGAGTCGTTTTTTAGAATCGTATAAATCTGGACCCCACAAAAAGTGGGATATGAACCCGGAAAGCACGTATATTGAAGGTTCAAGTGCTCAGTTGGAAGAAATGGTTTGGGAAGATCTTGTTGAAGAAGACGTTGATAACGGGAAAGGAAAAAGGCCACGTCTAGATTAGGATTTTAAAACTTTATGTTTATGTTTTCTTTTTGCTAATATGAATAATATGTTTTGATCATTTGGATTTATGAAATTAGTAATTTTTGCTTTAATTTGTGTATACCGAACCGGACGTAATACTACACCGAACCGAATCGTACCGGATCGTACCGAAATGAACCTACCCCCCTCCGAACCGAATTCGCACCCACTAGCGAATCGCGAACCCGAACCGCGTACCCGAACCGGAGCGAACCGCGAATTAGGTGACATTGGTTTTGAGCACCACAAGTTTGTGTTTACGGGTACCGTAAATCCTACCGGAAAATTTACGATACCTGTAAAGACACACTTGTGGTGCTCAAAAACTTTTTTTTTGAATTTTTTTTTTTTACAAATGTGTTTATAATACACGCATCTACGTTTGTGAAAAAAATTTTGGTCCACCTCACCCCGTACGGTGTAGTTCTCACGGTTCTTACAACTCGAGGTGGTTCTCATTTTAGCGGACCCCTTATATTATATTATATTATATTATACTACATATACAAAAGGAAGCTAGGGGAATAGTGCCAGGCAGCTGCCTGGCACTCCCCCATTGGACCAACTTTTTTTTAATTTAATTTTATTCTCAGTTTAAAATTACGCTTTCGTCCTTTTAAAAATACGTTTTTGCCCACAGCTCAAAATAAAATTATAATTTTGCCCTACCTTAAAATTACGCTTTTGCCCTCGGTTCAAAAACTCATTTTTAATTTTGTTCTCAGATTAAAATTACGGTTTTGCCCCCAGTGAAAAATAAAATGTTGGTTTTCTCTCTACCTTAAAATTACGATTCTGCCCTCAGCTCAAAATTACGTTTTTGCCCACAGTTCAAAATAAAATTATGATTCCCCCCAAGCTCAAAATTATAATTTTGCTCTCACTTTAAAATTATGATTTCGCCTCCAGCTGAAAATGTAATTACGATTTTGCCCTCTATACAGACATACATGTTATGAGAGAGAAATATTCGGTTTATCGCCCCGCAACGCGGGCGGGGCAAAAACTAGTTATATATATAACTATAAAGGAGAGGAATAATATCATAAACTTAAGCAGCTGCCTAGCATTTCCCCCATTGGTCTGTCATGTTAAATTATGATTTTGCCCCGTTCAAATTTACTCGTTTTTGTTTTCTTTTTCCTAGTCAAATTATAATTTTGCCTTCAGTTCAAACTTACAATTTTTCCATCGTTTTTGTTTATTTTTTGCCTTGTCAAATTATGATTTTGCCCCGTCAAATTACGATTTTGCCACCAGTGTAAAATCAAAGTCATACCATCGTTTTAACTTTTTTTTGACAAAATTATGGTAGTGTTTTGTTCTAATTGGTTGACTCGATGCAAATTTTTTATTTGTGCCAGGTAGCTACTTAGCACTCGTTCATTTGTCTTGAAAAATTACAATTATATCCCTAGTTTAAAATTATTATCTTTTCATCGTTTTAAGTTTTAGTGTTTTGTTTTAATTGATTGTGTCAACGTAATTTTTATCAAGACATTATTATGAGTACAAGTAACCGAAATATACAATTTTTTTTTTTAATCAAAGTTTGTAGCTATGAACATGTCGATTACCTTCTTCCCCGCGTCCCGTTGTTTCTCTCTCTAAATCTTTTCTCTCTCCTCTTTCCCCTCAGATCAGCAAAGCATCAATCACACTGCACACAATATTCCTTCTCATAAACCCTAGTTTCCACTTTCTGTACTGCAAATGATTACAATTTCTGCTCCTATTCTTCCCGTTTCATGAAGCAATTCCCTCGACGCACGAGGATTTTCATCCTCTCTCTGCTCTTTCTCTCTGTTTTCGCCCCAATTCTCCTTCTATACGGTACGCTTTTACTGCTATTGCTTGTTTTGATTATTGTTTGATCGGTTTTACAAGTGCAATTTGTGTGATGCATCTGTGTTTTCTGATGCAGAATCCAATGGATTGGTTGATGATTTATCAAGTTTGGTAAGATCTAACCGCCTATTTATGTTTTCCTTAAGCTATTGTGATTATTGTTGTTAATCAAACTGTATGTGTGTGTGTGTATTTTAAAATCTGATTCTGTGAAGTTTGAATTAAGTAAGTTTGTAAGGGATGATATCGAAGAATGATTGAACCACAGTTGTTTTAAACACTTTTGTTGATTTTGTTATGATTGGTGTTGCTGTTTATCATGGAGAATAATTTATAATATTTTATTATTAATTTATTTTGTAGAAAGGTAGGAGGGATCTGTTGAAGCTGAATCTGATAAAGCAGGTTTTTTTTTTTTTTGGTAATGTTGGTTTCTGCTTTGGTTTGATTGAAAAATTTATGTGAATGAAATGTGTTTGTTATTGTTATTACTAGGAGGAAGGTGTTGGGTTAAGAGAACCTATTTTGAAGGTTTACAAAGATGTAAAGGTTGATGTTACTGTCGGTTCCAGAGTCGCGGATTTGGTGATTAAGTCTGATGATGTTGGAAGCGGTGGAAATAGTGATTTGATGAAAGGAAATGGTTGGTCTCTTGAGTGTCATTGAATGTAACTTGATGATTACTGTACGTTTCTTGATTATTGATGATTATTTGCTGAATGATTTTAGGAGATCTTGATGCAAAAGGAATTAATGGACAGAGCCATGAAGAGAAAAGATTGGTAACTTCTAATGGTTTGATTTATGCTTTTTTTTGTGCAAGAATACAAGGGTATCTATTGTCTAACAATAGTTAGTTATAAATGTGTTAATTATTTATGTTTTTGCCTATGTAAAGTGTGAGCAATTTATGATTTTTCTTTGTTTTGATGACGTGGCAGGGAGAAGTTAGTCGTGCAACACTAGGGCATGATCAGGATGTACAACCACAAGCACGGAGGGTACTAATGGATACGAAGGTTAAAGAGATGAAAGATCAGCTGATAAGGGCTAAAGCTTACTTGAGTTTTGCAGTGCCAGCTGGAAACACTCATTTAATAAAGGAATTACGGTTACGGATTAAAGAATTAGAACGAGCCATGGGAGATGCCACCAAAGACCCCGATTTGTCTAGGAGGTTACCAATCATTTTCTATCTTTAACCATCATTATTGATTTTTTTCATACGAAGCCCTTGTTTTAATATATATATTATTAACATGAGTTCATTATCGATCTTACTTCTGAGACCGTTGATATCTTCAGGGCGTTTCAGAGGATGCGGTCCATGGAACATTCGCTACAAAAATCCGCGCGGATTTATCCCGATTGCTCTAGCATGGTGAAGAAGCTTCGTGCGATGGCTAACAACGCTGAAGAACTGGTTCGGGTACAAAAGGAGCAAGAGTCTTTTCTTGTACAGCTGGCAGGAAGAACGACTCCAAAGGGGCTTCATTGTCTTTCAATGAGGCTAACAGCTGAATATTTTGCTTTAAATCCTGAAGAGAGAAAGCTTCCCAGCAATCCAGATGTGCACGATTCAAATCGTTATCATTTTGTTGTGTTTTCTGATAATGTTATGGCATGTTCTGTTGTGGTGGACTCGACTGTTTCCTCTGCAAAGGTATGCTGACCTGGCTTTATATGATTATTTCTTACATATTTCTGTTCATTATTTATCATAGATAACTAAATAATTTTAAGGTATAATTTAAGAGATGAGTACTTGCGGGTTGGTTAACGGGTCAAAACAGATTCAGGATGAAATGAACCACTTTTATTATGGGTTGAAGCTAGCTGGCCCGGTTGGTCTGGATACTCTTGCTGATTAATTTTTTATAAATAATTGGATATAAAATAGCCCTTGAGAGTTGTGGGTATCGTGAACTACTTTTTGAGTTTCATTTTCTTAAAAAAACTAATATTTAGATATGATATCTAAAAACTAAAATTTAGATATGGTTACATGCTATTCAGGTAAAATATATAGGATTGAAACATCAAAGTAAACTTGAGTAACCTGATTGGAACAAAAATTATATAAGTGACCTGATTAGAACAATCATGAAACTTGGTTACTATTTTACAAACTTATCCCTATTTTAATCATACATGATACATTTATTATTCAAAATTCAAGGAAAAAGAAACAAAAATGTTGGTGGTTTAATGTAACCTGGTCGACGCTTTTTGTCATTCCTTAGAAATTACTTGTTGTGACCCAAACCTGTCACCTAAACCAGCCATTTCCACCTATATATGATACTTATGATTTAGAACGAGTGGTAAATATATATTTAGTTTTTAAATTCTTTTGAAAGAGCGAGTGGTGACTGATGAGTTAATAGAAGTTGTTTTACAGGAGCAAGGGAAAATTGTGTTTCATGTGGTGACAGATTCACTCAACTTTGCAGCATTCTCAATGTGGTTCATATTACATCCTCCTAAAAAAGCTTCGGTCCAGATTCATAACATCGACAATTTCGATTGGTTCACTAAATACGACCCACCAAACACCTATGGCCATGATTCACAGGACCCACGATATTCATCTAATTTAAACCACCTAAGATTTTATTTACCAGATATTTTCCCGACATTAAATAAGATCGTACTTCTAGATCATGATGTTGTCGTACGAAAAGATTTAACACTCCTTTGGAGAGTAAATATGATGGGAAAAGTCAACGGGGCTGTCAAGACTTGTCAAGGAAATGATCCTGCGTTTCGCAGAATGAATTTGTTACTCAACTTATCTGATCCAATGGTGGGAAAAAGATTTAGCAACGAGGCGTGCACGTGGGTGTTTGGTGTTAATGTGTTTGATATGCAAAAGTGGAGGAAAAGGAATCTGACCAGTGTTTATAACAAATACCTGCAACTGGTATGTATTATTTGTTTTTGAGTAAAATGCCATTTTTGTCCCTGAGATTTGGCCAGTTTTGCGACTTTTGTCCAAAGGTTTGTTTTTCCACATCTGTATCCTAAAGGTTTGAAATCTTGTCGTTTGCATATAGCTCGTTAACTCCATCCATTTTTCTCCGTTAATTAAGGGGTAATTCCGTCTTTTTTGTTAAATTAAAGGCAATTCGCTCTTTTTCACTTTATGTAAAAAGACCAAATACCCCTGAAGAAGACTGAATTGCCCTTTAAGTTGACAAAAAAGATGGAAATACCCTTGAATTAACAGAGAAAAATGGATGGAGTTAACGAGCTGGATGAAAACGGCAAGATTTCAATCCTTTTGGATCTAGATGCGGAAAAAAAACTTCTGGACGAAAGTCGCAAAACTAGCCAAACCTTGGACGAAAATGGCATTTTACTCTTTGTTTTTTTTTTTTTCAGTTGAGCCATTATTTGTTGGACCCCTTAGAGATAAAAGTTGATCCAAATTGACCCATTTATTAATAAATTGGCCGAAATTACTACCTCTAGCTATGATCCTTTTCTCAATATGATTAGTGGTCACTTGAAAGAACAATTTAGAAACACAAATTTCATTATTTACCATAAATATTGCAGGGGAAAAAGAAGCCAATGTGGAAAGCTGGTACCTTACCCTTAGGTTGGATGACGTTTTACAATCAGACCATTGGTTTGGACCGAAAATGGCAAATTCATGGGTTGGGATATTATTCCGGTATTAAACAAGAAGATATCGAGCGGGCAGCAGTCATACACTATGATGGAGTTATGAAACCATGGTTAGATATCGGTATTGAGAAATACAAAACATACTGGAGAAAACATGTCGATTTTAATCACCCGTATTTGCAGCAGTGCAATATTGCCTGATATCTCTCAACCAAATTCTTATTAAACACAACAGGAACAAGAGTTTTTTTTTTTCTTTTTTTTTTTCACTTTGCAAAATCATTTTTTTTCGACTTCCATACTTTTACACACTAACACCCGTTTAGCCATAGTTTTCTTTTTCTTTTTTGTTTATATTACTTGGTTTAGTGCCAACTTCACTTATATGATGGAACTATAAGTTCTTAATATATTGATTCTTTTAGCAGTTGATTTGGTTATTTGGTCCCATGCATAACTCATATGTGTTGTTGTATGAGGTGTTTCTTGATGAGACGTGATGCTGATTTACAGAACTCAAAAGTCGAAATAATTAGTTTTGCAATATTTATTTAGTAATAACCTGTATAAAATATAATTTTGTAGGGTAATTATAAAATTATCTACTATTGGCTTTAATTAAATGGTTATATGATTTACCATTGTTCACGTCTGGTTGAGCTGACAAATTTTGGGCCGGACCGCTAACCACAGTTTTGGAAAACGACAAGACGAACCGAACCGGCTAGGTCGTTCGAAAAAGTCATCTTTACCGGTTTTGTGGTTTAACGGTATGGTTTTCGTGGTTTGAATTGATTTTTTTCCCGAAACTGTTAGATTGTACAAAAAATGCAGTTCATGAAAACAATACAAACATGTAATTACATAGTCCAAAAAATGAATAGTAAGGCTATGGGGTATAGGGGTCGTGGGTTGGGTCATGCTTTGCCACATGGGACATGGATCCATCGCTACACAGCCCCCTTGTTGAACCACCGTGCTTCGTCTGGTTTAATCCACGACAACCTCGAGCCCCATTTGATGATTTTGATGTTTTAGAATAAATTAAAAAAATAAATACTGGATGGTGGTTTGGGTCATGACCACACCATATAGGGTGGTGGATGAGAGTGGGGTGATATGGCGTAATGGCGTTGACGTGGAGAATGGTGGTAGTCATTTGGGTCATGGCCATACCCCAAAGCTTAATGCCAAGAGACAGGTTTGATATACGCAAATGGTTCTAAGTTTCAAATTCGACCGAACTAGTAGCGTTAAACCGTCAAAACCAAACTGTAAACGGAATGATATGATTTGAACCGGCCAAATGGCCCACTTGGTTTTTCCAACTGTTTATGAAGACACTAATATGACTATAACTTTATGAATAAAACATTATTTCTTTTGTTTTATTTGATCAATAACTCTTAATGACAGTTGGTGGGATGAGTGGTGGATAAAAGAAGATGTGGTGCAATCCAAGTTGTGTGGTTGGATTGGGTAGACTTATTAAACCAACAAGAAGTCATTCTATTAAAAAAAAGTTGTTGAGCCCCAGACAAATCACAGCAGAGAAAATGGCAGCCATTTCAGCTTGCACTCCCACTCTTCTTCCCAAGAAACCTTCCACTCTTCTTGGTATGCTTTCTTTTTTAAACTTTTATTTTAATAAGTTTATATATTACTTTAATTTGCCTTTTGATAACAAAGTAATAATAAACAAATTTGATTATTTTGACATATACATATACATGAAAATAAACAGATTTTGGGTATGCATCATCTTCAATTGATAGAACTAACAAAGTCTAAACTAAAATGAAAGTAAACGAGTCAAATACGTTAAAAGTTATGCTAATGAATTCATCGCTTACAACTTACTTAACCATTTTATTAACATATGAAATCAGTGGCGAAGCTTGAAGTTTTCGTCGGGGGGTCGAAAACGTATATACCAAAAAATTTCTATACTAAAACAACATGTACAACACTACTGAGCGAAAAGTTCGGGGGGTCGGGCGCCCCTCCCAGCCCCTTAAATGCTACGCCCTGATGAAATGGCACCACTTGTTGCTAAAACAAAATTCATGTCATGTCTTGTTGTTTGGTTGGTACGTGTCTAGCATTCTTAAATATTGTTCTAGAGTCCAGATCCGACATGAAATACGTAAATAATCTCGTTATATAAAAAGACGATATAGGGAAGGAGCGTCGGAAAAGATGAAAGTTGCTATGCGATCTATAAAAAGTGGAGAGAAAGAGAGACTTAACTCATAGAAAAATGAGAAGAGGCCCCTAATCAAGTGGTGCCCCTTCCTATAGGATTGGGGGGGGGGGGGGGGGGGGGGGATGGTTTGGATACAATGAGTCACATGTCTACAAACGAGCCATATCCTAGGCTCATTTCAAGACTCGGGTGATCACATATAGTTTAGTTTTATAAATTTCATCAAACTTTTTATGTCTACTTTTTTTGGATGAAGTTGCCAAAGCCTCTACCACACCACCAAAGTGGTGATGACACATTTGCCATATATGATTTCATAGATTTACAAAAACTAATGTCGAAGAAAGTTGGTTAAATTATAGGGTTACCATCTACATACAAAATGGGAAAAGTGCAATGTTCGATTGGGCGAGAAACAATGAAGGACAACTCATTACGTTTGGCGATGACGAGCATGTCATCATTGGTTGCAACAACAGTTGTTGCAACCATGTCGAGCCCGGTGGCCATGGCTCTAGTGGATGAGAGAATGAGCACGGAGGGAACCGGGCTACCTTTTGGTCTAAGCAACAACCTTCTTGGTTGGATTTTGTTTGGTGTGTTTGGATTAATATGGACCCTTTATTTTGTCTACACAGGAAGCCTTGATGAGGATGAAGACTCCGGTCTATCACTTTAGGGTTTAGAATTTAAGTTATGTTTTTGTTGTGATTAATTGTTCTTTACTCACAATTCTAGTGTACACCATGATAATATGTATCATAGTAAATTTCTATTTTCGTCACCTTGCTTTGACAAAAATCTTGGTTTCAACATGATATGGGAAATATTTTACAGGGTCTTAATTGTAATATTGTAATAGTTGAGGGTTTTATAAGATAGTATATTAGTTAGTCGTTAATAGACTGTTAGGGCAGTTAATGACGGTTGTACTTAAACAGTTAAAGCCGCTACGTAACCGGTTCACCCGATACTCTGATATGTACCGGAGTAGGGATGAGCATGGTACCCGTGCGGTACCGAACCGGTACCGGCATGGTTGCAAAAGTCGCTAGGCGCTCCCTAGTCGGTCGACCGGGGAGTTGAGAGTACTCGATCTACGCGGAGAGTACTCGGACATGATAAACTATAAAGAAATTACTTTTTGGAGATTAAATATATGTCAAATAACACAAATTTACAAATATTTATAACAAAATACGTGAAAATGATATTTATTCTTTAATATGATAGGCATAGAAATTATGTTATATTATTATTTAAGTCAAACTAGGCCCGAGTTGACCTACTATATCCAATTCTGCCCGAGGTTGACCGCGTTTGACCGACTCCGAGTAATTAGGCGGAGTCAAAGAAAGTCGCCTCGGCAGACTGCCTTGTAGCGACTACTCGGGGAGTACTCGGCCTTGGAAACCTTGTTTTACAACCATGGGTACCGGTACCAAAAAACGGAGAAAAGTGGTACCGGTACCGAATACACCGGTTCGGTACCGGTATTTACCGGTGTTATACCCGTAAGTACCGGTATCGAAAAATAGAATAAATGGGTATCAGTAGCGGTATCGAATATACCGCTTCAGTTCGGTACCGGTACCTGGTACCAAATGCTGATACCTATACACAAAAAATGAAAAAGAAAAAAATTAAAAAACAATGCGAAATGGACGGAAAAAAGATACTTCTCGATGTAGTAGTGATGAGTTCAAAGTTTTGGGCCCACTTTCGGACCGCCTTTGTTTGAGGATATTTCCGAACTGATTTTTTACCCGCCTGTACGCTGTACCTACCTTAATGTCGGTTTGTAGTCCCTTAGCTAGTAGAAGTATTCAACAACAGACCCTGTGCTTCTGAAAGTTTCAGTTTCACCCTTCATGTTTTATATGGTGCATTGTTCCTTTTACTCATTTACTTTGAGCACTAAGTAGTTAGTTCCTCTAGTAAATTATTATTCTTGTGAAAGTCACCATAATTCTTGTAGTTGCAAGGTAATGGTAATAAATCACTCGTTTTTGAACGCAGGGCCGGCTTTGGGCCCGGCAAACCCGTGTCGACGCCCGAGGCCCAAAATTTCAAAGGGCCCGAAAAGTCTTTATAAGCTTGTATATATTTATTAAATTATATATTAAGTATATTCATCCGCTTATTATACAAAAAAATATTGGTGGTGTAGTGGCAAAAACTTTCTCAAAATAATGTAAAAGTCTCAAGTTCGAGTCTTTGCTCTATTACTAAGTTTTTATTTTTGTAATTCATTTACCCTTAACCATAATTTTAGGCCCAATTTTTTTCGTCGCCCGAGGCCTAAATTTTTTCAAAAGTTTTCAGGGACGGCTCTGTTTGAACGAACCAGACTAAAGAGGTGAAATATAGAGCAAAATAAGTAAAAATCCATTTATACTTGTCTCTTATCATTGTTTGCCAACTAGTTAACTTTGTAAATCGTCAACGCTATTGGCTTAACAACTAGTAAAAGTTCAAAAGGTTGCCTAAAACACAATATAAATTCAAGTACATGAAACTATTTATTTTTTACCTATATATAAACTAGAATTATAAGATATTTTTTCGAATGGCAAAAGTTACATTATTCTTACTCATACTCCTAACTACAACAATAAATAAATACTAAATTACAATCGATACCAGGATTTGAATCTTGGTCTTTTTTCCAAAAGGCAAGAGTCTCTAACTCAGCCAAAGCTAGAATTCCTAGCATTTTAAGATGCCTGGTAAAATATAAAGATTTCAAAGCCTTCTAATTTTGGTAATTAATTTTCAATTTATGATAGAAAATATAAACTATTTCCACTTTACCAAATTAAATCCTAGGAATAGCAAACATCTTTTTTATTTTTATTTTTTTTCGTATTGGTGTCTAACTAATTATAAAGAATGGTTGTGAGTGGAGGAGAGATAAAAAATTACTCTTCATCTGTAAATACACGAGAAACACTGTTCATCCCTTATGATTTTTTAAAAAAATATTTTTTTAAGTGGTTGTCAGTAGAGAAGAGAGAAAAGATAATGATAAAGATCCAAAGTAATATTATTTAATTAAAAAAAAAGAGAAAAAAGTAACGGTTTAGCGTATTATATAGATATATATAAAGATTCTATTGTGAATGCTGTAACCGAATATAATCGGAAGTACAACTACAAGGATCACTATGGCCAATTCACAAACTTAAAAGGACCAAACCAAAAAAACATAAGTAGTAAGCATTGTAAGCATCCACAAAACAACCACATATGATTCTACCCATTTCACCAGCCATTCTCCAACTCACCATACAAAGTACCACCACAATGTTACCATCTCTACCAATGGAACCCACACATATTAACCATATTTTCACCACTACAATCCACTCTCACCCCCTTTGGGGATTCCCCATCCATAATTACAACACCTTCATCTCAAACAGCTTGCAACTTTCCAGTACTCAATGGCCAGTGAAGGCTTAGTTGTTCCGGTTGATTCGTTTTCGCAACCCGCTTCGTTGATCAAGAAAACTGCGGTTTCGCGGAGCTGGGTTTCGGTTGATTCTAGTGGACAGAGTACGGTTTTGGATTTGGATAAATATGGCATCATGAAACGAGTTTCGATTCATGCCAGAGATCTCAGGTTGCTTGATCCTTTGTTGTCCTATCCGTCTGCCATTTTGGGTAGAGAGAAAGCAATTGTTCTTAACTTGGAGGTTCATAACTTCATTGTTTTATTTAGCTACTTGGTTTTAATAAGTTTGTAACTGCCTGTTTGATTGTTTTTTTTTATTTGGTTTTGGTTTTGGGTTTGTAGCATATCAAGGCAATCATCACAACTGAAGAGGTACATATTTTACATGTGTTTTGTGTTTCTTTTTTTTTAATTAATTTGTATGTTAGGGGTGTTTGGATTCATGTTTGAGCTAGTGCTGTAAACGAGCCGAGCTCAGACTTGGGCTCGGCTCGTTTACAAACTGAGCCGACTACCTCGATTTTTTTACCTTAACGAGTTGAAATGTTGAGCTTGAGTTCGTCTCGTAAAAAGCTCGAGCTGTCTCGTTTAATATTAAACTTGTAAATTACTTTTTGAGTCCCTGTGTTTTAATGGTTTTAACCACTTGAATCCAAAATAAAAAAGTTTAACATTTTGAGTCCCTAACCGCTCATTTTATAACATTTTGAGTCCAACTTTTAACACCTTTACTTTTGATTTTGGACTCAAGTGGTTAAAACCACTAAAATAAAGGGACTCAAAACGTTATAAAATGAGCGGTTAGAGACCCGGAGCTTTAAACTTTTCGATTTTGCACTCAAATGGTTAAAACCACTAAAACACAGGGACTAAAAAAGTAATTTACTCTAAACTTTTAGAATTTTGTAGTTTCTACACATATTGATGTATATAAAAAGAAAGAAAGTATTTTGTGACATATGCATAATGCAAAGTTTATAAGCAAATTTATAATTTACATAAATTAAAATTTGGCTTTAAACTAAAAAGGGCGAGTCAATGAGCCAACTAACGATTACCTTGGCTCAGGCTTGGCTTATTTATAAGCCAGGAGCTTTTTGAACAACTCTAGTTTAAGCTATCTATTTAATAATCCGTTATTTATATTTTATCGGACGAACTAATTATTTCACTTTGAAAGTTCTCAACTAGATTAAGTACTAATCTAGTAAAACCATTGGTATTTTTTGACAACAAATATTGATTGAAACATAGGTATTGCTTCGTGATCCAATGGATGATAATGTTATTCCCATTGTTGAAGAACTTCAAAGAAGATTGCCACCTGTCAATGCCAATTATTTAGGTCAAGGGGATGATGAAGATGGCACTGGGGTTCAAACCGACGCTCAAACAAGCGAATCAATCGGTATATTAGTCCTTAACAGTCACACTTTTCTCATTTGGAATTAAAAACATATGGTTTTGGATGCTTAGTGTTACTCAATATCTTGATTGATGTTCTAAATGAGTTTTTGTGTAAATAAACTTAGAATTCCCATTCGAGTTTCGGGCTCTTGAAGTTGCATTAGAAGGTATTTGTAGCTTTCTTGATGCGCGAACAAGAGAATTGGAAACCGATGCTTACCCTGCATTGGATGAGCTCACCTCTATGGTAAGTTATTGATGTAGTTTAATTATTCATTTGATCTTGAATACATGGTTTTAAAAGGCACGAAGCGTTTAGGAAAACACATCAGGGGCTTGAGGCGGTGCCTCATGTACTTCTGGGTCAAAATTAGGCTTGAAAGTATGCATTCTCTATTTTTGGTTATTATGTGCAGATAAGCAGTCGCAATCTGGATAGGGTGCGTAAACTCAAGAGTGCAATGACAAGATTGACCAATCGTGTTCTAAAAGTAAGCCTTTTTCTCTATTTTTGATATAGATTTTATTGGATTGCAACTAGATATGAATGGGTTTCTTTGAATTGTGTTTTATCTAAAACGGGTCAAGTACAAAACTATAGATAAAAGAGAACGGGCCAAATGGGTCAAACAGGTCAAAAGTTACCCATTGTTTTATATGGAAGCTTAGATTACTTATTTTGATCTTTTTAGGTAAGGGATGAACTTGAACAACTATTAGATGACGACGATGACATGGCAGATCTTTATTTGTCAAGAAAATTATCTTTTGCTTCTTCTCCAAGTAACGATGGAGCCGACTTCACATGGTCTCCGGCTTCTCCTACCATAGAGTCAAAGATATCCCGAGCAAGCCGGACCACACCATTTTCGATCCACGGGGAACACGATGTTGAAGAACTTGAAATGTTGCTTGAGGTTTTTCACATCCTTTTAAATGCATATGTGTTTGAAAAAAAAACATGTGTTTCTAGTATTAACTTTGTTTTATGTAGGCTTACTTCATGCAAATTGAAGCAACATCAAATAAGTTGACTACGGTAATCACATCGATAAGTTGACCGATTATTATCTATTCTAAATTAGTCGATAGAGGTGACAAGATGTGCGCGCTACCTGTTAGGTTGGGCTGAAACGAGTCATTTTGTAGTAATTCACTAATTGGGTTGACCCTCCAATTTTAAAAATAAATTATTTTTACAAAAGAATATATTATAATTAACATTAAATAATTTTTAATTCGCTTGACCCATTTCTCTTTCTAATTTTTTGGTCTAATTTGATACTAAAATTACCCAAATTAACCCAAATTTAGTAAATGAAATGTCACCTCTTTCATTAATGTCTTCTAGAAAAACATTTATGTATTTTAAATATTATGTTTTTGGGTGTTTGCAGTTGCGTGAGTACATTGATGATACAGAGGATTACATTAATATTCAGGTATTGAGTTTGAACACTTTATTTATTAAAAAGTTTTTGTTTACTTTTTCTTTTAAAAGGCGTACGGTTAGGATATCGCTAACCGGGTTAGTAGTTAGTATGTTAGTTTCACTAAGTTAGTATTAAAACCCCATTGCCTGAACTTGAAAGCAAGAACTCGTTAGAAAATACTCATAGGACCTACCAATACCTTGAAAGCCCAAACTAGCATGACACTATGACTAAATAAAAGAGCAACTTATGCTATCAAAAGGGTTATGATAGGAAACCGGTTAAAGCTAAATTCGAAGTTGAAATTACTAATTTGTCCTTTTTATCACCACGAATAATTTGATTAACATAACCTTTTTTTAATAATTTTATTTAACCTGTTCTATACATGTGACAGATAGTCAAAAAATATTACCTACGCAATGAAAACATTATGCGAACCAAACGTCTACCGTAACATGTTTCGTTGTATTTTTGAACGATCTTTTTTCACAAAAAAAATATATGATTTTTTTCTTTCTACAGTTGGATAATCATCGAAATCAGCTGATTCAGGTATATATTATTATCGATCTCTCGTATGAATGTTCTTTAATTCTAGGATTTTTTTTTAAATTTATTTATTTTTATGATACAGTTAGAACTGTTCCTACTATCCGGAACAGTTTCATTGTCTGTTTACTCATTGGTGGCTGCTATATTTGGTATGAACATTCCATACCCATGGAATAAAAATCATGGCTATATGTTCAAATGGGTATGTATGTCACCCCCATCATTATGTGCTTCTATACTTGTTTGTACCAAGGATGTTAATAAGTGTTTTTCTTGAAGGTGATCATGTTTGCTGCAATGGTGAGTGCATCAGTCTTTATTTCAATTACCACTTATTCAAGACACAAAGGTCTTGTTGGATCTTGACAAGCGTTTGAGTTCATATGCATTAGGTGATTGTACTCAACGTGCTATATAAGTTGCGAAAAAAATATTTCGTGCATGTATGTGTTGTACCAGGCTTGTATGAGCTATTTTTATATTATATAATATATATTCTTTTTGTCAAAGATGATCGCAATCAGGTTTAGGTTTTAGAAGCACAATGCATAACTTGGTTGTGTTAATATTATTGACAATTATAAAGACATAATTGATTAACTAACAAGTTCAAAGGGTAATTCCAAGACTAAGTAATCCGGTTGAATTACTTAACGATACGGAACCAAATAAGGAGTCGAGCTAGGATGTTGTCTCAACAATTACCTGTCTAAATTTATAGTTTTGCAAAACATCATGATTGTTAATGATTAATGAAACTAATGACTGGCAGGTTATGTTGCAAAGTGTTGAAGACAAATCATCTTTTTGAAAACTCAATAGGTCAAAGACACAAAATCAATGATAATTATCAAAAGATCAAATAACAATTTGTGTTCAAAACATAAAAACCAAGTTAAATACATATTGCAACCACAAACCCTACACCCACGTTCGTTTAGAGTGGATTAGCCGTTCATGGTGGTGTAAGATTCATTACATCTTGTTGAAATTGAGAATCGATTCGTGATGGATTTAATGAATTGAAGCTCCAAGATCACCAAAATTCACCCTTGGTTCATTCCTAAGCCTCCAATACGTGTTTTTTTTTACAAAACCCTAGCCTTAAACTTTAAATACCAGGCTTAATATAAAATTTTACGTGTTTAATACGTCCCCGGTGTTGCCAACGCCCAAACTGGCATTGGAAATGTTGGGTTGTATAAGATTTGCTGATGATAAACGACAAAACCCAAATGATCTATCTTCCTTAATCTGAAGAATAAGAATTTTGCAATCATCAAGTACTAGTTTCCCCCTTGAAAGCTTCAACAAACAACCACCAAACAACTTGAAGAAGAACTATTGTGCTTAAAAGAATTCGAATGACAAGATAAAAAGCTGAAGTGTGAAAGTGTTGGTCAACAAGTCAATAATTGAAGACAAAATTGCTGGAAACCAAAGGTACTAGATTCGTCCAGTAGTTTGGTTTCCCATCAGTTTCAGTTGCACTTCCGGTACTTATGTTTTCAGTTGTTTTAGCTTTCTGTCTAGTAGTTTTGCAAACTGCTGCACTTACATTTTGTTAGGGTCGCTTAAGGTCGCTTTCATGGTGACGTCACCAACAGTTCTTTTCTTTTACTATAAATAGAACAATACTAATGATGTAATAGTTAACTCTTACAGATGAATATATAGATGAATATCTCAAATTTTACAATCTAGAGAGAGAAAGGATAAAGTAAGAGAGAGATAGTTCACCTGGTGAGTGTTCTATGTACTATGATGTATTGTTGAATTCAGTAATGAGAAATCATTAGATAATAATTCCTTACTAATCCAGTTGTTGTTTGTTTAGTGTGTTTATTATTTACTTGCATTAATGATCAATTGAATTATATAAAAAACACACACAAGCATACACTCTCAAATCCAACAGGAAACCCCCAACTTCAGCTTGCAACTCCCGGATGATCTATACAATGCCTACTACAACACCCAATCTGATTATTTTTTTCTGTTTTGTAATTAACTTGATTTCCTCACACTTTCTTGTAAACGAACCGAACGAACATGAACATCGGCATGTTCATGTTCGTTCATTTAAATTTAACCGAACACGAACATAGACACATAATCGAACTCTTTTTTTGTTGTTCATGTTCGTTCATTAAGAAAATGGAAATGTTCGTTTTCGTTCAGGTTTGGTCATTAAAAAGCTAAACGAACAATAAACGAACAAAAATAAACGAACATGATTGAACAAACATAAATGAACATAAGCAAACGGAAATGAACACTCACGAAAACAAACGAACAAGTCTAGTACATCATAATTCATTCAAAAAACTTGTTAAATAATGGTTCAAAAATACATATCAGAAAATCCATCATGATTATACCAAAAAAAATCCATAATGATTCATCAAAATATCATATAGCCACCATTCACGTTTCATCCAAATAACCCATGATCCATGTTTAAACCTGCAATAAAAGATATTTAAAATACATAAGCTAAAATTAGAAGTTCGAACTTACTATGTAAACAAAATAAAAAATTAAAAATACTTCACCAAAATCATATTTTTCATTCAAGCTCAATGTATATAATATCGTCAAATTCCTACAATTAATAATGATAATATATATTAGTAATACACCAATAGTAAAAAAACGGTATTATAGTTGAAAGAATAAGCAAATCACATTGATTTTCTTTTTATGTAGTTCCATAGTAATGACAATACCAATCAGCTCCATAAACAAGCATATCAACCATCCCTGTTCCTAAACAAGAACGATGTGGGTCAATAACTTTCCCACAAGCGCTGAAAGTTGATTCATAAGCAACAATTGTTATTGGAACAGATAGGATGCCGACTGCCATTTTAGACAAAATTCTATACTTAAGTCTATTCTCCTTCCACCATCCCAATACATCAAAACTTGCACCCGTCTCACAAATGTACACTCCTTCTAAATAAGTGGTCAAATCTGACTTCACACGTTCAACAGTATCAAGTCTTCTAATATGTTGAGCATACATAGTGCTACTTAATTTCAAACCATCACCAAATCGAGAAGTCATGAAGCTTGATGAACTTTTAGAATAACTGACTTTGATCTCGCTTCCACTCTATTATTCATCTAATGTCCAAAGAGTTGCCTTCAATCTTCCCTAACCCTAAGATTGTGAGATTCAAAGCACATAATGTCACACCCCCAAAATCCACCTGCGGAGTATCACCGCTTGGAGGCGTGACTGACCAGGATCCAGCCACCAATCATATTGAACAAGCATGTAAGTAGTAATAAAATCCAACCAATACAATTGGTGTCCAAACAAAACATAGTTTAAGTTGCAAGCGGAAGCATAACGATTTAAATCCAAAACAAAATATAAGTTCAAATGTTTCAATGTTTAACATGGCACACAACTGTCCATGTCCCACAACGACTCTTCCCCATGCAAGCTCCAGCTAAGTACCTATTGACCTACAAAGCATGTAGTAACGAGTCAACAACAAAGTTGAGCGAGTTCACAGTTGGGTGTTTGTTTTAAGTTGTTTCAAAAAAACAGTTTCCTTTAACTGGCATCCCTGCTGTGGGGGTTACCCCATAGTTGAAAACGTGTTCTGTTTTAATCCCGTTTACTCTGGCAATCCAGCCGTGGGGGCTACCCCATGATTAATTATCTGGCTCTTCGGCCGTGGGGACTACCCCATGTATATACTACTAGACTCGTTACCATATCGACTGCTGACTGTAGTCATGTTTATGTGCCCTGAACTGTCAATGTCTATCATCATTGACGTGCCCAGATCCATTAGTTCACGCCCGTCCTCTGCGGTATGGTGTAAGGCTTGTCAAACCTAAATAGCGCTATCTAACTAATGACCCGCTCGCCATTGGCCCGGCGATTAAGTCGATATAAAAAGGAGGGACTTCGTGATAGAGTTTTGGTCTAGTGAAATTTATCTGTCCATGAGGACGAGGAATTATATTCCTGAACCCGTACTGTCCTACCCAAGAAGGACGAGGAATCCATATTCCTTAACCCATTCCCGACCCCTGGGAATCCCATGCTTTGTAGAAAGTGTGAACTCACCTTAGGTTAGCTCGACAGATAAATGAAAGGTCAATTGAGCTGCTAGAGGTCAACCACGTCCTAACATGGTTACCATTCAAGTCAGGTCTAGGTTCAAGTATTGCACGTAAGTTTACACAGAACTAACAGGTTACTAGCACGTAACGATCATGGCATATCCAAAGAACACGTTAAACAATAACCATTTAGCATACACAAGAAGCCCAAACATAACTCGGCCTAACATGTTGTGCGGTCAGCACAACCTTGTGCGACCCACATCATGTTGTGCGATCAAACATAAGCCCGGCCCAATATCATAAGTAATCCAAACACATATATACCTATACACGACCCGATATAATAAACAGATAAACAATCTTGTGCGATCCAATAAATCTTGTGCGCTTGGTATGTTCTTGTACGATTACAACATGTCTTGTGCGATCGATATTTGGGCTTTAAAGCCCAATCTTCATAACAAATTCCAAACAGTGTGTGTGTGGCCAAGACTTGTGCGATCATGCATAACTAAACAGTACATAGTGTATTATCAGTTGTACTCTAGCATATTCTAGCTTGTGCGATTCACTTGTGCGACTGGGTTCTTGTGCGACCAGAACCCTTGTGCGATTGGTTTTATTATCTGAATATGATGCTAATCAGTTACATTGTTTCCAAAATTCGATTCAGTTACAATCATTCAATGGTTTCCAAATTTTCCATTTATCAATTAACACAATCAAAGATTTCTAACCAATCCCTTAATCAATCAAACAAGGTTTTAATCATAAAGTTCATATGAACCCTAATATAATTCATAGCATGAACATCAACCACACTCAAACACATTAACGAGTTCATGGCCTTGATTACTAACATGTACCCTACACAACAACATAACAATCATCCGAATAATAACACATCACAGCCGGTTATCCTGGTTATCATGTGTTCGATTTTTATATATACATGAACCGATTAGCCTATTACCATCTCTTGTTTAATCATACAACCTTAGCATCATGCAACACACAAATATTAATTATTCTACAAACAAGAACCCTAACCGGATTTGATCAACATAAAGCATTACACAATCATCGATCATATAGCAATACACAATCATCGATCAACATAAAATCAAATAACAACAAAACACTAAAACACTAACCGGATTAGAGATGAATAAGGGTGATCCGAATCAAAAGCTTCGATGGAGAGGGTGTGTTTGCCGTCGAGTTTGAGAGAGAGGATGAGAAAGATTTAGGGTTTGCTAAACTTGTGTGAGTTGGTGGAGTGTAGAATTTATACTAACACCCTAGGTAACATAAAGGAGTGGGCCGAACCCTTCATGGGTTGCCCTTGTGTTCTCGAGTGCAAACAGTGTGGCCCGAGTGGGCTTGTGCGATGTGATTGTGTTGTGCGATCCGAGTTGTCATATATGTATATACATACAAAGATTCACATAATACAATATCAAACATAACATTTCATTTAATCAACCAAGTTCATATAATCACATAAGTTCAAAACATGCTACACTTAGCACAAAGATAGGTTCTGAAATACGAGTTGTCACATTATCCCCAAGTTGAAAGAAATTTCGTCCCGAAATTTGGTACGTACTCACTGAGGAAGCTAGTTAAGTTGCGTGGTTTTCCTGGGGTGTCACATCCTCCCCCCGTTGATCTGGAATTTCGTCCAAAAATTCCGTGGTAGCTTCAGCCTCAGTAGTGGTTGTACTGTTTGCGAATAGTTGGGGATACTTTTGTTTCATTTGATCTTCGCGTTCCCAGGTGAACTCTGGGCCACGACAGGAGTTCCAACGAACTCGAACGAGAGGTATTCTAGTGCGCTTGAGGACCTTAACATCCCGGTCCATGATTTTAACTGGTTCCTCGAAGAATCGTAACTGCTCGTCGATAGTGAGCTCCTTCAAAGGAACTATGAGGGTCTCATCTGACAGACACTTTTTCAGATTCGACACGTGGAAAACGTTGTGAACTCCACTGAGTTCTGCTGGTAGGTTTAGTTTGTAGGCCACCCTGCCTATTTTCTCTATGATTTCGAAAGGTCCGACGTATCGTGGGTTAAGTTTGCCTCGCTTGCCAAAACGAACCACACCCTTCCAGGGTGAAACTTTGAGTAGCACTCAATCCCCAACCTGGAGCTCGAGTGGTTTCCTGCCCTTATCGGCGTAGCTTTTCTGACGGTCACGAGCTGCCGCCATTCGTTGTCGTATTTGAGAAATCCGTTTTGTTGTGTCTACCACAAGTTCTGGGCCAGTGATCCGACTATCCCCCACCTCTGCCTAACAAAGAGGTGATCGGCATTTACGCCCGTACAATGCCTCAAATGGTGTGGCCCGAATGCTGGTATGGTAACTGTTATTATACGAGAATTCCACTAGTGGCAGATGTTTTTCCCAACCGTTGCCAAAGTCAATCACACATGCCCTAAGCATGTCTTCAAGGGTCTGGATGGTGCGTTCAGACTGCCCATCCGTTTGCGGGTGATAAGCTGTGCTCATATCTAAATGTGAGCCAAAGGACTTGTGCATTGCTTGCCACAGTTCAGAAGTAAAACGTGCATCACGATCAGAGATAATGGAGGTGGGCACCCCGTGCCTCGAGACAACTTCTTTCAAGTAAACGTCTGCTAAAGTAGAGAACTTGTCTGTTTCTTTGATAGCCAAGAAGTGTGCAGACTTTGTGAGTCGATCCATGATCACCCAAATAGTGTCATTTCCGCGCTGAGATCTAGGTAGGCCAGTAACGAAATCCATGGAAATTTGCTCCAATTTCCATTTTGGTATCTCAGGTTGTTGGAGTAGGCCTGAAGGTTTCTGGTATTCGACTTTGACTCTCGCACAAGTCAAACACTTGCTGACGTAAGTTGCTATGTGGGCCTTCATGCTAGGCCACCAATACGTAGTTTTGATATCGTGGTACATCTTATCCGAACCAGGATGTACTGAGTAACGAGACTTGTGTGCCTCATCCATCACAAGCTCTCGTAGGTTGCCATAGAGTGGGACCCAAATGCGTCCTGTTATGTAGTAAGCACCGTCTTCCTTTTGTTCTAATCGTTGCCTTGAGCCGCGTAGGGCTTCAGCCCTGATGTTTTCTGGTTTCAATGCTTCTACCTGAGCATCTCGTATCTGTGCAAGAAGACTAGATTGAATGGCGAGTTGTAAAGCTCGTACGCGCTTAGGCGTAGTGTCCTTTCGACTGAGGGCGTCAGCCACAACATTGGCTTTGCCTGGGTGGTACCTGATCGAGCATTCGTAGTCATTCAGTAGCTCAACCCATCGTCGTTGTCGCATATTCAGTTCCTTCTGCTTGAAGATATGCTCGAGACTCCTGTGATCGGTGTAAATGGTGCACTTGGTACCGTACAGGTAATGTCTCCATATCTTAAGTGCAAAAACAACAGCTCCCAGCTCTAAATCGTGTGTAGTGTAGTTCCTTTCATGAACTTTAAGTTGGCGTGAGGCGTAGGCTATGACCTTGTCACGTTGCATTAATACACATCCAAGACCCTGAATGGATGCGTCACAATAGACCACAAAATCGTCGGTGCCCTCTGGCAATGAAAGAATAGGTGCGCTGCAAAGTCTATCCTTTAAGTGTTGAAACGCAGTATCCTGTGCATCACTCCATCGATAAGTAACGCCCTTCTGCGTTAGTGAGGTGAGAGGTTGTGCAATCTTGGAGAAATCCTTGATAAACCTTCTGTAATAACCTGCCAAGCCCAAGAATTGGCGAATTTCAGTTGGTGTATGAGGTATAGGTCAGTTTTTAATCGAGTTTACCTTGGATGGATCAACATGTATCCCATCCTTGTTTACCACATGGCCTAGGAAATGGACTTCACGAAGCCAGAAGTCGCATTTCGAGAACTTTGCGTAAAGCTGTTTTGTTCGAAGGAGTTCCAAAATAAGTCGTAGATGGTGCTCGTGTTCCTCCTGACTCTTGGAATAGATCAGGATGTCGTCTATGAAAACAATAACGAACTTGTCCAGGTAAGGCTTGCACACTCTATTCATAAGGTCCATGAAAACCGCAGGTGCGTTTGTCAGCCCAAAAGGCATGACCAAAAACTCGTAGTGTCCATATCGAGTTCTAAAGGCTGTTTTGGAGACGTCCTCTTCTCAGACTCTCAGCTGGTGATATCCCGATCTCAGATAAATCTTCGAGTAGTAGCTCGACCCTTGCAGCTGGTCGAATAGATCATCAATACGTGGAAGAGGGTAGCGATTCTTCACGGTCACCTTGTTGAGTTCGCGATAATCTATGCACATACGAAAGGTACTGTCTTTCTTCTTCACAAATAGTACTGGAGCTCCCCAGGGCGAAGAACTGGGGTGAATAAATCCCTTGTCCAAGAGTTCTTGTAGTTGCGTAGAGAGCTCTTCTAGTTCTGATGGGGCTAAACGATAAGGTGCTCGAGCTATAGGTGCTGCTCCAGGAGCTAGCTCGATTTGAAACTCGACCTGGCGATGAGGCGGAAGACCCGGTAGTTCCTCAGGAAATATCTCAGGATAGTCATGTACAATCGGAAAATCTTCTATCTTCTTCTCTTTCTTTGAGGTGTCAGTAACGAGAGCCAAAATAGCAGTGTGGCCCTTTCGTAAACACTTTTGGGCCTTAAGGAAATAGATGATGCTCACAACAGCACCACTCTTGTCACCACGAATCAATAGAGGTTCATCACTTGAACGAGGAATACGGACAATCTTTTCGTTGCAAAGAATCTCTGCTTGGTGTTGGGATAACCAATCTATCCCAATGATAACGTCGAAACTACCCAAGACGATAGGAAGGAGGTCGATGGAGAAGGTGTGACCAGCAAGAACAATGTTACAACCCTTGACTACGTGTGTGACCTCTAAATTCTTACCATTAGCTAGCTCTACAGTGTGCTTGGTGTTCAAAAGTGTTGGGGTACGCTTAAGCATTTGACTAACTTTTAAGGACACGTAGCTAGTATCGGCACCCGAATCAAATAAGACAGTAACATAAAAGTCGTCCAGTAGGAACTTACCCGTCACAACATTGGGATCATTCCTCGCTTCACCCTGGCCAATAACGAACACACGACCCCTTGCGCCATTGCCGTTGTTACCCCCGTTGTTTCCATTCCCTTGGTTGTTATTATTATTGTTGTTGTTGTTCTGGTTCCGGTTCAGTTGGGGACAATCTCTCTTGAAATGGCCTTCAGCTCCACATTGAAAGCACCCTTTGTTGTTACCTTGCTGCTGGCGTTGAGTTTGTGGGGTTTGTTGTTGCTGACGATTCTGGTTTGCGGGGTATAAACTCCTGCAATCCTTTGCGGCGTGGCCTGGCTTGTTGCACCGATGACAGTTACTCTTGGTGTATGGCCCGCTATGGTGTAGGTTACAGCGATTGCATTTGGGGTGATTTCCCTTGTACCCACCATGACTCTGACTACCAGATGATTGCTGACTAGGGCTCTTGTAGTCGTCAGTCCTCCTCTGCTGAGACTGGGACTGGACAGAAGTTGAACCTTTGCTTGAAGCTCCATCCCATTTCCGCTTGTTGTCACTAGGAGCATCTGAAGTAGCTGTAGCACTTATACGCTTTGGTAACCTGTTCTGCTCCGCCGCCTGATCAGTGAGACGATGAGCCAATTGAACAACTTGCTGGATGGTGGCGAGGTTAGCTGAAGTCACATGACTTTGAATCTCTGGCACTAAGCCCTTGAGATATAATTCAATACGCTTAATGGGAGGATCCACCATAGTAGGACACAGAATAGCTAACTCATTCGATCTTTTTGTGTACGCTTCAATTTCTGACCCCATCATCTTGAGGTTGAAGAACTCTACCTCCAACTTGTGAATGTCGTCACGATTGCAGTACTCTTCCTTAATCATCTCCTTAAAATTGTTCCATGGGGTGGCATTAGCAGCGACCAACCCCAGCATTTTAACCTGAGCGTTCCACCACGTGAGCGCTAAACCCTCGAGAGTACCGGTAGCATACTTCACCCTGCGAGCCTCAGGGCATTCACACATCTCGAAGATAGATTCGAGTTTCTCAAACCAGTGGAGGAGACCTACAGCTCCTTCAGTGCCGCTGAAAGTAGTTGGCCGGCAGTCCATAAAAGTTTTGAAAGTGCACACAGGAGGCTGTGCAGGTTGACCTGTCGTGGGTGTAAGAAAGGACAAAGTTTAACACAAAGGTTGGTTCACGAGAGTAGGACCTAAAGATCCTAGAATGAGTTTAGACTGCAGGATATACCTCCTGTTTGTGCGGCTGCAAGTGCCGCAACAACTTGTTGGTTAATCAGAGCCGTCAACTGGGCTTGAGTCATGTTAACACGTCCACTCATGATCTTCATATCAAAGGAAAACATGAGTGAGAGAGGTTCATGAGAGTGCGATGACAGAAGAGAGTAAGCACACATGTGTTTTCAAACTATAGTTGCTACGTTCATCTAAGCATACCATAAGCAAAGTTCTATGTAATCTAGCAAGTAGGCAATATAAGCATAAGTCATATCACCTAGAATGTCGAGTCTTGCACGTGGAGCGAAGCGTCGTTGTGGATCGTCGAGCACTGTTCAGGTTATAGTCTGGTTTTAACAAAAACGTTTTCCCTTATTAAAACCAAGTTCACTATAACCAATGGCTCTGATACCAATCTGTCACACCCCCAAAATCCACCTGCGGAGTATCACTGCTTGGAGGCGTGACTGACCAGGATCCAGCCACCAATCATATTGAACAAGCATGTAAGTATTAATAAAATCCAACCAATACAATTGGTGTCCAAACAAAACATAGTTTAAGTTGCAAGCGGAAGCATAACGATTTAAATCTAAAACAAAATATAAGTTCAAATGTTTCAATGTTTAACATGGCACACAACTGTCCATGTCCCACAACGACTCTTCCCCATGCAAGCTCCAGCTAAGTACCTATTGACCTGCAAAGCATGTAGTAACGAGTCAACAACAAAGTTGAGCGAGTTCACAGTTGGGTGTTTGTTTTAAGTTGTTTCAAAAAAACAGTTTCCTTTAACTGGCATCCCTGCCGTGGGGGTTACCCCATAGTTGAAAACGTGTTTTGTTTTAATCCCGTTTACTCTGGCAATCCAGCCGTGGGGGCTACCCCATGATTAATTATCTGGCTCTTCGGCCGTGGGGGCTACCCCATGTATATACTACTAGACTCGTTACCATATCGACTGCTGACTGTAGTCATGTTTATGTGCCCTGAACTGTCAATGCTAATCAGTTACATTGTTTCCAAAATTCGATTCAGTTACAATCATTCAATGGTTTCCAAATTTGCCATTTATCAATTAACACAATCAAAGATTTCTAACCAATCCCTTAATCGATCAAACAAGGTTTTAATCATAAAGTTCATATGAACCCGAATATAATTCATAGCATGAACATTAACCACACTCAAACACATTAACGAGTTCATGGCCTTGATTACTAACATGTACCCTACACAACAACATAACAATCATCCGAATAATAACACATCACAGCCGGTTATCCTGGTTCTCACGTGTTCGATTTTTATATATACATGAACCGATTAGCCTATTACCATCTCTTGTTTAATCATACAACCTTAGCATCATGCAACACACAAATATTAATTATTCTACAAACAAGAACCCTAACCGGATTTGATCAACATAAAGCATTACACAATCATCGATCATATAGCAATACACAATCATCGATCAACATAAAATCAAATAACAACAAAACACTAAAACACTATCCGGATTAGAGATGAATAAGGGTGATCCGAATCAAAAGCTTCGATGGAGAGGGTGTGTTTTCCTTCGAGTTTGAGAGAGAGGATGAGAAAGATTTAGGGTTTGCTAAACTTTTGTGAGTTGGTGGAGTGTAGAATTTATACGAACACCCTAGGTAACATAAAGGAGTGGGCCGAACCCTTCATGGGTTGCCCTTGTGTTCTCGAGTGCAAACAGTGTGGCCCGAGTGGGCTTGTGCGATGTGATTGTGTTGTGCGATCCGAGGTGTCATATATGTATATGCATACAAAGATTCACATAATACAATATCAAACATAACATTTCATTTAATCAACCAAGTTCATATAATCACATAAGTTCAAAACATGCTACACTTAGCACAAAGATAGGTTCTGAAATACGAGTTGTCACACATAAGGATTAAAAGATGTGATGACCATGTTTAGAGAACTTTTCTCTGAGGTCAGGATGGGTGACCATGATGAGAAAATGAAATGTCCGGAGCTATACTTGAAGCAAAATGTTTATAGGACTCTCTTCATCAATAAAGAATAAAAGACATGCAAATAAGTGTGATTTTGGCATCAACAGATCTAGGGGAGATTGTTGGGTTTTATAAGATCTGCTGATGATGAAAGCTAAAACCCAAAGGATCCCTCTTCCATAACCTGAAGAATAATAATTTTGCAATCATCAAGTACTAGTTCCCCCATGAAAGCTTCAACAAATAACCACCAAACAACTGGAAGAAGAATTACTATGCTTAAAAGAACTGGAATAACATAATAAAAAAATGAAATGTGAAAGTGTTGGTCAACAAGTCAACAACTGAAGACAAAAATGCTGGAAACCAAAAGTACTAGATTCCTCTAGTAGTTTAGTTCCTCAGCAATTTTAGTTGCACTTCCAGTAGTTATGTTTTTCAGTTGTTTTAGCTTTTTGTCCAGTAGTTTTGTGAACTGCTGGGAGTTGTTGAGGGTTGTTTTCATGATGATGTCACCAACAGTTCTTTCCTCTTACTATAAATAGAACAATACCAATGATGTAATAGTTAACTCTTACAATTGAACATCTCAGATCTTACAATCTAGAAGAGAAAGGCTAAAGTAAGAGAGAGAGAGAGTTCACCTGGTGAAGGGAAGTGTTCTATGTACTATGATGTATTGCTGAAATCAGTAAAGAGAAATGATCAGGCAATCGTTCCTTACAATTTCAGTTATTGTTTGTCTGATGTGTTTACTATTTACTTGTATTACAGATTAATTGAATTGTTAGTTTATATAAAAAACACACACAAGAACACACTCTCAGATCCAACAATTGGTATAAGAGCCATGGATTTTTGATTTGATATAATGGTTGATTCAGAGGACAAACAAGAGCTCAAATTGATATTTCGATTGAAGTAATTAGGACGTGAGAAGAAATAGACGATCAGAACAACAAAACTGTTTTGAAACTTCTATGAAAAACTCAATAGAATTCAAAGAAGATGTCAATTATTCATGATCCACAAAATATCGGATCGCCAAACAAGCCTCCGATGTTCGTTTGCCATGAATTTAAGATTTGGAAACGAAGGATGTGTAACCACTTGTCTCAGCAAAACATTGGTTGCTGGAGGTTTGTGGTTTATGGTGCGTTTATTCCCTCTGTACTGAGTAATGAAAAACCAACACAAATGGTCCAAACAAGTCTGTAGACAATTTCGAGCAGAATTTTCAGAAATTGGAGCTCGATGCTAAGGCATTCGTGATACTGGCCATGGCCTTACCCAATGAAATCTATGTTGGATTGCTCCACTGTGAGAATGCCAAGGAATTATGGGTTACTTTGAATGAAGAGTTTGGAGGTACAGGAGGATAATAGGGAAATATTGAACCAACAATATAAGACATTCACTCATGTCAAGGGAGAATATTAGACTCAACAGTTTGAGTAGTTTAACTGCTTAATGAGTGAGCTAAGGCTTGCTGACCAAACTTATACAAATGCTGCTCTAAGTCACAGTTTTTTGAGATCTCTCCACAGATAAGTGGAATACAATAGCTATTATTTTGAGAAATTCAGTTGGATTCAAGGATATGATTTTGAAACAACTTCATGGTAAACAACTCACCTATGAGAGAGAGCTTGATAAAAAAAAAACAGGTCATACGGAAAGTCAGCTGATGATTACACCTATGGTAACACAACTTTGATGAGTCATGAAGGATTATCATCTGCCAACAATACGAGTGACCAGAGTTATGATTATTTTGTTAACATAACTTCTGGATTTAACTCCTAAATTAACTCATCATTTGTTGGAAATCAGAACCTTGCTCTTAGGCTATTGGGTGTGGTCATGACCCTCCACGTGAACACCATGTCATCGCCCTCTAATCCACCATCCAAAACCACTATCTGGAATCCAAGTGTTAGTGGATATAGATCACTGCTACTATTGCACCAGAGGATAGGGATCCGGGTCTTGTAATCCTTCACAAGAAAACCAAACGGGTCAAATTCAACAGAGACGGAGTTGTCAGTTGTGAACCGACGAACTGAAATTAAAATTTTGATTAATTTTGGGGCGTAAAAGATATCTTTTTGGATAAGTGGGGGGAAAGGTGGGGGTGTAGGATCGCTGTACGACCTAAACGAGTCGATCAGAAGTGTTCTAATCCAAACCAAAGGCGGAATCCAGTGATTCGGACTTGATTACAGCTTGATTCACACTAGAATTCACTTTAACTGTCTTGTATATTGATTTGAAAGCGTTACAGATCATATGACACTTCAGCAGCACCTTGGCTCTGGAATCACAACTGTTACAAATGACAACCAAGCTCAGGTATATATAGGTGTGGCCAGATCGCATGAAATGGACATGACAGTTTCATACGATGTGCCACTTCGTACGAACTGGACTTTTTCCAGTTCGTGCGAACTGGTCAACCACTGCTAAAACTCTAATTTCTAGCATACTGAGCACTGGTTTATCCTATCTAGACACACGAATCGATACAAGACGAAGTCGACAGACATATGCACCAACAGACTCCCCCTTGGATGTCGACGAAGTCTTCGGTGTCGAGTCTTCAGCATGACAACTCTTCAGTCTTGATCAGTCTTCTTGTGCTTTCCAAAGTATCTAACATTGTAAGCTTCCATCAAACTCTATCTTCTCTTCTATCTCTCAGAATCTTAATCTGGCTCTTTTCTTCACAGTTTCAGAATCGCAACCTGGCTCTTGAGCTTTCTAATTCTCTTGATCAGGTCTCTTGATTCTTTAAATTCTTCAGACTCCTTCTTTTCTAACAGACTCCCCCTTAAGTTGTGCTGGGATCGTAGTCTGGCTTTCACAGGTTCTAAAACTTCTCCTGGATCTCCGGAGCAACAGGATCAGAAACCTGGCTTTAATCTGCGAAAAATCCTCAGGAGTCGAACCCTGGCTCTTTCAAAGCTGTTTCCTGCACAATCCTCTACCCAAAAGTAAGATTCAATTTTAAAATTTAACAAATTTAGAAATCACTTTGCAGATATTGATTCACAATGATTTTACATTTATAATCTTTAACGACCACTTGTAAAAATTCAATTTTTCTCTTTACAAACAAATTTTCCCAACCCAATGTTGTTCATCATGTTTAGCACCCGGAATTTTGAAAATCAGCTTTTCAACATCAGTTGTCGAAAATAAAAAGAAATAAAATCTTTTTGGTTTTTCAAAATTTTATACTAAAACACAATATTCTTGGATTTTTGTTTTTAAAGAAAAACAGTAAAGAAATATGTACAGACAATATTTTTGTGAGTTTGTGTAAGAGGATCATATCAGTTTATGAGACAAATCACTAACACCGTTAAGCTTTAAACATTTTAAGTTCTAAACGATTCACTTAGATTGTCAGTATACTGATCAACTTAAATTTTCACACAAAGTTCAATTGTTTCGAGATACGAGATTAGTGTTTTAAGAACTTAAACTTATTCGCGTGTCCCACCTCAGAATATACTCCCGTATCCAGACTCCTATATTCAGTCTTACAGGTGAATGTACACTAATGATATCTGTAAATGAGTAATGTGAGACCATGAGAGCTCAGGTTAGAACTTCTGTTCAGACAAAGAGATGATGGCTCGTCTTTCGGTGTGTCCCGTTTGGGGATCTTTTCTTCAACAGCACATGATTAGCATTTTTCAATGTTTCATCATTTTTTATGCTGAGGGTGGGCTTTATGATTAAAGCTGTGCAGAGCATTATACGAGGACTAGCCTATTGCTTCCGCAAAATCAGAAGTCCTGGTATAATACCCCAGATATTATCACGCACAAAGACCTAGTATGTCAGAAATAGAAAGCCATTCAAACAAGATTTCAGGGGTTACCTATATATCCGAGAGATGTTCCCCACGAAATAAGTAAGTATTTGATATTTAGGTTTATATCTCGAAAATCTACTGAATGTATAAAAACCTACTGGCATATCATGTGTGAGATCGTTTATCACATTTGACTTTCCAATTTTTTAGCGTGTTGTGATAGTCCTTGATGTACTATCATTTCCTCTTTTTCACAACAAAACTCATTTTGAAATTTTCAAAGTTTTTGGATTTTAGATTTTAGATTTTATCATGTTTTTGGCTTTTTCAAATTTTCTAATGTTTTTGGATTTTCTGAAAATTCTTACTCCCCCTAAAATTGAAAATCATTTAAAGAAAATTTGACAAACCGATGAGAAATGCTTCAATTCTCCATTCACTTGGCATAAACAATCAGAACTCCCCCTGACAACAAACTATTTTTCCATTATGATTTCAAAACACTTAAGTTTGTTTTAATCAAAATGGTTTTTCCGGAAAATAAGTTTGTGGGATTTCATCACACTGTTTTCTCATTACCACTTGAAAGATGACATTTCCTTTTCTTTCACCACTTGTAAAATTTAACACTTTAAGACTTTTCACAAAAAAACAATTTTCAAGAATGATGTCGATTCCTGCTCCACTATTACCAACTTGGGAGCTCCGGCAAGTCAGGATTTTAAGTAGAGAATGCTGTCACCCAAGCCTGACCAGTCTTGGATGCATCCGAGTTATTTTCACTCGGTGGGTAACTCCACCTCTTAGATTTATAAAATTCTTTTGCTCCTTTCACCTTCCCATCAACCATCTTCCAAAAAATATGTAATGTTTTACCATTAAAAGCTTTTTCAGCATCAAATTCTTTCTCATCAGTGAAGAATTGATCTGAAATCTCAACCTTCCCAACTTTTTGTTTAAAATTTTCAGCCCTCAATGGTGGAAAGTTGACTTAATCCATTGATGGAACTGAATTTTCATCTTTCAGCACAACATGTGGCTCCTCTGACTTTGACGAATCAGATTCATCGCCAGAACTATCATCTGAACTTTTAACAACCCATTTTTGTTTATTTAACTTTGCTCTTCTTTTGTAAAAATGTTTCGAACTTTCTCCAACTTCAAAAGTCGAATTTTTGAACTCTTTGAATTTTTCTATTGGTTGTTCTGTTTTATCAACACATTTTTCTTTCATTTTTGAGTTAGAAGAAACTCCATGTTTTGAGTTGGTTGGTTTTTGGCAATTCCAAGCAATGTGTCCAATCTCTTGACATTTGAAATAGGTTCTTCGTTCAACTCTTGTTACGGTTTTCTTCATCATATTCTTTTTCTTTTCAGCAAGAAACTCTTTGTTTGACTGTTTCTTGAACAGTTTCTCCTTCTCTTCCTCTGAACTTGTACCTGAAACAAATTTAGTTTTTGGTTTATAAATTTTCTCATTTATATAATTTTCTGGAGGAATAAAACCTAAACCTTTCTTTTTGAAGTTACCGTTATGGTTTGTTTTCTTTTGAAAACCATAACCAAAACTGTAACCCTTTTTCTTGTTCAATCTTTGTTGAACTCTTGAAGTGTATTTTTTAGGTTTTTCATTAAGATTTACATCTTTTATTTCAGAAATATTAATTTCTGTTAATTTGAAAACCCTGTTTATCATTTCAGTTTTGACATTTCTTATTGGAAATTCTTCATCAGAAAATAATTTGTCAGAATCATTCAAAGTATATGCAACTTTGAATGTTTCGTCATTCAAATTATTCTTTGACATTAGAAAATCTTTATTATAAACCCTTTTGACTGGTGAACTCGGACTCTTGTCTGATGAACTTGAACTTTCAGATTTAGACTCCGACTTTAACTCTTCATCCATATCCAACACCTGATCGACCACTTTCTTTAATAACTCAGACTCATGATCAGTGTCAGACGCTGTGAATGTGACGTCAATGTTGTCAGGTAACTCATCAGTTGTTTCAGACTTTAACTTTATATTGACTGCCTTTTTTAATTGTTCCTCATTTGGTTTTCTAGGAGAATAACTTTCCAGATCGGATGCGGACACTTGTTATACTTAACACTTTGCTTCTTACAAGTATCCGTAACTTCCGTCTTTTTATCTTGAAAAACTTCAAGACCTGCAACAGTAGGATAAACTCTATCAATCAAATAATCACAAGTTGAATAACTCAGCATCAATCGTCTGATTCTTTCATTTTCAATCTTTTCGATTTCCAAATCCTGCTTTAGCTTTGCACATTCTTCAATATAGTGATTGATGGCCTTCTGCTTAGTCATTAATGTTGAACTCATCATTGTTGAGGCAGCTTCTACTTCTAAGTTTGTCTTGTTCAAACTATCAACCGTTCTGTTCAGCACATCATACGATTCTTTTACGTACTTAACATCAAACAACAATTTTTCTTTCAACTTGTCTAGTTCACTATACTTCTTGTCTTTCTCTTCACAATGTTTGCATGGTTCCAAACATTTTAGACAAGGTTTTGTGACCTCAACAATCTTTTCAACTTCGACAATCTTTTCAACTTCGACGATTTTTTCAACTTCAACAATTTTTTCAACTTCAACAATTTTTTCAACTATTTTCTCAATCACCTTTTCAGTCATCGGTTCTTCATCAAATTCTATTTTTACTTCACTCTCTTCAACTTCGACTTTCTCTGTTGTTTTTTTTCAACTTTTTCTTTCTCAGCTTCCATTTTTTCCTTTTCTTCAGCAATTCTTTTAGCTTCCAATTCTTCCAATTCTCTCTTCTGTCGAGCATCCCTTTTCTCTTTCAAAATCTCAATTTTATCTGCAAAAAACAAATTAAAACTAAATGAGTCCAAATTTTTTCTAGCTATATTAATATACTCTTCCTCATCATCAGTATCTTCATCACTTTCTGATGATTTGAAAATCTTCTTTCTTTTTGGCTTAGATTTGACTGATTCTCCTGCAGAAGTTGAATCTTCAAAGATTTGAGCAACAAAGGCTTTATTCTTTAAGTAATTTTTATCTGGAATGTATTTATCCCAACTAAATCCCTTTGGCAATCTTTCATCTTCTTGGTCTATCAAACCACCATTCGGAGGTCTTTCATTCTTTTGATCTATCAGACCATAACAAGCTCTCTCCTTTGATTTTTCAGCAACCTGATGATAAATTGCTTTTCTATGATAATCATTGTTTCCAAACGGATCTTGTCTTCCGGTTGCTTCTCTGTTTGTGCACTCTCGTTTAAAATGCCCCTTTTCTCGGAAACGGAAACAAGTAACCTTTGATTTATCAAAACCTAGCTGAGATGTAGCAGCATCACGAAGATCATCTCTACCGGTGATTTGTTTGAATTTTTCTGCTCTTCTCAAAACACTAGCTAAACACCACTTGATGTCCATCAACTCAAGTTCTTCAGAATCAATCTGATCATAATCCTCTTTGGTGAGCATCGGATTTCCGATTTTTCTAGCAACTAAACTTTCATACGATTCTAACACAGTGACAAGCGATGCCATGTGTTGCTTTGCAGTTTCTGGAGAACAATTTTGACCATTTTGAATATTCAATGTAACATTGCATTGCAGATTTGTTGAACTCTGTCGTTGAGAACTTGGTGTTGAGAAATTTGGATCAAAACTTGAATAAGACGAAGAGTATCCACCACTCTGAGTTGTAGTGCTAACATTTGTTCCGGAGGTACCATCAACACTGAAAGCAGTTTGAATCTTCGGACTCGGAGTAGTCTCAAATTTGCTTCCTCTGTAGTATAAACTAACATCTTGTTGAGCACTTGGATTATTCATGATAGCAGTTTTCTGAACATCTAATTCATGTTCTTCAAGCTTCTGAATGAACTTACACAAATTCATACTTTCAGATTTTCTCATATGTTTTAAAATCAACAGATATGTTCCTCATTTATCTTGTGGTAATGCATCAGATAGCTTATCAACCCATTCATCATCTTCCTTTTTGATGTCCAATCTTTTCATTTCCTGGACAAGATGACAATATCTATCGATAGTCTTCTTAGTCGTTTCACCTTTACAAGCTGTAAACATATCAAAAGATTTCTTTAGTAATGCACGTTTATTTTTTATCATATCAGTACTTCCCTTAAACTTTTGAATCAACGCTAACCAAATTGATCTAGCAGTTTCCTCATGTTGAAGCAAAACAAAAATATCTTCTTTTACCGCTTGTTGGAGAATGCTAATCATCATTTTTTCACTGGTGTATTTTAATTTCTCAATCACTGAATAATCACTTAAAGGTTTTTCATTTCCACGTTCATTTGTCGGTTTAACGTAATCTTTGTCTAACGAAACCCATGCATCAAACTTATAAGCTTGCACCCAGTTTTCAAACCGATTCTGCCATCCTTTAAAATCCTCAATGTACATAAGCTTCGGAGGCTTTTGGAAGGTTCCCGTTTCATTTTCGATTTCAACAGTTTCGGCAACTGTAACTGGAGCAGCTGGAGTAGTAGCAAAAGCGTTATAAAACTCTTCTTCCATGTTTCGGTGCGAAGGATTTCACAAAACACAAAGTTCAAACGAATTGAAGATTCAAACGAATTGGGATCTCAAACGAACTGGACTCTATTCTCTTTAAACGAACTGGTTGAAGTTCAATTCGTGCGAAGTGGGATCACTAATGATCAATACGTACGAACTGGAGCAATATTCACACGAATTGACCCATTTCATACGAAGTGGAGATATTTCAAGCGAACTGGACTCTATTCAAGCGAAGTGGACACTTTGGTGAGACCTGGAAGTCCAATTCGTGCGAAGTGGAGGTCTGTTTCACACGAATTGGGCCATTTCGTACGAAGTGATGCTGATGTCACATGATCGGGTATGTTTTTGACAAAATTGATCACGTTTTAGGTTGATTTTAGGTCTAATTCTTTCAAGGATTGTTTAAAACTATGTTTCGCTTGTTATATATAAAAATCAGGTCATTTCAACCGTGAAATCTCCGTTAATTTTGAAAAATGTGAAGAAGAATGAGTAGAAGTCAGAAATTTTGATGAAAACAAGCTAAATCGGTATGAACTCTTCCTCCTGAGCTCTGATACCACTTGTAGGATCGCTGTACGGCCTAAACGAGTCAATCAGAAGAGTTCTAATCCAAACCAAAGGCGGAATTCAGTGATTCGGACTTGATTATAGCTTGATTCACACTAGAATTTACTTTAACTGTCTTGTATATTGATTTGAAAGCGTTACAGATCATATGACACTTCAGCAGCACCTTGGCTCTGGAATCACAACTGTTACAAATGACAACCAAGCTCAGGTATATATAGGTGTGGCCAGATCGCATGAAATGGACATGACAGTTTCATACGATGTGCCACTTCGTACGTACTGGGCTTTTGCCAGTTTGTGCGAACTGGTCAACCACTACTAAAACTCTAATTTCTAGCATACTGAGCACTGGTTTATCCTATCTAGACACACGACTCGATACAAGACAAAGTCGACAGACATATGCACCAACAGGGGGTAGGGTTTGCGTGCCTTGTCCAACAACCGGTATAGTTTTGCCATTTCCAACAATGATATTCTTATTCATGCAAGTATTAAAATGAGAACGAAGGTTACCTGAGGTGTTGTTCATGTTCCCAGTGGCCCCCGTATCCATGTTTAATGTTGGGCCCGGCTGACTGAGCGAGATAGTCTGCATGGCTTGTTCAATAACGGTTGGTGCGTACGCGTTGTGGGCCTGAGTTGGCCTGGGACCAAGGATGCCATTAGTGTTGTTGGTAGGAGATGTAGTGGGCATGTAAGGAGCGGTGGGGTATGGGCAAGGGGGGAGCAGCCCAAGGTTGCTGTCAAGTTTGGGTTGGGTTTGAGGCCCACTGCTGCGGAGCCTATTGGTCGAAAAAAGGAGGAGCCCACTGACCTGTTGAATGGTTCGACCAGGGTTTTGATTTTGGGAGGAACCGTAGCCACGACCCCTGCCCCACCCGCCTCGCCCCCTGCCGCGTCCACGTGACCGACCTTTATTGCGAGACCGTTCCGAGTCATTGCGAAAATCAGCAGGTGGTGCATTTGTTTGTTGAGATCGAGAGGAGTTAGCGTGAAGAGTCGTTCCAGTAGATTGCGCGTCGAGTAGTGCTTGTTCAGCCTTGCGAGTTTCAACTAACATGAGCTTTGAACGGGCTTCATAAAAATTAGGTATATGATCTTGTAGTATAGTTGCAATACCCTCGTATGGTGCATTCAACCTGGTTATGATTTGTAGAACTAATCGCTCATTTGTAACCGGAGGGCTGACATTAGACAGTTGACCAGCTAGCACTTTCAATTGTTAACAGTAGGCTGAAACATTTGGAACACCATCCAAGCGAGTATTGTAGAACTTGTGAAGAAGATGGATCGCCGACGCGCTCTTATTATCCTATAAAATACCTTCGAGGGTCGTCCATGCATCGTATGCGGTCGTCTTAGGCTTGAGAATTGTGACAACCCTCACAATTACATGTATCCGTACAATTAATTAATTTTAATTATGTGCTTAATGACTGTGCTTGATTACAACTGACAACTTGAACTGCTTTATGATTTTTGTATCATACATACATATGCATCACATTTCATACCGTCACTCCATTTATTACATACAAACTTTAGTGACATACTTGATGCACAAAGCACAGTTAGCACACTGAACGGATAATTCAGAAACATGCTGACAATGCCAGCACATAGTCAGACAATGTTTTGAGGCCCAGTATGGGCCAGGGACAAGGTACTACACTAGTATGGAGTGTAGGGAAGTGAGGACCATAAAACTGCGTCACTAGAGGATAGTTAAAGTGTCGGGAAGTGCCTAAAACACACTTTAAGTGCAGAATTCTGCATTTTCAGCAAAAATTCAGCATTTAACATGCTAGTAAGATGTCAAAAATATGGCAGAATGGTCCTGTATGCTTTCCTAAGTGCCGAAAATTAAAAGTGTTACAAAAATATATATAAAAGACATTTTACAGAATAATTAAACACTTTAACGGAACGGTATCTAGCCGAACAACCGGACATTACCCGGAACACTAAATTTTTGTCAAATACATTGTTTAATTATTTTTGAGCTAGTCATGATCTCCGTACACCATAACACCCCCTAAATATCAACTAACTAACTTATGTAAGTATACACTTGGATTTCAACTTATGTTTACCCATTACCACCAAAAATTTACATCTAACCCCCCTATACCCGAATTCGGTCACCAAGGGACCCACCCAAAATCTTCACCATACTTCACATCTTACCCCAAGATTTAATCCTAATATTTTAATAGATCCTTGCTTATTGATGTTGCCAAAATATGTAGTAGATGATTATAAGTATGGTGAGCATATCTACCATATCATTCCATGATCTTCACACTCTCTCACTCACTCTCTTCTCTCTCCCTCTCGGCCACACATAACCGCCACCACCTCCACCATATCATCACCATCTTCATCCATTTTTGTGCTTCATTCAAGACTAGAAGGTGATTCAAGGAAGCTTGCAACTTGTAGATCATCAAGGAGCTTTATTTCTTGCTTTTCACCATCATTTTCTTCATCCTTTCACTAGAGATCATCCCTAGCCTTTGTGCTAGTAGTAAGTTCTTATTAAACTCTTGTTCATCTTGTTTTTATGGTTAAAAGTTGTAGTATGATAAGTATATCTAAAACACTAAAGAACAAGAACACTAAAGGGATTAAATAAGAAACTTGAACATAAAGTTTACATGAAGATGGAATGTTGTTAGTAGGATGTTGTAGTGATTATGTTGTTAATTGCATGATGATTCTTGGTTATGTGATGATAATCACCATATGAAGCTTGTTAAATGATGTTTAGAAACATCATTTAACAAGACTAAGAAGATGATTATGTGATACATGAAGTAATCATCTTCTAGTTAAATATGAACTTGATGAAAATGATTTTCTAGAAAAATAAGTGAACAAAGTAAGTTGGTGATCATGTAGATCCGGGTTTTACAAAAGACTTTTCTAAATAAACCAAGTCCAAGAATTGATTTTTGAAAATCACGACTTGTACATACCTTACACCATTTTTAGAAATGAAATAAGTGTAGGAACCTTTTATTTACAAGAAGAGTTCGAAAGATTTATTTTTGTAAAAAAAAAATTGTTTACAAGTTGTAAACACTAAACTTTTGTAAGAAAATGATTTTTAAAGAAATAATTACGCTTTGGAAGGTAACTAAGTGCACTAAAAGCTTTACCAAGTTACTACGCGTTTTCGGAATGTATCAAGTTCATGGTTAATATGCAACGCATGCGGTTTTGCTCTTGGTGATGTAAGATTGTCTAAGGATTGGTTGTTGATTGATTTTGAAAAGAAAACGATATGCTCAATAGCATGGACACCTCCATTTTTAGGGGAAACTCTGGCGAAATTTTCTAAAAATCCCAAGACTTAGAAAATTATTTTCTAACAAGTGATTACAAGCATACCTTTAACTTTGTTGTTCGAAAGTAAAATTCGCCATAAGTTTTGTTACAAAATTTCAAAGTATTGGAGGTTGGTTTTCGCAAATAAAAGCGGATAAATATATGTTTAGAATATATATTTTATACTAAAACGCTTGTGTGAATATTCGTTTGATTTGTGAACTAGTTATATTGTTTAGGTCAAAATAATATAACTTAACACAGTACCGCTACTAGTATATTTTGGATGGATAATATTTTGGATAACGAGAAATATGAATTATCACAAAAATACATGTATAAAATACCCCCATCCTTGGGAAGGAAATATGCACATAAAATACTTGAGAAGTATGAATACGAAATAGTTGTCTAACTATTATTTCAAGACCTATAAATATAATGTAAGTTAAAATAATTATTATTATTTTAACAACAAGTTATAACTTGGAATAACATCAGAGTAACTTAACTCAAACCCGTAAATACTAAGCCAAGGCACGGCCCGTTCGTCTAATAGACATTAGTACGTTGTAGGTCGTTGTATAGCTGACAAGGTTTGAGTACGAGCACAGGAGACGCACTACAGTGAGTTCATGTCCCCCTTTTCTCTTAACTGTTTTCGGTTTTATACTTGGGGGTGAAATACATGTTACAATTATACAGACATTTTTATACATGGTATGGTTAGCTTAAGGAGGGACTTTTCATACATCGTTAGATCATGTGAGTGGGTAGGATGCTACTAAAGGCCATTAATCCTCGTCGTAGGAACGAGGGACATGAGTGATAGATCTATTTGGGTGTAGCGAGCCACACCCATGAGGCCGGGGCGGCCCATAATGGTGACTGTGTCTTACAGCTGGAAGCCCAGTGCAACTCCGCTAGGTTTGAGTCTTCCTGCATCACTTCACACATATCAATGGCCTTGCAAACCATTGGTGATCTTTTTTTTTCCTTATTGCTACATACCAGGGACTTTCATACATCTTTCAAGGGTTATATATACATCGTTTACAAAGGTTTATACATACTCACATACACATGAACTCGCTCAACTTTTTGTTGACTTTTCAAACTACATGTATTTCAGGGAATTGATCGGATCTGGCAGGTGATGCACGTTAAGCTGCGTATTAAATAAAAGATGTTATCCAGGGGTGTAGGGTTTGGGAGGTGTAACCCTTGCCTGGACAGGTCACACGTTTCCAAACCTCGTTTTATTTAAGGTCTCTTGTTGAGTCCATTGGGAACTCACTTTTTTTTAAACAAGTCATGGTTGTAACTTATTTTGGGTTGATGATTCAAGACAATTATGTTATGGTATTTTCTAACTATATTAGTGGATGAGCATCTCATGTTTTTATCATATAGCATTGTTATGATTGTTACTATGGTATTAATAAGTCGCACCAAATAAACCCACGCTTCCGCAAAAGCCAGGGTGTGATAGCTTGGTATCAGAGCCTCGTTCATAGCGAACTAGGATTCATTCTCGAGTCTAGACTATGATCACTAGGGCTCTCACGAAAATGTTTTCAAACATTTTTACATTGCATACACTAAAAGTCCAGATCCGGGGCACAAACATTTTACAAACAAAAGTGTCACGGCCCCCGACCCACCCTGGACGGAATCGGGAGTCGCGAACAGTCCAGCGGTACCGGTGATAAATTTTATAAAACATTGCAGCGGAAATTTCATCAGGACCGTGAGTTAGGAAAAATATCAGAGTTTAGAAAACACCGGATTTTATTTAATAAATGGGATAAACCCATGTTTTATAATGGTAGCTTTAATAAAGATAAATTTTATTACATAAAACAATATTTCTTATTTGGATTTAATTAATAAATAAGCCACTTCTTGATGCCTTTCAGTTCCGGATTCATCTATTACTCCGATCTACTGTAATTACCTGAAAAGTGTTTTAAAAAGGTTTTGTCAGCGGGAAATACTGAGTGAATCATTCTATTTATGAAAATGACTCGTTTATTATAATTTACAGTATTAAGAGAGATTATAATGTTTCAGATATCAAGCCAAATACCCACAGTACTTGTCACTCGAACATCCATCGGTAGCCTCTTTGCCCGATGGTGTCTGTGACTATGGTCATATCACTCATTGGCTAACTCGTTGTCCAATAGTGACGGTTATCAAGTAATGTATACAAAACCCCACATACCGGCTGTAACTTGGTGATTACATAAACTTAATCACTGTAATTATAATCTTTGAAAATAAACATACTTTTGTAAACAGATTTGATAAAAAGAGAATGACTCACATTATAAACATGCAGGTTCATACGGCAAAGTTACAGATAAGCCTTGATATATTGCAGATTTAATTTGAGCAGAGCTTAGCCTATTTCTTAGCCTGGTAACCTAGTGCATACAAACTAGGTAAGTAACTAATACATCATTTACGATAACTCACGAGATAAAACCCTCACAGCGAATGACAAAGTGCAATACTTAACAATTCAGCGGATTCACAACGAATGACAGGGTATAGTCCGAGTTCGAACAGCACTCAAACATTCAAGTCGAAATCACGATGAATAACAAAGTATAAACTCAATTTGAGCGGCACTTAAACAATCGTTGGATAGTTTAATCGATCGGACATTGAATCGTAGCAGCGATCGAATTAATACCCTGTTCTGCAGCACCCCGCTATACTAATTAGTGATTTGTGTGTGTTAATTGTGAGTATTTGGACGATATCTCAGCGTACGTTTGGAATTTGATCGTCGCTCAAATGTCAGAATTCAAGTGCCAAGGCCTGCTATTTATACACGAATTTTACCAGGCTTACGGACCGTAAGACTAAACCCTTACGGTCCGTAAGGGACACGTATTTTCCATAGGCTTGCCGCGTGTGGGACTAGGCCTGCTGAGTCGACGAAACTTTTAAATTCGATTTTTATAATAAGTTATAAGGATAAACATCGAGTAGGGAATGCCCCCCCCTGAGTTTTAGGGGCCCTGATCCTGATTCTGATAGTTCTGATAATTTTAGGGTTTGTGTAGAATCAATTGGGTGTCTTAATTAGGGTTTCCTATTAGATAAAATAATAAAATAAATAGGACTTTTAATGAGGGTTGTTATATCAGGGTCCGGGTTTATACTTACGGAACGTTTTTAGGACGTTTTTGTGTGAGTCGTTACATTCTACCCACCTTAATAAAAATCTCGTCCTCGAGATTTACTGGAATACTTTTTCTTTATCTCAGATTCCAGCTCCCAAGTGTATTTGGGTTATGATATTTCTTTTAGATTTATGTCATATTTGAGTCAACAAAATGACACAGATTAGATATCATTTTTTTGTGAATAAGAGTTGTACCATAAGTAGGATTCAATGGTTTAACTGAATTAGTTCAGGAAATCGATAATAATCGAATAAGAGAAAATGATATAATTTCCAATGTGACTGGGTTCAAGCCAAAAGATATATGATCAATAGATATTTAGAATGAATGTGAAGGATTTTTAGAAATAAAATTCTTTGTCAAAAGAAAGCTTACTTTGATTGGCAACTGAGGAAGACTTAGAATTTGATAGGTTTAAAATGAAATTAAAGCATGAAAAATGAATTGTAAATTTTTTTTAAATTATGATATGAGAAAATCATTGTGCTGAGATGAGTGAATTGTAATGATACACCAAAAGACAATAGAGTTAGTGTATCATTAATTAAAGTTCCAAGTTGTTTTAATTGTGAAACAATGTGATAGTACACTATTAGTGACCATATTTTTCATACTATATACTAGAGATCGAAATATAATAAAATAAGTTGTTTTGGCATGGCCAAATATATTTATAAAGCAAAAGTAATATATTTTATTTGTTACGCATTTTTACTATATGTAATTGGTTACTGCTTTTAAATAAATATTATTTTAGTATTTTACTATACTATGTAAAATAACTTATATTTACTATGTAATATATATTACAAAATTCTGCAATGAAGTTATTATTTTTACAAAATATTTTAGTAAAAGAAATCACTATTATTTATAATGTTTTATTTGTCCTTTTTATTGTATGAAAATATGTCTTCTCCAAAGTATATATATTTTCATATATAATTAAAATTTACTAAATAAGTATGATGACTTAATTTATATTAACTAGTCATTATCATGGTGGATATTGGTTAGTGCTGCCTTGTTTAAGCATAGGTGGCCAGTCCATGCCTAACTAAGGCTAGGCTATCCAATACCTACCCTTGACAATAACCCTAGTATTAAAAATAATCTTTAACACTACTACTTATTAATATATTATTATTAATAAAATTATCAATAATAAATAACTAAACAATAACTTTAAATAAAAGTATACCTCAAATATAATTTCTTCATCGCAATGGTTTAAAATATAGTAATACTATATTTGTAAATTAGGTAATTCCATATATAATCAATTAAATTTATATATACTGTTTTTCGATCAATGATGATAGAGCAATAAATATTATGAAAGGCTCGATTGACATTTGTAATAATTATTAAGAGATATACCGAAATATAAATTTGGGTATCATTATTTGAGCACATGATTGTTTTAAGATTACTTGTATAGAATAAATCAACAAAGTGGATTTAATATAAATAATTAAATGATTAAATCCGAGATTAGCGCAATCTTCAGATTTTGTGAAAATATTACCACAAAGTGATTTTGATCACAGAAATGATTTAGTGAAGTCGAGGATCACACAAGCATGTTATAGTTCAAGAGAATTGAAATGCTTATTAGGATTATTCCGAATATGATGGTTTTAATTCATCATATGGAATTTTGAATTGAATGAGCAAGTTCAAACAATTGAACTTGGTTTAAACAAAACGAGTTTAAATAAGAAAGTTCAGACATGGTTATAACAGAAATCATGGATACCAAAGGAAATTGAGTTTTTCAAAAAATTATTGACTTGTTATTAAGAGTCATCGTTTAGTAATAATGCGGTTCACCGTGCCAAAATCAAGTCTAACTAAAGGGTATTTGAGTTTGGATAAAACGACAAATTAGAATGAAGCCCTCCAGTGGAATTCAGAAATTAAACGAACCACATGCGCAACAAACAGTGCATGTGTAACGTGTGGATTTACCAAGAAATGAAATGAATCAATATCTGCTACTATGAAATAAATCCTCCTGGTATGATGACAGTTAGGAAAAGTAGAAATGCGAAAGTCAACTTATTATATACAGAAGTCAGAATTTCAACGGAAGAAATATAAGAACTTCTATCTGGAATTTCGAGTGATAACCGTTATTAAATGACATTACCAGGGAATGTCAAATAAAATGAAATAGGGAATTTGCAAAAGTATGTGACTCCTTTTTCAGTGATAAATAATTATGACTCTAATTAGACTGTATACTGATAGTTGTGAAATCTTGTTACAACGTACCTTAATAAGATTCAGGTTGTTTGTAGGATCGTGTGATAGAATGCTTCCTTTTAATTAGTAGTTCTTTTATTTGACGGAATTAGCATTGGTGTCATCGTGCCCAATTATATTTTCCAAAGGTCTTGCCTTGGAAATTGTGTGTGATATACTTCATCTTTTGTGGACTTATAATTAAATTTTCATGTATTTTCTTGTACATTATCATCACTTTACATGCTTCTTACTTGCATTAATAGTCCATGATAACGCGTTAGAAATTCTTATTGATGGTGTTTTAACTTAAAGGATTTCCTTTGTTTATTTTATCACACAAACTACGAGACAGATGATCAAACGAAATAATGTTTGATATCGGAAAAGAGATTCCTAATAAAGAAATCTAGACACAGATGCTTGTGCTTTATTCCAATTTAACTTTTGGAATTCCTTATAGACATACCTATCTATATAATCACATATTTCACATGCTGTAATATACATACCCTTAATAAGATCATGTATTTAACAGATTCATATTTCCAAAGCAATTCAGATATCAGATCATGATACTATTTAGGGAAATCTTGTCACTTGCTGACATATTATATTCCTTCTTACCCGGTTCTCGCCGGAGAGGTAACTTCAGTATATCCGGACAAACTGGAGAGTCTGCTATATCATACCCAGTCTTGCCGGAGAAAATTTTCTATTTCCCATAAATAGTATCTTTTTTAAAAAAAATGCCTATCTTATTAGGGCTTTTATTCAGAATTAAGCAAATTTATATTTCCATAACATATCTTATTATTATTTTGACTACTGGACGATTCCTGTGACAGTGTCAATTTACTATTGATCATTCTTTCAACTAGTGACTCAGGTCATATCACTGTTGATCATTCTTTCAACTAGTGATTCTAATCATAACACTGTTGATCATTCTCTCAACTAGTGCTTTTGGTCATGTCACTGTTGATCATTCTCTCAACTAGTGACTCTGGACTTAGTTGTCCCGTGACATTACTTCATCAATTACTTATGGCACACCAAAATTCCATCATATTTATTTGCACAAGTACTTAGCTTATCGTGAAGCTAATACTAAGGCATCTTTTCTTAAGTTCAAGTCTAAATGCTACCAGTTAACAGCAATTTCCTAACTCTTTTATATGAACTTAGGTATTATTATTACAACACCTAAAGGCTTAAAGCAGTGGCTCTTTAAGTTGGCTCTGATACCACCTTCTGTCACGACCCCCGACCCACCCTGGACGGAATCGGGTGCCGCGAACAGTCCAGCGGTACCGGTGATAAATTTTATAAAACATTGCAGCGGAAATTTCATCAGGACCTTGAGTTAGGAAAAATATCAGAGTTTAGAAAACACCGGATTTTATTTAATAAATGGGATAAACCCATGTTTTATAATGGTAGCTTTAATAAAGATAAATTTTATTACATAAAACAATATTTCTTATTTGGATTTAATTAATAAATAAGCCACTTCTTGATGTCTTTCAGTGCCGGATTCATCTATTACTCCAATCTACTGTAATTACCTGAAAAGTGTTTTAAAAAGGTTTTGTCAGCGGGAAATACTGAGTGAATCATTCTATTTATGAAAATGACTCGTTTGTTATAATTTACAGTATTAAGAGAGATTACAATGTTTCAGATATCAAGCCAAATACCCAGAGTACTTGTCACTCGAACATCCATCGGTAGCCTCTTTGCCCGATGGTGTCTGTGACTATGGTCATATCACTCATTGGCTAACTCGTTGTCCAATAGTGACGGTTATCAAGTAATGTATACAAAACCCCACATACCGGCTGTAACTTGGTGATTACATAAACTTAATCACTGTAATTATAATCTTTGAAAATAAACATACTTTTGTAAACAGATTTGATAAAAAGAGAATGACTCACATTATAAACATGCAGGTTCATACGGCAAAGTTACAGATAAGCCTTGATATATTGCAGATTTAATTTGAGCAGAGCTTAGCCTATTTCTTAGCCTGGTAACCTAGTGCATACAAACTAGGTAAGTAACTAATACAACATTTACGATAACTCACGAGATAAAACCCTCACAGCGAATGACAAAGTGCAATACTTAACAATTCAGCGGATTCACAACGAATGACAGAGTATAGTCCGAGTTCGAACAGCACTCAAACATTCAAGTCGAAATCACGATGAATAACAAAGTATAAACTCAATTTGAGCGGCACTTAAACAATCGTTGGATAGTTTAATCGATCGGACATTGAATCGTAGCAGCGATCGAGTTAATACCCTGTTCTGCAGCACCCTGCTATACTAATTAGTGATTTGTGTGTGTTAATTGTGAGTATTTGGACGATATCTCAGCGTACGTTTGGAATTTGATCGTCGCTCAAATGTCAGAATTCAAGTGCCAAGGCCTGCTATTTATACACGAATTTTACCAGGCTTACGGACCGTAAGACTAAACCCTTACGGTCCGTAAGGGACACGTATTTTCCATAGGCTTGCCGCGTGTGGGACTAGGCCTGCTGAGTCGACGAAACTTTTAAATTCGATTTTTATAATAAGTTATAAGGATAAACATCGAGTAGGGAATGCCCCCCCTGAGTTTTAGGGGCCCTGATCCTGATTCTGATAGTTCTGATAATTTTAGGGTTTGTGTAGAATCAATTGGGTGTCTTAATTAGGGTTTCCTATTAGATAAAATAATAAAATAAATAGGACTTTTAATGAGGGTTGTTATATCAGGGTTCGGGTTTATACTTACGGAACGTTTTTAGGACGTTTTTGTGTGAGTCGTTACAAAAAGGCACAAATACATCGTTCAAAATTCATATTTCAGCATTAGAGGTTGGGGAGGTTCAGTCTTAGAGACTGAGGGAGGTTTAGTCTTAGAGACTGGGGGAAATTAGTCTTGAAGACTGGGAGGTTGGTCTTAGAGACCAGGGAGGGTGGTCTTAGAGACCAGAGAGTTGGTCTTAGAGACAAGGGAGTATAGTCTGGGGAAGACTAGGACGATTACTTGCTTACATTGTTGTGACTTACATGCTTATTTGATTATATGTTGATATATGTGCAATTGTCATGATTGTTTTATTACAGACGTCATGTCTTCTTCGAGTGGAGTTTCTGACCCCGTGGCAGTAGATTCAGATGACCCGATGCACACAGATCCGGAGGTCTTTACATCTTATACGGACAGTAGTGACGATGATGATTTCCATCCTTTCGCGTTGTCGGATTTCGGTGACGACGTTCAGCTCGCTGATGGTATTCCTGATGGGGATCTACCCCTCGTTCCGATTCCTGCACCTGTTCCCCTTGCCGCATTTCCCATAGAGGATTTGCCACTCGATGTTGTGTCTGATGACGACATCGACTTTTTCGTCGAGGGTCCCCCTGAGGACGACCATGAGGGTGGGGCCCCGATTGCTGATGATGTCGCCATTCCTTTGGTTGAGGCTCTGGTTGCGGATGCTGTTGTGTTACCACCTGTTAAGGCTCCCGCTGAGGAGATTTTATCTGATCAGCCCGGTACTGATTCTTTTGAGTCAGTATCATCTTCCACTTTGCACGCCGTCGGATTGCGTCGATATCCTACTGACTCTGACTCCGATACAGCGATGTCAGCTGTACTTGGTTCACCCCACGAGTTTGAGTTTGATCCTGAGTTCGAGGACGAGTTTGATCCAGTTTTTCCTCCTGATTTTGATCCCGATCACGAGATCGAGTTTATTCCTGATGACCAGCCCTTGGAGGCACCAGTGGTTCCTATTGATCAGCTTCTTGATGTACCTGCCGACTTCGATATGGCCTTTGCTGACCCTGAGCCTGTCTTGGCACTAGAGCCTGTTTTTGCTCATGACCCTGTACCTGTGCACGACCATGTTCTTGATGATGCTCCAGTCGTTGCACCACCTGTTGTGGATGCACCAGCCATTGCACCACCCATTGTTGATATTCCCGTTATTGCACCGATATTACCTGATTCGGCCCCTGTGTATGCTGACGATGCACCTTTTGCCACTCACATCGATCCTTGTTATGCTGACACCCGTTATGGGTGGATCGAGGATGATGATGACTACCCTCCGTTTGTGCTACCAGTCACTCCGCCTGTGGCACCTATTCCCGCACCTGTTGATGTTCCATTGTTCCACCCACACATCTCTGATGTCCATCGCACCGACCTTCCTATCACTTTTCTCCAGGACATTCCTCCACCTCGTCCTGGGGAGGGTTCGTCGAGACAGCAGCCTGCTTTTGTACCGCCTGTATCGTCAACTGTTCCATTCATGTCTCAGTTTCCTCACACTACACCATCTTTTGTACCTTCGGGCAAGCCATTTCTGTGGTCTTCGCCCAATGTTATGCCGTCATCAGACCCGTATCACCCTTTTCATGTGGGGTACACGACGGACGATATACTCATCTCCCTATAGTTACAGCAGGAGGCACTGAGCCGGAGAGTTCATGAGTTGGAGAGGATTCCACGTCCTCCCCCGTGCCATTGTCAGTCTCCTTTTGCTACACCACCAGCTCCTCTTCCACTACCTCCGGACTCTGATGTCCGCTTCCTCACACCGGAGCAGCAGATTGCCTATCTTCTGCGAGTTGTCCACGCACTTGAGGAGGATTGGGTGTTTATGCGCCGTTTGCTTTTCTCTTTTCCTCCTCCTCCGCCATCAGCGTAGCTATATTTTTGGTTTGGTGCAGGTAGACTGTTTTGGTGAGAGAGTCGCAATTGGGCCAACATATGAAGACTTTTGGAATACCACATCTTTGTATATGATTTGTGTAGACTGACTTGTATTTTGGGATGATGTAACCCTATAATCTTATTTTGATGTATGATGTACTGTGAAACATGTAAAACTATATTGTGGTCATGATTAAATGAAAGCTCAATGGCAACGTTCTCACTACATGCTTTGTTGAATTATTTGTTTTATATTATACATGGGATGTTATGTGTTATGAGGTTGATGGATGTTATTACATACGCATATTACTTACTTACCATACTTACTATGACCTGATCGATATGATCTTCTTTTAGAAGATGCCTCCGCGACGAGACACACGCTTGCCTACTACTGAGGCAGAATTACAGGA